>CM040176.1:4489166-5707500 GCA_022606695.1 Vaccinium macrocarpon | reverse complement strand
AAATAATGGATTAAATAAACTGGAAATTGAATTAGAAAAATCGAACCGAAGTTCTGTAAAAACCACAGTCTCCTTAAAACAGATTTGCTATCTACCAAGGGTGTTGTAGGAAAATCGGCATCTGTCTCCCAAGATAAAATTGCTGAACCACGAATATTGGAATGCCTTGGCAAACTGAACCTTGTCTGTTCTCCCTCTCACAAGAAAGTGTTTCTAGGATGTATAGAGGAACTCGAAAAATCTAGTAACCAACACAATATGTGATTGCTGAATATAAGCACCAAATTAAGGAGAGTCCTTTGAGCTGCCCTGTTGCATGAATATCGGAACCGAAAAGGATGAATTGCAACCTTCATGGGAGTAGTTACAAGCATTAACCAGCTGCACCCTCCCTTGAGCAGAATCGATGAACCATGGGATGGGTCTATTTGGTTGCCTCAAGAGACCCTCCAACTTTCATTCATTATGAAATTCTCAAATTTTCAACAGATGTTTTTGCTACTAGTGAGCTGGCCGAGTTTGTTGCACGCAATCCAGTGCCCAATACAGATAATTTGAGATTTTTGGAGTTGAATAAAATAACAGGCTTGTATGGCAAAAAACATCTAAAATAAAATTCTATTTTTCGTTATTTCTATAAGATCAAGTTTTTTCTAATTGTAGAAGTTAAAAAGGCTGACAATAAATTTTATTGATGATATTTAGCTTTTACCGGTATAAATTAATTATGCCTAAAATATTAATTCAAAATATTTCTTAATATCCACCCACCAAAAATTTTGCGTGCATCACAGCAAATGCACAATATTTTTTTCAATAAATATATTTCCATTTTCTTTCTTTTTTACACTAATCGACACATGACTCCGTAAAGAGAGCCACCAATCCATGTACATCAATTTCCTCCACACATGCAAAATCTTTCCTATATTTAAATTGTAAGTGTACATCTACCCAATATTTCTCCATACGTCGATTTTAGAGATCTATTATTGATTAATCAGGGGGTGTTTGGGGATTTTTTTTAAAATTTTTTTGTTAAATTCATATCGCTAGCTTCATGTTATCTATTTTTTATTTTTTTTATTTTTCTCTATAATTTTATACTTTTTAAAGTCCTTTGACAAGACAAAAGCTAATTTAAAATTTCTAAAAAAAAAAAAAAACTAATGAAAATTCTCTCTATCTATCCCAATATGTTTGTCCAATTCTGGAATACCAACTTCTATGAAGATATAGGGATTACTACTACTAAAAAAGGTTGGAGTTTGCAAGAATGCCCCTTATTTTTTGGACATTAAGTGAGAGTGCACATTTTCCAATTCTTGACTCTTGAAAAACAGGAGGGTATTAAAGAACCGTTTTTTAAGTCAACTCAAAATTGGATAAATATTTTGAGACATGTTAAAATCAAAAGGTTATAAATAAATTGAGACGGAAGGAATATCAAATACTACTATTATTTTAAGGGAGTTTATAGTTTCCCTACGCAACCTAACTTATTCAACAAATCCGGAGAATGAGGTGCAAGAATTAGGAGAGACTCTTTTCTTCTTCTTTTTTCTTTTTTTTTTTTTGTAGCTAAATAGTACTCCCACACGTTACCATTTTATTTGTCCATTATCCCTTTTTTTTGTGTGTGTTTCCATTGCCTATATGTTTCAATCTATAATATATTTTACGCAAAACTTTGTATTTTTGTACAAATTAAAATCTATCAAATAAGATATATACTGTATACTTTTTAAGATTCACACCAAAAGATATAGGCAATTGAAATAAACGAGATAAATTGAATAATAGACAAATAAAGTGATATTGTTAGGTGTGGTGCCCCAAGTGATATTGGGGCACCAGTACCCCAGTTTTACTTACCACGAACACTAGGTCTAAAAACTACAAAAACAGGTCACATATATCACAAAATCAAACCACTCTAACCATACGTATAGATCACAAATTGTGATAAATAAAGCATGTGTGTTTATGGTAAGTAAAACATGTGCTCATAGTAACCACACTAGGTCTAAAAATTTCACATTTTCTTGTTTCCATGTGAACTCATGGGGCCAAGACCTGGGTTTATGTGTTTGCTGTCTCTTAAGCTTCAATTTTTTTTAGGCTAGTTTCTACGGAGCTCTGTTCTGACTCTGATTGTCCATTTTGGAAAGCTTATTTACTGACAGCTCTTCAACTGCTCAACAAAGGCTAGGCACAAGGATGTTCAGCGGGTTCATCTCCTTGCCAATCACATGCTCTTGCCATTTTTGTTCCACATTCAAACACTGGTGATGGAGATCATTTTGAAACAGCTAGATAATGTTGCCGGGTGGTTTTTGTACTTGCTTGTTCTTCTTTTCTTTCTATGTTGTTTATCCTCGTATGTCATGACTGTTGTCTCAGGTTTTCGAATTAATAAAATTTCTATCTCTTTATCCAAAAAAAAAAAAAAAACCTCATGAGACCCATAGTAAAATTTACCTTTCATTATAATCAAGCACCACATATTCTTGCTCTAGGAGCAAAGAATAATTTCTCGTGATTCTGACTTAAAATAAGACTGAGAGAGAATGAAAATGAATATTACATAGTTTTTTTTTTTTTTTTTTGGTGAACATGAGATTTCATAAAACACTAAATGTAGAGAGTTCTAGGGTATTTGATCCCTACAGCGTCATCATCAGCTGCTTGTTGCAGAATAAAAGGAAGAGGTTCACTTTAATACATTATGCTCAAATTAACTGAAATTTTGTTTTCTGATTGGCAATTTTTTAAATTTTTTATAGTTACGATCGAGGTCTAACAATCAAGATATCTCAAGAGTCAAGAGTGTAGTTTAACCGATTTGAGAATGAATTGTCCAGTAAGAACTCAAAAGTTAAAAAACGCTCCCTAATAGGAGTATCAGTTGATGCAAACCAGAAGGTGAGACTTGGGATTTAAGTTTAGATTTGGGATACCTGTTGTGTTCTAAATTATTACTGGTATCTGAAATGAAGATTTCAGAGGGCTTACAATTGAGGTTATTACAGTAATGTAGTGACTTGGCTCACTACGGGAACCCAAAGTCATGGGATTTAGCATACCCGGAACATCAAATCTAAACAAGTAAGAAAGAGTTGGCAATTTCTTGGTAGAGTGAAAGAACAAAACACGGGAAATATACCGTCAGAAAGGAAGGCAGAATGACCCAAGATTCTCTGTACCGAAGAAATTAGTGTACTCATGCACCAAGTGATTTGCAGCCACAAGATTATGTAAGATCATCAAAACACGGGAAATATTCTGTCAAAAAGGAAGAAAAAATGCACCTGAGATCCTCTATAGCGGAGAAATTGGTGTCTCCATCTCATACAATCCTGCGTCTACAAATCACCTGGTACATGGGTACGACAAATATTCGTTACTGAGGAATTTACTCTGTCCTTGTTCCATCGTTTCATGAGACGACGAAGGAGGGTAGGTCGCATACAATGAAACTTCCACATGTAATCGAATTTCGATACACATCGCTTTGATTTGTTACGTAATAAATGAGTTCGGTTTTCCCGGCCTAACCCTTTGAAAACTCTCTCTTAGATGTCACATGGCATACAGCTACATTACCGTTCAGCCTAAATATTTGTTTCACAAATTTGGGATTTTAAAATTATTGCATTGATTCCTTTCCAAAAAGAGAAGAGGCATGAAAGCGCTGAGTTGACCGAATTTGCCTATTTTTTTGGCATTGCGCGGACAAATTTAGCTTGTATCTCAGTGAACGGTTGAGAAGTATGAATGTAGACACGTAGTTTCAATTTTTTCCGTAATATCCTTTTTGGGATTTTCTTTTTTTGTTGTTTTATGTGAATTTTTCCCCCAATTTTAGCTTTGATTTTTGTACCGTAATTTTTTTTTATTCCTCTCAAAACAACCTATATGAAGTAAAAAAAAAACCCTCAAACAGTAGGTGAAAATGTAGCTTCAAGTGCGGATTTTTCATTTCCCAAAGTGCGGATTTTTCAAAATGCCTAAAGTGCAGATTTTTCATATCCGAATCGAATTTTGATGATCCGAAGAACCCTCAAATAGTTAGGCCAAGTGGGTCAAAATGTACCTTCAAAATTCTATAAAATCATCAACTACTCCGAGAAAGCTAATAAATTGGGCAGCAAACATTGGTCGATGTCGCACATAAGTTGTTCTGATTACTCGGATGTGTCTTCAAAGAGAAAAACTTAATCACGGAGTAGACAAAAATTTCTGATTCACGGAAATTCACTCACATCATACCACATCACCTAGTTAGAAGAAATTTTTGATTCACGGAAATCCACTCACATAATACCACATCACCAAGTTAGAAGACTCTTTTGTTGAATAAGATTATTCTTGCGTGGAAGAGTTACGAAGATTGTCTATTTCAAATATTTGCCTACTTGTCTCTTCCTCAATTCTTTGATTCACGGAGGATCCATAAGCAAAGGAATTTATAGCCGTCCTAATAAGACACTGGCGCCTCCACATGTTGGGGTGGATGGTCGCATGAACACTTCCAAAAACAAGAGCATATATACATTTAAAATGATCCGTTCAAATTAACGTATTCACTAGTGCCACATAATTCCCTACAAAAAAAAAAAATACTCCTATATTTATGCATCGGTTTGATTTCGCTTGGCTCATAATATAAACATTTGTTGAAAAAAACATTTTATGTATTTTTTTTTTCATTTTTGTGTTGCATTATGCACAACAGTATATGAATTTTTTAAAACATATGATTGGTTAGTAGAACTAATAGAATTAAGATAATTTTTAATACTGCCTTAAAAATTCCTGGAGCCGTAACTCGAATAAGGGCACTGTAACTGTCACACAGCATGTGATTGTAGTTTGTTGATCGATGGAGATAAATTCGAGATGTCATTCGCGGCATACAGTGGCAGGTGTCGAAGTAAAATTTACCCACAGCAGAGCATAAAGAAATACTGCAAACATTTAATGCAAGGACCTTGCTACATGTACATAACAACATGCACAGAAAACGTACAAATCATGTTTGGGGACCTACTTTTGGGTCTCACACGAGTAATTTGAACTGTTCATTATTCTTAGAATATTTTTTCGGAGGACCCCACAAAAAATCAGCTCAATCGGACAGTTAGAAGTGGTTGAACAAAAGTCTCACCGTTTCAATCAAAAAATCGGATCACTTGTGGGGACCCAAAAGTGGGTCCCCGAGCATAATCTTTATGTTTTCTATTCCTATGGATCGGTACCCATAAGTTTTTCGTTCACCACAATGCTACATGCACATAAAAAAAAACTACCCACAAATTATCCGGATAAATTTCAAGGTAAGTTTTTTTCTAAGAAAGAGTTAGAGAGGGGTCAATAGGGACGGTCGCTCTTGCCAAAAAAAAAAATGAAACTCTAGTATTATATAGAAAAAAAAGTTTTTATGAAGTATATAGACTCATCCCTGCAAAGTATTTTGAAAAAAAAATTTTCACCCTTACATAATAAAATTCCTGGCTCCGTTATTATTTTCTTGATACTCATTACTCAGCATTTCTCAACATTTACACTGGCAGCCTGGCAGGTATAGGGTAGTTTTCCTTTTTTCTATATATATAATATAGTTGTTCTAGCTCAGGCTGCATTGTTGGAGTAAAAAAAGATAGCATACACAGAGAGGCAGAGAGAGAGAGAGAGAGAGGGAGGGAGGTATGGCTTCTAAGCCAGGACTGCTCACAGATTGGCCATGGAAACACCTTGGAAGCTATAAGGTATACCATTTAACTTCTCCCCATAAAGCGTGCAAATATTATGTTACGCTGTTTTCTTATGCATCTCCGAGTGCAATATTCTCTTTATTCTCTGGTTAATTGAAAATGTGAATATATTCCACATTTGTGGAGATGAGCCCACTCTTCCATTTTCCCAAAACCAGTGAGTATTTGGGATAGTTGAATTTGAGAAGAACAACCAAATTAGGGCTTATTATGTGTGCCATATTCTTGTTCGCTTGTTTTTTAATTACTGTAGTTATTTTGATTTATGATATTCTCTCCATTCTTTTGACTTTTTTTTAAGGTGATCTTTTTTTTTGCTTTTCGTCATTTTTTGTTTAGCTGTTTGTTGTAATTTTTTGGACTACTCGTTTGTATCGACGAGAGAAATAAAAAAGTATAAAAAATGTGAACTCAAGTTGAAAAAAGTTAATATAAGCCGACATTTTAAATAAAAAGACAGTGATTTGGTTACTTATTCGTGTGAAACATATATTGTGAATCTAACAAAAATTCAGAAAAGACAAACAAAACACGAAAAACTAGAAAGACAAAAATACATATGTTTGGTAGTTTTTCGCCTTTGATAACCATCTTTTAGTTTCCGACTTTTCATAGGCATAAGACAAATGGTAGAAATAAAACCATGACAGCTAGCTTGTAAAAATAAAACATCTGATAACAAGTAATCAATTGAAAAGAACCCTTCTATATGCACCGACCACATACTAACGGCATCGCCGACGTAGTTGTGCGTCCCAACTGGTCAATCCAAGCTGTTCATACTTCTCAAAATCAAATTTCGAGTGGACCCATATGGGAATTGAGGCAATTGGAAGGTTTTATGAGCTCGATCCAAAATCACCCCCATTTCATTCAAAATTAACAAAATGGGGGTGATTTTGGATCGAACTCATATAGCCGTCCAATTGCCTCAATTCCCACATTGGCCCCCTCGGAATTTGATTTTGAGAAGTATGAATGGCTCAGATCGACCGGTTGAGATCCACAATGTCGGTACGTGATCGGTGCACCACGGTCTGTCCTCTTATATTTTCCGAATTGAAAAGACAAAGTAAAAATGTTGCATCAAAAGAAATTCTAACTCCCACGAATTTTTTCCCCCTAAATCTTGGGGCTGCTGGTAGTTTGTGTGGTCATTAATGTTAAAATTTCAAATATTATTTGAGATGTGTTTAGAGCTTGTTCCACGAACTGTCCTTTTCTTATTTATTAAAACTGTCTCTTTTTTTTTGGGTTAATTTATTGTGAGATAAAATGACTTGTCTCACGTAAAAAAACAGTAAAATATAGTTTGCAAAAAAAAAAAAAAACAATTTCTGAAGCAATCCCTTAATTTCTTCAGAAACATAGCTATAAAAAAAACACCATTACTTCTGTGGTATATACTATATACAGTGGCCGTTTTGGTAGGTCTTACCAAAGCCAAGATATTTAGGGAGCAGGGGCCTGCTGGCCCGAGCGATTTCAGGACGCTCCGGTTATTTTTGGTGGTCGGAAACGTTCACTTCATAGAGCTCATTGAGAAGAATAAATATAGCTAGATTAGCTCGATCGGATACCATTAAGTGTCTGATCAGTACAGATATAACTTGGCAATAATGGGTTTCAGTGATCTAGTGTTTTGGATACATTCTTTTCAAGATGAAAATGTTCCGATTAGACGCGTAATGGTATCCGATTGAGCTGATTTTAGATACGCTTGTTCTATTTAATGAGTGTTGTGAAGTGAAATTCTTGATCATCAGAAAAGTATCAGAGCGAACCGAAATGGCCCGGGACAACAAGTGAGGGACAACAGACCCCTTGCTTCCGTATTACATAACGTAACACACGCCAATGATTTTTTGTACTCCCTCCGTCCCAGAAAGTTTGATCACTACGAAACTAAGTGCAGTTTTCAAACTAAAAAATAATGTATTTACCAAAATAATTTTTGAATTTTTCTTGCATCGTATAAAAGTTCTCGATGAAATCTATCAAACAAGATCCATATTGACTAAAAAATTATTTTCGTAAGAACGTTATTTTTTAGCTTGAAAATTGCACGTAGTTTGATCAAACTTTATGGGACGGAGAGATTACAATTTTCAGTTGGTTAGGTTTTGTGGCGGATATGTACTTCACATTGGTTTTGATTTCGAGTGCAATTTTAATGTTAGATCAAGCTAGAAGAATTGTACCAACATGGCTCCCTCTTTGGGTACCAGGGATCTGACCCATACCGATATCGGTACATATCGGATTAAGAAAATTAGTATGCAAGTAAGTACAATATTCAAAATATTGGTACACGCATATGGTTTTTTTTAATTTAATTTACAAAATCACGCAAGAAATATTAAAATCTTCTTCTGCATAATCCCGCATGTCTAGGCTTTTTGTAGGGAATATTCTCTTATTAATTGCAAAAATGATAAGTGTACAACAACTCAGCTCTAACATGGCTCCAACACACTCACATGGTGTGTGGAGCTCATACACACAATTGAGTGTGAAGTGTGTGTGAATTTCACACACCATATGAATGTGTTGGAGCCATATTAGAAACTTTTATTGTACATATATCATTGTTGTATTAATTGTGTACCGTAATCTAGCTAGCTAATTGTTCCATGAAAACTTGCATGTTACTCCATTAATGAATGGTTGAGTTTGTCTGCCTTCTAAAGTCATTTTCAAGCTCAAAAGTCAAAATTAAAAAATCTTGTTCCCAAAATAAACTGTCCTTCGTCATTCTTAAGAAAAGTCATTTTCAAGCTCAAAAGTCAAAACTAAAAAATTTTGTTCCCGAAATAAAATAAAAAATAATTTTTTTTTTTTATCTTTCGTCATTCTTAATCTATTATATAAGAGAGGGAAAATGAGACTCGATCTCAAGATCCAGTGTGCACTTGCAATAAAAGAAGCTCAATCTCAATCATACCCAAACCCATCAGAGCGGGACCCTCAGTATTTGTGACTTGGCAAGTCTCAGTAATAACATAAGCTTTAGACTTTTTTCTAATTTTTATTTTGTTTTATGAAAGACGGTAATTTCTTTTCTTTTTCTTTTTTTTTTTTATCGGGAAAGACGGTAATCCCATACATTTGTCCAATTTATTGATCACATAATTACGCGTACCATTTTAAGTTCGTGTAATTTCGGTACTAGTAATTTATTCCCTGTTTTTTTTTTCTTGTGGATTTTTGTGGTGGGATGAATTTCAGTTCGTGTTACTGGCACCATGGGCAGTTCATAGTACATACTCATACCTAGTGAAAGATGATGAAAAAGAGAGGGATTTGGGGTATTTCCTCATCTTCCCCTTTCTACTCTTCAGAATGCTTCACAACCAAATTTGGATCAGTTTTTCTCGTTACCGCACGGCAAAAGGAAGTAATCGAATTGTCGATAAGACCATTGAATTTGAGCAAGTTGACAGAGAAGCTAACTGGTATCCACCTCTCTCTCTCTCTCTCTCTCTCTCTCTCTCACACACACACACACACACACTCTCTCTCTCTCATTCATGCTTTATTAACTGATGGTGTTGACTCTTGAGTGTCAAAACATAACTGATTAAAACTATTAGATGGTTAACCACAAACTCATCTAAAAGTTTAAACTGTCAGGAAGAGGGGTAACTTTATTATATACTATATTCTCAACACGGAACCTCCACCATAAGTTGCCTAAAAATGTGTAAATTTCAATCGTAAAGCACGCGGTGAGATTCGAACAACGGATTTATTGTCTGCTTAGATACCATATTAGATTGCTAACCAATAACTCACCTAAAAGCTTAAACTATCATGACCGGAGAAGGATAACTTTATTATACATATGCTCAACAAAAACATCATGGCCAGGATATGGCTCGTTTCGTATTATTTTCTTCTTGTTGTAATTTACTCAAAATTCTTCTTCATTACCGGATAGTGGGTGATTCGTGATCAATTGGTGAATTGCAGGGATGACCAAATCTTGTTCAATGGAATACTCTTCTACATAGGGTTGTTGACATTGCCAGGTGCATCTCAGCTACCCATATGGAGAACAGATGGTGTGGTCCTAACCATATTGCTGCATAGTGGTCCAGTGGAGTTCCTCTACTACTGGCTCCACAGAGCACTCCACCACCATTACCTCTACTCCCGCTACCATTCTCACCACCACTCCTCTATCGTCACCGAGCCCATTACATGTAAGATATTCTCCATTTTTTTCAAACTATCCAGACACAACACCGAACACAATCACTCACATACACATGGGTTTCGCGTAATAAATGTCTGTCGAACATATTTGTATGTGAGGGGTCGTGTTCGACGTTGCTTTTATACTATTGTGTGAGTACTTAGGGTTTAATATTGCTATATGTTTATGTGTGGCAGCTGTGATACATCCATTTGCGGAGCACTTAGCCTACTTTACATTATTCGCAATACCACTGCTCACAACGTTGACGACGGGGACAGGTTCGATAGCATCATTTGCAGGGTACCTAACTTACATAGATTTGATGAACAACATGGGTCACTGCAACTTCGAGCTCATCCCCAAGTTTCTCTTCTCCTTTTGCCCTCCTCTCAAGTTCGTTATGTATACCCCTACGTAAGTCTCCCATTCACATAATTCGATTACAATCCCAAGCAAATAATCAGAGTCGTTTATTTGTCTAAAATATTTAGGAGTCCTTATAAAAAAAAATTAAGGTTGTTTGGATATCCAAAAGAGTTTGATCGGTTTCATCAATAATTAGGAGTGTTAAACGCAGGGTAGTATTAGAGGGTTAGGTATGGTGGTGATGCACCTTTCGGGTCGATGGTTGCATATTCTTGAATT
The DNA here is from genome assembly GCA_022606695.1 of Vaccinium macrocarpon. Taxonomy (NCBI): domain Eukaryota; kingdom Viridiplantae; phylum Streptophyta; class Magnoliopsida; order Ericales; family Ericaceae; genus Vaccinium; species Vaccinium macrocarpon. The sequence goes on along the minus strand of CM040176.1, from coordinate 5,696,877 downwards.
TTAAGAAAAGTTTAGAAAAATAAATAAATAAATAAAAATGAAACACTCAGTTGTTCTGAACTACTTTCGTCCTTAGATTTAGTAATTTTTAAATTTCTCTCATCAAACCATAGAAAAAAAAGAGTGATTCGAATAAAAGTACTCGAAAAAGGGAAAAAACTAATTACTAATTATGTTAAATTTGTTGGCTATCATTCCAACTTTTGACTTGGGGTTGGATTAGTAGCCAATATCTAAGACTTACGAATTTGCCGGTACTTTTAAGCCTTAATTTCAAAACCCTCATAGATTTTGTTACTAAATCTTGTTGGGTCCACAGTGCAGTTCTATATTCTAGATTTAAATGGGATCATGTTAGTAGACATTGAGATTGACTTCCTACTTTCCATGAAATTAGACGCATATTGTAACCCAAATATCCAGGATCAAACGCATGTTGTGGGGTCCATTTGGGGCTCACTTCGAGTTTTTTTATTTATTTATCTTAATCGTTCATTTTGTTCGTTTTGTCGAGTATGTGATTCTCGTAAAAACTCAAGTTGATCGGAGTTTGGTAACTATTTGATCAGTGACCATTTATCTTATTGTTTTGTAGAAAACAATCACCTACATTAATATCTTTGAATGTTCGCTTTTACGTTGGCCACATACTTGACAAGACAAACAAAATGAACGATCCAGGATCAAAAAAGGGTTTGAAGTGGGCCCCAAATGGACCTCACAGCACAAACCCTTAACCCTAAATATCCTAAGTGGGAGTATTAAATAAAGAAGGCAGAACGAAGTTATACATGAAGTGATGCATTCATTTAGGGTTGGGCATCGTGTCTTGTTGTGTTGTGTTGTGTTAAATTAGGTTCGTGTCAAAAGGACCTGCTTAATTAATTGTATAAAAATAATGAACGCTGACCCGACCTACTGTTAATCGTGTCAACCCGAACACGACACGAATTGACACAACTTGAAAATGACCTGTGTAGCCAAATGTGACCCCAACATGACATGAATTGAAATGATTAATTCGTGTTATTCTCGGGTTATGTAGGTTAATTCGGGTTACTTCTCGGGTTATGCAGGTTACTTCGTGTCATTTTCAGGTTATCATGTCCATCAACACGAATAGACCAACAGGATAATTCGTGTCATTCTCGTCTTATACGGGTTGAATCTGAACCCGAACCCGACCTGTTTGCTAATCGTGTTCTCTGATCATGACTCATATACATATTTTGTGTCAAAAATACTTAACATTAACCCACTAATTTCGTGTTATATTCATGTCGTGTGATAAATTCTTAGCTGTACATTCATTGCTTCTTCACCCACCAATAGAGTAACACACCACATGGCTCATGTTGGTACGAGGAAATTGTAGCTAGTAGATTTGATTTGATTTGATTTGATTTGTCCACCACAAGCAAAGCAGAACCGGGGCAAGGTAAGTTTGAAGTCAAGAGTTTTGCTTTGATCTTAAATGGACTCACGCTATAGCTAGTCTAAACGGTGGAATTGCTCTGCCATTATTAATTGAGGTCTGCGTATGTTGAATCGGACACTGGTATGCACTGGAGTTTTGATATTATCATTTTTCAACTTTTTTCATCAAGCATTATTGTTCACAATAAATATGTAAAATATTAGTCTTGTGATAAGTAAGTTTAATAAGCAGAATTAATTCATGAAGATTTACGAAATTTTTTTATTTTATTTGCTTATACTCATCTTTGTTTGTGTTTGTTAGGTCTATTTTTGGCAATCGTGTCTTGTTTTAAATATATCATTGATCAGAAATGTACCATAAAAATAATCAACGGGACGAATACATGATGTTTATTTTTGTTTCGGATTACGAATAGTATAATATAATTGTTATTATGCACTCATTAAATATTTTGCATTGCTCTTTCTAGATTACTTACAACATAATTTCCGTACTCAATCACATGATAAATTAATTTCCAGGTATCACTCCCTTCACCACACTCAATTTCGGACCAACTACTGCCTTTTCATGCCAATCTATGACTACATCTACGGCACCATGGACAAATTTACGGACACCTTATATGAAACCTCGCTCCGGCGACCTGAGGAATTGCCGGATGTCGTACATCTAACGCACCTAACAACTCCAGAATCCATATACCATCTCCGAGTCGGATTCGCTACGTTAGCCTCTAGGCCTTACACTTCTAAATGGTACTTGTGGGTAATGTGGCCTTGGACTTTTTGGTCAATGATGGTTACTTGGAATTACGGCCGAACTTTTGTGGTGGAGAGAAATGTGTTGGGAAATCTCAAGTTACAAACTTGGGCTATACCAAAGTACAACATTCAGGTATTAAGAACTCCATTTTTATTTTAGTTTTTCTATTTCTTTTTTTTCATGTATATTAATTTTTTTTTCTTTGGTTAATTTAGTACTTTATGCCTTGGCAAAGAGAGTCTATCAATAACTTGATTGAGGATGCTATACTTGAAGCTGAGGAAAGAGGCACAAAGATTTTGAGTCTTGGTCTAATGAATCAGGCAAGTGTTACCAATCTCTCTAGCTGACTTACCCACTATTTTCTTTCTGACCATATAATTTATCGAGCTTAGGGATTATCCCCTAGCGGCTGCGATTATATTATAACCAATTTTTAAAATAATTATCAGGTTGGAATTTGATTTGAAAGTGACTGATGCGTTGAATTACCATCTATAAAGTGGGCCAACCATTGCCAACTGTATATCTATCTCTAGCGTTTACTAACCAATATTTGGCCTCATAGATTGTTGCGTAACATTTATTGATTAGGTTATTTTTCTTCATTTGCTAAATTATGGTTATAATTTTTCCATGATATCTTGGATTTTATTGATCTCTCTCTCTCTCTCTCTCTCTAAATGCATGTTTTTGTAGGGAGAGGAGCTTAACAAAAGTGGTGAGATGTATGTTAGAAGGCACCCTGAGCTCAGAGTGAAGGTTGTGGATGGAAGTAGCTTAGCAGTTGCTGTTGTCCTAAATAGCATTCCAAAAGGAACAACCCAAGTCCTCCTCACAGCCAGCTCTTCCAAAGTTTCTTCTTCCCTTGCCTTAATTTTATGCCAAAGGGGCATTCAGGTAATTCACATTCTCCACTTAATTATTCATGATTTTGCTTCACTTATTAATTAACCCAACTCCAATATGCTATATAGGTGTCTGTTTTATATGAAGATGAGTATAACAAACTTAAGGCAACCCTTTGCACCAATGCTGCAAGTAACTTGGTCCTTGCAAAACCATATAATATAAAGGTACATACTCAATTCCCTTTTAAGTAATCCATTTATTTACAAGTAAGTCTTTTATATGTCTTTTGGGTGCGAGATCCTCTATGCCCGAATTCCCCTGCCTCTGCACCGAGGGGGTTTGGGCTATTAGATTGTGTGTATTTATTTTTATTTTTTTATTTCCAAGTGATCCAACAGCCAGAAATCCCTCCGCACATAGGCATAGAGGTTTTTCCGGAACAGAGGATCTCTGGCCATGTTTTCATATACTTGACACAAAGTCACATAAATTTATATATGGAGGAAAATAAAACTGGTGAAAAAATTAGTAAATATGAGATGAGTGCTTGAAATGTGATTGATTATAAATCTTGCAGACATGGCTAGTGGGAGATGGATATGGTGAAGCAGAACAACTGAAGGCATCAAAGGGCACATTGTTCATTCCATTCTCACAATTCCCTCCAAAGAAAATGAGGAAAGACTGTTTGTACTACAACACGCCTGCTATGGTTGCACCCAAGCATCTGGAGAATGTTGACTCTTGTGAGGTACAAAAGATGCACATATTTTTTTCCACAGATAGATAAGTCCATCCCTTTATAGTTTTATGGATAATTTTTTTTTTTTATAAGGAAGAAATTTGAAATCATACCGTTAATATCCATTCCAATGTCAATCACATCTAGTCTGGTCAAGTTTCAGTTTCTGCAGGCCCATTTTGTACTCGCAACAATAATTGGAAAAATTATTTCCTAGAGCTCGTCAAGTTCTTTGAGGATGAAAATTCAATTTCACTGGATACCGGTTAATGACTTATCGGATCACATTTAGCTAGAACTTATCTTGAAAAAAATATAATGTGCCCGCTAAATCAGACCTATTTGTTTCAAGATAAATGTGTTCCAATAGGTATTAGTTGTTACCCACTGAGCTCTTTTTCGTACTTTAAGAATTTGATAAGCTTTACAAAATGAACGGTTCCAATTATTTTGAAACTGGACCACATATAGACTATGGTGGATTGGTTAACACAGGACTGGACCTAAATCTGTACGAAGTTATTAGAAAACAAAATATGATTTTTTTTTAAAACACCACTAAGTTTGCGTTTTGGTTGTAATTCTATTGTGAGATTTAATTTGCGATGTATATGCTGCAGAATTGGCTGCCAAGAAGGGTGGTGAGTGCATGGCGTATAGCAGGGATAGTCCATGGTTTAGAAGGGTGGAATGTGAATGAATGTGGAAATTCAATGTTCGACATCGGCAAGATTTGGGAAGCCACTCTTCGACATGGGTTTCACCCTCTCAAGCCTTAAATCAAAATGTCGATTACTCAAAAACCGGTCTTTTATCGGTTTTTTTATAACTAGGTATCCGGGCCTTTATAATATCACTACTCTATGAGTTGGGCTGTAGGATGCTATAATCTCATAATAATATTTATTGGGGTATGCCTAATTTCTATGGATGACATTGATGTTTTGGTGAATTTTGAACTTAAAGTTGAACTACTTAAATTTTATCTTTAATTACGAGCAAAGCTTTTTCAGTTACCATCTAGATTCGTTTGTTCTAGTGCGACATATTTTTTTTTGTCAATCGATAGAAAAAATCAATTACATCTCGGACACTACATCAATTGTGAGAGTCCACAATGCAATCAAACCCAACAACTTAACCAAAACAAGAAATAAGCTCATTATAGGGTAGAAACAAAGAAAAGAAAAATCTCTACACACAGATGGGAAGATTCGAACTCCCGACTTCCTATTTGACACTTCTACACATAATGGTATACAAATTAAAGAATAAGATTTCGTCAAAACCCCAATCGGGTCTAATATCTATAACTTCTTATTTGAGAATAATCAGCTGTTTAACTAAGGTGTGGTTTGGTAAAAATATTAATCACAATAAGCCAAATTAAATTAGCATACTTTTTAAACCATTTTTGGCCAATAAGCCCAAACTAGTTGGATTAGCCAATAAGCCCAATTAAATTAGCATACTTTTTTAACCATTTTTGGCCAATAAGCCCAAAGCAGTTGGATTAGCCAATAAGCCTAATTAAATTAGCATACTATTTTAACCATTTTTAGCCAATAAGTCCAAACTAGTTGGATTATTGAACTTCAATAAGCCAGTAAGCCATGATTAATTCTTTTGATAAAACATGATCAAACAAAATTTTAATAAATACAAAACGAAAAAGACTAGTCCGGCGCTTTTTCGCCAAAGCATCCAACAAACATTACTGGTCCAATAATCCAGTTGTTGCACATCAGATCTTCCTAGTTGCACTGAACAACTGCACGTAGGGTTTGTTCAATTCTTCGCCACATTATTATGTGGAGTCAAATACTTGCGAGTACCACTGGCATGGCTACGGAAGATCTACGGAGTATTAATGAGTTCATTTTGTAGGGCCCTCTGGCTACATGGTCAGACACATATAGAAGCAAGAGGGGTCATCTGATTCTACTGGATTAGATTTTTTTATAGACCTGTACATATATTTTTGGACATTTTGATAAATTTTGGCCAAGATCCTGTACTCTGTTTTCTGTGTCTTGCCTCGAGTAACATTAAATATTTGCAAATTTGGCTCCAAATCTCCCTTGATATTTTTTCCCTCACATGCGAAAAAGCGGAGCACAGCTACATAACATATAATTTTATTTTTTGTGCTCTCATTATTTTTTCACTCCCCTTTTTCTCTCACTCTCTCACTTGACTGGCAACAAGATTTTATTAAAAACTCGACAAATGGTATATCAAGATAAAAGCCACAACCATGTCAACCCAGCACAAAGCAAGGGTTAAGCAAAGAAACCCCATCCAGCATAATGCTAGAGAGGGGAAAGAGACAGAAAAAGGAAAATAGAGACCAGAACTGGACAAAGCCAACAACACCCAACAACCAACCCCTCAAAACACAGCAAAGAAGAACACCCAAAAGCAACCATGAGCCTATCAACAGAACCCAAAAAAGCATCCCTAAACAAATGACTATATTTAAACAGGCTCAAAACCAAACTCCCTTAACCGAATTTTAGCAGGAAGATGGTTTTGTTGTGAGTCTGTTATGGGAGTTTGGTCTTGAGCCTGTTTAAGTATAGTCGTTTGTAGGGAACCTCAAAATTGCACGTACTTTCATAAGGAACCATCAAAATTGTTGTAGATTCTTAACTCTCGTCACCCCTGTTGGGTAGACAGTGAAAGTGCCAAATTAACCCACAGGCTAATCCAAAAGAAACCCATCCGAAGCCAAGTGCATTACATTTCGAATCTCGAGCCCTTCTATTGGGACCGGCGGAATAGTACCGATGGGGTACCAACGGCGTCGCCGACGCCGGCGTGGGTCCCAAACGGCCGATCCGAGCCGTTGATCGTTCTCAAAATCAAATTCCGAGTGGGCCAACGCGGGAATCGAGGCAATCGGACGGCTGTATGAGCTCAATCCAAAATCACCCCATTTCATTTGAAATTTTTTGAATGAAATGGGGTGATTTTGGATCGAGCTCATACAGCCGTCCGATTGCCTCGATTCCCGCGCTAGCCCACTCGGAATTTGATTTTGAGAACGATCAACGGCTCGGATCGGCCGTTTGGGACCCACACCGGCGTCGGCGACGCCGTCGGTACCCCATCGGTACATTCCCGTCGGTCCCTTTAGATTTACGCGTACCAAAAGGAAAGCATTCTCTCTTGTTGTCTTTCAATTTCGCAACATATTGCCAGGAAAATTGGTACGTTGGTTTGTTGATAGGATTGCCAAGGCATTTTTCACGGGCACTTAGCTGCATTAACAATTCATGTTTCTTTGAATAGCTTTTATTACACTGGCTTTATGCACCCGAAATCTTTACCCATAATATATATATAGACCGAACACGTGACACAAGGCCACAACACAAACGGAAAGGAAGTGTTCAGTGAGATTTTCCTCGGTTACCAAAGTTTTCAAGGACAAATACAAAGTGTGCAGGAACTGCAATAGAAACTAGGCCAACTTGCATTGAAGTGATGCCTGTGACTAATTTGGAGTCGGCAAAGGCCGAAAGCCGTGTTTGAGACTGGCTTCCCACACTTTTTCGAAGTCAAACATGTTTTGGCCGCACTCATTTACGTTCCATCCTTCTAGGGTGTGCACAATCCCAGCTACACGTGAAGCACTCATCGCCCTTCTTGGCAACCAATTCTATCACAGACAAATCCAAAATTCTCAGAGTGACCAAACGAGGCTATTCATAGTATCCCATGAAAATATACACGAGCAATGCTATACAACACAGTTTATAAAAATCGGTAATCTGTTTCATGATCTAGGTTCTGAAAGAGCACAACTACAAAAACTTTATCTTCTTTCCGAAAAGTTGTAGTAAAGGTTACAAAATGTTAATAACACGGTGGTCATAGATCGTTGATTCTGTGTTTGATGATCTGTTGGAACCTTATGCATAACTTTTAATAGCTGTATCAACTAAATCATTCTTTTAAATACAAAAACTGTGATGTTAAGAGTATTAAATCCTCACATAGAAAATATTCTACAAGACTAGAAAACTGATGCTTTGGCCAATTTTCGACCAAAAATAATGATGTTACCACATATCATCACGTAGTTGTGGAGTCCAAAATCTAGTGATCCAATAGTTATCTGACAGCTAATCGATTTTCAGTATCATTGTCTACTTAAAAATTCTATGCAGAATAATGCAGTTGAGTTGTGGGCGTATCACTTTACAAACGTACTATAAGATATCTTCTGATAATGAAACGCTGCTAGATAATTCTAGTGGTAGGATTTTCAGTGGAGTTTCCATAATAATAGCGTAGTCCAAGTTGCCCTACATACTCATATGCGCAAAGTGAATTGACAAAACAGATATCGGAGATTCAATATGGTTAGTCATGTCATCATGCTCAATAGTACAAATTAAAGGTACAATATTCAGATTGAAACTTAAGACTTAAGAGACTAGCGTTTGATGAAGGATAAGTAAACTAATACTAACCTCACATGAGTTCAAGTTTTCAAGAGATGAAGGAGCCACCATTGTTGGACAGTGGTGGTACAAGTAGTCATTACGCACTTTTTTAGGGTGCAATTGGGAGTAGGGAATGAACAATGTCCCTTTTGATGACTTCAGTTGTTCTTCTTCACTCAGTCCATCTCCCACTAACCATATCTGGGATAAAACTTAATCCAGCTTAGCTATGCACTTTTACAAAACAAATCTCAAGTATTACTTTTAATTTTGACACTCGTGAGCATTAATTTGATGATTCATTATAAATGAAATTATAATTAGCAATTATAAATTAGCAGTTAGATGTTAAAACTGCTTTTCTTCACGGGGACTTGGATGAAGAAATCCACATGATGCAGCCTGTTGGCTTCATAGTGAAAGACAAGGAAGAGATGGTGTGCAGGCTCAAGTAGAGTCTGTATGGCTTGAAACAGGCTCCCAGACAGTGATACAGAAAGTTTGATGGTTTCATGCAGCGTAGTGGCTACACAAGGTGCAATGGAGATCACTGTTGTTATTTCAAGAGGTTTGAGTCTAGCTACGTCATTTTATTGCTCTACGTAGATGATATGCTTGTAGCAGGTTCTTGTGTTAGGGAGATCAACAGGTTGAAGCAACAGTTGGCAACAGAGTTTGCTATGAAAGATCTGGGTGCAGTTAAGCAGATACTTGGGATGAGGATCAGCAGAGATAAGGCTCAAGGGACCTTGCGATTAAGTCAAGCTGAGTATATTGAACGTGTTCTAGAGAGGTTCAATATACAGAGTGCTAAGGCAGTTGGCACACCCTTGGGAAATCATTTCAAACTTTCTCAGGGGCAATCACCCAAGAGAGAGAGAGAGAGAGAGAGAGAGAGAGAGAGAGAGAGAGTACATGGCCAAGGTTCCATATACCTCGGTCGTGGGTAGCCGGATGTATGTGATGGTGAACACGAGACCAGACATTGCCCATGCAATGGGAGTTGTGAGCAGGTTTGCTAGCAATCCAGGGAAACAGCATTGGGAAGCAGTAAAGTGGATCATGCGATATTTGAGAGATACCACTGATTTGCCACTTTGTTTTGGAAAAGGAAATTGACAGTGCAGGGATATGTGGATGCAGATTTTGTCGGTGATCAGGATACGCGGCAAAGCACCACAGGTTATATCTATACTATGGGTTCAACAACGGTGAGCTAGGTCTCACGTCTGCAGAAATTAGTGATAGTATCCATGATAGAAGCTGCGTATGTGGCCGTGACTGAGGCGGCAAAGGAGATGATTTGGTTAAAAGGCTTCTTAGAGGAGTTGGGTTTGAAGTAAGAGAACTGCGTTCTTTTCAGGGACAGCCAAAGTGCTATACACCTTGCGAAAAATCCAGTGTTCCATGTCAGGACAAAGCATATTGATTTGAGGTACCATTTCATTCGTTCGCTTTTGGAGGATGGAGATTTGTTGCTAGAGAAGATTTTGGGGGATCGAAATCTGGCAAATAAGTTGACCAAGTCTGTTACTGTTCAGAAACTGAAGTTGTGTTCAACTTCAGTTGGCCTTCATGCATGAAGAGATGATGGGCCTGGAGTCACACCAATAGGGGTCAGATGACTACGTCCACGTTTTGATTGAGATCATTTGGGTTTGCAGTTGTTTGTTTGCGGATGCTTCAGGTTATCTTCAAGTGGGAGATTGTTGGGGTGCAGACAACCTTCAATAGTAGTCCAGAATGGGTCTAGAGGGCTTTGTAGCATTACCATGATTTTGGTGTAGCACTACCTATAGACTAACTTTTGGACAGAGTGTTTTGTAGTGCTACAGGTGTTTCCCTATAGCGTTACCGAGAGCCTTAAATGCCTTTTTTAGGGTTTTGGCTGGCTGTGTGTGATAGAGAGATTGTGAATTAGTTTTTTAGTGCGTGAGAAATTGTGAGAGGTAAGAGAAAACCAATCTCAGAGAGATTGTGAGAAGAATTGTACTCTTTGATTCGATTTCATAGTGGACTGCTGTGACCCGTGGTTTTTCCTCACGTTGAGGTTTTCCACGTATATCTTATTTCTCGTTTTTCTTTCCGATTTTCATCACGCACTTATTTGCTTGTCTTTTTTGTGATTCATTGTTCCCGAGATCCGTAGGGGCGTTGTAAAATTGAACAAGTGTTCGCAATAATCCATACCGCTATGGTATGCCTAATTTCTATGTGTGTGTGGGGCTTGGCCTATTTTAATGCATTTTGTCTTTAAACATGGTTTGGACTTTCGAGAGTCGATGTGATCTATTTATCTGTCTATGTAATATTTTTGAATGCTAGTATATGTACTACATTGAATTTTTAATTGTTTTTTACGCGAAGGAAGAAATTTTTAATCAAACCTTAATATCAGTCTTGTTTGCAAGCAATACTATGAATGAATTTTAAGAAACCAAAGGTCTTCAAACTTGTCTGATAAGCCCCCAATATTGTATATATTGGGGCTTATCTTGCTCCTTTTGTTCACACACACACGCGAATTCGCGCTTAAATTGGTTGATATGCGTGTAGAAGTGTTTTTGTTGAGTTACAGGTCAAACATGGTAACTTAGCGCGTTTGGTGCGCTTTGGAAAACGTACCAAGATCACAAGGGCCACATGCCCCATGGCATGCCAACGCCGGGCCCCATGAGCCACGAAACGATGATTTGGTTGAGGCCCGGCAAGCCGAAACATCCCAAGTGTCGGGGGCTTTGAGTCCACGCGTCTCGCTTAAGCAAAACTCCCGGTGAAGTCCGGGATTGGACAAGCACCCACAAGACCGAGGAGCACCGCCCCCGAGGGTCGCACCACTCATTTAGGAGCTTTGGAAGAAGTCCGGAGGCACGCAAACCAATGAAAGTGATCAAGGGGACAAAAAACTAAGTCAAGACCAATCTGGACCGATCCAGAATTATTCTGGACCGATCCAGATTTTCCCAGAAAGTTCCAGACCAATCTGGACCGATCCAAATTATTCCAGACCAATCCAAATTATTCCAGACCGATCCAAATAAATCCGGACCGATCCAGATTTTCGCAGCTTTTTCCAGACTGATCTGGACCGATCCAAAATAATTCTGGACCGGTCCAGAAATGCTCCGGGCAACTTTTTAAGGCACTTTATGTTTATTCTATTATTGGCAAGTTGTTGGGTTTGTGAGAGCTTTTTGGGATATTTTGTGTGGGAGAAAGTCCACTTGTATATACACTCTCCTCTCTCCTTCTCCCAAAAACAACTTAGACTTTAACTTATATTTTTATTATTTGCTCTTCCTTCTCTCTTCCATGGAAGATAATTTCCAAGCTTTCTCTCTCTAGTTTTCCCAAGTAAGTGTTGGACTTATGCAAGTTTCATGTTTATTAATGTTATAGCTCTTGGTTAGACCTTCCTAGAAATCAAGTTTATTTTCATTTTCATTTAGTATTTGGTTTACTTGTTCTTCTTGCTATTTCCTTAGTTAATACTTGTTTGGTTGGTTGTTTGTTGATTTTTCCAAGTATAAAGTGATAGGCCTAGGTAGTATCTTCAATTAAATCAAGTTTATTTAGTTGCTTGTTATGCTCTTTATTTTCCTTATAAAAACAGCCATGTTTTCCTTAGTGATGAACGAGTAGTCAGTTTAGGCTCGGTTATGGGGTGATTAGCACCCCGTGGCTTAGGTGATTCACTCTCCTCGCCTTAATACAAACATTGCTTGTTACTTAAAAAGTACGGATTGATTTTTATGTATCAAAATTGCGATTTGTTAATCCCGTTGATCTCGCGTCGCCAAGGGCTTGACAACTTGGCACGTGTGATGCTTCGGGCTATGACAATCAAAATGTTTGTATAAATGGCACAAGAATCCTACTTTTTAAGAAACACCGTTTCTAGTTGAATGAGTTTTAAGTACCAAATCTTCCGTTCGGGGTCGTTTAATGACACCCCGAGCCGATCATTTTAAAGGAGAGTGAATTGGCCTAAGGCATGGGTGTTGAGGACTCCTAAGCCTTGCCTTCCCTTAATTAGTCTTTTAAATCTCCGAGTCATTCTAGAAGTAGAAAGAGAATCACCAAACAAAACCACCTCATAAGTTGGCCGTCTTAACGCCAAAAATCTTACTGCAAGTCAAACTTCATGCTTGGTACATTTGGTCTCTGTGGAAATCGACCCCGGTCTTGCCGGGTTACTATGCCTTCGACAACCTAGCCCTACGCTTGGGGCATCCTATTCTACGACAAAGCTAGGTGTCAAGCATTGTCATTTTAGAAGAAACAAAACATTACGATAAAAACATGTCTAAAAAGTAATGCTCATATTGTTGACAAAAAAAATTGTGATACGGCAAGTGATTTGGTTTTCAATGTCGTAGAATTGGGGGCGAACAAGGGTGATGAGCGGTTGGCAAAGTGGTTTAATTTTTCCTCGGAACTTAGGCATTTCCTCCCACCAAATTAAGATCTCAAGTTCGAATCCCTTTCCTAGCATATTCTTTGGGGCCATTAGGGGTTATGCCCGGTCATTACTCGAAGGGCCCGGAATTAGTCGTGATGCGCACAAAATGGCCTGAATGTCTGGTTATTAAAAAGGAAAAAAAAAAAGAAGAAGAAGGGTGATCATGAGTGCATGGCATGTAGGCTGCAGCATGGATAGTTCCAGGGACAGAGCCAGATTTTTTGCATGGCGGGGGCATGCTACTTGTGGAAAGGAGGCGTGATTATATAATTTAATGATATGTATATTTCTATGCAATAGTAGGTTTTTTTTTTTTTTTTTCCCCAACTTGAAGCCATGAACCCGTGGGTACTCCATCTTGGTGAGTAATTGGACATTTATGTCATGAGACCAAATACCTACCTCGGCCATCACTTTCATGCGTCATCATTTCTAGGAAAAGGAATTAATGCAACGCCTAAATAATTGTGACACAAATTTTGTGTCATAACCAACCACATCCCCACTCACACGGGGTGAGGATCCCACATGAGCCCAATATACTGGATCCACACTCTGTGTAAGTGGGATTGTGATTAGTTATGTCACAAAATTTGTGTATATATCATTATTCTTTCCGAAAGCTAGTACTCAGTATTGGTGTGTGTACTAATGACCTGACCTCCTTCGTAAGTAGAGCACAAAGAATCATGCATGCAGGATTCATGATCGATTCAAAACAAGGACGTCCTTCCTTTTAAATGAGTGAGATTCATCCAATACACTATCAAAATAGTGCACCGGATAAATCTCACCCAGATGCATTTTCATGTTTCAACACTTTCCCTTTTTATTTCCAAGCGTGACTGATTACATGTGTTTAATCCTTTATTTTATCAAGAAAATTCTTTCGGATTTAGAATTTGGACGTACTCGCTATGTTGCTGGAAATTCGACAAAGCGTCACGAGGCTAGTTAACAAGAGTGCGGAACTTCCAGTAAAAAATACTTTAAATTTCAGTTCATCTAAGTTTAATGTATTAAGAGCATCCTTATCAACCTACCCAAAATTTTCACCAAATTTAATCTCAAAAACACATTTTATAAATTAGTAAGTTACTTTATCAAAAACTCACAAAATCAGATTCTCTATTTTAACTTTACTATATTAAACTATTCCCTTTAAATCTATAAAAAAAAAAAATTCTTCCTCAGCCATAACATTTTGGTACAACCAAATGGGGTAGTGGCCCACGTGTCTATCACCCCACCCACCCCTTCAACCATTAACTTTTCTTCCCGTTTCTGACAGCAACCAACCGATAATAATAAAAAATCTAATTGGTGCGTAAACAATACCGCACCAAATTTGATTCAGTAATGTAGCAAAAATAATTTGATAAGGTAAAATAGAGAGCCTAATTTTTGGAGGTTTTTAGGAGTTTAACTTTCTATTTTAGCCAAAAAAAAAAAAAAAACTAATTTGACAAATTTGATAAGGATGCGCTAAGTGAAACTCCTGCTTTATTATTCTGCTACAACTAGCCGATGAAGTTCAGGGGGTCAAATAGTACTCTAGCATTTATGTTTCGTGTTCTGTGAAATCTCTTGTTCACCAATCAAATTCAGCAGTAAGTAAAAATTCAGCAGTTCTAGCTAACATCTCACGATCATGTTTATTCGACTATAGCGCTTTACCTAATTTCTACATACATAAGCGAATGACAGGAGAAATTCGGCTATAACAGCGACTTCGAAAGAACTAATTCCATTATATGATAAAACTGAAAGTACAAATACCGAAATCAAAATAATGGATTAAATAAACTGGAAATCAAATTAGAAAAACCAAACCGAAGTTCTGTAAAAACCACAGTCTCCTTAAAACAGATTTGCTATCTACCATAAAATGACTGAACCACGAGCATTGGAATGCCTTGGCAAACTGAACCTTGTTTGTTCACTCTCTCTCACAAGAACGTGCTTCTGGGATGTATAGAGGAACTCGAAAAATCTAGTAACCAACACAATATGTGATTGCTGAATATAAGCACCAAATTAAGAAGAGTCCTTTGAGCTGCCCTGTTGCATGAATATCGAAACTGAAAAGGATGAATTGCAACCTTCATGGGAGTAGTTACAAGCATTAACCAGCTGCACCCTCCCTTGAGCAGAATCGATGAACCATGGGATGGGTCGATTTGGTTGCCTCGAGAGACCCTCCAACTTTCTCAAATTTTCAACAAATGTTTTTGCAATCCAGTGCCCAATGCAGATAATTTGAGATTTTTGGAGTTGAATAAAATAACAGGCTTGTATGGCAAAAAACATCTAAAATAAAATTCTATTTTTCGTTATTTCTATAAGATCAAGTTTTTTCTAATTGTAGAAGTTCAAAAGGCTGACAATAAATTTTATTGACACCGGTATAAATTAATTATGCCTACAATATTAATTCAAAATATTTCTTAATATCCGTCCACCAAAAAATTTGCGTGCATCACAGCAAATGCACAATATTTTTTTCAATAAATATATTTCCATTTTTCTTTCTTTTTTACACTAATCGACACATGACTCCTTAAAGAGAGCCACCAATCCATGTACATCAATTTCCTCCACACATTCAAAATCTTTCCTATATTTAAAGTGTAAGTGTACATCTACCCAATATTTCTCCATACGTCGATTTTAGAGATCTATTATTGATTAATCAGGGGGTGTTTGGGGATTTTTTAAATTTTTTTTTTGTTAAATTCGTATTGTTAGCTTCATGTTATCTATTTTTTATTTTTTTTATTTTTCTCTATAATTTTATATTTTTTAATGTACTTTGACAAGACAAAAGCTAATTTAAAGTTTCCAAAAAAAACTAACGAAAATTCTCTCTATCTATCCCAATATGTTTGTCCAATTCTGGAATACCAACTTCTATGAAGATATAGGGATTACTACTACTAAAAAAGGTTGGAGTTTGCAAGAATGCCCCTTATTTTTTGGACATTAAGTGAGAGTGCACATTTTCCAATTCTTGACTCTTGAAAAACAGGAGGGTATTAAAGAACCATTTTTTAAGTCAACTCAAAATTGGATAAATATTTTGAGACATGTTAAAATCAAAAGGTTATAAATAAATTGAGACGGAAGGAATATCAAATACTACTATTATTTTAAGGGAGTTTATAGTTTCCCTACGCAACCTAACTTATTCAACAAATCCAGAGAATGAGGTGCAAGAATTAGGAGAGACTCTGTTTTTTCTTGCTAAATAAAACTCCTACCGTGCCATTTTATTTGTCCATTATCCCTTTTGTCTATTTCCGACGCAACCTAACTTATTCAACAAATTCGGTGAACAAGTTGCAAGAATTAGGAGAGACTCTTTTCTTTTTCTTTTTTTTTTCTAGCTAAATAGTACTCCCACACATTACCATTTTATTTGTCCATTATCCCTTCTTTTTTTTTTTGTGTGTGTTTCCATTGCCTATATGTTTCAATCTATAATATATTTTACGCATAACTTTGTATTTTTATACAAATTGAAATCTATCAAATAAGATATATATTGTATACTTTTTAAGATTCACACCAAAAGATAGAGGCAATTGAAATAAACGAGATAAATTGAATAATGGACAAATAAAGTGGGATGGAGGGAGCACTTAAAAATTGGTGGTTTTGTTTGCGCCAAGGAGAGATGTGAACAACCCGCGGAGGCGCCCACGAAAATGATTGTTGGTTTGAAAAATGGTTTTGATTGGTTGAATAGAGTCGCCACCCAGATTTGAGGACCGTACCCGAGGAACCTTTTTGAAAAATGACTTTTTTTTTGCCCTCGATATGGGAAATGCTTTACTGATCTCCAAAATGAGATTTCTCGGGTCCGGGAGCTAGGTTACGTGAGGGGAAGGAATTTAAAGCACCCCTCACGCCCGGCATATTTACCGGTCTCTACTAAATGTTTGAAAAGACTTTGAAAATGTTGTTTGAATGGACTTTGAACTCAAATTTATGCGAAAGCACGACGAACACATCAACAAGATTAGTGAAACATGAGTAGATGCTTGTGCAAAGTGCCATGAATGGATGATTTATATACAAAGATACTAAAATTACACTAAAATGTCTCCAAAATGCCTTAGAATAGCTCAGAAACTGATCACGAGTGCCCTGCATATTGCTTGACCGACCGGGTGTTGATAAATTAGACTAATGTAGACGCGTCCCAAGCGTAGGACTCTCGACCAGTGTAGCAAAATAATTCCGGAAGTACCGGAGTCGAACCACAGAGATGACTAGAGTGTTTGACTCAAAAGTGTAAAAATGCAGTCTCAACGGCTCTCAAGTAGCCACCCCTTAGATTTTATACCAAACCAAACCAAACCAAGCCTTATGTCCCAATCAATTGGGGTCGGCTACATGAATCCTTTTTCTCCATTGAGCTCTATCAAATGCTACTTCATCGCTTAAACCCAGTATACTTAGATCTTTGCGTACTACCGCATCCAAAGTCAATTTGGGTCTTCCCCTCCCTTGTGCATTTCTACCCAAAGCTATCATATCCACTCTCTTAACCATCGTGATCCCACCGCCTACTTATAGACACGCTTCAAACCACCTTAACCTATTTTCCCTTAACTTCTCCTCTATAGGTGCTACACCCACCATCTCGCGAATTGTTTCATTTCTAATCCTATCATGTCTAGTCTTACCACACATCCACCTCAACATTCTCATTTCCGCTACACTTATCTTATTCACTTGTTGCTTCTTAATAGGCCAACATTCTCGTCCCCGCAGAAAGCATCGGCCGGGTCTTATGGCAGTTCTATAAAATTTTCCTTTCAATTTTGTTGGTACCCTCTTGTCACACAGTACACCAGTAGCGCTTCTCCACTTAAGCCACCCCACTTGGATCCTATGCGTCACATCATCTTCAATCTCTCCATCTTGGCTAATAATAGAGCCTAAATACCTAAAATGGTCCCTCTTTGGTATCTCCTGATTTTGGATCATCACTCTTTCCTCATACTCACTTCTGGTATCACTAAACTTGCAGACCATATACTCAGTTTTACTCCTACTTATCCGAAAGCCCTTAGACTCTAATGCTTCCCGCCAAATTTCTAATTTAGTCTTAACACCACTAGCCGTTTCATCTACAAGGACAATATCATCTGCAAACAACATACACCATGGGATATCCTCCCCTGAATATGCCTAGTCAATTCATCCATAACTAACGCGAAAAAGGTAGGGGCTCAAGGTCAACCCTTGGTGCAATCCTACTTTGGATGGGAAATTCACTGCTTTTCGGCCGGTGATCTAATGGCGTTGGATCGCACCTTTATACATGTCTCTAACCACGCCAATATAGCCTCGGTCACTCCCTTCTTCTCCAGAACCCACCATATAATGTCTCTAGGCACCCTATCATAAGCCTTTTCCAAGTCTATAAAAATCATATGGAGATCCTTCCTCGTTGATCTGTGTCTTTCTACCAATCTCCTTAGTAGGTAAATAGCTTCCATAGTTGATCTCCCAAGCATGAACCCAAACTATTTCTCCGACACTGTAGTCACCATCCTCAATCGATGCTCGATAACTCTTTCCCACAACTTCATCGTATGACTCATCAACTTAATACCTCTATAGTTGTTGCAACTTTGGATATCTCCTTTATTCTTGCAGATAGGTACTAAGGTGCTCCTCCTCCATTCGTCAGGCATCCTCCTAGATAAAATAATCTTGTTGAACAATTTTGTCAACCAAGTCACCCCCAAGTCACCTAGGCTTCTCCATACTTCAATGGGGATACCATCAGGTCCTAAGGCCTTACCCGGTTTCATCCTCTTCAAAGCCTTGGCCACTTCAAACTTTTGTATCCTCCGATAGAACTCGTATTCTATTTTCTCGCTAGGGACAACAACTTCCTCCACACCAAAGGTTCCTTCATGTTTCTCATTTAACAACTTCTCAAAATACATCTTCCATCTATCCTTGATCTCCTCATCTTTCACCAACACCTCCGAATCACTACCTTTTATACACTTAACTTGAGAGAAGTCTCTAGCTTTCCTTTCCCTTAGTTTGGCGAGTTTATATATATTCTTTTCTCCATCCTTACTATCAAGTCTAGCATAAAAATCATCGTAACCCCTTAGATTTTATGAGATTAATTAATTAATTACTAGCCAATTTAACTGATTAACTGCCAATTGATAAAAAGAGCGCAGCTGTGGGAACCCAGCGCTCGCACCTAGCCTCACCAATATTTACTCGGGCCACAATTAATCCTTTCGTTGATCTTAAAATACGAGAAAGGCTTCCTAACAAATGGGCACCACCTGTCACCAGATTCCGTGCGCATTCGAATTCCGGTAATGCCTGGGTTTGTTTGTTAGATAAGTTTCAAGTTCTCAAAATTGCTTGAAAATTGACTTAATTTGGTCCTGAGGTGAAATATTGTTGAGCCTAGATGTTGGCGCCTTCGCCCCGCAGCCGCACTTAAGCGACTACTCACTCATACTTATGAAAATTTCAAAAATCGAAATAACCCTAGATCTATGCATGCTTGAAGTATAGAATAGGAAAACAATCGAAAACGGTACCGTAAATTGCAAAGGAAAACTTGAACTTGATTAATGATCCGCAATAATCCAATCCAACACCTAGATTCTTGAAGTAAAATTGAAAACAGAACGCTGAATGTAAAACTCCAATTCGTAGCCGAAAACTTCAAAACATAAACCCTAGGTAAAAATTGTGGAACCCTAATCTAAGTTAAAACATAAGTATTTATACCAAACTAAAAATTCTAATAAAACTCCAACGAAAATTCGGAATTAATTCACTCGAAAAAACCAAACGACACCGTTTAGTGACCCCCGATATCCATTCGGTAGCGCTACATGACAATGTAGGTAGCGCTACCACCTTGCGTATTGTGTGCGTTGACCGCTGACCCCTTTGGCTGACCATTGACCTTAAAGACGCCGGCAGCGCTACACCAAAAGTGGTATAGCGCTCAAGAACTTTCTGTTCAGTTTAGGGACCCTTTTGTGCCCAATTTGAGCGCTCCAAGGAATTAGGGTAGCGCTCCCGACGGGTTTCGACCATTCCCATGCACAATCCACTTGCTTCCAACTCCTGATCGACGTGCATGTCCTTCCAATATATCAAAATCGCACTCATGCCCCTCAAACACTTGCAAATTACTTTCAACACACCAAAAATACCACGTGCACATATTAATCGGAAAATAAGGCTCAAAACGCACGTTTAACATGCTAAATCCCCCTACTTAGGCGCTCGTAAGCAAACTTCCCACGCGCATATCACATATCATACCTGGATAGGATCCAGGCGCCTGGGAAGAGTCAATCCAGGTGCCTGGATTGGGTCCAGGCGCCTGGAAGGAGTCAATCCAGGCGCCTGGATAGCAATCCAGACAGAGACTCTAAAATGACATTTTTTGCAGAAATCAACAAATGCAATGCTCCAATCAACTCTCATGCATTCCAAAAAGTATTTGACAACACAACAACAAGATTGACACTTGAATGTGACTCAAATATAATTAAATAGTACTAAAATGCAACAATAAAATAATGTTATAGGTCATCAAAATGAGGATCAGAACATGAAATGTAAAGAACTATAGGTCATGACATGCAAATGATGTACCGAAACTGGTCAAAATATAAAAGAAAACAGAAAACATGATAAGGGAAAAAGGGGATCCAGGCGCCTAGAAGGTGATAGTCCAGGCACCTGGATCAAGCTCTGCATCACAAATTGATTTTTTTCACTTATGAAACTTGAACCTCTCCTAAGTCCTCCACTAGTATAGAAGACTAGAGCTAACCTGGTAAAGTCCGCTCAGGGTCTTTTTGAACACTTTGGTAGAAAAATCTACCTTGAAGGCTTGATTTTTTAACTTGGGTTGGTTTTTGAGTGAGTTTTGTGGAAGAGCAGCTACTGATTTTGAGTTTATAAAGCAACAAAGGGCAGTTTATGAGTGCTTTGATGGAGTTTGGTTGATGGGGGTGAATGGATGATGGATTAATGGGGCAAAAAGAGTAGGTTTTGAAGTTGAAAGTGAAAGGAATTGAGAGCAGATAGTTGAAACTGGTAGGGATCAGTTTGTGGATGAAAATTCTGGTGTGATTTTGGCAGAATAACAGTAAAGGAAGAGAGGGAGAGCTGCCCCCCAAAATAAGAGAGGAAGAGGGGATATATATAGGCATAAAGGGGTCAAAAAGGGCCATTTGGACTAGGATACCCTATATTCCCTCCACTATACTTTTGCAAAAAATCCCTGAAGAATCTCCCAAGACGCTCCTCCCCACTAACTTGACCTTGGGCAACAAGTGCCTGGAGTGAGTCCAGGCACCTACGATTGAGGAATCCAAGCGCCTGGATTGAGTCCGGGTGCCTGGATTGGGGGAATCCAGGCACCTACATCAGGAGACTGCACAAAATATAAAACTTTGTGAGGCCATTCCAGGTGCTACCGAACTCCATTTTGCACATGGTTTGAAGCGTTGGAAAGATTGTCAAGTCTACTTTCTAACCCAAGTGGTTTGAACCCAAGATGATTTATATAGCAAAATATGTGACAATTTTACCTTCAGAAGGTCGGAAAAATAAATCGTTTTGGTAAAACGTGCACATCTCCCTCATCTCAAAATGGATTGGGACATAGTATATATATATATATATATATATAAAGTGTTTTGAATGTAGTAGAAGGTGGTGCAATATTGGGTTTATCTTGAAAAGGTTTAGGAAGGATTTCCAAGTTCACAATCAAGCTTCGTGTGCTCTTTATCAGGCGTTTTCATCATCGGGGTTGCTTGATAAGTTTCTCGGGTCAAAATCGGGATGTCTACAGTTGCCCCTCTTGGATGGAACTTTGGATAATTGCTTGATGCAAGTTACATCTAAGATAGAGACATCCGATTCATTCCTTGAGCCTTTCTCAACTGCAAAGGAATACATTAAAATCGCAGTCGTGCCACTCAGGATGCCTATGTACCCCATTGTAGGGATCAGATCGGCGTAATTCCTGGGGGCAAAAGAATAGATTGATGATTCACTTGACAATGGACAATGAATGATGATGCACACAATAGCTAATTGATGATTGGTGGGTGATTGATTGATGAGTAATGATTGATTGAATGATCGATTGAAAGAATGAGTGATGATTGATTGGATGCGCCAACTAGGCGGCTTTTGAATGATTATTGAATGCGCGGGTTAGGCGGCTTTTGAATGATAATTGGGTGTGCGCGGGTTAGGTGGCTTAAATGATAATTGGGTGCGCGGGTTAGGCGACTTTTGAATTATTATTGGGTGCGCGGGTTAGGCGACTTTTGAATGATAATTGGATGTGCGGGTTAGGTGGCTTCATAAATCTATCTCGATATGATTGAAAAGATTATTCCAAATGACATGATTGAAAATGTGACCATTCTGGTTTTGAAATTAATTTTGAAAAGTTGACCATTTCTGGTCTTGAAATTAATTGAAAAAGTTGGCAATTTTTGGTCTTGAAATTAATTTTGAAAAGTTGACCATTTTTGGTCTTGAAATTAATTGAAAAAGTTGTCTCGCAGGATGATTGATTTAAAAGTTGTCCCTTAGAACAATTGATTTCAAAAACTATCCCGCAAGACTATTGATTTAAAAGTTTGTCCCACTGGACGATTGATTTAAAAGTTTGTCCCTCAGGACGATTGATTGAAAAACTGTTCTGCAGGACGATTAATTTAAAAGTTTGTCCCTCAAGACGATTGATTGAAAAATTGTCCAATAGGACGATTGCATGTGACTCATGTATCGACACTCGACGACAACAACGACAACATTCCTTCTTTAAAAAGGAGGCTCAATGGGATGGTTCTTTTGCTTTACTGTCTTTCCTTTTTGCCAGGGTTTGAGTTTGAGCTCGGTAAGACTTGGGTTTTGGATTGGTTTCAGACTTTTAGGCTCCTACGCCCTAGTCCTAGATTTGGGTGTATGCTTCCCCCAGAAATGGCATTAGGCTGACATGCCTTCGTAGATGATGAATCTCAATTCTAATTGTCTTTCTCGCCTCTACTGATACCAATTGACCATATACCCAAAACACGGGTTCTTTAATGCATTGAAATCATTTCTACGAGTCAAGGATTGACAAGACTAAGGCGATATGATTGACCTCTTTGACAAAGATGTGGATTTTTACAAGGCCAAGGAATTTGATCGGCCTTTTAGACAAAAGGATGGATATTGATGAGATCGACAAGGCCAAATGATTTGATTGACCTTTTCTGACAAAGGGATGGATTTTGACATACAAGGCGTGAGGGATTTGATTGACCATGTTGACTTGGCAGATAAGAGCAACTATGTGAATGACTTGACTGGGGTGCCCCGAGTGGGCAAAAGAACATGTTGACTTGAAGGACATGGAAGATTACATTGACTCAAAGTTCTTAAAGATGGCAAACATGCCTCACCATTGATGTTGATATTGTCATGATGAAATTGGATTTTGATTTTGCGTTTGTTTCACTCCATCAAGTGATGTTCATTCAAATCTACTTATCAAAGCACAAGATTTCTTATCATGGACCCGTGCCCCAGATTTCTATTGATGCCTCATTGATTTTCTTTCAAAAATGCCCCAGTTTAGAGGGTTGTTGATGAAGACTCGTTGATATGCCCCAGTTTGGATTTTTGCTTTGTATGACGTCAGCGTTTGCCCAATGCTTTGACTTTTTAAGAGAGATTAAACTGTTCTCTTTTGTCTTGAATCCTCACTATCAAGTTGCATTTTTCAATCTAAAAGGACTTCATTCAGGTTATAATGGGGCCAAGGCTTGGGCTCAACAAAGAAAGGGAAGAAGGCTCAAAAATTTCTTTTTCATTGGGTTATCATAGCTAGCAGCTATCTAGACTTTTTTGTGTCATTTTTGCTTTTGATAGGTGCTTTTATGTGCCTCTTCTTGCTTTAAATGAGCACTTCCTTTCATTTGATTTTTCCATTTAAAATTTCTTCAGTGCTCTTCATCTTGTTGCACCCATGTTTTTGACAAGCATGTGATACTTTTAATCCTTATGCGCTCATATCCTTGGCACTTTCATTATGTTCGCTGTCATGTGTTTGACACTTTCATATTTCTTGTTTCACCCCAGTGTGGGGGATAGCTGCCTAGCTAGGTTCTTTTTCAAAGAAATTGATTTAGGCTCAAAGGGGCTTTGTAATAGATATTTATGTGGGGAATAAAAGCAAAGAATGCCATTCTTCATTTTGAATTGTGCAACTTGAAGGAGAGAACTCATGCTTGCTCAAACTTTTGCCTAGATCTCATTTTGATGTTTGATTTAGCGAGCTTTTTGCCTTAACTTTTGCCCAAGCCGCCTTTGCGGGTTTTTGACCTAGCAGGCTTTTCCTATATCAAAGCATCACTTCTTGATGACATCGGGGAATGGTCCACTGGAAATCCTCCTTGTGCGGGGCAAGGGTTCTATCGAAATTCCTCTCACGTTTTGAAGTGATTATCATGTTTCTCAAATAATGGTGGAAAATAATTCCAAGTTGAGGTATTATTACAAAAATCCAAGTTTATGATTGACAATTTCAACACAACGGGGGATGAAATTGATTTTTGACGGTTGCGACCGAACCGCGAAGGGTTGCCTACGTATCCCTTTGCAAGAAATCAGGTCGTGCGTAGTTCGGGACTACAAAGTTGACTCTATTTTTGGTCTTTTTCTTTTCTTTTTTTCTTTTTTTTTTTGACAACGATAAGACATTACAGACTCGAAGATGAAAACACATAGACGAGGAAAACATAAACAGACTCGAAATACAAACTGACTCAATCAGAAGTGAAAACTTGACTTGACGCTTAAAGACTTCCGAGACTCATGGAAGATTGAATTATTGCATGGCCATTGTTGGTTCAGGGGTTCAACGAGGCGTTCGGCTTCACCAGTGGAGCAGAGATGGATCCGTTGTCAATGAGATCTTGAATTTCGTGACAAAGGCGTTGGCATCTCTTGGTAGGGTGACCGGGTGTTTGGTGGTAGATGCAAAAGGTTTAGGTTGTAAGAAGGTGGGGGATTTTATGGAGTTGGGGATGGTTGAAGTGGTTTGAGAAAACCAGCCATGAGAAGCTCTTTACAGACCACGGGCAAAGGTGCAGAGAGTTGGGAAAATTTTCTTCACTGATTTTGAGGGCAGTTGGTTTGGGTATTGATCTTGTTGATCGATTCGGCTTGGTTGGGATCATTGTTGGTGGAGTTCGAAGGGGTATTTTTAGTGGTGGTGAGGCTGATTTGATTGATGTCGAGGTTTTGTTTATGTTGAGGCATGGGGTTTGATATGGTGTTGGATTCTAGTGGTAGAAGAGAAATGGTTTTATTGTCAATGAGATCTTGAATCTCGTGACGAAGGCGTTGACAATCATCAATAGCATGATCGGACACTTGATGGAAGGCACAGAAGGCGTTTGGATTGTGGTAAGCTGGGAGCTTTTGAGGTAAAGGAGTTGGAGAGAGTGATTTAAGAAGACCGACCATAAGAAGCTCTTCATAGACTGAGGACAGCGGTGTGGGTAATTGAGAGAATTTTCTTGATTGGTCTTTGGGATGGTTGATTTGGATTATGGTGATGGTTGGTTTGGCTTTGCTGATGGTGTTGGTTGTGAAGTTGGGGTTGATATTTGTGGAGCTTGCGGTGGCGTTTGCATTGTTGTTGGTAAATGGTGTGTTGGCCTTCTTAGAGTAGACCTTTTCGCCTTCTAGAGTGAGGTGGTCATTTTTTACGTCTCAGTGGTGCATCTCTATAGGTTTGAATCCTTCCATGATAGATTCCTCTAGTTCAGAGATCTTGGCCAAAGCTGCAGCCATTTCTGGGCTTTTTCCGGGTCGTTGGAGGTGCTCTTGGAACTCTGGGAGACGGTCACGGATGTCTTGCACCATGATCATGAGCTAGGTGATTTGATTGCCCAGGTTATTCACAGCCATCTTGAGTCCTTAGATTTCAGCTGGAACATCCATGTCTTGAGGTTTGGGTTGAGTCAACTTCTGCTCTGGAAGGTTTCTTTCTTGGATCAATAGCTTGAGATTGACAGTAAATCAAAAAGGTCAAATTCAGATTGTGCCCTTAGTTTCATTGAAGGAAATGTCGTGCATGCGTAGTTGTCATGTCGTCCTAAGATCTAGATTACCGGTCTTGGTCTCACTTAAGACATTGCATGGATGTGCAAAACAACAACCACGGGTAATGCTTGTGACCTTGGATTGCGTCGTAGAGAGTGTTGCCCCAAGCGTAGGGCTAGGTCGGAGGTAGCATAATAACCGGTAAGACCGGGTCGAATCCACAGGGATCGAACGCACCCGGCATGAGAGTTGACTTGCGAATGAAGTTTTTAGCCTTAAAGCGGCAAACTTGGCTTTTGTGATTTGTTGGTGGATTCACTTAACTTCGTGAATGACACGGAATACAAAAAGACTAAATTAACAAAGGTAAAGCCTAGGGGTTCATAACGATCACAACCAAAGCTAACCAAATCCTCACGCTCGGTAACCGACTCAAGCCACCGTTAGGTGCACCCGAGCAAATGGTTTAAAAACTAAACCATCGCCTAGAAAAATGCGTTCCACAAAGAATAGGATTTTTGTGCCATTTAGACAAACATTTGAGTCGCTCTATCCCTAAGCATCGCACGTACCAAGTGGTCAAGCCCCGGGCGACATGCGATCAAAGGGGTTTACAGACCCTAATTTTGATTCATAAAAGTGAATCCCGATTCATTGCTCGACAAAAGTTGAAAGCCTTTTTTAAATTGCACGAGGAAATGGACTAACTTTGGTCATGGGGAGTTAATCACCCCATGACCCTACCTATTAAACTACTCACACATTAAATTAACTAGGCTAACTAATTTAATAAAGGAAATAAAGAACATGATTAATGACTTTGAAACTTAGTTTTTAACAAAGATCCTATGCTAGCCTAACACTTTAATACTTGGAAAATTAACAAACAATCATGGTAAACTTGAGTTTAAGAAGGAAATGAAGAACAAGATTTAACCAATAAAAACACAAATAAACTAGATTTATATAGAGAGAATGATTGTAGCTACAACAATAAACCTTGACAAATTAACTAGAAATGAAAACTTACTTGAGAAAACTAGAGAGAGACCTTAAAAATCCTCCAATGGAGGAGAAAAAATTAAACTAAGGAGGGAGAGAGTGGGGAGAGAGAGGGAGAGAGAAATATATACAAACACATTCCCTCTCTCTCAAAATATCCTAATAATACTTTTTTTAGAAACTTTCCATTTATGAAAAGTCCAAAAAGTTGCTAAAATAACCGCCAAGACCAAAGTGGATCGATCCACATTGAGAGTGGATCGATCCAGAAGTGTCTGTTAAGCTTCTCGGGTGAAGTGGATCGATCCACTATGGGAGTGGATCGATCCACTATTGGTCTGTCAAGGCAGATTTTTGACCCGACTTCGCGAGCACGCCCCGGCTTCGTCCGAACTCGGAATGAGGTGATTCTTGAACCATTGGAAAGCTCTATGAGTCTACTTTCTAACGCAATTAACCTCATCTTCATGGCCTTTATATAATGAGAGAAATAAGTCTTTTTCTATCGGTTGGTCGGATTTTCTCAAGGCTCATAACTCTAGATTTCTTGTTCCTTTGTTCTGGGCCTTCCTTGAACCTTCCAAAGCTCTTTGAATCAACTTCTAAGCTTCGGCGATTGTCCTCCACGGCATTGCGGGGTCTTGGATACCTCCGGGTAAAACCGGGGATTATTTGGAGCTTTCGACACGCCTTTTAGCTCCGATTTTCTGAAACTCATCAAGAACACAACTCGCGCAAAATCAATCATATAAAGGCACAAAATGCACGTGTGTGTGATCACAAAGAGTGAGATAAGCCCGGATATATACAACGTATGGGGCTTATCAGGTAAGTTGTGTCAGGCAGGTTAAATTCCAATCGTTGTGGAATCAGAGCCAATCTCCTTATAGACCATCCGAGATAGAGCAATAAGGTTGTTAAAATCCAGATACAAATGCATTTAAGGCTAGCCTGAGACGCGGGGAGCTGTTCGAGCGCGTCGAACACTGGAATTATCTCAAACTCCATGGATTTAAAGTCTCCTAGACTGAATCCTATCCTAAGGACTCTGCTACCGGTTTCGATCTCACTTAAGGCATTGAACGGATGTTCGAAACAACAACCACGGGTAAGTTGTGATAGGCAGGTTAAATTCCAATCATCGTGGAATCAGAGCTAATTTCCTTATAGACTATTCGAGACAGAGCAATAAGGTTGTTGAAATCCGGATACGAATGCACTTAAGGCTAGCTCAAAACACGGGGAGTCGTTTGAGCACGGCAAACACTGGAGGTATCTCAAACTCCGTGGATTTAAAGTCTCCTAGACTGACATGTGTTCCTATCGGTTAGACTAAAGCTATCCTAGGGTTAGTCGACTGGTTTTTGAATCTCACTTGGTGTCGTTGCACAGAAGATTTAACAACACCACGGGTAGGCCATTACTCAGTAGGTACAGTTTACCAACCTAAAGCCTAAAATGTTGGGACCGTAACCCTTAACTTTTCTTGATCATCCGAGACAAAGCAATAAGGTGCTGTGATCAAGATACTAACGACTCAAAGGCTAGTTCAAAACACGGGTAGCCGTTCGGGCATGGCAAACACCGGAGGTATCTTAAACTCCGTGGATTTAAAGTCTCCTAGACTAAATCTGACAGTTTTCGAAAATTGCCCCGATCTTCAAGATTTCTTTTAAATAACATGTCCTTAATACTAGATGGTTGGATTTGGGAAATCATGATTCACACGAATTCCGGCAATGATCTAGAATCAGATGCCTAAGAGCGATTGACCCTCCTCAGGCTAATGTCCCTTAAACCCGTTTAGATCATTTTCAAGAATTTGGTGATTCAAATTTTCCCACGTCTGGCCGTCCTAAAGGCTAATTTGTAAGAACAATACGCATATGGGATGCACGACTCATCATCGGGCCGGGACAGCCTTCTACTAATTGTCGAGAACTGACTTATACTGAACTAACAGTGCACGGTATGCGAATGACCATATGTACAGATGCAAATGTGTGCATGTATGCAGTATGACATGATGGGTAAAATAGTAACACTTAGCACGTAAACATGATGAAACATATAATCTTAACGCGAGGGTTGGGCACTTAACGTGGGGTTCTATGGGTATCTATATGCAAAAGCTAGTTTTGGTTTGAAAGGGTATCCCGAACTCAAAGCCAAAGCTGTCTCCCACTGCCAAAGATCCCGCAAGGGAATGGTAAGAACGACAATTGTGACTTGTCATGGTCAGGGGGTGTTGAGCATTTCGGGATTCCCCGTCACCGGCAAGCCGGGCAGGAAATGCGTCAGCGAAGGCTAGTAACCATGCACGTGCAATGCAAAAAGTCCATAAAAACAATATTTTCAAAATCCATTGAACAGTCTAGCTCACAATGATCAATACACATTTTAATAAAACCACACATAAGTGTAATAATACTACAATATATATTAATTATACTCCCCAGCAGAATCGCCAGCTTGTGAACACCCCGCGGAGGTGCGTCCACGAAAATGATTGTTAGTTTGAAAAATGGTTTTGATTGGTTGAATAAAGTCGCCACCCAGATTTAAGAACTGTACCCGAGAAACCTTTTTGAAAAATGACTTTTTTTTGCCCTTGATATGGGAAATGCTTTACTGATCTCCAAAATGAGATTTCTCGGGTCCGGGAGCTAGGTTACGTGAGGGAAAGGAATTTAAAGCACCCCTCACGCCCCGGCATATTTACCGTCTCTACTAAATGTTTGAAAAGACTTTGAAAATGTTGTTTGAATGGACTTTGAACTCAGATTTATGAGAAAGCACGGCGAACACATCAACAAGATTAGTGAAACATGAGTAGATGCTTGTGCAAAATGCCACGAATAGATGATTTATATACAAAGATGCTAAAATTACACTAAAATGTTCCCAAAATGCCTTAGAATAGCTCAGAAACTAATCACGAGTGCCCTGTATATCACACCTGGATAAGATCCAGGCGCCTGGAAAGGGTTAATCCAGGCGCCTGTATTGCCATCCAGACAGAGACTCTAAAATGCCATTTTTTTGCAGAAATCAACAAATGCAATGCTCTGATCAACTCTCATGCATTCTAGAAAGTATTTGACAACATAGCAACAAGATTGATACTTGAATGTGACTCAAACATAATGAAATAGTACAAAAATGCAACAATAAAACAATGTTATAGGTCATCAAAATGAGGATCAGAACATGAAATGTAAAGAACTATAGGTCATGGCATGCAAATGATGTACCAAAACTGGTCAAAATATGAAAGAAAATAGAAAACATGATAAGGGGAAAAGGGGATCCAGGCGCCTGGAAGGTGATGGTCTAGGCGCCTGGAAGGTGATGATCTAGGCGCCTAGATCAAGCTCTGCATCACAAACTGATTTTTTTCACTTATGAAACTTGAACCTCTCCCAAGTCCTCCACTAGTATAGAAGACTAGAGATAACCTGGTAAAGTCCCCTCAAGGCTTTTTTGAACACTTTGGTAGAAAAATCTACCTTGAAGGCTTGATTTTTGAACTTGGGTTGGTTTTTGAGTGAGTTTTGTGGAAGAGCAGCTGCTGATTTTGAGTTTACAAAGCAACAAAGGGCAGTTTATGAGTGCTTTGATGGAGTTTGGTTAATGAGAGTGAATGGATGATGGATTAATGGGGCAAAAAGAGTAGGTTTTGAAGTTGAAAGTGAAAGGAATTGAGAGGAGATGGTTGAAACTCGGAGGGATCAGGTTGTGGATGAAAATTCTTGTGTGATTTTGGCAGAATAACAGTAGAGGAAGAGAGGGAGAGCTGCCCCCCAAAATGAGAGAGGAAGAGGGGATACATATAGGCATAAAAGGGGTCAAAAAGGCCATTTGGACCTCTTAGGGGTCAAGTTAGGAGTCCACCAAGATACCCTATATTCCCTCCACTATACTTCTGCAAAAAGTCCCTGAAGAATCTCTCAAGACGCTCCTCCCCACCAACTTGACCTTGGGCAGCAAGTAGCTTAAGTGAGTCCAGGCGCCTGGGATTGAGGAATCCAGGCGCCTGAATTGAGTCCGGGCGCTTGGATTAGGGGAATCCAGGTGCCTAGATCAGGAGACTGCACAAAATATGAAACTTTGTGAGGCCATTCCAGGTGCTACCAAACTCCATTTTGCGCATGGTTTGAAGCATTGGAAAGATTATCAAGTCTACTTCTAACCCAAGTGGTTTGAACCCAAGATGATTTGTACATCAAAATATGTGAGCATTTTACCCTCACAAGGTCAAAAAAATAAATCGTTTTGGTAAAACGTGCACATCTCCCTCATCTCAAAATGGATTGGGACATATTATATATCAAAAAAAGAGGGTTTTGAATGTAGTAGAAGGTGGTGCAATATTGGGTTTATCTTGAAGAGGTTTAGGAAGGATTTACAAGTTCACAATCAAGTTTCGCGTGCTCTTTATCAGGCGTTTTCATCATCGGGGTTGCTTGATAAGTTTCTCCGGGTCAAAATGGGGTGTCTGCAAAAGGAAATGATATTGCTAGGTGTGGTGCCCCAAGTGATATTGGGGCACCAGTACCCCAGTTTTACTTACCACGAACACTAGGTCTAAAAACTACAAAAACAGGTCACATATATCCCAAAATCAAACCACACTAACCATACTTATAGATCATAAATTGTGATAAATCAAGCATGTGTGTTTATGGTAAGTAAAGCATGTGCTCATACCAAGTAATGCATGTGCTCATAGTAACCACACTAGGTCTAAAAATTTCACATTTTCTTGTTTCCATGTGAACTCATGGGGTCAAGACCTGGGTTTATGTGTTTGCTTTCTCTTAAGCTTCAATTTTTTTCAGGCTAGTTTCTACGGAGCTCTGTTCTGACTCTGATTGTCCATTTTGGAAAGCTTATTTACTGATAGCTCTTCAACTGCTCAACAAAGGCTAGGCACAAGGATGTTCAACGGCCGGGTTCATCTCCTTGCCAATCACATGCTCTTGCCATTTTTGTTCCACACCCAAATACTGGTGATGGAGATCATTTTGAAACAGCTAGATAATGTTGCCGGGTGGTTTTTGTACTTGCTTGTTCTTCTTTTCTTTCTATGTTGTTTATCCTCGTATGTTATGACTGTTGTCTCAGATTTTTGAATTAATAAAATTTCTATCTGTTTATCCAAAAAAAAAAAAAAAAACCTCATCAGACCCATAGTAAAATTTACCGTTCATTATACATGTGGATCAAGCACCACATATTCTTGCTCTAGGAGCAAAGAATAATTTCTCGTGACTCTGACTTAAAATAAGACTGATAGAGAGAGTGAAAATGAATATTACATTTTATTTTTTTTGGTGAACATGAGATTTCATAGAACACTAAATGTAGAGAGTTCTAGGGTATTTGATCCCTACAGCGTCATCATCAGCTGCTTGTTGCAGAATAAAAGGAAGAGCTTCACTTTAATACATTATGCTCAAATTAACTGAAATTTTGTTTTCTGATTGGCAATTTTTTAAATTTTTTATAGTTACGATCGAGGTCTAACAATCAAGATATCTCAAGAGTCAAGAGCGTAGTTTAACCGATTTGAGAATGAATTGTCCAGTAAGAACTCAAAAGTTAAAAACACTCCCTAATAGGAGTATCAGTTGATGTAAACCAGAAGGTGAGACTTGGGATTTAAGTTTAGATTTGGGATACCCGTTGTGTTCTAAATTATTATTGGTATCCCAAATAAAGATTTCAGAAGGCTTACAATTAAGGTTATTACAACAATATAGTGATTTGGTTCACTACAGGAACCCAAAGTCATGGGATTTAACATACCCAGAACATCAAATCTAAACAAGTACGAAAGAGCCGGCAATTTCTTGGTAGAGTGAAAGATCAAAACACGGGAAATGTACCGTTAGAAAGGAAGGCAGAATGACCCAAGATTCTTTGTACCAAAGAAATTGGTGTACTCATGTACCAAGTGATTTGCAGCCACAAGATTATGTGAGATCATCAAAACACAGGAAATATTCTGTCAAAAAGGAAGAAAAAATGCACCTGAGATCCTCTATAGCGGAGAAATTGGTGTCTCCATCTCATACAATCCTGCGTCTACAAATCACCTGGTACATGGGTACGACAAATATTCGTTACTGAGGAATTTACTCTGTCCTTGTTCCATCGTTTCATGAGACGACGAAGGAGGGTAGGTCGCATACAATGAAACTTCCACATGTAATCGAATTTCGATACACATCGCTTTGATTTGTTACGTAATAAATGAGTTCGGTTTTCCCGGCCTAACCCTTTGAAAACTCTCTCTTAGATGTCACATGGCATAAAGCTACATTACCGTTCAGCCTAAATATTTGTTTCACAAATTTGGCTTGTATCTCAGTTAACGGTTGAGAAGTATGAATGTAGACACGTAGCTTTCAATTTTTTCCGTAATATCCTTTTTGGGATTCTCTTTTTTTGTTGTTTTATGTGAATTTTTTCCCCAATTTTAGCTTAGATTTTTGTACCGTAATTTTTTTTTTTATTCCTCTCAAAACAACCTATATGAAGTAAAAAGAAAAAAAAACCCTCAAACAGTAGGTGAAAATGTAGCTTCAAGTGCGGATTTTTCATTTCCCAAAGTGCGGATTTTTCAAAATGCCTAAAGTGCAAATTTTTCATATCCGAATCGAATTTTGATGATCCGAAGAACCCTCAAACAGTTAGGCCAAGTGGGTCAAAATGTACCTTCAAAATTCTATAAAATCATCAACTACTCCGAGAAAGCTAATAAATTGGGCGGCAAACATTGGTCGATGTCGCACATAAGTTGTTCTGATTACTCGGATGTGTCATCAAAGAGAAAAACTTAATCACAGGGTAGACAAAAATTTCTGATTCACGGAAATTCACTCACATCATACCACATCACCTAGTTAGAAGAAATTTCTGATTCACAAAAATCCTCTCACATAATACCACATCACCAAGTTAGAAGACTCTTTTGTTGAATAAGATTATTCTTGTGTGGAAGAGTTACGAAGATTGTCTATTTCAACTATTTACCTACTTGTCTCTTCCTCAATTCTTTGATTCACGGAGGATCCATAAGCAAAGGAATTTATAGCCGTCCTAATAAGACACTGGCACCTCCACATGTTGGGGTGGATGGTCGCATGAACACTTCCAAAAACAAGAGCATATATACATTCAAAATGATCTGTTCAAACGTATTCACTAGTGCCACATAATTCCCTACAAAAAAAAAATACTCATATATTTATGCATCGGTTTGATTTCGCTTGGCTCATAATATAAACAGTTGTTGAAAAACGTTTTATGTATTTTTTTTTCATTTTTGTGTCGCATTATACACAACAGTATATGAATTTTTTTTAAACATATGATTGGTTGGTAGAACTAATAGAATTAAGATAATTTTTTGCCTTCAAGATATCTGGAGCCGTAACTCGAATAAGAGCACAGTAACTGTCACACAGCATGTGATTGTAGTTTGTTGGTCGTTGGAGATAAATTGGAGATGTCATTCGCGGCATACAGTGGCAGGTGTCGAAGTAAAATTTACCCACAGCAGAGCATAATTAAAGAAATACTGCAAACATTTAATGCAAGGACCTTGCTACATGTACATAACAACATGCACAGAAAACGTACAAATCATGTTTGGGGAATCACTTTTGGGTTTCACACGAGTGATTCGACCCGTTCATTATTCTTAGAATTTATTCTTAGAATATTTTTCCGAGGACTCCCACAAAAAATCAACGCTATCGAACAGTTAGAAGTGGTTGAACCAAAGTCTCACCGTTTCAATCAAAAGATCAGATCACTTGTGTGGGACCCAAAAGTGGGTCCCCACAGGTTTTTCGTTTACCGCAATGCTACATGCACATAAAAAAACTACCCATAAATTATCCGGATAAATTTCAAGGGAAGTTTTTTTCTAAGAAAGAGTTAGAGAGGAGTCAATAGGGACGGTCGCTCTTGTAAAAAAAAAATGAAACTCTAGTATTATATAGAAAAAAAAGTTTTTATGAACTATATACACTCATCCCTGCAAAGTATTTTAAAAAAAAAATTCACTCTTACATAGTAAAATTCCTGGCTCCGTTATTATTTTCTTGATACTCATTACTCAGCATTTCTCAACATTTACACTGGCAGCCTGGCAGGTATAGGGTAGTTTTTCTTTTTTCTATATATATATAATATAGTTGTTCTAGCTCAGGCTGCATTGCTGGAGTAAAAAAAGATAGCATACACAGAGAGGCAGAGAGAGAGAGAGAGAGAGGGAGGGAGGTATGGCTTCTAAGCCAGGACTGCTCACAGATTGGCCATGGAAACACCTTGGAAGCTATAAGGTATACTATTTAACCTCTCCCCATAAAGCGTGCAAATATTATATTACTCTGTTTTCTTATGCATCTCCGAGTGCAATATTCTCTGTATTCTCTGGTTAATTGAAAATGTGAATATATTCCACATTTGTGGAGATGAGCCCACTCTTCCATTTTCCCAAAACCAGTGAGTATTTGGGATAGTTGAATTTGAGAAGAACAACCAAATTAGGGCTTATTATGTGTGCCATATTCTTGTTTGCTTGTTTTTTAATTACTGTAGTTATTTTGATTTATGATATTCTTTCCATTCTTTTGACTTTTTTTGAAGGTGATTTTTTTTTGCTTTTCGTCATTTTTTGTTTAGCTGTTTGTTGTAATTTTTTGGACTACTCGTTTGCATCGACGAGAGAAATAAAAAAGTATAAAAAATGTGAACTCAAGTTGAAAAAAGTTGATATAAGACGACACTTCAAATAAAAAGACAGTGATTTAGGTACTTATTCGTGTGAAACATATATTGTGAATCTAACAAAAATTCAGAAAAGGCAAACAAAACACGAAAAACTAAAAAGACAAAAATACATATGTTTGGTAGTTTTTCGCCTTTGATAACCATCTTTTAGTTTCCGACTTTTCATAGGCATAAGACAAATGGTAGAAATAAAACCATGACAGCTAGCTTGTAAAAATAAAACATCTGATAACAAGTAATCAATTGAAAAGAACCCTTCTATATGCACCGACCACATACTAACGGCGTCGCCAACGCAGTTGTGGGTCCCAACCAGTCGATTCAAGCTGTTCATACTTCTCAAAATCAAATTTCGAGTGGACTCACGCGTGAATCGAGGCAATCGGACGGTTTTATGAGCTCTATCCAAAATTACCCCCATTTCATTCAAAATTAACGAAATGTGGGTGATTTTGGATCGAGCTCATACAGCCGTCCAATTGCCTCAACTCCCAAGTCAGCCCCCTCAGAATTTTATTTTGAGAAGTATGAACGGCTTGGATCGACTGTTGGGGCCCACAACGGCATTGGCGACGCCGTCAGTACGTGGACGGTGCACCACGGTCTGTCCCCTTATATTTTCCGAATTGAAAAAAACAAAATAAAAAAGTTGCATCAAAAGAAATTCTAACTCCCGCGAATTTTTTTCCCCCTAAATCTTGGGGCTACTGGTAGTTTGTGTGGTTGTTAGTGTTAAAATTTCAAATAGTATTCGAGATGTGTTTAGAGTTTGTTCCACGAACTGTCCTTTTTATATTTATTAAAACTGTCCTTTTTTGTTTTTTGGGTTAATGTATTGTGAGATAAAATAATTTGTCTCGTAAAACGTAAAGTAGTTTGCAAAAAAAATACAATTTCTGAAGCAATTCCTTAATTTCTTCGGAAACTTAGTTATAAAAAAACACCATTACTTCTGCCCTTTGGTATATACTATATACAGTGGCCGTTTCGGTAGGTCTTGCCAAAGCCAATATATTTAAAATATTGGTACACGCATATAGTTTTTTAAAATTTAATTTACAAAATCACGCAAGAAATATTAAAATCTTTTTATGCATAATCCCGCATGTCTAGGCTTTTTGAATATTCTCTTATTAATTGTGTACCGCAATCTAGCGCTAATTGTTGCATGAAAACTTGCATGTTACTCCATTAATGAATGGTTGAGTATGTCTGCCTTCTAAAGTCATTTTCAAGCTCAAAAGTCAAAACTAAAAAATCGTGTTCCCAAAATAAACTGTCCTTCTTCATTCTTAAGAAAAGTCATTTTCAAGCTCAAAAGTCAAAACTAAAAACTCTTTTTCCAAAAATAAATAAATAAATAAAAGAATTTTTTTCCTGTCCTTCGCCATTCTTAATCTATTATATAAGGGAGGGAGAATGAGACTTGATCTCAAGATCCGGTGTGCACTTGCAATAAAAGAAGCTCAATCTCAATCATACCCAAACCCATCGGAGCCGGACACTTTATTTATTTGTGACTTGGCAAATCTCAGTAATAACATAAGCTTTAGACTTTTTTATAATTTTTATTTTATTTTATGAAAAACGGCAGGGATGGAGCCAGGATTTTACCTTCGTGGTGGCAAAATATGTACTTAAAAAATAAAAAGACAAACTACATTATGAAGATGAAAGATTAAAAAAATCTAGTGGTGGCGAGTTCATATAATTCAGGGATAAAAATTTATTTTTTACATAAGAAATACATTTCTTGAAAACCTTGTGGTGGCGGCAGCCACCACTTGTCCCCCTCTGGCTTTATCCTTGAAAGACGGTAATTTCTTTTCTTTTCTTTTTTATCAGGAAAGACTGTAATCCCATACATTTGTACAATTTATTGATCACATAATTATGCATACCATTTTTAAGTTCGTGTAATTTCGGTACTAGTAATTTATTCCCTTTTTTTTTTTCTTGTGGATTTTTGTGTTGGGATGAATTTCAGTTCGTGTTACTGGCACCGTGGGCAGTTCATAGTACATACTCATACTTAGTGAAGGGTGAAAAGGAAAGGGATTTGGGGTATTTCCTGGCTTTCCCCTTTCTACTCTTCAGGATGCTTCACAACCAATTTTGGATCAGTTTTTCTCGTTACCGCACCGCTAAAGGAAGTAATCGGATTGTTGATAAGACCATTGAATTTGAGCAAGTTGACAGGGAAACTAACTGGTATCCACCTCTCTCTCTTGCTCTCTCTCTCTCTCTCTCTCTCTCTCATTCATGCTTTATTAACTGATGGTGTTGAGTGTCAAAACATAACTGAACAAAACTATTAGATTGTTAACCACAAACTCGTTTAAAAGTTTAAGCTGTCAGGGAAATGGGTAAGCTTATTATATACTATATTCTCCACACGGGACTCTCCACCATAAGTTGCCTAAAAATGTGTAAATTTCAATCATAAGGCAGGCGGTGAGATTCGAACAACAGATTTATTTTTTGCTTAGATACCATATTAGATTGCTAACCAATAACTCACCTAAAAGCTTAAACTATCAAGACCGCAGAAGAATAACTTTATTATATATATGCTCAACAAAAACATCAGGGCCAGGATATGGCTCGTTTCATATTATTTTCTTCTTGTTGTAATTTATTCAAAATTCTTCTTCATTACCGGATTGTGGGTGATTCATGATCAATATTGGTGAATTGCAGGGATGACCAAATCTTGTTCACCGGAATACTCTTCTACATAGGGTTGTTGACATTGCCAGGTGCATCTCAGCTACCCATATGGAGAACAGATGGTGTGGTCCTAACCATATTGCTGCATAGTGGTCCAGTGGAGTTCCTCTACTACTGGCTCCACAGAGCACTCCACCACCATTACCTCTACTCCCGCTACCATTCTCACCACCACTCCTCTATCGTCACCGAGCCCATTACATGTATGATATTCTCCAATATTTTCAAACTATCCGGACACAACACCGAGCACAATCACTCACATACACACGTGTCTCGCGTAATAAATGTCTGTCGAACATATTTGTATGTGAGGGGTCGTGTTCGACGTTGCTTTTATACTATTGTGTGAGTACTTAGGGTTTAATATTGCTATATGTTTATGTGTGGCAGCTGTGATACATCCATTTGCGGAGCACTTAGCCTACTTTACATTATTCGCAATACCACTGCTCACAACGTTGACGACGGGGACAGGTTCGATAGCATCATTTGCAGGGTACCTAACTTACATAGATTTGATGAACAACATGGGTCACTGCAACTTCGAGCTCATCCCCAAGTTTCTCTTCTCCTTTTTCCCTCCTCTCAAGTTCCTCATGTATACCCCTACGTAAGTCTCCCATTCACATAATTCGATTACAATCCCACGCAAATAATCAAAGTCGTTTAATTTGTGTGAAATATTTAGGAGTACCTATAAAAAATTAAGGTCGTTCGGATGCACCTTTTGGGTGGATGGTTCCATATTCTTGAATTTTAAAAAAAAGTTTAGAAAAGTAAAATAAATAAATGAAACACTCTGTTGTCCTGAACTACTTTCGTCCTTAGATTTACTAATTTTTAAATCTCTCTCGTCAAACCATAGAAGAAAAAAAAAAGAGTGATTCTAATAAAAGTATTCGAAAAAGGGGGAAAAAGAAAACTAATTACGGAGTGGTGTTCCACTAACTCTGTTTTTAGAAAAAAACTGATTTGTCACAATTTTTTATGTGATGTGTTGTGAGAGAATGGTCTGTCTCAGTGTTTGAAAAAAATAATTTTTTGTTAGTGGAACACCCTTAAATTTGCTGGCTATCATTCCAACTTTTGACTTGGGGTTGGATTAGTAGCCAATATCTAAGACTTATGAATTTGCCGGTACTATTAAGTCTTAATTTTAAAACCCTTATAGATTTTGCTATTAAATCTTGTTGGGTCCACGGTGCAGTTCTATATTCTAGATTTAAATGGGATCACGTTAGTAGACATTTAGTCGCATAATGTAACCTAAATATCCAGGTTCAAACGCGTGTTGTGGGGTCCATTTGGGGCCCACTTCGAGTCTCATTTTTTTTATTCTAACCGTTCATTTTGTTCGCTTCGTCGAGTATGTGATTCTCATAAAAACTCATATTAATCGGAGTTTGGTAACTATTTGATCGGTGACCATTTATCTT
Source organism: Vaccinium macrocarpon (assembly GCA_022606695.1). Lineage (NCBI taxonomy): Eukaryota > Viridiplantae > Streptophyta > Magnoliopsida > Ericales > Ericaceae > Vaccinium > Vaccinium macrocarpon. Next base: position 5,657,045 of record CM040176.1, on the reverse strand, counting down.
ATTGTTTTGTAGAAAAAAATCACATACATTAGTATCTTTGAATTTTTGCTTTTACGTTGGCCACATACTGGACAAAACAAACAAAATTAACGATCCAAATCGAAAAAGGGTTCTGAAGTGGGCCCCAAATAGTCCTCACAACACAAACCGTTAACCCTAAATATCCTCAGTAGGAGTATTAAATAAGAAAGGCAAAACGAAGTTATACATGAAGTGATGCATTCATTTAGGGTTGAGCATCGTGTCTTGTCATATTGTATTGTGCTTAATTGGGTTTGTGTCAAAAGGACTTGCTTAACTAATCGTGCAAAAATAATGAACTCTAACCTGTCCTATTATTAATCATGTCAACCTGAACACGATACGAATTGACACAATGACCTGTGTAGCCAAATGTGACCCCAACACGACATGAATTGAAACGATTAATTCGTGTTATTCTCGGGTTATGCAGGTTAATTCTCATGTTATGCAGGTTACTTCGTGTCATTCTTAGGTTATCATGTCTATCAACACAAATAGACCAACAGGTTAATTCGTGTCATTCTTTTGTTATACGGGTTGAATCCGAACCCAAACCCGACCTGTTTGTTAATCATGTTCTCAGATCGTGACTCATATACATATTTCGTGTCAAAAATACTCAACATAAACCCACTAATTTCAGGTTATGTTTATGTTGTGTCATAAATTATCAGCCGTACATTCATTGCTTCTTCACCGACCAACAGAGGGCTTGTCACATTTTCTCCTCATTTATTAGTGTAGTACACCGCAGGGCTCATGTTGGTACGAAGAAATTGTAGCTAGTAGATTTGATTTGTCTACCACAAGCAAAGCAGAAACTACTCCACTAGACTTAACCCTCATCATTCCGCCCGTTGGCCCACGGCCCGTTAAATGGGCGGGCTAACCCAGTCCGACCTTCTCATGGGCTGGACTTGGGCCTTAAAATTTTAGCTCCAACCCGCCCGCCCACCAACCCGGCCCGGAAGCCCGAGATATTAGTCCACCCGTAGCCTGGTACACTATACACGCGTAGTATGGGTTAGTAACAAATATACATATATGTAATAAATATGTAATAAAATAGCTCAAGTTTTTTGGAATGATTCCAAGCCCACTTTACTATGAGAAACTCCCAAGCTCACTTTCTTATTCCAAGATTTAAAAAATTGAAAAAGCATGAAAAAAAAACACACACACACACAAAAGCATGGTCAAAGAATTTTTTTTTCCCAACATTTACTATGGGGAATTCATTGTAAGCCCACTTTCTTACAATGAATTTTTTTTCCCGACATTTACAATGAATTTTTGTGTGGAGGGTCATTACCTTCTTCAAACCGTGTCTCAGAAACTCTCAACCATTTTTTTTCACGTCTTTTCCATCTTCACTTCCACTGAAACCTCCACTTCTTCAAACCGAGAGTTTAGACAATAAACATTTTGAGAGAGAGTTTGCCCACCTAATTAGCCCGGCCCACCCGAAGACTTGTCCGTCTGCTAGCCTGACTAGGATAAGCCCATGGGCCGGGCTTGGGCTTCATCTTTTGAGAAATAGCCCAGCCCGCCCGGCCCGCTAAAAAGAAAAAGTCCGCTAAACCCGGCTCATGAGCAGGCTTTGACAGGAAGTTTATGGGTCGGCCCGGCCCGATAATAACCCTTAACTAGACTTGACAGTCATAGATTCAACAATAAATATTGCCTTCACATTTAATAGCCTTAAATGAATCACTCCAACCAGCGGTGGGCAGATCCGAGGCAAGGTTGTTGCCCAAGGTAAGTTTGAAGTCCAGATTTTTTGGTCTGACTTTAAATGAACTCACGCTATAGCTAGTCTAAACGGTGGAGTTGCTCTTGCTATAATTAATCGAGGTGTGTACATTGAACCGGACACTTAGTATGCACTAGAGTTTGACATTATCATTTTTGAAAAATTAGGGTTCCCTAAAAATCTATTAAAACCCTAACAGTATGAATGCGAATCACTAATTAATACTACCAGCAGAAAATTACGCAAGCAGTCAAATCTCACAACACAGAGATATACGTGGAAAATCCTAAATGGGTAAAAAACCACGGGAAGAAATCAAAATCACTATACTCATTGTGCAGTTACAGAAATACCTATCCAAATGATGTGAATCCTCACAAAGTTCTAAGTATCACCTGCCGAGTCACACGTACACCGCACCCAGTGATCTTGATTGCCAACGCCTTGAATCTCACAAGCCTTCTTTAAATATTTTTGGAATCCCACCAAAAGTATTCCTTAGAAATCACTTCTAGATTGTGGAGAACTTCTTGGAGATGAGCATGTAGTTGTACGATCGCTCGATTGCTTAGAAACTCCAAGGTAATCACTCAAAAAATCAAGAAACCTTTCTCTCTATTTGCCTCAAAGTGTGGCTGCTATGTTATGAGAGATTATCAAAAAACCCTAGCACATTGATATTTATAGAAGCTGTCCGCGCCCAACTTGCTCGACAGGTTGCTTGAGCAAGTCTTGAAGTTATTCTTAGCAGAAGAGTTGCTGGAAATGTTGCTCGAGCAAGTCTTGAGCAACTTCTGAACTAGTAAAATAATCTACCCAACTCACCACTAAAAAATATACTATCATACTCTCAACCATTACATAAAGAGATGATTCATTCTCACACCTAAACAGACACTCTAAAAAATAAAATTACAACTCAATTTAAATGTGTGTTTTGTCAAACGGAATTGCCAAAACAAAGAACTCTGAAACTTGGTCCTTACAGTTTTCCAACTGTTTTCGTCAAGCATTAGTGTTGACAATAAGTATGGTAATGTGCAAATAAATCAAAATGATTCTTGGGTCTGCTCTCTCTGATGCCTTTTGGCTTTGCTTTAAGGGTATGATTCCGTAGCAAACGATACAGTATAGGAGGACCACTGTTTCAGTGGTATTCTGTGAACAGCCACTTTGTACATTTATTGCCAAAGGTTATGTCTGTCTCCAATCCATCTGTTTCATTAGTATTCTGGGAGCATCCACTTTATACATTTATTGCCAAATATTAGGTCTGTCTCATATCCATCCCCCGCCCATACCCTCAATTATTGGGGACTAAATGGATTATGCTTATGTTTATGTTTATGTGATTAGTGTTGACAATAAATATGTAAAATATTAGTTTTGTGATAAGTAAGCATAATAAGCAGAATTAATTCATGAAGATTTACGACAAATTTTTATTTTATTTGCTTATACTCATCTTTGTTTGTGTTTGTTAGGTCCATTTCCGGCATTCGTGTCATGTTTTAAATATACCATTGATCAGAAATATTACCATAAAAATAATCAACGGGATGAATACATGATGTTTATTTTTGTTTCGGATTACGAATTGCATAATATAATTGTTATTATGCACTCATTAAATATTTTGCATTGCTCTTTCTAGATGACTTACAACATAATTTCCGTACTCAATTTCATGATAAATTAATTTCCAGGTATCACTCCCTTCACCACACTCAATTTCGGACCAACTACTCCCTTTTCATGCCAATCTATGACTACATCTATGGCACCATGGACAAATTTACGGACACCTTATATGAAACCTCGCTCCGGCGACCTGAGGAATTGCCGGATGTCGTACATCTAACGCACCTAACAACTCCAGAATCCATATACCATCTCCGAGTCGGATTCACTACGTTTGCCTCTAGGCCTTACACTTCTAAATGGTACTTGTGGGTAATGTGGCCTTGGACTTTTTGGTCAATGATGGTTACTTGGAATTACGGCCGAACTTTTGTGGTGGAGAGAAATGTGTTGGGAAATCTCAAGTTACAAACTTGGGCTATACCAAAGTACAACATTCAGGTATTAAGAACTCCATTTTTATTTTAGTTTTTCTATTTCTTTTTTTCATGTATATTAAATTTTTTTTCTTTGGTTAATTTAGTACTTTATGCCTTGGCAAAGAGAGTCTATCAATAACTTGATTGAGGATGCTATACTTGAAGCTGAGGAAAGAGGCACAAAGATTTTGAGTCTTGGTCTAATGAATCAGGCAAGTGTTACCAATCTCTCTCGCTGACGTACCCTCTATTTTCTTTCTGACCATATAATTTATCGAGCTTAGGGATTTTCCCCTAGAGGCCGCGATTATATTATAACCAATTTTTGAAATAATTATCAAGCTGAAATTTGATTTGAAAGTGACTGATGCGTTGAATTACCATCTATAAAGTGGGCCCACTATTGCCAACTGTATATCTATCTCTAGCATTTACTAACCAATATTTGTCCTCATAGATTGTTGCGTGACATTTATTGATTAGGTTATTTTCTTCATTTGCTAAATTATGGTTATAATTTTTCCATGATATCTTGGATTTTATCTCTCTCTCTCTCTCTCTCTCTCTCTCTCTCTCTCTCTCTCTCTCTCTCTCTCTCTCTCTCTCTCTCTCTCTCTCTCTCTCTCTCTCTCTCTCTCTAAATGCATGTTTTTGTAGGGAGAGGAGCTTAACAAGAGTGGTGAGATGTATGTTAGAAGGCACCCTGAGCTCAGAGTGAAGGTTGTGGATGGGAGTAGCTTAGCAGTTGCTGTTGTCCTAAATAGCATTCCAAAAGGAACAACCCAAGTCCTCCTCACAGCCAGCTCTTCCAAAGTTTCTTCTTCCCTTGCCTTAATTTTATGCCAAAGGGGCATTCAGGTAATTCACATTCCCCACTTAATTATTCATGATTTTGCTTCACTTAATAATTAACCCAACTCAAATATGCTATATAGGTGTCTGTTTTATATGAAGATGAGTATAACAAACTTAAGGCAACCCTTGGCACCAATGCTGCAAGTAACTTGATCCTTGCAAAACCTTATAATATAAAGGTACATACTCAATTCCCTTTTAAGTAATCCGTTTATTTACAAGTAAGTCTTTTATATGTCCTTGGGTGCGAGATCCTCTATGCCCAAATTCCCTCTGCCTCTGCACCGAGGGGGTTTGGGCTATTAGATTGTGTGTATTTTTTTTTCTTTTTATTTCCAAGTGATCCAACAGCCGGAAATCCCTCAGCACATAGGCATAGAGGTTTTCCCGGAACAGAGGATCTCTGGCCATGTTTTCATATACTTGACACAAAGTCACATAAATTTATATATGGAGGAAAATAAAACTGGTGAAAAAATTAGTAAATATGAGATGAGTGCTTGAAATGTGATTGATTATAAATCTTGTAGACATGGCTAGTGGGAGATGGATTTGGTGAAGCAGAACAACTGAAGGCATCGAAGGGCACATTGTTCATTCCATTCTCACAATTCCCTCCAAAGAAAATGAGGAAAGACTGTTTGTACTACAACACGCCTGCTATGGTTGCACCCAAGCATCTGGAGAATGTAGACTCTTGTGAGGTAAAAAAGATGCACATATTTTTTTCCATAGATAGATAAGTCCATCCCTTTATAGTTTTATGGATTTTTTTTTTTTATAAGGAAGAAATTTGAAATCATACCGTTAATATCCATTCCAATGTCAATCACATCTAGTCTGGTCAAGTTTCAGTTTCTGAAGGCCCATTTCGTACTCGCAACAATAATTGGAAAAATGATTTCCTAGAGCTCGTCAAGTTCTTTGAGGATGAAAATTCAATTTCACTAGATACCGGTTAATGACTTATCGGATCACATTTAGCTAGAACTTATCTTGAAAAAAATATAATGTGCTCGCTAAATCAGACCTATTTGTTTCAAGATAAACGTGTTCCAATAGGTATTAGTTGTTACCCACTGAGCTCTTTATCGTACTTTAAGAATTTGATAAGGTTTTACAAAAAATGAGCGGTTCGTCATTTTGAAACTGAATACATATAGACTATGGTGGATTGGTTAACACAGGACTGGACCTAAATCTGTACGAAGTTATTAGAAAACAAAATATGATTTTTTTTTAAAACACCACTAAGTTTGCGTTTTGGTTGTAATTCTATTGTGAGATTTAATTTGCGATGTATATGCTGCAGAATTGGCTGCCAAGAAGGGTGGTGAGTGCATGGCGTATAGCAGGGATAGTCCATGGTTTAGAAGGGTGGAATGTGAATGAATGTGGAAATTCAATGTTCGACATCGGCAAAATTTGGGAAGCCACTCTTCGACATGGGTTTCACCCTCTCAAGCCTTAAATCACAATGTCGATTACTCAAAAACCGGTCTTTTATCGGTTTTTTTATAACTAGGTATCAGGGCCTTTATAATCTCACTACTCTATGAGTTGGGCTGTAGTATGCTATAATCTCATAATAATATTTATTGGGCTATAGTATGCCTAATTTCTATGGATGACATTGATGTTTTGGTGAATTTTGAACTTAAAGTTGAACTACTTAAATTTTATCTTTAATTACGAGCAAAGCTTTTTCAGTTACCATCTAGATTCGTTTGTTCTAGTGCGACATATTTTTTTTTTGTCAATCGATAGAAAAATCAATTACATCTGGGGACACTACATCATTGTGAGAGAAGTCATAAATGCAATCAAAACCCAACAACTTAACCAAAACAAGAAATAAGCTCATTATAGGGTAGAAACAAAGAAAAGAAAAATCTCTACACACAGATGGGAAGATTCGAACTCCCGACTTCCCATTTGACACTTCTACACATAATGGTATACAAATTAAAGAATACGATTTCGTCAAAACCCCAATCGGGTCTAATATCTATAACTTCTTATTTGAGAATAATCAGCTGTTTAACTAAGGTGTGGTTTGGTAAAAATATTAATCACAATAAGCCAAATTAAATTAGCATACTTTTTTAACCATTTTTGGCCAATAAGCCCAAACTAGTTGGATTAGCCAATAAGCCTAATTAAATTAGCATACTGTTTTAACCATTTTTAGCCAATAAGTCCAAACTGGTTGGATTATTGAACTTCAATAAGCCAATAAGCCATGATAAATTCTTTTGATAAAACATGATCATACAAAATTTGAATAAATACAAAACGAAAAAACGAAAAAGACCAGTCCGGCGCTTTTTCGCCAAAGCATCCAACAAACATTACTGGTCCAATAATCCAATTGTTGCACATCAGATCTTCCTAGTTGCATTGAACAGCTGCACGTAGGGTTTGTTCAATTCTTCGCCACATATTATTATGTGGAGTCAAATACTTGTGAGTACCACTGGCATGGCTACGGAAGATCTACGGAGTATTAATGAGTTCATTTTGTAGGGCCCTCTGGGTACATGGGCGGACACATATAGAAGCAAGAGGGGTCATCTGATTCTACTAGATTAGATTTTTTTATAGACCTGTACATATATTTTTGGACATTTTGATAAATTTTGGCCAAGATCCTGTACTCTATTTTCTGTGTTTTGCCTTGAGGAACAAGAAATATTTGCAAATTTGGCTCCAAATCTCCCTTGATATTTTTTCCCTCACATGCGAAAAAGCGGAGCACAGCTACACAACATATAATTTTATTTTTTGTGCTCTCATTATTTTTTCACTCCCCTTTTTCTCTCTCACTCTCTCACTTGACAGGCAACAAGATTTTATTAAAACTCGACAAATGGTATATCAAGATAAAAGCCACAACCATGTCAACCCAGCACAAAGCAAGGGTCAAGCAAAGAAACCCCATCCAGCGTAATGCTAGAGAGGGGAAAGAGACAGAAAAAGGGAAATAGAGATCAGAACTAGACAAAGCCAACAACACCCAACAACCAACCCCTCAAAACACCGCAAAGAAGAACACCCAAAAGCAACCATGAGCCTATCAACAGAACCCAAAAAAGCATCCCAAAACAAACGACTATATTTAAACAGGCTCAAAACCAAACTCCCTTAACCGAATTTTAGCAGGAAGATGGTTTTGTTGTGAGTCTGTTATGGGAGTTTGGTCTTGAGCCTGTTTAAGTATAGTCGTTTGTAGGGAACCTAAAAATTGCACGTACTTTCATAAGGAACCATCAAAATTGTTGTAGATTCTTAACTCTCGTCGCCCCTGTTGGGTAGACAGTGAAAGTGCCAAATTAACCCACAGGCTAATCCAAAAGAAACCCATCCGAAGCCAAGTGCATTACATTTCGAAGTACCAAAAGGAAAGCATTCTCTCTTGTTGTCTTTCAATTTCGCAACATATTGCCAGTAAAATTGGTACGTTGGTTTGTTGATAGGATTGCCAAGGCATTTTTCACGGGCACTTAGCTGCATTATTTCCAGCGTTAACAATTCATGTTTCTTTGAATAGCTTTTATTACAGTGGCTTTATGCACCCGAAATCTTTACCCATAATATATATAGACCGAACACGTGACACAAGGCCACAACACAAACGGAAAGGAAGTGTTCAGTGAGATTTTCCTCGGTTACCAAAGTTTTCAAGGACAAATACAAAGTGTGCAGGAACTGCAATAGAAACTAGGCCAACTTCCATTGAAGTGATGCCTGTGACTAATTTGGAGTCGGCAAAGGCCGAAAGCCGTGTTTGAGACTGGCTTCCCACACTTTTTCAAAGTCAAACATGTTTTGGCCGCACTCATTTACGTTCCATCCTTCTAGGGTGTGCACAATCCCAGCTACGCGTGAAGCACTCATCGCCCTTCTTGGCAACCAATTCTATCACAGACAAATCCAATATTCTCAGAGTGACCAAACGAGGCTATTCATAGTATCCCATGAAAATATACACGAGCAATGCTATACAACACAGTTTGTAAAAATCGGTAATCTGTTTCATGATCTAGGTTCTGAAAGAGCACAACTACAAAAACTTTATCTTCTTTCCGAAAAGCTGTAGTAAAGGTTACAAAATGTTAATAACACGGTGGTCATAGATCGTTGATTCTGTGTTTGATGATCTGTTGGAACCTTATGCATAAATTTTAATAGTTGTATCAACTAAATCATTCTTTTAAATACAAAAACTGCACCAGAGGTTTAATATAAAACTTATGTTGGTGTGGAATTCACATACTGTAACTTTGGATTTTGATAATTATGTCGCACCCGTATGCATTGAAACGAGATCTCTATTCCATATGTGATGTTAAGAGCATTAAATCCTCACATGGAAAATATTCTACAAGACTAGAAAACTGATGCTTCGGCCAATTTTCGACCAAAAATAATGATGTTACCACATATCATCACGTAGTGGTGGAGTCCACAATCTAGTGATCCAATAGTTATCTGACAGCTAATCGATTTTCAGTATGATTGTATACTTAAAAATTCTATGCAGAATGATGCAGTTGAGTTGTGGGCATATCACTTTACAAACGTACTATAAGATATCTTCTGATAATGAAACGCTGCTAGATAATTCTAGGGGTAGGATTTTCAGTGGAGTTTCCATAATAATAGCGTAGTCCAAGTTGCCCTACATACTCATATGCACAAAGTGAATTGACAAAACAGATATCGGAGATTCAATATGGTTAGTCATGTCATCATGCTCAATAGTAAAAATTAAAGGTACAATATTCAGATTGAAACTTAAGACTTAAGAGACTAGCGTTTGATGAAGGATAAGTAAACTGATACTAACCTCACATGAGTTCAAGTTTTCAAGAGATGAAGGAGCCACCATTGCTGGACAGTGGTGGTACAAGCAGTCATTACGCACTTTCTTAGGGGGCAATTGGGAGTAGGGAATGAACAATGTCCCTTTTGATGACTTCAGTTGTTCTTCACTCAGTCCATCTCCCACTAACCATATCTGGGATAAAACTTAATCCAGCTTAGCTATGCACTTTTACAAAACAAATCTCAAGTATTACTTTTAATTTTGACACTCGTGAGCATTAATTTGATGATTCATTATAAATGAAATTATAATTAGCAAATACTAATCTAACAGAAAATACTACTAAAGAACATTTCAAAATTTATAACAATGGTGTTTTCCAGATTAAGAGCCATTTCTGATAGTAGTTCATGAATTGCAAAGTTGAAAGGACCAAATCCACATCTGATCAATTTTGCTTCTGTATGAGGCAAGAGAAAGTAACCTGAACAATCTCCAAGTAGAAGTTTTCGTAGAATGTTTCAGACTGTATACAATTAGTGAAAGGTATTGATGAACAGAAATAAACACCATTAAAAACCAATTTTGGAGGCAGAAAGTAATTCAGAACAAGAATTTACCTTTCCAGCATAACTCCTAGAGAGAACCAAATTATGTCCAAATTCAATGCTGGCCTTAAGCCTCTCATATTCAAGTGTGTAAAATGTAGAAACCTGACACAAATTCAATTTTGTTGGAAACTTGGAATATATATGAGAAGAACAAGACACATGGTTCAACTTAGCTGTCCATGCTTCATCACATAAAATATCTCTCTGTGAGAGCGTGATGTGTGGAAAAAATTTAATGGTAGCAGGGCAGGATAAGGGGAAAACAAATTACTGAATAGCTAAACCCTGTAATGGTTGCTTTAGCATTAACAAAAAAAACCCCTCAACATGTAGAGCCAAGAATTAGGCTCAGTAGATCCATCTAAATGCCTTGGCCTAACTTCATCATTTGAGCCATAAAATTATGGGCAGATGTATTGAACATGAAGGAGGACTTGATACCTGGATCCCTCTTTGGCATAAAGCAGAGACGATGGAATAAGCAACTTTGGATAAGCTGCCTCCGAGGAGAACTTGGGTCGTTCCTTTGGGAATGCTATTTAGCACAATAGCAACCACTAAGCTACTTCCATCCACCACCTTTACTTTGAGCTTAGGGTACCTTTGGATATAAACCTCCCCATTTCTATTGATTTCTTCACCCTGCAAAATTCAAAATTTAACATCACCAGTAAATATACATATGCATGAAAATATGTAAGTGTAAAGACCAATAGTGATGCTATAAAATTGTTAAAATGGTTTGGGACTTCAATATAGAATGATTTTACAAGCAAAAAAAATCGAAAAGGATATGGCCACATGTAGAGATAGCCAACTCAGTTTCCACAATGGATATTTTTCCCAAAAAAGGTTCAATGAAAACAGACCATTTAGTTCAGAAAATTAGAAACAGGATGGAAATTGGGACTGTTTTGTAAGTTACCCATTTGAGGTTAGATGAGAGAGCTAGTGGAGGAAACAAGAAAGAGAAAGAAAAGGTTAAAGAAACTTAATGCCTGTGATTGGTCACATAATGACATAATCAATATCCTGGAGAAAGAATTAAGAGAGAAAAAGCACCAACTTGCCTGGTTCAAAAGACCAAGACTTAACACTTTAGTGCCTCTTGCCTCAGCTTCTATTATAGCTTCTTCAATCAAGTCACTGACAGCTTCTCTTTGCCATTGAAATAAGTACTGCAACAAGAATATAAGCACAAAAAGTATACAAAGTACAAACCCAAAAAATAAAGAAAATTTTGATTATATAGGCAGGACTCAACCTCATGCCAAGGTAATTAAATCTTTTTTCACATAGGACTAACTACACTAAGGCTATGTCTGGTAGTATTGTTATCAGGAATGGAATGACATTGGAAATAGAAACAAAAGTGTAATGGGATTGAAAGGTCCATACCCATTCTCATTCCGCAGTTTGGTTGCCACACAGAATGATTGTCGGATGGAATAAAAGGTTTCAGCTTAATGGACATGATTGCGAAGGTCAAGAGGTGGAGGTGGTCATGGCAGCGGTGGACTTAGAGGTGGTGGTAGAAGTAGTTGTAGTGGCAGTGGCACAGTTAACAGATAAAGTACTAAATTCAGCAATTGAAACATGGCCAGAGATATAAGCAACACAGAATACATATGCTGGAACCACTTATGCATGATAAATACTTCGCATTCTTATCACAAGAAACAATTAAAATAATTGGTGAAGTGAACATACACAGCCAACAGATGTTTACAACACTTACTTGTATGGTGTATCGTGGTATTGCCCATGATTGTAGCTTGAGGCTCCCAAAGGCATTTCTCTCTGCAATGAAGGTGCGGCCATGGATGCAAGTCATAATCATGGACCAAAAGGTCACAGGCCACATCAACCACAGGTACCAATTTGACGTCTGGGGCTTGGAGGCAAAGGAAGCAAACCCAATTGGCAGGTGATAGATGGACTCAGGTGTTGTTAAATGGGTGAGATGAACTACACTAGGGGACTCTTCCTCCCTTTTCAGAGATTTTTCATAAATTGAATCTGTGGACTTGTCCGTGGTACCGTAGACATAATCATAAAGTGGCATGAAAAGCGAGTAGTTGGTCCGAAATTGGGTGTGATGCAGAGAGTGGAATCTGCATGCACAAAAGAAGGGGCAGTCAACTTTTGAGTAAATAACTATCAAGTGTGAAAGAATAGTCTAACTATGGACAAATACAATTTACTAGTGATAGCATCGCTGTTGATCAATTAGTTGTAATAGCAACACCATCACTCATGTGCTTGTTAACTACAACAAATACAAGATCAAGCTCACTGATATCAATTTTAGTGTTTGTCAGTAACTAAGTATAAGCTTGGAACAGGTGCCCAGGTCTCCCAGATCCCCATTGCCCCTTTCCTAGGTAGGTGATGAAGATCTTTATGGTTCAGAAATAACAACAAAATGTTTAGATTCATTACAATTCACCATCCAAAAGATAAACTTCTAAAATGTGATTTAAGCCTATAAAAATAATTGATGTCATGAGTAATTATATACACCAATCTGAGACTTACGAGGGTGTATACATCATGTACTTGAGAGGGGGGAAAATGGAGAAGAGCCACTTTGGAATGAGCTCAAAGTTGCAGTGTCCCATGTTATTCATGAGATCAATGTAGGTTATATAACCAAACATAGACGCCAAAGAAGAAGTCCCACTAAGTGCCGTGGTGACAATTGGAATTGCAAAGAGCAAAAAGTATGAGATATGCTCCGCAAATGGATGAATAACAGCTGCACAAGTAAACAAAAGATGTTTTTAAATGAATAACATATAACGCTGAACATAAAACTTAAGTTCTGTTCCAAGACTTGATTTTTATTTTTATTTTTTGACGGCCAGTTCCAATACTTGAAATTGGACTGACATTTTTGTCAGTGTATGAAATACAAAATAGTATACAAATAGGTTTTCCTTCCAAGGCTCAGGCAATAATGATATGGCAAAAGCCGTTTCTGAAATTTTAGGCCACAATGGTGGGTGCTTTCTTTTGAAACAAAAAGTTTACAAATAAACCATACACCCTTAGATTTCTCTCTCCAACCACCACATGTCTTGAATATCTTGTACCCTAGAGACAAAGCAATCTTAGAGAGAAACCAATTGGGGCCTTGAGAATACTTAGAAGCTTCCCAACCACATCATTTCTGTACAAAAAATATATATTAAATATTTTGAATGTAAACAATTAATCATTTAAAGTAATCATACATGTAATGGGTTCAGTGACAACGGAGGAGTGGTGGTGGGAATGGTAGCGAGAGTAGAGGTAATGGTGGTGTAGTGCTCTGTGGAGCCAGTAGTAGAGAAATTCCACTGGACCAGCATGAATTAAAGCTGTGAGGACTACACCATCTGTTCTCCATATGGGAAGGTGAGAAACTCCTGGCACTATAATGTTTGCTATGTAGAACAGAAGCCCATTCAACAGAATCTGGTCATCCCTGCCGGAAAAAAGAAAAACTGAAAAAGTAAGGGAGTAAGGTACAAAAAAATTCCATTCCCTACTAATTTGATGCCTGATTCTCTATCAGAATGATAGGCTAATGGCCTTTTTTCCAATAGGAAAATTGTGCCCCATTAACAGCACTCTTAAATGAATGGCCTTTTCTGTTCGTGTTGCAGTATTCTAAACCAGAAGTTCCTTTGAGTTAATCCATGCTTCATAACTGCCAAATTCTAATCCATATACCCCTGTCTTGGGCTTAGGGGGTGTTTGGCAGCCTCATTATGCATTCTGCATTGTGTAGTTACTGAGGAATACTGGTGTTCTGGCCATTTATTTCTAGTGTTCACCAATTCGGTTGTTCTAACCCTCAAGGAACCTAAGGCTAAATTCTGTTATATTAGATAGATTTTGTCAGCAAATTAAGCGTTAAAATGAAATTCTTGTTATTAGCCTTCTATTGTTGACAGTCAGTAGTTGGATTCGTCGGTACGTAGGACAACCCATTCTAGATGAAGGCTATTTTGAGAGACAGGATTACTGCTTTCCTTGGTATCAATAACTACACATAAGCATTTTATCAAAAACCTTACAAGCGTAACCACAAGTACATTATATATTTCAAATCACCACAATTGCAATGTGCATATAAGACACAAAAACATTACAGATAACAAAACTAATAATGGAGGAGAACTTACCAACATCGACAAGTCCCACAACAACAAAAGAATCAATCTTTGAAGAAGAAAGTGAATGAAATTGAAATGGGGCCAAAAGATGGGGAAAAGCTGGTATGGAAAAGGGAAAATGCACATTCTGTATTCCATTTCAATGGGGTAATTTTGCAATAAATACAGGGAAAAAGGGATACGAAGCAAAATGAAACGAAACAATGCATGAAGAAAGTGGGAAATGGCTGCAAAAGAGAAGGGGAAAGGAGAAGACGAAGGCTGGAAGTAGCAATGGAGCTTCTAAATTCAGCCAAATTGACTTCTCTAGTACACATTGATTTGGGCTAAAGGGCCAAGCCCGGCCTGTTGATAAACAGAACTTTTTTCTTTTTTTTTTGTCGTTCGATATACATTAGCGAAGTAGTTAGTGACTTAGCTGAGAAAAGATTTAGAAGCCATCCATAACCCTAAAACCCAAACTCTTTTGTCAGACTCGAACCCTGGTCGCCTTGTGGGAGAACAAAGATATAAACAGACTTGACATGGTTTTTTCAGGGACAAATACAAATAAAAAAAACAATGATTATTTCCTTTTTTTTTTTTTTTTGGTGGTGTGCACAATCTATTTTCCTTATCAGTTAAAAAAAAAAAATTCTATTTTCCTTATTGCTTGTTAGGAATGAGTTCTTCCTAAGTTGACTCCCATCCCCTAAATTTTGATTGTTGACAACTTATATTTTTTTCATGTTTGAGCAGAGATTTTAAAATCACCAAGGAAGATGCTCTAACATAGGTAAACTTTACTTTTTGGAATATCCCAAAATACACAACCACCATAAAATTTTCAATTAACCCCAAAATTCCTAACATAACTATAAAGATGCATAACTTTACTTTCTTTTGTTTATAACAGGATGGACGTCCGAACTACCTTTACGACATTTTGACTAATTTTAGGGTCCCCAAAAAGGTAATGATAGGGACATAACTTCCAAATTATTTCAAGAGTTTTTTCGACAAGGCCATATTAGAAATCAAACCCGGGACCTTAGATGGGAGAAAACACCTAAATTCTAAGGCAAAACCACTTTGTCACCCCTTGAGATTTGCGTAATTGTACTTTTTGACTCCATAGTCTATAAATCTATTCTATTCGTACCTACACTAAAAAATACGTAACATTTAGAAATAAATACCAAATATAAACCTGAATAATACGCAATAATACGCACGAGGGCTGTCAAAAGAGTGGATTTTGGTGGCCTGCATATCGGTTTGGGTCTTTAATGAGTCATTGACCAATATACACGATCCATGTAAATAGATAATTATTACTCACACCCGACCCGATCCATTTTTAATATATTCTCCAGATTACGAACTTTGCGAGTTGTGCACCAGATTTAACTGTCTAAGTGTTCATAGACGAACTATAAGATGAACATTGCTTATCCGTACATCAATGGAGCCACAAATCTTGAAGTACTAAATTTTAGAGAGAGATCGAAGGATATATATATATATATATATATATATATATATATATATATATATATATATATATGTATGTACCAGTTGCTTTCTCTATCAACTTGTTCAAAATCAATACTCTTATCAACGATCCTGTTACTGCCTTTCGCGGTTCGGTGACGAGAAAACGAAATCCATATCTGGTCATGAATCATCCTCCACAACAGAAACGGGAGTACGAGAATAGACACATTATCTCTCTCACTTTCGTTTTTCGTGGCGAACAAGTACACGCTACGAACCACCCACGGTGCCAGAACCACGTACTGCATTATAATCGACCCAACATCAAAGAACAAAAAAAAGTTAGAAAATCAGTAAACAAATTTAATTCGATCGTAATATTTTTTGAACTCTTGTTATATATGGTTAAGCATCTTACGTACGTACCTTGAAGCTACCGAGCGGCTTCCATGGCCAGTCAGTTAGGACTCCTGGCCTTGTAGCCATATTTTTCTGAAATTTCTCACTCTCTCCCCAAACTGATTCAATAATGAACTTCTTTCTGTTTTGGCAGGTCTTATATAGTGTTCAAGACTGAAAATTATTGGATACTTAAAAGGGTAATGCATGAACCAAAGGTGGCCAAGGCTAACCATCAATAGTACATGGGGCCCTCGATACATGAAGCATGAGATTGGATATCTACTAGTACATTTCTTTTGTAGGTCACGCAAGATAAGCTTGCACGCACATCGACTAATTTTTGAAGGGCTAATTTCTCTTTTCTCTAGTAAAAAAACACGATTAAAGTCATGAATAAAGTCCATACACAGAGATAAAGCCAGGAGTGCCAGTAATGGTGGTCATTCTTCTTGGCCCTACCAGATTGTATCAGCGGTACATTCCAATTCAGGCCCTTCATATATATATAATTTTTTTTATTATATATATATATATATATATATATATAATTTTTATATATATATATATATAATTTTATATATATATATATAATTTTTTTATATATATATATAAATTTTTTTTTTCTACAAGACAGGGCCCCAAAAATCGGGGGGCCTAGTCCCGGGCCGGCCCTGGCTCCTGCAAGAAGAAAACTTCTAGTATTGTATAGGAAAAAAAATTTCAAAAATTATCTTATGAATTATGTAGACTCGCACTTGCATGGTGAAATTCAGGGCTCCGGCTCTGTCCATACATACTAATTGCACAGGAGTTTACCATTGGCTAACAGGCCAACTTTTGAGAATGATTGGATATTAATCTGGTGGGGACCATGTTTTTAATATTGTTTGTATGTAAACCAATAGCATGGAATTATATAAACGACAGACGACCAAACCCATTGTACAGTATTTGTAAAATGCGTTATTCATAATATAATTTTTCTTGTTATTAGTCTAGTCAAACAAACAGGCATTCGAGTCAATTTCATTCACGAATTAGAGGATGGTCATATTGGATTACTAATTTGTTGGTACCGGATTTTTAGCGTTTGGAATTAAAGAAATTACATGAGACCGTATAAATTCTGTATTTGGTTGGTCAATTTAATCTCGTGTACACAAATTCGGTTGTAAGATTCTGCGACTCGACTCTTACTAGACTCGTTCAAAATTCATTTAACATAGGTTACCCTGATAAAAATAAAATAAAAAGAAAAAAAGTCGAGCATACCGGATAAACAAGTCAAACTATGTAATTTCCAGGCCATGTTTGAGCAATCTGGCCAATTCGGTGCACTTGTCGGCCTAGGTGCAAAATTGAACGTGATTTTCATGAAATTTCTGTGTTTGGCCCCTAAAGTAATGCTATGATCGTTAGCAAATTTAAGCAAAATTTTAACTTAGACTTAATCATCCCTTTTGTCGTGCCAAGCAAACATGCCTTACAGCACATGTTAGAAGCCCATAGCGAAAGTATTGCATAAATTTGTTTAGTTCTCTCTTTTTTTCCAAAGTTCAAGGTGTCTGGATCAGTTTACGCGCATTTCAAGTATTCTCTTCTTGTTCAGTCAAAAAGGAAGGCCATTCATGTTGGAACTAGAGGATTCACTAGAGATTTTCTTTCTTGCGATTTGACCTTAAGAAGTTGTTAAGTTTCAAACTCAGAATGTCTGGATGTACAGCTCATCCCTGTTGCCACTTGAGCTAATCCGATTTTTAGTTTTCTCTTTCACAATTAATATTGTGGGAGGAAGAAGATAGAAACCCCTTGGGGTTTTTAGTTTTCACTTTCACAATTACTATGGGAGGAAGGGGGTGTTTTCGCCACCTAGTTTTCACCTTATCTCATTCTCGTTTTCCCATTCTCAGTGTTTGGGCAACAACACCCAGAATGCATTCCTCTAGAACACGTTTTCAGTTTCTAACGTCACAGGCGAGAACCCAAAAAAGAGGCCGGACCTTCCTTTTCCATTTCTATTTCTCTTTTTTTTTTTCCCCTCATTTCTCTCTCCTATCCTGCCCCTTGTTTACGTTAGATAAGACAATGAACGTAGCTAGCTGTATCAAATTGTGTAGCAAATTATGAACTTGATTCCCCGAGTTATACAAGAATACAAATGTTGATTCCTTTTTACCATATAAGAAGAAAAAGAAATGGAACTTACCAGAAGAATATGATCATACAAAAGTGAAAGCTTGAATTAGTTTGGGGTTTTTTCCACAGGAATCATGTCTTGATCTCTTATTTAGTTGGAGGTCTAGGTGTAAAGCATCCTTCATAATGGGTTTTTCAGAGAAAAGTAACAAATTAGACAGGAGCAATTCTGCCATATCTACATCCACTTGGGGGTTTTGGAGTCATATGAGATTCCAGAGTATCTAGGGTAAACTTTGGAAATTGATTAGTGAGAGCTAGGGAATTGGGTTGTCAACCCTACATTAATTGAATATTTTCTGCTTTAAGACACACATATCATTCTACCCTGAACCAAGACTACGCTACTAAAGGTAAACATAGGGAAGGGATCACTACAAAGGGGTAGGGTGGTACGTGCCATCACGGGTCCAAAAAAATAAATGTTGTTGTACTGCAAAACAGTGTTATTATTCAAAACGCGTATATTATTTTTGTGTTAAAAATGATGGTGAGTGATTCATTGATGAACATGAGTAAAAAAAAAAATTATTAAGTATGCTGATGGATAATTAATTAACATATGACGGTGTGTATATTTTCGGGTATTTTAAATTATTAACTTAAAACACTAGAACTTTTTTTATACTAAAAGATAGTCCACTATAAAAAAAATTAAAAAAAGGGGCCAATTTTCGGGTAGGAAAATAAAGCAAAGTCTATGCATTAAACAAAAATAGTTTTTCGTCATATTATTTTTTGCACCAATAAACCAAAAAAAAATCCATTTGGAACTATGAGTTTAAAAGAGGCCTAGGGATTGAAAATTGTACATATTGGATAGGAAAACTGTAAGTTTTTCCACTAGGCTAGCTAGCTCATTAATTGTATAAGTGATAGATTAAATATATACATATTACATACCTAGGTGTATCTATCCGGGACCCTAATTTTGAAAAAAAATCAGAGGTATAAGTCGGCCGCGCCAGGGCCGGCCGGAAGAGGGCATCCTTTATTGCGATGCCGCACTACAAGGTTGTAGTGCAGCACCACCATATAGATACCCGGATCCTGGCCAACCCTGCATGAGGTCACATGTTTCATTTCCACAGAAGCCTGACATTCTAAACCTTGGGGCAATTGGAAGTTAATCCATTTGTTGACTTTGGGATCCAGAAATTAGTCGAGGTATACGCAAGCTGGCCCGGATAATCGTTTATCAAAAAATATGTATATATTTGTAATGGGAAGAAGTTATAAAGGTGCAGCTGGGTACTGAAACGACGTTATATATAGAGTGACATAGTGGTTGGGGTTTTACAACCACTAGAGTTGATGAAATAAAATGGCTTGCAAGTATCATAAGAAATTCGAAAAGATCTTCCTCTTTTTTGGGGGGTAATGTAGGTGTTAATTCGAAAAGATCTGCCCCTAATCCCTATTCTCTTGCACAGGAGATATCGTAGATTTGAGTCTAGTTCATGGATTAGGATTAATATTGTCATTTCACTGCCTACCCAGTCCACTAACTTGTAAAGTTTCAGCCAAATAATGCGATCGCAAGACCACCAATTTGTGCAGATACGAATAGAGATGAAGTCAAAATTTGAACTCCGGAAACGCCAAAACTAATTAGCGTTGGAATGTACTTAATTATCAAAATTACAATAGTCTCATGCATGAAAAATTTGCTATATTTATCTTATGATTGTAATATATGATATGAGAAACAGGTTCAATGATGCTATTTATCTTATAAAACTGACACGAATAAAATATAAAGAGCACAAAAGAATGTTTAAAATTGCGAGTCATTTCATACGTCATGATTATTCTAAAAAATGTTGAGTTCTATGGAAATGACTCTAGAAAGAAAGTACTGTGCAGATTATGATTTACACACAGTTTTAAAAAAAAAATTGGATCGGCAATAAAATTTAATTATGAAAAACTTGACAAAAGGTACATTGGGGACTCTAACCAAAGGTCGGAGAAATTAAAATAAATCAATTGAGACAAAGCTCACACCTACAGGGCGAAGCTCAAACACCTAATAGCCTAATCCAAACAAGGCAAACTCAATACATTAATAAAGCATAAAATCAAAACACCTAAAGGCCTAGCCCAATAGGGCACACCCAATGAAACATTTAGGACCAAAAGGGAACCCTAACAGCCACGCCAAAAGAAACCACAGCTGCCGCCCACCATCTAGGAAACGGCCGACCATCAACCACCACAATCCCACCAAGAGCCTCCATTGCAGCACCACCAAGGAGAAGCCATCACCTCCAGAACCACAGACGGCACTGATCGGAAACCAAAAAGGCTTCCAACATTCATCGGCGACAACACATCTCAACGGAGAAGATGAAAAGAAACGGTGTGGACCGCGAGCAGCCGCCAAAGTGTCCACCCAACTGCCACCTAGTAACCCATTGCCGTTAAGCCCAAAACCGATTATACCCAACCGTATTATTATGGAAGATTACTTGTCCCCAATTGAAAGCTTCTTCGGCCCATGCTTTTTGGGTTGATCAATTCGTACAATTGGTCCCATGCTTCTGTACAATTTGGCCCTTGCTTCGGCTAAAAGTGAGGGTGAGTTCAACCCCTTGATTTTATCAATTATTGAAAATATTTGATAAAAATTGTAAATTTTTGAGGTTTATGAAGACAAAAATTCACAAATTTTATCAAATGTCTTCATGAATAAATAAAATCAAGGGATTGATTTTATCAAATTTTGATAAAAATCCATTGCAGAACTCAGAAGTTAAATTCCCTCTCTCTCTCTCTCTCTCTCTCACACACACACACATTGCGTTGTGGGAGTGTTTTTATCGGGAGGAGAATAAGCAGGATAAGGGTGAGTGACTAGCGACTTGGGGTTCTCATAGTGAGCCAAATTACTATATTTTGTAGTGACTTCAATTGTAAGTCATCTAAAATCTTTATTTCGAAAAGAAATCGTTTATTTTTCAAAGAAAATTGACCACATTATGGGTACAAAAAATTATGATCGTTAGAGATTGGTAAACATACAATTTAGACAAATTTGTCTTACAGTGTATTCTCAAAATAATATTAGTCATCTATGTGAATGGCAGCCGAACATATGAAAAGAAAGTACGGGCTTTGATCTACTTAACATTTCTAACAAAATGTATTAGTTTGTAGCTCCTATTAAAAAGAAGAAGAAGTAAAGGTCTCTAACATTAACCGCTAATATATTAATGGTGCACCATATGACAATGCTCATGGAGCATTGGATAACTTCATAATATTTAGATGTGCGTGAGGAAGGGCATGACTGTTGCAGGCATGCAAACAGATGTGCCAGGACTAATTTAATACTAAACCTAATTTACAGGGCCGGCCTCCAAAAATCCTTTTTTTGGGTCCAATTTTGTGTTTTTTTGTGTCCAATTTGGTCAATTTTTATGCTTTTGTCAACTTTTATTTTGTAGAGCTCACCGAGTACCAAGTAAAAAAAAATTAGTTTGCTCGAACTCCGATAGGTACATGAACAAAATAGATATGCACAAGGAAAAATGGGCAATTTCAATTTCAAAAATATATTTTTTTGTTTATATACTATCTAGGTTCAGCAGGATAATGGTAAATGTTTGATCAATATGTTTTTTTTTGTCTCTAATTGTACGGACAAAAAAAAAAGAGAACGTATGGATTAAGCACTTACCAATGTCAAGAAGAACTAATTTTTTACAGGGACCCTCCAAAAAAAAATTTGAACAAATTGACTGTCTTGAAATATTTTTTGTGGAACCTCAAAATGGATCTCACACAAGTGTTGTACACAAAACTAAAAAATCAAAATCAAGTAAAATTGACTTGAGTTGTTTTTTTTTTGGAGATGTAGGGTGGAGCCCCTACATAGGTCCTACTCGTTAGAACTTTTACCAAAGAGCTTGCTAGAGAAAGAAGATAATTGTGATTGATTGATTTATTGACTCTTTGATACATTACAAACCGTAACATGTGATGTTCTTTTATAAGACTACATAGAAGAAATAAGAGATTGAATCACAAGTACTTCGAGGACTTTACATATATATTTCAATGTGATAAGAACTACTAATATCATGTATCTAACTCTATATACATGCATCTCCAATATCTAAGAAAATTATGGATTACATGTTCCAACAAAATACCTCACCTACCAGCTCCAACAAAATACCTCACCTACCAGCTGATGTACCTCACATCATCCCCCTCAGGCCCCGATTGGATGCGGGATACGTTTTGGTGGGATTAAATAGTAAGAGGGGATACGATAGTAATGGGTATTATTTAGTAAGGGTGGACCCACAGTAATGTGACATTTAGGAAGGGAGGATTAAATAGTATGTGGTTTGGATGAATTTGTGATAAAGGGAGATGAAGTTGGGTGGATGATAAGCCCCAAATGTTGTATATATGCGGGCTTATCTCGCTCTTTGTGATCACACACACGTGCATTTTGTGTCTTTATACGATTGATTTTGTGCGAGTTGTATTTTTGATAAGTTTCAGAAAATCGGAGCTAAAAGGCGTGTCCAAAGCTCCAAATAATCCCCGGTTGTACCCGAAGGTATCCAAGACCTCGCAATGCCGTGGAGGACAATCACCGAAGCTTAGAAGTCGATTCAAAGAGCTTTGGAAGGTTCAAGGAAGGCCTGGAACAAAGGAACATGAAATCTAGAGCTATAAGGCTCAAGGAAACCCGACCAACCGATAGAAAAGGGTTCATTTCTCTCAATATACAAAGGCTATGAAGATGAGGTCAATTGGGTTTGAAAGTAGACTCATAGAGCTTTCCAACGGTTCAAGAATTGCCTCATTCCGAGTTCAGACGAAGCTGGGGCGTGCCCGCGAAGTTGGGTCAAAAATCTGTCTGACCAGTCCATCTTGGATCGATCCAAAGAAGTTTGGATCGATCCAACTTCATCAAAATTTCACCAGAGCCTTTTGGATCGATCCAAAGAAGGTTGGATTGATCCAACTTCAGCAATTCTTCAACAGACCACTTTGGATCGATCCAAAGAAGGTTTGAATCGATCCAAACTCAATTATGGCAATTTTTGACAGATTTTATGTTGGTTTAATATCTTCCATTTATGGAAACTTTCCACTTACAGTATGTTTTTGGGATAATTAGCCAATGTGAAGGGCTTTTAGTATAAATACCCTCCTCCCTCCTCTCTCTTCTACCTCTGCCTCCTTAGTTTAGTTTTTGCTCTTCCATTGGAGGATTTTTAAGCTATCCTCTCTAGTTTTTTTCTCAAGTAAGTCTTCATTTTCCTTTAATTTCTTGTTGTTTAAGGTATTAGCTACTTGTTGGATCACTATATAAATCAAGTTTATTTTCGTTTTTATCGGTTAAATTGTGTTCTCCATTTTCTAGTCATTTCCTTCTTAAACCTTAGTTTTTACTTGTTTTTTGTGATTTTCTTAAGGTTTAAAGTTGTAGGTAGACTTATAATCTTCATTAAAAATCAATTTTTTTAGGGTAGTTAAGAATGTTATTAGTTTTCTTCAAAATTCTAGACTTGTTTTCTAGCATAATGTGTGAGTAGTTAAGTAGGCTTGGTCATGGGGTGATTAACACTCCATGACTCGGGCTAATCCGTTCCTCTCATTTCAAAAGTAAACATTTCCTGCTGATCAAAGAGTTAGGATTAATTTTATGTATCAAAATTTGGATTTGTTAATCTCTTTGATCTCACGTAGCCAAGGGCTTGACCACTTGGCGTGTGTGATGCTTAGGGCGATGTCAATCAAAATGTTTGTCTAAATGGCACAAGAATCCTAATCTTTGTGAAACACATTTTCTAGTCAAACGGTTTTAATCTCTAAATCTTCCGTTCGGGAGCATCTAACGGTGTCCCGAGCTGGTTATCAAGAGTCGAACGGTTTAGCCTTAGTTGTGGTATTTATGATCCCCTGGACTATGCCTTAGTTTAATTTGCCGTTTTTAATCTTCCGAGTCGTTCACGAAGTTAAGTGAATTCCACCAACCAAAATCCAAAAGCCAAGTTTGCCGCTTTAAGGCTAAAAACTTCATTCGCAAGACAACTCTCACGCCGGATGCGTTCGGTCCATGTGGATTCAACCCGGTCTTACCGGTTATTATGCTACCGCCGACCTAGCCCTACGCTTGGGACAACACTTTCTACGACACAATCCAAGGTCGCAAGTAGTGGATGATGTAAAAACTTGATAAATGACTTATTTGCCCTTGTACAGTCATATTAGATTTTATGATAAAATAAATACATAAAAACAATACTAATTAAATTAATTATACTTTTCAATAAATAATTCCTTTTATTAGTTATATCTACAATTAAAATAATTAGTTATTATTTTTTATTATTCATTTTAATAATATTTCGAAGTTTAATTTTTTGCTTTTTTTTCCCTTTCTAATTGTATGTTTTTAATAATTAACTAATTAGTAATTTTTATGGTATTCCCCAACAAACCAACAATGTCAAATTCTTTATTTTTTTTGTATCAAATTAAAGATCTCAATTTGTAGTTTAATTTGGCGAAAAAAAATTAATGTGAAAATACTTTATTTTTTTATCCGAAGGATATTGCAAAACAAGCCAACAATGTCAAATTCTAAAGCATAAAAATTTTCAAAATTTTTTGTATCAAATTAAAGATCTCAGTTAGTAGTTTAATTTGGTGCAAAAAAAGGTAAAAAAATTAATGTGAAAATACTTTATTTTTTTATCCGAAGGATATTGCAAGGCAAGCCAACAATGTCAAATTCTAAAGTATAAAAAAAATTCAAATTTTTTTGTATCAAATTAAAGATCTCAATTAGTAGTTTAATTTGGTGCAAACAAATTTTAAAAATTATGCACAAAAGTACTTCATTTTTTTATCCGAAGGAAATCGCAAGAGTTCGTAAAACATTAAAATGCAATTCGGTTTTTGTTATCGCAGCAATGAACAAACTGGGGGTGAGGGGAGTGTACAGGGGTAATTTCACAGGGGATATGAGGGGGTATAAATTAGTAATAGGGGGAGGGGTGTTATTAATTAGTGAAGGTGAAAGGGTATCGAGGGGTATTAAAAGGGTGGGTATTACTTAATCCAGGTTCCATTTTTTTTCCCAAACCAAGGATTAACCGGTGGGACCAGAATAAGGGGAGTGGGTATAACTTAATACCCCCTCTAATGCTGCAACCAATTGGGCCCTCAAAGAAATAGGGATTAGGGGAAGGGCACAAACCAAGAGCTTACGACCCGGAAAGTTTTTTTTTTCCCCTAGTATTTACTACCAAATAGAAATTTATCGAACGAGAACAACACTCTGCTATAATAGGAGCCTCATGTTGGAAATTCCTAATTTCTTAAAAGTTTCAAAATTTTATTTGTTAATCACTAACTTAAATCCAAAGGGTGTGTTATTTAATACACTCAAAGGTCATAAGTTTTTAAACCAAAAGGTATTTGGTTTAAATTGAAGAGGTGTGTCTGTTGTGAATAGACACGTAGGAGTCTATAAATATTTGGACTCCTTAATACTACACACAACGTTAATTTTTCTCTCCCTCTCCCCTCCCTCAAATATAACGTCACTTTCACTCTCTCAAAACAACACTCTTCTTGTTCTTCTATTATCTACTAGGCAACAAATACAAACTTGGCAAATCTATCTAGTGTATATATATGCATTGTGCTAGATCCCTGTGAGTTTTGGGTTGTATCTTAGAGTCGTTTTGCAATCGTTAGAACCTACACGGAGGGAGAGCATAAAGACTTTAGGACATCGTCTTCAACGTGCCTCTCTCGATTATACATGCCAATTTCTTAACCCTTATCTTCCATTTTGTTTCTGCTTTCTTAAGAATTTTCTATAATTTGCAATTTTTTCGTAACACCTCGAAATCTAAAATCGTGTGATAGATATTCACCTCATATGTACAGCTCCTTTCGGGTCCTCTCTCACGCTTGGCTAAGGAAGAAATTAGCTAGAAAACCCTTTCTTCGGACCAATTTGCTGGCAAGCTTTCCAAACACTGTCGAATGCCATGTGATCATCATCATACCATACCCACTTGTTTTAGAAAGTATGACAAGTTTCTTTACCCATTTTAAAATCCTGGTTTTTCTCAAACTTCTCGCAATGTTTAATGTTTTTGTCATCATGCATGTATTTGGACATACTATTGTTTACATATAAATTTAACCAATCCAATGATTAATTGACACGTAATCAAAAGTGCCAAACGTTGGCAATTACTCGTCAATGAAGACACACTGGATTAATAAGATAAAATGCACCGAATACGATGTCGTATTGCTTCTCAATTTAGAAAGGTAGTTATTGGCAGTTACAAACCATTACTAAAATAAAGATTGGCCTCG
The DNA here is from genome assembly GCA_022606695.1 of Vaccinium macrocarpon. Taxonomy (NCBI): domain Eukaryota; kingdom Viridiplantae; phylum Streptophyta; class Magnoliopsida; order Ericales; family Ericaceae; genus Vaccinium; species Vaccinium macrocarpon. Next base: position 5,630,307 of record CM040176.1, on the reverse strand, counting down.
AAGCCGTGATATCAACTGCTAAACGCACAAGCTCCACGTGTAAACTTGAGAAACAAGGCGATTGGCAGTTAGAACGCGTGGAATACTTCTAGGAAGCAGTTATTTCCCTAAACACATTATCATTTGAGTTTGTTAAGCCAACGTGCAGATTTAAAGCTTCTGGGAGAAGGGAGAATTCAAATTCAGACGTGGAGGAAGAATAACTGCCAACTATCAGAGTGGAAGTTGGAGTTCGAAGCAAGCTAGATTCAAATTCATGGAGCGGGAAGTTCAAACTACAAGCAACGCCTATAAATAGAAGAAATTGAAGAGTGAAAGGGCCCGAACAAATCTTCAACAAACAACTATCAAAAACTGATGCTTGGTTTGTTCATTGGCAAAGTAGTTTAGGATTTCAAACTCAGTTCGAAGTAGTTTAGGATCTCGAACACAGTTCAAAGTAGATTAGGAATTAGACTAGGATTTATCTCGATTGTTCTTGTAACAATCACCCCTATCTCGATTGTTCTGGTAACAATCACTTGTTCGAAGTTCTGTTACTCTGTATTTGAAGTTGGAGACAATTTCGAAGTAAGTTTATCTTTGATTTGTTAATCGAAGTGTCTTGTTTCTTTATTGTTCTTTGATTTCCTAAGTTTATTGGTTTGCATTTCTTCACTTATTAAGAAAAATCCTCTTAATTGAGGTAATTGAACCAACAAAACACAATCGTCTGATTAAGTTTGGTTTTCCAAAGTTAATCTGAGGGAGGCGATTGAAACTCTCTCTGGCACGCTCGCACACAATTATTTTTCATTGCAAAGAAGTAAAAAGAACCAAACAACTATATACTCATTGAAACACCGCCTAGCATGTAGTGATTTGTCAAAAAAGGATCACGAGCTACATTCCCAAGACTTAACGTGCGGAACACCGCCATTGATCTAGGAGAGTCCCACTCTCTCCGTTCCTAAATAAAGTCCCACTTTCTCTCTCGAGTACTTTCATTCAGTGCAAAAAAATTCGAAAAATGATACACGGAAGTACTTCATTTTTTTATTTCAAAAATGGCAGGACTTTTTGCAGTGAACTATTATTTCGGAACACAGTGAGTATTTTACTATCACTTTTCTGATTTATTGGTCACAATTCCATGAAAATCGAAGTATTCCTTCATCCCTTGAGAAAGGTACAGTTTAGAACCGCATATTATTGGAAATTTTTCAGAATTCCGGTGAATATATACGGCCGGATGGTCTCTCCCAAAGTCCCCTCATTGATTCATCGAATCTGGATGATACTTAAGTGTGGATGGTTAATTATGCACCCCCATGATGTGAGATTTGCGGCTAAATTGTTTCCAGCGGTTTCATAATTCATTACTTGTGCAGCTGAATCCCTCCTGCTGATGACAATCTCGTTTGTTCGTCCTACATGTTTCCCATATTCCAAGTACCTATAGTACACCTGATATTGTTTCTGTGTGAGAGAGACAGAGACGCAAGTTCACTTCGCCAAGGCAATTCTCAACGGCGTTCTATTTATTGTGGTTTAGAAAGTTTTATTTTGGGAGACAGAAAAATAGTGCACCCTCCAACACCCTCTCTGTGGTCTAGCCGTGTTCCGAAAATGGCTTTTGGCCATTGCTTGCAATGGTTGTGATCTAATGGCTCTTGAGAGCAATCTAATTAATGGATGTGGCCGGTGTGTGAATGTGATCTATAGACTGAAGGTGCCCTATAGGAAAAAGAACAATTGGTGGTTAAGAATTTGGTTGCCAAAAGGCTCTATTTAGTCACCAAATGTCTACCATGACCAATAATAATTTGGTCACGTATCCCTGGTCACAGAAAGGTATTAGTGACCAAATTTGTACTGGTCGCAAAAAGCGTAACATTTAGTGAATAAAGTTTGGTCACAAATGAATCCATTTGGCAACCAAATCTGTGTTGGTCACTGATACCTAGTGGTCACCAAATGATTCTTTCGGTGTCCAAAAAGTTGATCGTTAATTTCAACTTTTACCAGAGAGCTTGCTAGAGAAAGAAGATAATTGTGATTGATTGATTTCTTGACTCTTTGGTGGGGATGGAGCCGTAAGGGGGGCAGTAGAGGCCGCGTCCCCGCAAGAAAAAAGAAAAACCTCTAATATTATATAGAAAAATAAAATTTCTCCCACGAATTATGTAGACTCGCCCCTGCAAAGTATTTTAGAAAGAAAAAAAAAATTGCCCCTGCATAGTGGGATTCCTGGCTCTGTCCTTGCTCTTTGATACATTACAAAGCATAACATGTGATGTTCTTTTATAGGACTAAATAGAAGAAACTAGAGAGTGAATCACAAGTCCTTAGAGTATTTTACATATTCCAATGTGATAAGAACTACTAATATCATGTATCTATCTCTAGATACATGCATCCCTAATATCTAAGAAAATTATGAATTACATGTTCCAACAAAATACCTCACCTACCAGATGTACCTCACATCATCCCCCTCAAGGGAATAGGGATTAGGGGCCGGGCACAAACCAAGAGCTTACGACCCGGAAAGCTTTTTTTTTTCCCTAGTATTTACTACCAAATAGAAATTTATCGAACGAGAACAACACTCTGCTGTAATAGGAGCCTTGTGTTGGAAATTCCTAATTTCATAGACGTTTCAAAACTTTATTTGGTAATCGATCACTAACTTAAATCCAAAGGGTATTGTGTTATTTAATACACCACGGGCTATAAGTTTTTTAACCAAAAGGTATTTGGTTTAAATTGAAGAGGTGTGTCTATTGTGAATAGACACCTAGGGGTCTATAAATATTTGGGCTCTTTAACATTACACACTACGTTAATTTTTCTCTCCCTCTCCCCTCTCTCAAATATAATGTCACTTTCTCTCTCTCAAAACAACACTTTTCATGTTTTATTTTCTACTACTTTTAGGCAACAGATACAAACTTGGCAAATCCATCTGTGCATTGTGCTAGATCCTTGTGAGTTTTGGGTATTATCTTGGAGCCGTTTGCGATCGTTAGAACCTTCACAGAAGGATCGCATAACGACTTTAGGATAGTGTCTTCGACGTGCCTCTCTTGATTACACATGCCAATTTTTTAGCCCTTATCTTCCATTTTGTTTCTGCTTTCTAAGAATTTTCTATAATCTACGATTTTTCTGTATAACACCTCGAAATCTAAAATCGTGTGATATATATTCACCTCATATGTACAGCTCTCACGCTTGGCTAAGGAAGGAATTAGCTAGAAAACCCTTTCTTTGGACCAATTTGCTGGCAAGCTTTCCAAATACTGTCGAATGCCATGTGATCATCATCGTACCATACCCATTTGTTTTAGAAAGTAGGACAAGTTTCTTTACCCATTTTAAAAGCCTGGTTTTTCCCGAACTTCTGGCAATGTTTAATGTTTTTGTCATCATGCATGTATTTGGACATACTATTGTTTACATATAAAATTAACAAATCCAATAATTAATTGACACGTAATGGGAAAAGCCAAACGTTGGCAATTACTTGTCAATACAGACACACTGGATTAAAAGAACATATTTGAATAAATACGATGTCGTATCGTGTTCAAATGTAAAACAGTTATTGGCAGTTACAAACCATCGTTATTGGAAAGAATTGACCTCGAAGCTATGGGATTAACTGCTAAATATATAAGTTCCACGTGTGAACTTGGGAAGCAAGGCAAATTGGCAGTTATAACACATGGAGTACTTATAGAAAGGCAGTTATTCATCTTAACGTCTAAATCATTTGAGTTTGTTTAAACAACTGTATAGATTCAAAATCAAAGCTTTTGGAGGAAGAATTAGAAGAATTCAAATTCAGACGTGGAGGAAGGAGCAACTGCCAACTCGAGGAGTGGAAGTTAGAGTTCGAAGCAAGCCAATGTTCAAATTCATTGAGTGGGAAGTTTGAATTGCAAGCAGTGTTTATAAATAGAAGAAATTGAAGAAGTAAAAGCCTGGACAAATCTTCAACAAACAGCTATCAAAAAACTGATGCTTGGTTTGTTCATTGGCAAAGTAGCTTAGGATTTTGAACTCAATTCGAATTAGTTTAGGATCTCGAACACAGTTCGAAGTAGATTAGGAAGTAAATTACGAAGTAGTTAGGATTAATCTCGATTGTTCCTGTAACAATCAACCGTTCGAAGTTCTTGTATTTGAAGTTGGAGACAAATTTCGAAGTAAGTTTACCTTTGATTATTTAATCGAAGTATCTTGTTTCTCTTTTGTTCTTCGATTTCCTAAGTTTGTTGGTTTACATTTCTTCACTTGTTGAAAAAATCCTCTTAATTGAGGTAATTGAACCAATAAAACACAATCGCCTGATTAGATTTGGTTTTTCCAAAGTTAATCTGAGGGAGGAGATTGAAACTCTCTCTGGCACGCTCGCACACAATTATTTTCCATTGCAAAGAAGTAAAAGAACCAAACAACTATATACTCATTGAAACACCGCCTGGCATGTAGTGATTTGTCAAAAACGGATCACGAGCTACATTCCCAAGACTTAAAGTGCGGAACACTACCATTGATCTAAAAGAGTGATACTACAATAAAAATAAATAAATACAAACTTACTACCTCCGATCCTAAATAAAGTCCCATTTTCTCTCTCGAATACTTTCATTAGGTGCGAAAAAATTTGAAAAATGATACACGGAAGTACTTCATTTTTTGATTTAAAAAATGACAGGACTTTTTTTTGTTAACTATTATTTTGGAATGGAGAGAGTATTTTACTGTCAGTTTTCTGATTTATTGGTCACAATTCTATAAAAATCGAAGTTTTCCTTCATCCTTGAGTTAAGGTACAGTTTAGAACCCCACCATATGTTATATTGTTGGAAATTTTTCAGAATTCCGGCGAATGCATACGGCCGGATGGTCTCTCCCAAAGGCCCCTCATTGATTCATCGAATCTGGATGATCCGATTATACTTAAGTGTGGATGGTTAATTATGCACCCCCATGATGTGAGATTTGCGGCTAAATTGTTTCCAGCGGTTTCATAATTCATTACTTGTGCAGCTAAAACCCTCCTGCTGATGTATTGTTGACAATCTCGTTTGTTTGTCCTACATGTTTCCCATATTCCAAGTACCTATAATACTCCTGATATTGTTTCTGCGTGAGAGAGACAAGAGACACAGTTCACTTCGCCAAGGCGATTCTCAATGGTGTTCTAGTTTTCGTGATTTAGAAAGTTTTATTTTGGGAGACAGAAACGGTGCACCCTCCAACACCCTCTCTGTGATCTAGCCATGTTTCGAAAATGGCTTTTGGCCATTGCTTGCAATGATTGTGATCTAATGGCTCTTGAGAGCAATCTAATGGATGTGGTGTGTGAATGTGATTTGTAGACTGCAGGTGCACTATAGGAAAAAGCAAAATTGGTGGCTAAGAATTTGGTTGCCAAAAGGCTCTATTTAGTCATCAAATATCTACCGTGACCAATAATAATTTTGTCACCTATACATGGTCACAGAAAGGTATTAGTGACCAAATTTGTACTGGTCGCAAAAAGCATAACATTTAGTGAATAAAGTGTGGTCACAAATATATCCATTTGGTGACCAAATCTGTGCTGGTCACTGATACCTAGTGGTCACCAAATGATTCTTTCAATGGCCAAAAAGTTGGTCGTTAATTTCATCTTTTATTGAGTAAGGTTTTGGTCCCAATTGTGATCTTACGGTGGCTAAAATGTTGGCTGTTGTTTTCATTTTGTATTGACTAAGATTTTGGTCATGACCGGATGATTTTTTTAGTGACCAAAATTTGGTCATCATTTTCATCATTTTATGACCAAGAAGATGGTTTTCCTTGAATAAATTATTTAGTCACCAAAGTTTACCATAATATTGTTTTGCCAATAGCAGTCACCAAAAGATGCTTGTAGCCACTATTTTTTATTCTCAATATATATTTTTTGAATACTAACCAAAATGACAACAAATACCAAATTTTTATAAATAATAACCATGATACTAACAAATACCAATTTTTAATGTCATTCCAACATCCCAATATAATTCAGCTTGATCCTTACAAATAACTAACAGTGCATTAATATCCCGATATCATTGTCGTCACCAAGCAAAACTAAATACATGTATAGACGACAAGAAAATTTTCTTTTGAATAACATCATCCAAAAAATGCATCCATATCCAAAATATATACGGAATAGGCATTGTTCAAGCAAAAAGCATCCATATACAAATCATATGCCAACAATGATGTGAAGAAGTCCAAATTTATCTGTAACGGCATAAATGAATACAATTAATACCAATAAAAGAAGACAAATATAAGTGCAAGTAGAATTCATCTTATCAATCCCTTAGCATGAAACTAGTAGAACAAATAAAAAATTAAATATAAATGAGAGCCCATTTTCACTCAAATACATCATCTAGTCATGTTCAAGAAACCACAAATATAAATGACAACCCAAATTAGGCTCCACAATGTAATGATGAATTAGAGTTTATATAGGTGTGGCATCCTTCTGATTCACTAATAGCTAATCAATATTCAAGGAGTTGAAACAATTAAACTTAATTTAGAAGTTCTCATCAGACCATCTTATTCTAAGTCTGTGCGACAAAGTTTAATTTAAGACCTATAAGCCAAGTCATGATTGAAAGTTTAATTAAGACCTTTCAACGGCCAAAGTTTCTGTTGTAGTAAATGGATCCCCATGTAAACAATTCCAAATGTTTAAAGGTGTGAGGCAAGGTGATCCACTTTCACCTTTTCTCATCATAAATGCAGCAGAAGGTTTGAATTGGATACTCAAAAATGCTGAAGCTCAAGGAGTGTTAAATGGTCTTAAAATGGGCATTGATGGTCCTGTCATCGCCCACTTGCAATTTGCTAATGCCACCTTTGTTTTTTGCCACCCATTATTGGAAGAGGTGAGTTCTGACAAAAGATTATTGAAGGAGTTTGAAGTTATGTCTGGGCTCAAGATAAATTATCATAAAACAGTTATGTGCAAGGTTGGTATTGAGTTGAGTGAATTACAATTACTTGCAGATGTGTTGGAATGTAGAACTCAGGAGTTGCCTATTAAGTATTTAAGTTTGCCTTTGGGTGCAAACCCAAAACTTAAATCAACTTGGAATCCTATTGTGGAAAAGAATTAAATCAAGGTGACATCATGGAAAAGAAAATATTTATCTTTCGGTGGCAAATTGATACTCATTAAATCCTATTGTGAAAATATTTGCCCTTGTTCAAGATGCCTGAAGGGTTCATAAAGGTTATTGAATCAATAAAAGCAAAATTTTCTTGTGTGTGTGGGGGAATTGAAAAGGAAAATTCATTTGGTTCCAAGATAACTCAAGATAAACGATGTGGAGGACTTGGAATAAGGAATACAAAGTTAATGAATGAAGCCCTCTTGATGAAATGGTGGTGGAGATTTGGTGTGGAAAAAGATGCCTTATGGAGAAAGGTTATCAAATCTAAATACAAAATAGAGGGAATGGGTTGGATACCAAAAATGGAGTTGAATAGGAAAGTCTCAAACATTTAGAGGGATATTATGGAAATCCAAACCAGACAACCTCTTATTTTTGACACTTTTATGGAAAATGCCAAACTTAAAGTGGGAAATAACAGCACCATCCTGTTTTGGAAAGATGTGTGGATGGGTTCCACTTCCCTTGCCCTCTTTTCCCCAACTTTGTTTAGAGTTGTGTGTAACAAAGATGAAAAATTGAGGGATGTACTATCAAGAAAAGCAGGATCTCAACATTGGAGTTTCCAATTTAGAAGAAGTCTTCATGATTGGAAGTTGCAGAAGCTGGCAGAGTTAAGCAACTTGCTTGATGTATCTATGGTGGCAGAATCTAGTGACGGGCCTGATCAACTTGTTTGGTAGGGTTGCAACTCAGGAAAATTCTCTGTCAAATCTATTTATAATTTGGTTGTTTCACCATCTTCCGAACAGGACAAAGTATTTGATCTAGTTTGGATCATTTGCTTCTCCATTGTAAACCTATTTGGAACATTTGGGCAAAAGTTCTACTTTGGTGGGATGTTAAATGGGTAACTCCCTCATCTTTTGCAACAGCTCTATATGGGAAGTCATACCATTTCTAGTGTTTTTTAAAAACAAAACAGTGGATTGGGTGGAAACCTTGGATCTCAATAAAGCTAGAGTAACTTTCTAGGTAACAGCAAACAAGGAGGGTTGTGACTATACTATGGATGACATCATTTTCAAACTTAGCTTCATTGTGAAATCTGGGATTCTGAGTGGTGGGTGATAATTGGTGTTTCTGGGTATTTAGTCAATATGGGTGTTCATGGATTATGTTGTTGCAACTAAAATGGATGGTTATGATGATTACTGCACTGCTTATTGGCTAACTTTACCAAGTCTGAATGCTTCACAAGGTACCATAATGCAATTCCTGATCCATGTAGAGTTACATGAGGCTTTGTTCGTTTATTTTTCATATCTTTTACAATTTTGTTATATCTCTTGGTCGATGGAGTTCTCTGTATTGCTCTTGTTTAGGTTGATTGCTCATCAACTTTGTGGTGATTCTTGGCATATGATTGTCGCAAGGATGGGTGTCAAGCTATTTGGAATGTATCCTTTGCGTTGTGATGCTTGTTTTGTTGGAATCTCCTTTCTATCTGTACTCTTCTCTCTTATTAGTAATTTTCTTCTTTGCTGTTCCCCAAAAAAAAAAAGATTGAAATCCAGGAACAACACAAAAAAAATATAATAGCAACAGCAATGGGGAGTAACATAACAACAACAATTTGCTACAAGCATGCAAGCAAGAATCCCTTTTGAACAATTTTAAGTTACAATCCCCCAGTAGTAGCATGCAAAAAGTCCCTAAATTGGGGTATTAAACCTGGTATATATTCATCATTAGGAGCTTATATTCATACTATGAATACTACCTGACTACACAAACTTCGCAAATTCACATATTGTTAGGAACAAATGCCCATGCATAATTGGTAAGTAATGTGTTCTCTAATTTTATTTTGGTTATGTAAGTAAGAGCCCTTGTGATTACTCACCCCTATGAGGCCAAATATTGCAAATCTAATTATCTACATAAGTTCCAAGATTCTATTTTCTCGAAAACGTAAAAAAATTAAGCTATAGTTCCCAAACAATTAAACACATCATTTGTTTTCTTCCAAAATCACCCATGGAGAGACGATTCATCTCAGTGGAGAGAGAGAGAGGGTGAGAAAGAGAGGTGACAATATTTCATTAACCTCTACACTTTACTGGTTAGGTATTAATCATGCCAAATATTCCAATCTAATGTTATCTTTTTTCACTCGTAATCTAATGGGCACCATCTTGAAGTAGTTTTGTCAAATTTTGACCAAATAGCATAGTAACCCGGTAAGTCCGGGGTCGATTTCCACAAGGACCAAATGCAGCCGGCATGAGATTGACTTGCGATGAAATTTTTGGCGTTAAGACGGCCAACTTATACGGTGGTTTGTTTGGTGGTTCTCTCTCTCTACCTCTAAATGACTAGAAAAATGAAGGTTGAACTAATTTAAACTAAAGGCAAAGTCAAGGGGTTCAAAACACCCATGACTTGAATTAAATTGTTCCTCTCAAGATTACACGGTTAAATCACATAGTAAACATGTTTAACCGGAAGATTTAACATTTTAGCACAATGAGTTCTAGAAAATGGGTTTAATCAAGAGTAGAGTTCATTGAGGCATTTTCACAAACACTTAGAATGTCATAGCTCTAAGCATCATGTGTGGCAAGTAGTCAAGCCCTTGCCTACACAAGATCAAAGAGATTAACAAGACTAAGTTTGGGTACATAAAGTCAAACCGAACTTTTAAACAAACAACTTATAATGCTCATTTTGAGAGAAGAACAAAATAACCCAAAATCATGGGGTGCTAATCACCCCATGACAAAGCCTTGCTACACTACTCACACATACTCAAAGGAGAAACATAAATACTCAGTGAAAATGACATAGAAACGTGAAACATAATGAAAATGAAAATAAACTACGGATTTATAAAGCTTGGAGAAGTGCTTACAACATTAATGAAGGAGAAAACCTTGGTTCTGGAAGGTTAAAGACTAATTTCTAGAGAGAAGGTGGAGTAAATAAGTGGGGAAGAAGGAGGTAAAGAGAGAAGGAGAAAAAACGTAAGATGCCCTAATTTTCTGAAGTTTGGGTCATTTTATAGTCCCAAAGTTACAATTGAAATGTCCAAAAAGCCCCCAAGTCTTAATTTGGTTGGGTACAAAAATTGGCCGAAAAACCCAGGTCCTATCGATAGGACTTATTCTCCTATCGATAGGAGAACTCCTTTGCACACGGATGGCCAATCTGATCTTTCTCCTATCGATAGGACTAATTCTCCTATCGATAGGACTTCACTGCTTCACAAAAATGGCCAGACTGATCCCTCTCCTATCGATAGGGCCATTTCTCCTATCGATAGGAGTTGCTTGGTAGAAAATGATGGCCAATCTAATCCCTTTCCTATCGATAGGACCAATTCTCCTATCGATAGGAGATGCTCAAAATATGATCTTCGCCCGTTCATTCTCAACTTGACTTGGGCCTTTGCTCGGGCATACTTGGCCTTCCTCTATGACTTTTCTCATGAATTTCTCGGCACCGTAGCGGCATGCCACATGTCCTTGGACCTTGGGTCACGGATTGACTCGTTGATAAGCCCCCAATAGTGTAAATAAAGGGGCTTATCTACCTCGTTTTTGTCACACACACGCACATAACATGTTTTATTTGATTGATATTGCGCGTAGGTTGTGTTTTTGTCGTTCATAGGTTTTTCAGAAGAATATAGCATCTCTTTGGTGCCATGGCTCGAACACAAGTCAATCCGTGACCCAAGGTCCAAGGACACGTGGCACGCCGCTACGGTCTTGGTGAAATTCACGCGAGAAAATTCATGGAGGAAGGCCAAGCACGCTCGAGCAAAAGGCCCAAGTCAAGTTGAGAACGAACGAGCGAAGATCATACTTTGAGCATCTCCTATCGATAGGAGAATTTGTCCTATTGATAGGAGAGGGATCAGATTGGCCATCATTTTTCTACCAAGCAACTCCTATCGATAGGAGAAATGGTCCTATCGATAGGGGCGATCATCATCGATCTGGCCATTTCTTGAAGCAAAGTGAAGTCCCATCGATAGGAGAAATAGTCCTATCGATAGGAGAAGCATCGATTGGCCATCCATACAAGAAAGGAGTTTCTCCTATCGATAGAGAATAAGTCCTATCGATAGGACTTGGGTTTTTCAGCCAATTTTTGTACCCGACCAAATTAAGACTTCGGGGCTTTTTGGACATTTCAATTGTAACTTTGGGACTATAAAATGCCCCAAACTTCAGACAACTAGGGTATCTGACGTTTTTACCTTCTCTCTCTACCTCCCTTCTTCTTCCTCACACATTTTCTCTACCTTCTCTCTAGAAACTAAGTGTAATCTTCAAGAACCAAGGCTACGGCCTTCATTAAAGTTGTAAGCACTCTTCTTAGCTCTTCAAATCTCTAATTTATTTTCATTTTCGTTATGTTTCACGTTTCTATGCCATTTTCACCCAGTATTTACGCTTTCTTCGAGTATGTGTGAGTAGTGTAGCAATTTTTGGTCATGGGGTGATTAGCACCCCCATGACTTGGGTTATTTTGTTCTTCTCTCAAAATGCGCATTATAAGTTGTTTATTTAAGAGGTAGGGTTCGATTTTATGTACCTAAAACTTAGTCTTGTTAATCTCTTTGATCTTGTGTAGGCAAGGGCTTGACCACTTGCCACACATGATGCTTAGAGCTATGGCATTCTAAGTGTTTGTAAAAATGCCTCAATGAACCCTACTCTTGATTAAACCCATTTTCTAGAACCCATTGGGCTAAAATGTTAAATCTTCCGGTTAAACATGTTTACTATGTGATTTAACCGTGTAACTTGAGAGGAACAATTTAATTCAAGTCATGAGTGTTTTGAACCCCTTGACTTTGCCTTTAGTTTAAATTAGTACAACCTTCATTTTCTAGTCATTTAGAGGTAGAGAGAGAATCACCAAACAAACCACTGTATAAGTTGGCCGTCTTAACGCCAAAAATTTCATCGCAAGTCAATCTCATGCCGGTAGCATTTGGTCCATGTGGAAATCGACCCCGGACTTACCGGGTTACTATGCTTTCAACGACCTAGCCCTACGCTTGGGGCGTCCTATTCTACAACAACGCTAGGTTGCAAGCACTCGTGTTCGAGCCATGGCACCAAAGAGATGCTTTATTCTTCCGAAAAACCTACGAACGACAAAAACACAACCTACGCGCAATATCAATCAAATAAAACATGTTATGTGCGTGTGTGTGACAAAAAACGAGGTAGATAAGCCCCTTTATTTACACTATTGGGGGCTTATCACCTCTCCATAATGCAAACTTTGCTTGTTTATCAAAGAGTTAGGATTAATTTTATGTATCAAAATTTAGATTTGTTAATCCGTTGAATCACACGTAGCCAATGGCTTGACCACTTGGCACGTGTGATGCTTAGGGCAATGTCAATCAAAATGTTTGTATAAATGGCACAAGAATCTTATTATTTGAGAAACACCATTTCTAGTCAAATGAGTTTAAATACCAAATCTTCCGTTCGGGATTGGTTAACGACGTCCCCAAGCCGGTTATTTAGAAGAGAACGAATTGGCCTAAGGCATGGGTGTTGTGAACCACTTGACTTAGCATTGTTTTAATTAGTCTTTTTAATCTCACGTCATTCACGAAGTTAAGTGAATTCCACCCCCAAACTACAAAGCCAAGTTTGCCGCTTTAAGGTTAAACCAACATTCAAGAATCAACACTCGCGCTCAGCGCATTCGGTCTCTGTGAACTCGACCCAGACTTCCGGTTATTATGCTATGCAATACCTAAACCCTATGCTTGGTGAAGTACCTTTTGCAATATAATCCAAGGTCGCAAGCAGATCCCACCAACTATTTTATCCCCCTTGCTATTTAATCCTTTTAAAACAATTACGCCATTTAAACGGGCTCTAAGTGTAATCAGTTCTTGTGGGACTTTTCCATACAAAACTTTGCTTCAGCTTGAATCAAACACCCGCTAATGGACAATGAGATTGGTTGACCAAGAATTTGTCAAGATGCACTATTAAGCAGATTCGGACACTCGTTATTAAGTTAAAAAATAGAAAAGGTAACTCCCACATCTATTTTGAAAAGGTAGGATGAGTATGATTCCCATATTTTATAAGAAACAATGTGGGATGCTTCGTGTGTTGCCCAGGTATCGTGTCTGTGATCTTTAGTATGCGTTTGAATTTTGCGTTCGTGACGTTTGAAGTGTAGAATGAATGTTCACAATACATTTTCCAACTGTATGTGCAAGGTCGGAGCCAGGATTCCTATTCGGAGGTACCGTTCAAAATCAATATAACCCCTACCTCTGTCCCACAAATTAAGATAGTTCAATTAAAAAATGGTGTAATTTTTAGATAAAAATCTCAATTAGTTCTTTAGTTTAGTATAAAAAAAAAAAAAACATAAGAAATTATGCACGGAAATGCTTTATTTTTTTATCGAAAATTGGACTTTTGTTTTTATAGTGGACTACCTTTATGGGAAAAAAAGAGTAATTAGTATAAAATAAAATAAAAAGAAGTATACATACGTCTTCGAAGGTTACTCTCTCCGTCCCATATCGCTCGTCTCTTTTGGGAAAGTGTCCGCTTTGCACGCAAAAAATGATGTATTTGTGAGAATTATTCTTAAAAAAAATGATGTGTTCATGACCCAAAAGATACTAATGGAGGCAGAATGATCCGCAGGTCCCATGGTATGAGAGATGGCCCAACAGTCGAGGGTCCATCGTTCTATGGGCCCAATGTTTTTCGGCCCGATTCCTTCTTATGGGCCTCAGATTCATCAAATTTAATTGCGATTTTAGGAAATATTTAATTTGTTTAGAACTTCTAGTAGGAAATTCCATTTTAGTTATTTTTTGTCTAGGCAACCTTCTATTTCTTAATTTTTATTTCCTCGTCAAATTAGAATTTTCTTGTTAGGGTAATTTCCCTACTTCTTTTATTAAAGACTTTATTAGCATTCAAGACTTTTATTATATTGTTTCCTAGTTCGTTGGGTTTCGACCACATAAGTAATGTTGTAAGCTCTAGGGCTAAGGGGTTATTTATTTATTGACTAATGAAAAATTGAGAGTTTTTTTTTCTCATTTTTTCAAAGAGAGAGTATTTCCAGTTCAAACATCGTTTGTTATTGTCCTTTGTTTTTTCTCTGTCTTTATTCTCGTCAATTTGTAATTCATACGCTTCGCTCCAACAACAACGCCATGTTTTGGTATCATCTTAGCAGCACCACTAGAAAAACTCCAGCCAAAGCCAACAAGAAACAGACATTAAGCAGCTTTAATCAAAGCAGTTAACGATGGAACCGAGGAGTCTATAATGAGCACCACACTACAAAGTGTAGTGACTATTGGGCCCTCACTCCCTTTAAGGATACCAACCAGAGCAACCAAAAACGGGTAGTAGGAATAGCAAATGAACTGAAACTAAAGGCCTTTTAATTTTGCTGTCCACACACTTGTAGTCTTGTTAGCCTCACACCATCACCTGCCGGATTTCCCGCACACAGTATGAATTCTGAATTCGAGAGAATTTTATTGGAATACTGTCAAGAATTGGGTATTTTAAAAATAATTAGGAATATGCACCGTTCTTAATTTTGGGATGTCTAGAACTGCTGAATTTTTTAACGCCTCACCGAAAAGGGATAGAAATGAATATTCTTAACTATTTTTATTATACCAAATTCTTGACAGTATTCCAATAAAATTCTGTCAATCTATTTCTTTTATAGGGCTAAATTTTCAAACTTTTTTTTTTTTGGTACTTCAGAAATATATTAAAACTAAATTAGGAAACCACTATTGTCATGCCACATTGTTTGGCCAAAACACAAGGAAGACACAGCATTAGTCTAGGATTTGCCTAAGATTTAGGCTATCCCTAATGAGAAACTCTCTTATGGAGAGGGGGCTAGTAGCTAGAAATGATCTTGAGGTTTTTTTCCTATTCAGCACCAACCCGAGCTAGATGGTCCATGCTTTCGTTATCTTCTCAGTACACATGTACTGGAAAAGAATTTGTTCCAGCACGTATGGTCTTCGCATCCAAAGCATCCGATATTTATAAGTTTGACAGACAAGGGACGGTTGGTATTGGACCCTACATTTATAATGGTTGGCATTGGATCCTACATTTATAATGGTGCTCAAGGGATGGTTGGCATTGGATCCTACATTCATAATGGTGCTCAAGGGATGGTTGGTATTTTTTATTTTTTATTTTGAAAGGATCATCATATATATAAAAAAACAGAGGACAAAACTTAAGGAAAAAGATCCCTTACGAGAACCTTATCTAGCCCGAGCAGAATACAACCCGTTTGGAAAAGAAAATTCCTACCTTAGCATTTTGTAGCAAGCCAATGGCGGCCATTTGCTTTTCTGCTACACCATAGGAACTTACAATTTCTAGTTGTAGCCCAACCGTTGATGTCAACTAGCAAAGCTCTAATTTCCCAAGGCCTCTAGGGCTCACACGCCTTCAGACTATCAATGAGAGGCAAACAATCAGATTCGAAAATGACCTCGCATAGGTTCAGTTCCATAGATACAATGCAAGCAATACGCAACGCCCAAGATTCAATAAAAATTGCCGAGGAAGCCATCACTCTATCGAAAGGCCAAACTAGAGTTGTTCCACTACTATCTTTGGCAATGATACCAAAGGCAGCTAAGCTGCGAGGGGAATGAAATGCTCCATCTACATTAAACTTAACAACCAAGGGGGGGAGTCCATCTACCAACCATCGATTTACTTACCGAACTGATTTTTTTTTTTTTTTTTTTTTTGGGGAGTCCATCTACCAACCATCGATTTTCGAATCTGATTGTTTGCCTCTCATTGATAGTCTGAAGGCGTGTGAGCCCTAGAGGCCTTGGGAAATTAGAGCTTTGCTAGTTGACATCAAAGGTTGGGCTACAACTAGAAATTGTAAGTTCCTATGGTGTAGCAGAAAAGCAAATGGCCGCCATTGGCTTGCTACAAAATGCTTAGCTAGGAGTTTTCTTTTCCAAACGGGTTGTATTCCACCCGTGCTAGATAAGATTCTTGTAAGGGATCTTTTTCCTTAAGTTTTGTCCTCTGTTTTTTTATACATATGATGATCCTTTCAAAATAAGCCTTCAAATCCAACTGCTCTGTTGGAGTCATACCAGTAGCCATCCGTATTGAGCTTCATATCACCTCAATTAGGAATCACCCAATGTGTTAGGGAAAAAGCTACAATACACACCCCTTATTTGGGTGCCTATCATATGCTAGGGGTGCTCACGGTCCAGATCGGTCCAGATTGACATGAATCCAATCCTAATCCGCGAGTCACGGTTTTTTGAAAATACAATCCATCTCTGATCTAAAAGTCTCACAGTTTGATTCCAATCGAACTGCAAGTCACAGATTGGTTCCGAATTAATCTGTGGATTTTCAACTTATTCGAAAAAAAAACAACAAACAAAGGCAGTAATGCACTAGCAACTGGTAAATGCACTAAATAGAAAGTTGGAAACCCCAATAAAAAACAACAAAGGCAGTACGGCAGATAGTTATATAACTGAAGAAACAAAGGCACAAACTTATATTACTACAAAAGATAGCAGATAGTTACTTCCAGTTCACTCACAAAGACAATAGCAGATGGTTACTTCAAATTCACTCACAAACAGAGGCCGTAGCACATAGTTCCAGTTCACAAAGACAAAAGCAGACACAAACAAAGGCAGTTTTGTAGAGTGGAATACAAATACTTAGTTACATCAAAGTCCAACATAAAAAACAACTACTAAGTGAACAACTTCAAAAAACAAGGAGTGGACTGTGCCCTGTGGAGTCACAGAGAGAGAGAGAGAGAGACCGAGAGAGAGAGAGAGAGAGAGGAGGAGGAGGAGGAGGAGGAATGGACTCTTTGGAGGGAAGCGGTGAGAATGAGTTATAAGATTAGGTTACGAGTTAAAGAGTATATATAGTAGCACTTATAAATAATATTTTACTCCCTTAGATTTTATAGAGATAATAATATAACCCATTCATATAAAAATATCAAATTAATAATATATATATATATAACTATAAAAGTGATATATATATATATATTTAAAAAATTATATATAATAAAAATCTCACGGTCCGGATCGGTTAATCCATGGTTTCAAAATCAAAATTCGTGTCCAATCCAAAAGTCACCGTTTTTTATTTTTTGAATCCGTGTCCGGACCATTAATCCACGGTTAAAATCCAAAAGGTACGGATTGGTTTGGTCCGGACCGGATTCACGGTTCACTAGTTTTTTTGAGCAGCTGTATCATATGCATCCCTATTAAAGTAACGAAGCGATTAATTAAACTTACGATTTTTCTTATAAAAATTACGAGTCGCACCAAAATGTTACTCACTTCATCCCTTCTTAAGTGATCTATACGGGAATACGTGCAATTTAAAACCCTTAAAAAATAGATTTCCCTATATAACTTTTTAATTTGTTTTATACCAAATTAAAGTGTTGGTTGAGTACTTTAATTTGGTGCAAAAAAAAATTAAAACGATATACGAAAGTACATTTTTAAACGTCCGCAAAAATACACATTTTCCAAGTGGATCACTTAAAAATGGACGGAGGGAGTATAAATCATAGAAAATGTTACGAATCACATTGCTAAAAAGTTACGAAATACTAAAAAATGTTTCGATTGCCAATGAGGTGACACAATATAAACCCTGCATATTGTACATACCTTTAATGGATGTTTATTGTAGTCATTCCCATTCCTATGTGTTAAGACACAACTCTTTCTCTTAATTATAAGGTGAAGTTAGATACATAATCATCAATATAATTTTACAGTAAAAAAACGTATCATTTTAAAGAATTATAAACGTACAATCTGATTTTACTATTTGTGCATTTGCCCCTCAAATTTCTGAATAACTCCCTGGTCGAGGGCCCCATGTATTGATGGTTGATGTATTAAAGTCTCCAATAGTTATTTCGAAATGGCTACAATACATACTTTTTATTTCAAATACAAAAATAATATGTACACACCTCTCTCAACCACTCTCTACCACACTCTCTCATACATGTGTAGTGGGTTCCACTTTGACCCACTTGGTGAGCCCCACCACATATGTGAGAGAGGGATTCAGGGGCACTGCTGTCCCCCGCAATTTCGGGTCGCTCTGGTCACTTTTCGATGATCGAAAACGTTCACTTCATAGAGTTCGGTGAGTAGAACAAGTGTACCAAAAATTATTTCAATCGGATATCAATAAGTGCCTGATCGGAATATTTTCATCATGAAATGAATCCATCCGAAACACTAGATTAAACCCACTTGAACCCATAATTTCCGAGTTATATGTGTACCGATCAGGCACTTAATGATATCCGATTGAACTGATTTTTGGTAAACTTGCTTTACTCACCGAGCTCTACGAAGTGAACGTTTCCGATCATCGGAAAGTGACCGGAGCGGCCCATAATTGCGGGGGACAGCAGGTGCTGTCCCTTTTGAGGGACAGCAGTGCCCCTGAATCCGTGAGAGAGGGTGTGGTGGAGAATACTTGAGAGGGTATGTACCTATTATTTTTGTATATGAACGTACCATATGCACATATTATATGGTCCAGATTGTGTCATCTCATCGACAATTGTAACATTTTTTAGTTTTTCGTAACTTTTCAGCAATATGATTCGTAACATTTTCTATAATTCGTAACATTTTAGTGTGTCTCGTAACTTTTACAAAAAAAAAAATCGTAACCTTTACAAAAAAAAAATTCGTAACTTTTCCAAAAAAAATCGTAACTTTTCCAAAAAAATTCGTAACTTTTCGCAAAAAATCGTAACTTTTATAAGGGTACACACCCAAATAAGGGGTGTGTATTGTAGCCTGTTCCATAGTTCATTATTGAACACTATATATATAAGGCCTTCAAAAACCAGAAAAAGTTCAGTTCACTGAATCACGTCAGAGTGATAAATTTCAAAATATATGGCTTCAAAACCAGGAGTTCTAACTGACTGGCCATGGAAGCCGCTTGGTAGCTTCAAGGTAAGACTTAAGATATTTGTAACATAATAAAAGGGTTCATCAAACATTAGGAATTGAATTGTTTACTAAGTACTAACTTTTCTATTGTTAATTCTTTGATGATGGATTGATAATCATCCGTAGTACATGGTTTTGGCACCGGGGGTGGTTCACAACATGTACTCTTTCGCTACAAAAAATGAAAGTGAGAGAGATAATACGTGTATGCTCATTCTCCCATTTCTATTGTGGAGGGCGATTCATAACCAGATATGGATTTCTATTTCTCGTCACCGAACAGCTAAAGGCAATAACAGGATCATTGATAAGAGTATCGATTTTGAACAAGTTGATAGAGAAAGCAATTGGTATGTATATATGACCTTCTCTCCCTCTCTCCGATCACTCTCAAAATTCAGTAAGGATTTTGAGGCCTCCATTGATTATATATTAGCATGTCTATGTGCATGAAGAAAGTTATGGACTGCACAAATTAAATGCCCAACATTGCGTAGCATCTTGGTTTATGTTTTGTACTTATTAGTGTAGTCACGAATATATTTGGTACTTTTTATGGTTTACTAATTTTATGGTTAGTGAAAACTTTTATGATTCACTTGTTTTGCATTTCTTATGATTCAATTTGTGATACGTAAGTACTTCTTGATTCAGTTATTACAACTTTTTATGGTATTCGTTACATACTATTTTGATCCATTACGGGTGAATTTGTGTGTACAAATTATTTTAGCTATATATTTATAAATAAAAAATATATTTAGTGCTTGTTACGAATTATTATGGTTGGTTCGTAATATTGGTCAAAGTTGTAACATACAATTCTCTTATGTTGGGGAGAATAATTTGACTGTTTGGCTAATAAAAACCGGTTTTTTGGATTATTTTTCGTCTTTATTCACAAAAATTTAAGTTTGGCTAATAATTTTATACTTTTTAGATTCCTCTGGTCGAGACAAGCCAAGAAACCACAAAAAATTGACCGAAAACTAATAAATGCAATTTTTTTTTACTAAGGACAACTAAAAAAACCAAAAAACCAATTTTCTCAATTCACCCAAACCAACCCTAGGACAGTTTTGTTAGCTTAGAGAATTAATATCAAATATTGGTGTTATCATATCACTCGATGAAAACAGTATTTTTATCACAGGGTATCATTCATGATAATTTACTATTTTGAAAATGAAAATTGTTCTAACTTTTTATCTATTTTTAAGTTTTATAATTTTTTTTAAAATATTTATAAAAAATATACAAAATATACTTTAAAATCCGGGGCCGGTCCCCTGCCCCTATAGCTCCACCCCTGGCTGGGCATCTCTCCACTTCCATATGGATACTCTAGTTTTATGTTTTGCTTGGGAAAAATTGCATAATAAACCTCAAAATTTGAATCTTATAACAAACTAAACATCAAATCTTTAATATATTTTATTATTATTATTTTCTAAACCCAAGGGGTTTGACCAAGTGGTTATAGGAAAGTAATAGGTGCGCCTCTCGCCTGTTCCATTTTCACGGAGACCAAATATTCCAAACCTTAGGCCATTGGAGGTTTTGCCTAGTCATTAATTTCAGTGACCCGAAATTAGTCGTGGTGTGCGTAAATTAGCATCTACATGCGGTTATTTAAAATAAAATTAAAAAAAACTTTACTATTTTTATCTTACCATACGTCCATTCCCGTTAACAAATCATAGCAAAAGGGTGGTAATTTTGTAATTTAGTAACTAATTATTTCAGTGCTTTTGTATATTTACCACATAGACTGATAAGAGAATTTTCAATTCTATTATGGTTGTAAAATAAAGTCCGTGGATGTACACATGTATGATTAGGGTTGTCAACAGTTCAGAATGATGCAAATTGTAATGAATTCGAGGATCGAACCAAAAGTCTATGGTCTAAGGAAAGGCAATCCGTGTCCGAATCAAAAGTCTACGGTCTGATCGAAACAATAAAAAAACTCACAGTTCAATTCATAGTTTATCACATAATATTACATTCCACAAAATTAAAAAACAGATTCCAAATTCCAAATTCAAAACCCAAATAAAAATAAAAAATAGATTCAAGTACCAATACAAAATTAAAAAACAAATTCAAGTACTATGACAATCCCCAACATTCAAAATGATTCCACACTTTAGAAGTTGGTTTTCCTTTAGATTTAGGAGCAGTCACATGAATATCATCAAATGCTCCTATATCAATTCCTGGCTCAGACATAGCATATGCACCAATTTCCATGGCCTTATCATCATTCCTCAGGGTGCTAGCAATAATTTTTTTTTTTGTAAGAATATCATCATCAGATATACCACATTCAGCCATTTAGGGCAAATAATTAAGATTAATATGATAAATTATAATTTTTATCCCAATATTATATATATTATTTATAAAATTTTCACGGTTTAGATCGATTTATCCATGGTTTTTTTTATTTATGAAAATCCCTATACCAAACCGCGAGTCACAATTTTCTTATTTTTCTATTTGTGTCTGGACCATTAACCCACGGATCTAATCCAAAACTTATGGTCTGATTCGGTTCGGTTCGATTCAGTTTGGATACACGGTTCACGGGTTTTTTTTACAGCCCTATGTATGATGGGGGCCATTTCAATATGAATATACGTCAACATTCTAAAGTTTCTAACATGGTAATGAAACATGCGTGGAGTACTCTTTTCCCTCGCTAAACTAACAAACAGATACAAAAATAGTCTTATTTTTTGTCGTTTTCAGAGACAAATAAACCAAGTTATTTGTGAGCTCGGCTTGGCTCGGCTTAAAAAGAGCTCATTCGAACTCAATTCATTAAGTTTTTAATGAGGCTCGGCTCTCAAGTTCGTTAAAAACCTTAACAAACAAGCTTGAACACAGCAAGGCTAAACTCAATAAGACTCGTTTATTTACTAGAGGAATAAAGTAATATAACTTCTTACACCAATTTAATATACTAAGATTCTTCCTGCATTATCTCTCTCAAGCTATTGTATCTAAGAGATCCATTACAATAAAGTCTCTTGGGATTTGTAAACAAAATAGAAATACTGAAACTTCTCTTTGATAATCCATTACCCCCAATGGCTATTGGTTTCTAGGCTATAGGATAAAATTTCCGTTCTTCTAAACATGAATCTCTTTTGTTTTCATTAATTTTCATAGCGGGTGCAAGGTGATACTCATATAATTTGTATATCAATCACGCCACATGCAACGAAGGAAGATATAAAGAATAACTTGATGGAATAGAATGCAAGCAAGAGACGACAATCAAGGAGCAACTACGGCGATGTTAGGTAATGGAAAGCAGAGCTGGACGGCTAGGGTTTGGGTGGGCGTCCATTTTTCTTCTTCCGTTAGGCGTTAACAGAGACGGCAAGGGAGAAGAACACGTAAAAAAAAATTGGAGTGCGTGAAGTAAAATTGAAACTTGCAAAAGGATGGTTTTTGGAGTGCGATTATCAATTCCCAACTTATTAAATTCCACTATTATTTTGAAACTGAGATTATTTTCCTGGAGAATATATAGGTATAAAGCATATATACATACACAAGTAAAACTTTCTTTGTTGTCGTCAGCCTATGTGAGTGTGTGTGTGTGTGTGTATATATGTGTGTGTGGATTTTCTAGTCAACACTCCCGGATTTAAGGGAAAAAATGGGGTTTTTTTGTGTTGCAAATTTTTTTTGGAAAATCCGATCCGTCCAATGTGTTCAGAAGGTGTTTTCTAGGGCTTCAGCGAGAAATCTTCAAAAAAAAAATTACACGGAAGGGCTTGATCCAAGCAGTTTTCGCAAAAACTGTATTTATATATTTTGCGAAAACTGCTTGGATCAAGCCCTTCCCGGTGTTTTTTTTTTTTTGAATATTTTTCACTAGGGCCCTTGAAAACACCTTCTGAACACATTGGACGGATCGGATCGTCAAAAAAAATTTTGTATAAAAAGTCCAGAAATTAAAAGTCCGGATTAGAAGTTTACCCTATATATATATATATATATATATATATATATATATATATATATATATATAGAGAGAGAGAGAGAGAGAGAGAGAGCAGTTATCTAGTCCGGGACTCATAGTTCCGGATCAAATTTTCTTAATCTGAACCGTTCAATGTGTTTAAAATGTATTTTTACGGGTCCTCGCTAGAAATCATCCAAAAAAAAATACTGGGAAGAGCTTGATCTAAGCAGTTTTTATGAAAATTTGTTCGGATCAAACTCTTCCTAGTTGTTTTTTTGTTATGATTTCTCGCATGGACCATTAAAAACATATTTTAAACACATTGGACAGTTCAAATTATGCAAAAACATTGTTAACCCTTAAAAACATCCATTTTCTTTCAATCTGGGATCCTTGACTTGATATTTCGTGTGTGTGTGCGTGTGTGTGTGTGTCTCTCTCTCTCTCTCTCTATATATATATATATATATATATATATATATATATTCGTTGGTTCGTGAAAAAGCTCGAACTTGAGTCAAGCCTAGGCTAGTTTGGCTCGAGCTCAAGCTTGTTAAAAACTTGAACAAACTTGAACATGGTAAAGCTCTGTTTGGCTCGTTTGCAGCCCTACTCTTCGCACTTTCTTTGTTCATTGTTGGATTTGATTCTTTCATTTTTTCTTCCTATCCTTTTTTCATTACTTATTGCAAATTACCCATTGAAATGGAAGTCAGAGATTGCACTTTCCCTCTTCTGCTACCAACTTTTCCCCATCTTTTGGCGCCATTGTCATTTAATTCACTTTGCTCCTCAAAGATTGATTACTTTGTTGTGGTGACTGATATGTAATGTTTCCTCCATAGTTATCGTCGTCTTTTGGTCTCCCTGTAATATTTTTTTGTCTCACCTGCAAATTGCAATTGGGTTTATCTTAGGTGACGCTTATAAGTGTTTGATGAAATGCTAATGTGGGTTGGTTACTAGATAAATGGTTGGCATGTGAAAGAAAATCAGTCTTCCTTCTTCGGACATTTTCACCTTTGCTACAAGAAAATTCAGTTATAGGTCAACACAACTCTAGTGAAAATTTTATGAATAAATTTTTTTTCCTCACTATAAATAAATGGAAGCCAAGTTTTGTTTTGCTTCAGGCATTTTTGGTTTATCAGAACCGTAAGACTGTTTTGCCATAAGCTGAGAAAGTTTGCTCTAGATTATAGGATCCAAAAAAGTTGGTTTCTCTAGAGCCTAGACTATCTCAATCATCTCCAATGGTTTGAATAATTTAGATTTTGAGAAAAAGCTATTTTTTTTTGGCTTGCTACTGTGGTATTTTATAAAATTTGGCAAAGTTACTCCAATGGTGTCAAAAGCCATTATTTACCTTAACCCGTCACAACATTAGATCACCTGGACTTCCAAATTTGATCAAACAATGCAAGTAGCAACACTTGAATGTTGGTGAGGCGATAAATGGCTTTGCCATTCCTTGTGCCAAATTTGACTTAGAAAATGCAAAGCTGTTTTTTAGCTGGAGAAATGGCTGACCTTTGGGCGTCATTTCTTAGGCCCCATGTCGAATAATGACTTTGGCTTGGAGATGCTCTAAGCACATCGTTGAGTAGTCACCAATGGATCCTATGACTTAATGAACAACAACAGAAAGCAAACAAGAACATCTTTATAAAATTTCATTTGTAGGTTCCTTGAGAGTTTGAACACCTTATAAACACTAAAAAAGTCTAGAACATCACAAACCCTCTGAATAAGGTATTTTCTGTTTTCTCCATTTGTGTTGTTTCTGTGTTATTATTATTAACGAAAGACAGGGGCATAGGGATTAGAATTATAAGTTATGAAGCATAGGTGAAATTAGACGAACTTAGGGTTTAGAGTAATGGAACACAAACATACGGAGTAAAATTATTGTCAACTTAGCTAACTACAGGATCCTATTCTAAGTCTTGATTATATCATTCAAAAGTGCTATTAATGGGGCTTAAATTTTCCTGTAGGGAAAATAAAGGCCATTACCCAACCATTCTGATCAAGAATCAGGCATCAAATTTTGTAGGGAATGGAAGTTCTTTTTACTTAAGTCCCCTTACTTTCTTCCCTGCAGGGATGACCAGATTCTGTTCAATGGGCTTATATTCTACATTGCAAATATTATACTGCCAGGAGCTTCTCACCTACCCTTATGGAGAACAGACGGTGTAGTTCTCACAGCTTTGATCCATGCTGGTCCAGTGGAATTTCTCTACTACTGGCTCCACAGAGCACTCCATCACCATTACCTCTACTCTCGCTACCATTCCCACCACCACTCCTCCATTGTCACAGAACCCATTACATGTACGATCAAAAGTTTTAGAGGATAAATTGTATGCAATCAAATATGTTATGGAACTTTTTTTGTACAGAATGATGTGCTTGGGAAACTTCTAAGTACCCCCAAGGCCCCGATTGATTTCTCTCTAAGCTCACTTTGTCTTTAGGGTACAAGAGATCCAATGCATGCGGAGGGTGGAGAGAAAAATCGGAGGCTGTATGGTTTTTTGTGAACTTTTTGTTTCAAAAGAAAGCACCTACCATTGTGGCCTAAAATTTCGAAAAGGGCTTTTGCCACATCATTATTGCCTGAGTTTTGGAAGGAAAACCTATTTGTATTTCATAAACTGAGAAAAAGGTTAGCCCAATGTCAAAGTCTTGGAACAAAACTCAAGTCTTTTGTTCGGGTAATATGTTATTCATATACACATCTTTTTTTACTTGGGCAGCTGTTATTCATCCATTTGCGGAACATATCTCATACTTTTTGCTCTTTGGAATTCCAACAATCACCACGGTGCTTACTGGGACTTCCTCTTTGGTGTCTATGTTTGGTTATATAACCTACATTGATCTCATGAATAACATGGGACACTGCAACTTTGAGCTCATTCCAAAGTGGCTCTTCTCCACTTTCCCCCCTCTCAAGTACATGATGTATACACCCTCGTAAGTCTCAGATTGCTCTACATCCGATAATTATTTTTGTTCGATATTGCATGACAAATTGTTGACATGAATAACATCTTATACATTTATCTTTAGGAGAGTGAATCATAATGAATCCTATCGTTTTTGTTTTTGTTTTTGTTTTTGTACCGTAAAGATCTTGCTTGCCTACCTAGGAAGGGGGCAATGGGGATGCTGGGAGACATGGGCCTGTTCCAAGATTTTACTTTGTTACCAAAAAAACACTAAATTTGATTTCAGTGAGATTGATAGTGTGGTAGTAAACAAGCACACGAGCGATAGTTATGACAATGTTGCTATTACTACTAGTCGATTGATAGTGAATACTGGCAAATTGCTCAATATATGTTGAGCTCCATTGTGCCCATAGTTCTTTTTTTCATACGTGATAGTTATGTGCTCAAAAATTGACCAACCATTCTTCTGTGCACACAGATTTCACTCTCTGCATCACACCCAATTTCGGACCAACTACTCGCTTTTTATGCCAATATATGACTATGTCTATGGTACTATGGACAAGTCCACCAATTCACTCTATGAAAAAACTCTGGAAAGGGAAGAAGAGTTGCCCAGTGTAGTTCATCTCACCCATTTAACAACACCAGACTCCATCTATTACCTTCCAATCGGGTTCGCTTCCTTAGCCTCCAAGCCCCAGATGTCAAAGTGGTACCTGTGGCTGATGTGGCCTGTGACCGTTTGGTCCATGATTGTGACTTGCATCCATGGCCGCGCCTTCATCATAGAGAGAAATGCCTTTGGAAAGCTCAAGTTACAATCAAGGGCAATACCAAGATACACCATTCAAGTAAGTCTTGTAAATATCTGTTCGGTATATATTTTTACTTCTTATTTTAATTTTTTCTTGTGATAACAACGAGAAGTATTTGGCATAAATAAGTGATTCCAGCATATGTCTTCTGTCGTGTTTATATCTCTGGCCATGTCTCAATTCTCAATTTAGTACTTTTATCTGTGAAATCAATGAAATGTGTTTCATTTAGTCTCTAAGCTTGATGTCATTGAGTACTAGTTCTATGAGAACCAATGGTATTTTAGGGGAAAGCGCCTTAACCCTCATGCCCAAAACAAAATAAAGGAAAACTAAAACTGGAACTTATGATCAGTAATGTAGGCACTTTTTGTCTCTTTTTTTTTTTTTT
Organism: Vaccinium macrocarpon; assembly: GCA_022606695.1. Taxonomy (NCBI): domain Eukaryota; kingdom Viridiplantae; phylum Streptophyta; class Magnoliopsida; order Ericales; family Ericaceae; genus Vaccinium; species Vaccinium macrocarpon. The sequence continues at coordinate 5,602,926 of CM040176.1, read as the reverse complement.
CGTTTTTCAAAATACACCTAGCCTTTTTAGCATATTTCATAATTCAGACAAAAATTTCCATAATTTTGCTACAGAGTACTTACATTAGAGTGAGGACCATTACCATTTACCACCCTTCTACCAAACTACCACCCTACCACCACCACAAATACTGCTACCACCACCTCTATCTCCACCGCTGCCACGACCAACTCCACCTCTGCCACCTCCACCTCTTGACCTTCACGACCATGTCCATTTTATTCCATTTGACAAATATTCTATGGGGCAACTGAACAGCGGAATGAGAATGGGTGTGGACCTTTCAATCCCATTCCACATTGTTTCTATTTCCAATATCATTTTGTTGTCTCTTCATTCCATTCCTGATAACAACACTACCAAACATGGCCTTAGTGCAGTTAGTCTTATGCGAAAAAAGATTTAATTACCTTGGCATGAGTTTAAGTCCTCCTTATATAATCAAAATTTTCTTGATTTTTTGGGTTTAATATATTTGTGATTGTGTGATCGTTGCAGTACTTGTATCAATGGCAAAGAGAAGCTGTGAGCGACTTGATTGAAGAAGCTATAATAGAAGCAGACGCAAGTGGTACTAAAGTGTTAAGTCTGGGTCTTTTGAACCAGGCAAGTTAGTGTTTTTTCTATCTTAATTCTTTCTCCGGGATATTGATATTATGACCAATCACATGCATTAAGTTCCCTTAACCCGTTTCTTTTTCTTCCTTATTTCCTCCACTAGCTCTCTCATCTAACCTCAATTGGGTAAAATACCAAAACAGTCACAATTTTCATCCTGTTTCTAATTTTCAGAACCAGATGTTCAATTTCATAATTTTTTAAAACTTGTGGGAAAAATAAAAATTTCCTTTGTAGAAACTGAGTTAGCTATCTACATGTGGCCATACTTTTTTCGGACTCTTGCTTGCAACATCGAATCTATATCAAAGTCCTGAACCACTTTTTCAATTGTATAGCATCACTGCTGGTTTTATTCCCGTACATATTTTCATGCATATACTAGGGAGAATAAATTTTGAATTTTGCAGGGTGAAGAAATCAACAGATATGGGGAGGTTTATATCCAAAGGTACCCTCAGCTCAAAGTAAAGGTGGTGGACGGAAGTAGCTTAGTAGTTGCTATTGTGCTAAATAGCATTCCCAAAGGAACAACCCAAGTCCTACTCAGAGGCAGCTTATCCAAGGTTGCTTATGCCATCACCTCTGCTTTATGCCAAAGAGGTATCCAGGTAATCAAATCCTCCTTCATGTTCAATACATCACTGCCCATAATTTTACTGCCCAAATGATGAAATTGGACCAAGACGTGTTTAGACTGGTCTACGGGATATACAATATAGTTGCAGCCTAGTTATGGGCTCTACAGGTTGAGATGCCAAGGTGGGTTTTGTTAATGCTAGAGCAACCATTACAGGGTTTAGCCATTCTGGGCCCAGTCGTTTGCGTAAGCTGGTTCCTGCCCTGCTACCATTTGTATTTTTTATGTTCCACACATCGCGCGCGCACAGAAATTACAGTGACATGTCGTTAGTTTATGTGTTGATAAATAATATTGAGAAAAAACCAGTCTTGGGATGAAATCAAGCATGGACAGCAAAGCTGAACCTTGTCAATTGTTTTTCTGATATCTATTCATCCATAATCAAATTTGTGTCAGGTTTCTACAGTTTACAAATTTGAACATGAGAGGCTTAAGGTCAGCACTGAATTCGGAGACCGTTTGGTTCTGTCAAAGAGTTATGCTGAGAAGGTAAATTCTTGTTGTGAATTACTTTCTGCCTCCAAAATTAGTCTTTAATGGAGTTTATTTATGTTCATCAGTACATTTCACAAATTGTACACGTTCTGAAACGTTTTATAGAGGACTTGTTATTGGAGACGAGTCAGGTTGCTTTCAGTTGCCTCACAGAGAAAGAAAATTGAGCAAGATGATGTGGAATGGGTCCCTTCATTTTGTAATTAATGAACTACTAACAAAGATGGATCTTAATACAAAAAACACCATTGTTGCAAATTTTGAAATGTTCTTTAGTACTAGCAGTATTTCTGTGAATTTAGTATTTTCAAATCTTAATTTCTTTTCTAATGAATTGTCAAATTAATGGTGTTTAAAAAGGAGTAATATTTAAGGTTTGTTTCGTAAAAGTGCATAGCTAAGCTGAATTTAAGTTCTATCTCAGATATGGTTAGTGGGAGACGGGCTGAGCGACGAAGAACAGCTGAAGGCATCAAAAGGGACATTGTTCATTCCCTACTCTCAATATCCCCCCAAGAAAGTGCATAATGACTGCTTGTACCACCACACTCCAGCAATGGTGGCTCCCTCATCGCTTGAAAACTTGAACTCTTGTGAGGTTAGTGTCAGTTTACTTATCCTTCATCACCCACTAGTTTCTTAAGTTTCAATCTGAATATCGTAGCTTAAATCTATACTAATAGTATGAGGCATCATGGACTCTACCACTACCCGATGATATGTGCAACAGCAATTGTTTTTGGGTCGAAAATTAGCCGAGGCAACAGTTCTCTAGTCTTTTAGAATATCTTCCCCTCTTAACATCATATATAGAATGGAGATCTTATTTCGATGCACAAGGGTGCAAAATAATTTTCAAAACCCAAAGTAACATTAATGTAACTTTCGCAACACCATAAGTTTTATATTAAAGGTACGGTGCAGTTTTTTGTATTTAAGAGAGCGATTTAGTTGATATCGCTTTTCAAAGTTCTCAATAAGGTTCTAAGCACAGAATCAACAATCTAGGACTACCATGTCATTAAGATTTTTATAACATGGCTGTAGTTTTGAAAAGAAGATATAGTTTTTGTAGACGTGCTCTTTCAGGACTATAGATCATGAAACAGATTACCGATTTTTATGTCCTGTTTTTTAGCAGTACTTGTGTTTGTTTCATGAGATACCATGGCTGTGCTTGTTTGGTCATTCTGAGAATTTTGGGCATATTTGTGATAGAATTGGTTGCCAAGAAGGGCGATGAGTGCTTCACGCGTAGCTGGGATTGTGCACGCCCTAGAAGGATGGAACGTAAACGAGTGCGGCCAAAAGATGTTCGATGTTGAGCAAGTATGGGAAGCCAGTCTCAAACATGGCTTTCGGCCTTTGATGACTCCAAATAAATTACAGGCAGTTCACTTCACTTGAGGTTCTTTCCCAACAACCATGACAAACACATGGTACTATTCAAGATTAGGCTTGAAGACTTTCGAAGTTGCGTAATACTATATTTTGTGATTTGAACAATAAATGCGAGTTTATCTTATGTTTGATTTCTCCTCTTGTTCTGCCTCCTTGCGTAGTATTTTTTGTGATTTGAACAATAAATGTGAGTTCATCTCATGTTTGATTTCTCCACTTGTATTGTGATTATGCAAAGCGTACAAATAAGAGTGAGAAAAAGTCTGTAGAGGGACCCAGTTTCTCAGTTTGTTTGTAAATGTGATCCTCCTCTATTTGCATCAATTTTTATTGCACTCTGCACACTTCATATATATTTATCCTTGAAAACTTTTGTAACCAAGAAAAATCTTAATGGAGTCCTCATGTTTACGTATTCGGACCACTCAACTACACCACCAACCCACCAGATTACGTGGCACTGCAAGATTCGTATGTGAGAGAACAAACACTTTGAAACTATTTTGCAACTACCAATCATGTAGTGCCACGTAAGTTAGAGTGGTTGGTAGTGTAGTTGAGTGGTGTGTCATAAGCATTATTGTTCGGGCTATATGTTATGGGTACATAAAGCCACCGTATCAATAGGTATTAAAAATTTTTTAAAAAAAAAAAAAAGAACTTACTCCCTCTGTCCTTTTTTAAATGTGTTGTTTCGTAAATCTAAATGTCATTATTACACCTTCCATACCCACTTATATTTATGTTTTTTGGTACTTCAGAATACTATCCAACTATATTTTTATTTTACACCTTTCACATCAATTTTTACCTCTACTTTTCAAAAGGGTGTTGATTTTGGAGTTTCTTTTTTTTTATGTAGGCACTCCAATATTTATTAAAGTTACAAAATTACCCTTTTTAAGATATAAAAATTACTAGAGCACTCCAAAAAAGCAAAATAATAGTTGTACAAATTTTCATCTGCTCTTTACCCACTAACTTTTCCAAAAAACAAAATAATAGTTGTACAAATTTTTACCAATTAACTTTTCAAAACACACACTTATCGAGGGACAACCCAAAATGAAATAGTCGACTATAAAAAAGGAGGGAGACAGAATAATTGTTAAACTCTGAACAAAGTACCTCAAGTAACCACCAAAAATGCCCTCAACAATCAACTTACCAATTTTTCTGACAATATATTTATTTATTTATTTACCAAGAGTATTTTTCATTAAATTGTCAACTACTAAAACATTCAGCAGTAGGTCAAGGGACAAGGACCTTGCCTTCAAGCCATACACCTATACAAAGACCAAGAGACCAAGCAACCAACCAGCAAGAAACAACAGGAAAACTGAGAAAAAGCATTACAGAATGTGCACCCTCAATTTGGATAGGCAATGTTCTTTCCCTAATGCAAATGTATCTTTAAATTTCTACTCTTACCAGCTTCAAACCAACCACCATATATCTCTGTGGGATCAATTTACCGAACATGAAGCAACTGCAATGGCAAAATTACCAATTCTAACTGATTACCGAACATGAAGTAACTGCAATTGGATCCAGGCTAAAAAAATCATCATATTCTTATAAACACCAATTCTAACTGATTGCAACACAACATTCTGTTTATAATCACCTGCTTTAACGAGTCAAGCCGAGCCATGAGTTGCTCACAAGCAGCTCTGGTCGCTTACACCCTTATACCCATGTATTGATCCCGGAACTCAACAATGTTTATCTTCAAACCCTCCAATTCCAGAGGCCACGGGACAGCAAACATGGTAAAAAAAAAAAATAATAAATTACTCCTACATTACTTTTCCAATGCTAAAATCCAAAGCCCCAAACCAGACAACATAATTAAGATTGTCAACTTGCCAAGTGCCAACTTTAAGTGACAAAGGCCAGTTTTGTTGTCATATGATGGTTATAATTTTTAGGGAATTTTGCCAACTCAATGACACTAAAAATATTTTACCCTGAAATCGAAACAAACGGAGCGTCGAGGCCTAAAAAAAGGGTATATTTCAGCTTCAGTATCCAAGCATCGAAGGCATATTGAGAGTCACTAACTTCAACCAGAAATTCATCTACTTGGCTTGCTCAATATGCAATCAAGGGACAAATTAAGCAAGCGGAGATGGAGATTTTTTGTGCAACTTCTGCACCGATAAAGTCGCTTCGTTAACAAAGTAAGCACATGCATAGTTCACTAAATATCAATTAAACTGTTAACATAATCTACCTAATACAAAACTCTTCAATAAACTACAACTCCGCACGTAGCAAGTCCGAATTCTGAAATCAAGAGAGTTTTCTTAGTTTAGTCGTAAGCTGTTAGATAGAACTGCTGAATTTTTAGTAACTTACCGAAAAGGGTGAGAAATTAAAAGGATGGTTGGCAAATCATCCTTAATTTAAAGATACAGAATTCTGAAGTATGATAGTTTTAAGGGGAAAAGATGTAACCTAATCAGGAAATAAACACATTTCAGAAAAAGATGACCCAATAAAAATTTCATCTCAAAACATAGATTACCCGAATTTTAGAGTTTGTTTATGAAATTGAAGTAGTTATAGAAGTATTGCATGTAAGTGAAATTAATTAGTTGTAAAAATACACTCCCTATTTACTCCAGTAAAATAGACAATATTGAAAGAATATATAAACTTTTTTATGGAATTCTCAACTTATTCTTGGGAAATTGGCAAAAAGAAAGAAGAAAAACATAAAAAAATCAGCCACCCAAAATGAAAAACCGTATGATGTCTAATCGTAAAAACAACACAAGAGACGTGACATGACATAAGTCAATGTTAATCTTTTCTTCTTCTTCTTTGAAAAATAGAATGCCCGTTAAAATTTAGAATGTGAGTTCACCAGCCACCCAAAATGAAACACTATAAACGACACAAGATGATGTGATATGACATAAGTCAATGTTAATCTTTTTTTCTTCTTCTTTGGAAAAATAGAATGTCCGTTGAAATTTAGAATGTGAGGTCGCTTTCCGTCCCATTTATATTTACGAGGATTTGGATGGCACAATAACTCTGGATAGGGGGTATTTTTCAGTGGCGTTGTGGAGTTAGATGATTAGTCAATTACTCAACAAACCACCAGTTCAAAGAATGTTGTGTCCTCATTGGTCGGCAACATTACTAATCAGAACCAATACAAAACAAAATTAAGAATTTGTAAACAGTGACTGCTCTAGGAATTTTTGATAGGGGGGTTTGAGCCAAAAAAAGTTTAAACCGGAGCATAAACTCTAATTACAGGAAATTGTGTTACGAGTAGCCTCACGTACACAGACCACCCCTCGTGGTTGTAGAGCCGCCTGTGCTTTTAAGATTTTGATTATTCTTCTTTTTTTTGGTTTGGCGGTCTAGGGTATTCAGGTTAACTTACGCACACAAATACACAATATTCACACCAAGACTAGAGAATTCACAAGAAATTTTTTTGTTGCAACCTAGGCCTAAGAATCAAACTTCGATTAATTGTGTGGGGAGCAAATACTAACCAACCGAAATAACCCTGGGGTTAGGTTTCTATTACTCAATCAATGTGTTGAGCTAGATTATAATTGTAACATTGGTGGAATTAATTAATTAAGCTGGTGGTTGATCAACTACACTCTTCCAAGTGGGTAGTTTTGTGGTCACAGACATGACTCCAGGATGAATATAAGAGAACGAGAATGAATACACGCTTCTTCAAAAATGTCCTATAAGTTTTTCTGGTTTAATTTGTTTGGTGAACAAGAGATTTCATAGAACACGAAATATAAATGCTGGGGCACTATTTGAACCCTACAACGTCATCGGCTAGTTGTCGCAGATAATAAAAGCAGGAGTTTCACTTAATACAAAAAAAAAAAAAAAATTAATGAAATGGGGTGATTTTGGATTGAGCTCATACAGCCGTCCAATTGCCTCAATGCCCCGCGGTAACCCACTCGGAATTCGATTTTGAGAATGATGAACAACTCGGATCGATCGGTTGAGACCCACAACGACATCCCCGATACCAGTAATACGTGATCGGTACACCTTTGGTCGGTGCACATTGTTTTACCGTCAATGAAGTGGTATCCACTCCTAGTTAAAAGCTTTTTTAATTTGTTTTGTTTTGTTTTATTTTATCCTCTAGTTAAAAGTCCAAAACGTGTGGAAAGAGAATCCAAATCATGCAAGTATGTGTTGTGTTTGGTTTGGGTTTTGAGTTTTAGTTTTTGTAACGATTAAAGGAAAAAATAGAGATAATAATTAAAAAATAGGTATTAATGATTGGAGAGAGATAGAGAGAAAAATAAAAATAATATTTAAAAATAAAGATAATAATTGAATAGTAATTAAAAAAAGCGGTTGTTAAAAACCAAAACCAACAACGCCATATCGTCTTCCTTCAGATGCGCCATTGTTGTTTGTACTTGTGTACGGAAGACTTGAACTACACATACCTCATAGCTGTATGCCTGTATTAGCTATACGAAGGGAGAAAAACTTTTTCACGGATGAGCAGTGAAAATGGAGTTTGCGTCGAACATATTCGGGCCGTGAATTTTGAGATCCAATAATTTGGATTAATGCACACACTCTCTCATCATTAAAGAATGCCGGATTAAAAAAAAGAATAAAATTGCTCATTAATTCGAGCCATTGGATCTTGAAATTCATGGCCCGAATTTGTTCAGTACAATCTCTTTTCATAGCTCATCTGTGAAAACAAAAAGTCTAAGGGCACACCCTATCAGACACACACCAGCCACACCCCACTTGTGTAAGACCTACTTCGAGGTCCCACATGAGTGATTAGAACCGCTCAATTTGTTTAGATTATTTTTCTAGGGTCCCTAGAAAGGAAAAAAAATAGCTCAATCAAATATCGACAAAGGCTTGATTGATTGATTAAAGTTTTAGTTCTTGAATTGAACGGATCAAAACTTTAATAAACTTATCAAGCATTTCTCAATATCTAATTGAGCTAATTTTTTTAGTAACTTTCAAAAAAATATTTTAAACAAATTGAGCGGCTCCGATTATTTATGTGAGACCTCGAAATAGGTCTCACACGAGTGGGTGTGGTTGGTATGTGACCGAGTATGTGTCTCTGTAGAAGGATTCCCGTGGAAGGACTTGGAGTACACATACCTTTAATAAATAATACTTCGTCCTTCTCATTTTATAAGTCCTTTTTTGGGATTCCAACTTTTTTTAGGGAATATGTGTTTAATGTATATTTCCTCAAAGATTTGATTCTGATTTTTCATTATTGTCCTTTGATTCTCACTTTCACAATTACTTACTCCATTCGTCTCATTTTGCTTGTTTATTATTCATTTTTGTCTCTTTTGTATCTATTGTCTTTATTTCAATATGGATTTTCAAAAATATGCAATATGGATGTTATTTGATAAATTTTAGTTTGTTCTTTAATACAAAGTACTCAAAATCATAAAAATATTATAGATTGAAAGATAGTATAAGCAATAGACACAAAATAAACAAAATGATATTGGACAAACAAATTAGGACGGAGAGAGTATTTTACATTTATGAGGGCTAGAATTGAAAATTCAAATAGTTTTTTCTTTGTATTTCCAAAAGGGAATTGATATTGACACTCCCCATTTTGATATTGGCACTCCTCATTTTGTCTTTATTAGGGTGAAGTTACTAAATCACCCTTGTATTTTGAAAGCTAGAGAAAATAAGTATAAGGTTGATTTAGTAATTTTACTCTTATATAGACACAAAGTAAAATGTTAATATCAAAATGAAAAATATCAATATCAATTTCCTTTTCAAAAAGAACTACTCCTTCCGTCCCAATTTTATTGTTCCTTTTGGGAGTTCGTGCCACTTTTCAAAATGTTATATGTTATAATTTACAATGTTTTAGGTGATTTTGAATACTTTGTTTATTAGATTAAATTAAGATCTATCAAATAAGATTCATATTGCATGTAAAATGTATTACCGATTGAAAAATATAATTATTTTTTTATCTGATTAAAATAGAACGAGAGATTATAAAATTAGGACAGAGGGAGTACTAATATTAGGACATCCCAAAGGTAAAATAAAGAACAACTCCAGCAATTCTGGAAAGCGGAGGAGTATTTTTCAATGTCCTTGGGAATAAACGGAGTAATAAACACGTGCTGCTACCACTAGTACTAGGTAAAGTCATCATCCATTCATCTTCTTTGGTTGGCCGTATTTATCACGACCACGACCACAACCAATGCAGAAACGGCCACGTGTAAGGTTCTTATTATCCTGCAATAATTGATCAATAATTCGTGATTTAAATCATTCAAACATTACAAATTTATATAGGACCCATAAATTTAAAAGTGAATCCCGCAAGAACATAGTGTTTGATTGTCCTAAAGCACTACGTATTCGTGCTCTGGAGCACTCAACAATTAGACTTAGGCCTAGTTCATGCTAAATTTTTCGTCTTTAGACAAACGTCAAAATACCACTTGCTTCCGATAACAATATCATCCATGTGTCCGTAAATTTAGGTTTTTTGTATTTGTTAATATATAATTTTTTGTACGACAAGAAATCATAAAAGTATATAAAAATGCGAATCAAAATCATATAAAAAGAAAAATACCAAAACTACAAGTTGGAGTGTGTGTGTATATATATACAAACCTTAAAATTCTAGAGTAATTTTCACATTCCTCAGTTAAGCTACATTTGTACACAATTTGAACCCAATAAGCCAGCAATATAAAATACTTTCGTACATAATTTTTCAAATTTTTCCACATCGAATTAAAGATCTCTACTACTCCTATTACTTTATTTTAGTGGAAAAAAAAACAAAAAAATATATGAGCAGAAGTATTTTATTTTTTGTTCCGAAGGCCATAGAAGTAATGTTAGATGAAAGTGGGGCATTCTGGTCAAATTGTTGTACCAAAATAAAGTGAATACTCGATAATTCCTTTCGCACCGACGGAAATGTACAGACCACGTACCCACGGCGTTGCCGACGCCGTTGCAGGTCCCGACCAGTCGATCCAAGCTGTTCATCATTCTCAAAATCGAATTCTGAGTGGGTCAATGGAGTGATTTGGATCGAGCTCATACAACCGTCCGATTGCCTCGATTCTCGCGTGTGCCCACTCGGAATTCGATTCTGAGAATGATGAACTGCTCAGATCAACCAGTCAGGACCCACAACAGCATCGGTGATGCCGTCAGTACGTGATCTATACATTTCCGTCAGTGCAGGTAGAAGGGTTAGTGGTGACTAGTGGCCCCTTTTTACGCCTCTACATTTTTACCCTCACAAGTCAAAAGTCACAAACAAAACAAACTAAGCTGTCGCGAGATTGTTGTATATATTATATTCATTTACTCTGAATTTGTTTTACTTCTATTTTGTTTTTGTTTTTGTTTTTGTTTTTGTTTTTATTGATTGCACGCTCCATTCTCTTATCCTTATTGATCAGGGGCAGTCTCAGGGGATGCAAGAGGGGGCCGGTGTCCTTGCAAACCTTTCGGTTAATTATCACATTAGTTCTACTTCTTTTTTTCTTTTTTTCTTTTTGATAAAAGTTATGAAGAATAGCTCTACATTACAAGCCCAAGTAAAATTTTTTGCTGTTTTATTCACTTGAAATGACCTATACACTAATTTTCTTCCAAAATGTATACTTATAATCCACTTTGGTCTTTTTGTCGTATGCAAGCTAGAAATGTAATTCACGATATTCATTTTTGCTAGTTTTTGACATTTATTTCTTTATTATTAGCATGGATGGATCGGGTTTTGTTGTTAATATATCAGTACATGGGATTTGGCTCCCCCGCATAAACAATCATGTGTCTGCCTCTATTGTTAATTGTTTATTTCTTGTCTTATATTATCATGCCATTTAATGGCTAAAAATCAGTTACTCCATCTGTCCCCAAATTTTGGTCTCTCTTTCTATTCTAACTGGATAAAAAATTTAGTTATAACTTCAAATCAGTAATGAATTTTATATTTCATATAGATCTTGTTTAAAAGATTTCAATTAATTCTATAAAACAATGTAAATTATGAGATATAATCAATTGAAAAATGACACAAACTCCCAAAAGAGACAAATAAATTGTGACAGAGGGAGTATTTGTGAAACCATTGAAAGCAATTGAGATGCCCTGTGTCAAACTACTATCAACCTTCCAGTTGGGCATGGTGCTTAACACATTCCCCTCAAAGTACCCTTGGATCCCGACAATATGATCATTCGTAGTTTTCTTGTTTCCTAAAATCAAATAGCGACTCTAAACGAACATTGTGCAGCTGCAAGGAGCAATATTATATAGACATGTCACAATAGATGTGATGAGTTTCGTCTATTGGTCATCATGTGAGTGAATCAGAGCCGCAACAAACAGGTACATATTCACAAAGAATCATCAGTTAATTGAGATTTGTGAAGAATAAAAGGGGATTCACTTAACAAATTAAACTCAAATGTATTGAAATTAAAAGCCTTTTTTGCTATCAGCACTCTTGTTAGCCTCACACCACGCCTGACGGATTTCCTGCACATGGCGAGTATGAATTCTGAATTCGAGAGAGTTTTCTCTTTAATTGTCGAATGTTAGCTAGAACTCCTGAATTTTAAGTACCTCACCAAAAAGGGAGAGAATGAAATATTCTTAATTTAATTATGACCAACAAGTTATTGATACTATTCCAATAAAATTCCTTTATGGTGATACTTGGCAATCTATTTTTTTAGTGCTAAATTTTCACACTATTTTTTTTTTGCAAACAGTACTAGCCCATTCTCTTAATTACAAGATGAAGATAGATACATAGTGTGGGGGTGTTGATTTCGGAGTGAACCTCTTAAGCTACATGGGGCCTCCGCCTGAGCCTTTCACCTAAGTGTGCTCTCTTTCCTAATCAATTGGCTAGGACGAATCTCGCCTGGGGCCTTTTCCTAGGCGCGTAGGAGCTCCACCTGAGCGCTCTTGCCTATCCAACCCACTAGGACAGATCTTGCCCGAGGCTTTTGCCTAGGCGCATAGGGGCTTCGCCTAAGCCCTTTCGCCTAAGTGCTCCGCCCGAGTGCTCATTCCTACTAGATCGGCTAAGACGGATCTCGCGGGGGGGCCATTGCCTAGGCGCATAGGGATTCCATTTGAGCCATTTCGCCTAAGCACTCTGTCTGAGCACTCTTGCCAAGCAGACCACCTAGGATGGATCTCACCTGGGGCCTTTGTCTAGGCGCATAAGGTCTCCTCCTGAGCCATTTCGCCTAAGCACTCCGCTTGAGTGCTCTTGCCTAGGCGACCGGGTAGGACAGATCTCACCTAGGGACTTTGCCTAGGCGCGTAGGGGCTCTGCCTGGTTCCATTCGCCTAAGTGCTCTATTTGCTTCTTCCTCTTGAGGCCTTCTCCTAGCCTCTATTAAATCACATGAGGACTCTGGCCACTTAGCCTGCGCATGTAGCAAAATTGTTAGTGCCTAACTGACCAAGGTTCCGGCCAGGGGGCCATTCGCATAGGGATTCCATTTGAGCCATTTCGCCTAAGCACTCCGTCAAGCACTCTTGCCTCGCGGACCAGCTAGGATGGATCTCTACTGGGGCCTTTGTCTAGGCGCATAAGGTCTCCTCCTAAGCCCTTTCGCCTAAGCGCTCCACTTGAGCGCTCTTGCCTAGCCGACCAGGTAGGACGGATCTCACCTGGGGACTTTGTCTAGGCGCGTAGGGGCTCTGCTTGGTTCCATTCGCCTAAGTGCTCCGTTTGCTTCTTCCTCCTGAGGCCTTCTCGTAGCCTCTATTAATTCGCATGAGGACTCCGCTTAGACTGGGCATGTAGCAATGTTAGCACCTAATCGACCAGGGTTCCGGTCGGGAAGGCACTCCGATGTTCAAGTTAAAGGAGGAAGAAGAAGATGAAGGAAGCAAAGTACCCGGTTCGGCCGAGTGTCGGTTAGGCTAAGAGTGTATGGTTCAACAAAGTGCCCGGTTCTGCCAAACCGACGAATCCGCCTAGCTGACAAGTCCACCTAACAGATGGATGCACCTAGCCATCAGTCCTCCTGGCGGCTGAGGCTAGTATGGGTATTGGCTTGTTAGGCCCTTTGAGAAAAGTATAATTCGGGTCACTAGACATAGTCAACAATACTTTGATTGGCATGTAAGTACTCCTATTATTTTAAGAAATTATGAATTGTGGGTTAATTATTAGTAATTTGTGCGCATCGACCAATACAAATTTTCAAATCCGTCCCTGATCAAGGGCCCCATGTATTGATGGTTAGCCACCTTTACATTCCAATGGTTGCCACCTTTGCATTACCCTAGCTTTTAAGTCTCCAGTACGAAAATTTTGAACACTTACACTATATAAGGCCTTCAAAAACCAGAAGAAGTTCAGTAGGTGAGAGAGTGAAAATTTTCGAAAAATATGGCCTCGAAAACAGGAGTTCTAACTGACTGGCCACGGAAGCCGCTTGGTAGCTTCAAGGTTAATTAAGATATTTAACATATAGTACTGTAAAAGAGTTCATCAAACATTAGGAAATAAATTGTTCACTAGTTAAGTACTAACTTTTCTATTGTTCTTTGATGTTGGATTGATTAAACAGTACGTGATTTTGGCACCGTAGGTGGTTCACAGCGTGTACTTATTCGCTATGAAGAAGGAAAGTGAGAGAGGTAATTTGTGTATTCTCATATTCCCGTTTCTCTTGTGGGACTCGGGGGGCATGTTGTGCACCTCTCGGCCATTGGATCGAGTTTTGGACAGCTCGGATGCGTTCGGAACTTTTTCTTTAAGTTTTAGTTTTTTTACCCGAACGATCCAAGCCATCCAAAACTCGATCCAACGGCCGAGAGATGCACAGCACCATGCACATGGCTGTGCACAGCATGCCCCATGATCAAATATGGATTTCTATTTCTCGTCACCGAACTGCGAAAGGCAGTAACATGATCGTTGATAAGAGTATTGATTTTGAACAAGTTGATAGAGAAAGCAATTGGTACGACATATGCATGCCCTTATCGGCAACATCGTGTAAAATGTTATTCAAAAAACTGAAATCTCGCCTTCTTATGTAAATTTTGATATACCCCTCCCTCCCTTAGTACTCTCAACTGTAACCATATTTTTCTCTTTTTGTATATTCTTTAAATAAACATATAATAAGGTGTCTAAAGACATCATATGGTGGGTCTCGATCAGATCAATTGTGAGTTAGGAATGAGAGATTTCGGATGATATTACACATAGGACAAGTTCGATTGTCTCATAAAACCTAGTGGTCCGTTTGATTAGCAAGAAAAAAATAATGAAAAATTAAAATGATAAAAATTGAAACAAAAGAAAGGAAAAGTAATTTTTTTTTCCACCACATTCATTTGATTAGGATGAAAGTTTAGCAAGAAAATAGTAGAAAAAAATATCATATCCGTGAGTGAAATGGAGGAAAGTTGCAAGAAAGTCCCACCCCTGAGTTGCCCTAGTAGTGCTAAGGGCAGGCTTGCGCCTGAAACATGGCAGGTTCAATTTCCCTTGGAGGCACTCAGAATTTAAGTGGGAGATGTGGCGGTGGTGGATCTAATGTGGTCCTACCATGGAGTGGTTCCTATTTAAAAAATAATAATGGAAAAGGTGGGGGGAGGTAGTAAATAAGGAAGTCATGGTAGGTGTTGTTGGTTCTCCTAAAAAAAATAAATTTCTCTGCACATTTTGTGAGAAAATACAAGTCATATTTAATGGCTTCAGCGTTCGGATCGTATGGGAAAATTGATTTTGCATCACTTTTTAACGTATTCTTGCAAAGTAAACATCAATAAATAAATAAATATGTTAATTCTTTTTTCTTTTCTTTTTTCACTTTCTACAATTATCTCGCTAATCAAACGGATGACAATAGTTTCTCCATTCAAAGTGATTTTAGACCAATAAGTTATGCTTCCTAGCTAAGCCAATCTACCATTATCTGGCAGGGACATTTTTGTACTAGGTTGTGAAAACACTCTACAATCGTAATAGAAATGGAATACTCTTTCCCTCTCCAAACTTTAAACAAATACAATGTTGAGTCTTATTTTATATCGCTTTTTCCATAGTCATATTATATATACACTAAACAAATTTAAAATCTCCAAGGTAGATGCTCTAACACAAGTGAAACATCAAGTGGCACATCAAATTTGGAAGAAACCCTTTATTATTATTATTATTATTATTATTATTATTATTATTATTATTATTATTATTATTATTATTATTATTATTATAACCGCAAAAACATCAACAACAACAAACAAAAATAAAAACCTGAGAAGATCAAGGAAAAGAGACCAGGTGCTATTCAGCCCAAATATATGGGCTAAGTGGACCGGTTTACAAACACCATTTCAAGTCCGTTTATTAACAGGTTGGGCTAAGGGCCCAATTAATGGGTGCGTAGAGAAGTTTTTCTCTCGGTTCTTTTTTTTTTATTTCCCTTCTTCAATACAAGTGTAAGGAAAATCGTATCGGTACAACACTTTTGCGTTCACCAAATGTACACCGCTTCCATGGGACCCATTTGAGATCTCACACAAATAATCGGAGACGCTCAATATTCTTAAAACACATTTTTAAGAGCCACTGAAAAAATTAGCTCATTTTAACATCATCGGTAAGGACTCGGTCGATTCTACGCCCAATTTTCTAACAGGAAATTAGGCAAATAATCGATCGAGGCTTTACCGATTTAAAAATAAGCTAATTTTTTTACAATGGCCCTTCAAACATTGTTTTAAGAATATTGAGCGGCTCCGATAATTTTGTATGGAACCCCGAAATAGGTCCCACAAAAACGGTGTACATTTAGGGTACACAAAAGTGTTGTACCCCTAGAAGGACTGCAAATGTAACACCTCTCGAGTCGTGACGCGCCCCACCAAACATACAGGTTAGGGGTACATATATCATCTAGACCAAGTTGGCCGAGCTTTATACTATATAATAACGGTATTTTCATGCGTACGCCCAAAGTTCCCAAATTTATTAACATGGGGCTTCATTTAATATTCACAAACGATTCTAAAACGCAGTATCACAAACATAAATTAATCAACCATAATGATCACAAATTAGAATTCACTACTTACAAATCAAACATATTCATTAAGAAATTGAAGAGCAAGAAGATAACAATGAAACTTACTCTTAAACAAGAGAAGAAGCGCCGCTTCAAATAAGAAAAATCATAAACAGCTAAGATCTATAGCGGTAGCAACACACATATATGTTATTAAAATAAAAATATTATTTCGTTGTTGTGAAGACTGACAGAGGTTGGTAATTTTTCCTCCTCTACTACTGTCGTTTTGCTCTCTCTGTGATGTCTTTCTGTCTGATTTTCAACTTGCAACTGGGTGATCTTAGATGGTAGATTGGTTTATTTGTAGTGACGCATATAAGTGTTTGATGAAATGCTTATGTGGGTTGGTTACTATTTACTAAATGCTAAATGTTTGGGATGTGAAAGAAAATTAGTCTTCCTTTTCCGGACATTATCTCCTTTAGTCCTTCACTAAAAGAAACTTCAGCTTTTTTGGTCAACACAACTCTAATACAAAATTAGTCTTACTTTAGACTATCCCGAGCATCTCTATTGGTCTGAACCATTTTTTTTCCAAGCCAAAGTTATTGTCCAGATAGTTAACTACAGAATCCTGCTATAATAAGTCTTGATTATATCATTCAACAATACTGTTAATGGGGCTTAAATTTTCCTACAGGAAAAATAAGGGCCATAAATTAGCCTACATTTTGATCAAGAATCAGGCAACAAATTTTATAGGGAATGGAAGTTCTTTTTACCCAAGTCTCCTTACTTTCCTCCCTGCAGGGATGACCAGATTCTGTTCAATGGGCTTATTTTCTACGTAGGAAACATTATAATCCCAGGAGCTTCTCACCTGCCCATATGGAGAACAGATGGTGTAGTCCCCACAGCTTTGATTCATGCAGGTCCAGTAGAATTTCTCTACTACTGGCTCCACAGAGCACTCCACCACCATTGCCTCTACTCTCGCTACCATTCCCACCACCACTCCTCCGTAGTCACTGAACCCATTACATGTATGATTACTTTAGATGATTAATTGTATACATTGAAAATATTTTATGTATATTTTGTACAGAAATAATGTGGTTGGGAAGCTTCTAAGTATCCCCAAGGCCCCAATTGGTTTCTCTCTAAGCTTGCTTTGTCTCTAGGGTACAAGATATTCAAGACGTGGTGGGTGGAGAGAGAAATCTAAGGGTGTATGTTTTTTTGTAAAATTGTTGTATCAAAAGAGAGCACCCATCATTGTGGCTAAAATTTTCAAAAACAGCTTTTGCCACATCATTATTGCCTGAGTTTTGGAAGGAAAACCTGTATACCATTTTGTATTTCATACACTGTCAAAAATGTTTGCCCAATTTTGAAGCCTTAGAACAAAACTTAAAAGTCTTTTGTTCAATGTTATATGTTATTCACGTGCATATCTTTTGTTTACTTGGGCAGCTGTTATTCATCCATTTGCGGAACATATCTCATACTTTTTGCTCTTTGCAATTCCAATGATCACCACGGTGCTTACTGGGACTTCCTCTTTGGTGGCTTTGTTTGGTTATATAACCTACATTGATCTCATGAATAACATGTGACACTGCAACTTTGAGCTCATTCCAAAGTGGCTTCTTTCCGTTTTCCCCCTCTCAAGTACATGATGTATACACCCTTGTAAGTCTCTAATTGCTCTGCATCCGTTAATTACTCCAGACATCTGTCCTATATATATATATATATATATATATATATATATATATATATATATATATATATATATATATATATATATATATATAGGGAGTCCTTCTAATCCGGGATTCCCGTTTCCGGACCTCCGTGATCCAAAATTTGTTTTGACAATCCGACCCGTCCAATGTGTTCAGAAGGTGTTTTCAAGGGGTTTCGCGAGAAATCTTCAAAAAAATACCAGGAAGGGCTTGATCCAAGCAATTTTCGCAAAAAAATATATATATAGCCCGCTTGATCCAAGCAGTTTTCGCATATATATATATTGGATCAAGCCCTTCCCGGTTTTTTTTTCTGAAGATTTCAAGCGAAAGCCCTTGAAAACACCTTCTGAACACATTGGACGGCTCAGATTTTCCAAAAATAATTTGCAACACAAAAAAATTAATTTTTTCTTATTCTCGGAAGATTTGGATAAGAAAATTTACCCATATATATATATTGCAAAGTCTCTAATTGCATACCACGCAACTGATAGTGATGAAAATGTTGCTATTACTACTAGTTGGTGGATAGTAATGCTATTAGTAACAAATTGTAAAATATATGTTGAGCTCAATTCTGTCCATAGTTAGAATATTCTTTTTTTCATACTTGATAGTTATGTACTTGATAAGTGCCGAAATGTTTACATTTGGGCCGTCTAATTTACATTTGTTATGTTCCTTATTATTTTATTTAATATCTTTTGTTGTATTTTTGTAATTGTAGGTTTCAATGACAGGATACCACATTTAGCCTTTAATATAGAGAATTGAGAATAATCTTCCCTGCCCCATCACCAATTGAGTAAAAAAATGGAAAAGGAAGGTCAGTGCATTAGTGTGGAAAAGAAACGTGGGTGGTTGAGAAATGGAAAGGTGATGGAAATGATGGAGAGTCATTTTGACATTAGATTTTGCCGTACAATTCACATGTCAAGTGCATTAATTATTTAATTACATGCATCATACCAGATTATTTCAAACATTAAAATAAGAAGTTTGACTGTTCCTGAGCCCCGATTGGACTCCATTTTTAAAATTAGTCGAGACGATCGCAACCCGGTGGAGCTGATTATTCAAATCTCAGTGAAACTCTGCGTTTGATTTTCAACAAAAGGAAATTCAGTGGCCCACCAATTGATACATCAATCCCATGTGCAAACAATCCCAGTGTATCAAATTGGTTGATTATTCAAAGGGATAATCTGGTGGGAGAGATATTGGCATGATATTTCCTTTTGTCACGCATAATCTGGTGGGAGATATATTGCCCTACAATTCACATGTAATGTTGTCGGGGAATGAGGGAAATAAATGCTTTTGTCTTCTTGTCTTCTCTTTTGTCTTATAAGAAGAGCAGCTCGATTGCATTGAAAGAGGGGGGAGTTATTCAGAAACAGAGAGAGCGGACGGCAGAGAGAATTGAAAGCAAAAAAAAAAAACTAGAAACTCGTCTACCATTTTTCATGGCCTGATTAGTAGCTCCATGGCTGGCTAAATCCTTTTTTTTGGGTATTGCTAAGCCCTAACTTTGTAACTATGGTTTATTTTCTTTTGTAATTATATTTTGTGGCTAGACCAATAAGATGTGGTGATTGTATAATCCAAACTTTGTTTCAAGCTACCAAATATTAAGTGAGTTAAAATTATGCTTTGCTTGAGATGAGATGAGTTGTGCCTATGACCCTAATTTAGCGTAGACAAGCTGTGCTCATCTAAAATGGTGTATTTTTAGCTCACTTATATTTGAATATCTGGACGATAGTATTTCGGCTTGTAGCCGGGAGTACATCACTACCACATTAATTGGTGTAGTCACGAGATTGTTACAAAGTTTGTAAACCATTGAATGCAAAGTTAGTGGTGAAACCAATATCCTAAGCTTCCTCTCATTCACTAAAAAACAGAAAATCTAAATTCTCTTTTTATTTAATTAGCTCTAAATTAAAATCACAAAAATCTTAACTTTTAAGCCACTTTGAAAATCAGTTTTAAAATTGAAAATAACACTTAGTCCCTGTGGTTCGACACCCGTACGCCCATTTTACTCTAATTCCATTTTACGCATTTTTTTCGGGTTATAATTATTTTGATTTTGACACGATCGGTACTCAAAATTTGACTGACTGTTCTTTTGTGAAAATAGATTTCACTCTTTGCATCACACCCAATTTCGAACCAACTACTTGCTTTTCATGCCAATCTACGATTATGTCTATGGTACCATGGACAAGTCCACTGATTCACTCTATGAAAAATCTCTGGAAAGGAAAGAAGAGTCCCCTACTGTAGTTCATCTCACCCATTTAACCACACCTGAGTCCATCTGTCACCTTCCAATAGGGTTTGCTTCCTTTTACCTCCAAGCCCCAGATGTCGAAGTGGTACCTCTGGCTGATGTGGCCAGTGACCTTTTGGTCCATGATTATGACTTGCATCCATGGCCGCACCTTCATCGTAGAGAGAAATGCCTTTGGGAAGCTCAAGTTACAATCATGGGCAATACCACGATACACTGTACAAGTAAGAGCTGTAAACATCCATTGGATGTACGTATTTACTCAACTATTTTAAATTTTTTTTCTGGTAACAATGCGAAGTATTTAACATGCATAAGTGGTTCCATCATGTGTTCTGTGGTTCTTATATCTCTGGCCATGTTTCAATTGCTCAATTTAGCTCGTTATCTGTGAAATGTGTTTCATTTAGTCCTTAAGCTTGATGTTGTTGAGAACTAGTTCCATGAGAACCAGCTCTGGTTTAGGGGAAAGAACCTTAACCTGAATGCCCAAGTTAAGGAAGACTAAAAATGAAGCTTATGATCCATAATGTATGCACTTTTGGTCATTTTGTCCTGTTTTTCAAAACACCCCTACCCCTTTTAGCACATTTCGTAATTCATGTCATAAAATTGCTGCAGAACACTTACATTAGAGAGTGAGTACCATTATCATTTACCACCTCTTCTACCAAACTACGACTACCACTGCTACCACAACTGCTGCTACCAGCCTACCACCAACTCTATGTCTACCACTGCCACAACCACCTCCACCTCTTGACCTTCACAATCATGTTCATTCACCTGAAACCTGTTATTCCATCTGACGATCATTCTATGTGGCAACCAAACAGCGGAATGAGAATGGATAAGGACCTTTTAATCCCATTCCACTTTTATTTCTTTTTCTGATGTCATTCCATTCTCTCTTCATTCCCTTCTGATAAAAATACTACCAAACATAGCCTTAGTGTAGTTAGTCCTATGTGAAAAAAGATTCTTTGGGTTTGTGTACTTCTTGTGCTTATATGGTTGTTGCAGTAGTCATTTCAAAGGCAAAGAGAAGCTGTCAGTGGCTTGATTGAAGAAGCTACAATAGAAGCAGAGGCAAGTGGCACTGAAGTGTTTAAGTCTTGGTCTTTTGAACCAGGCAAGTTGGTGCTTTTTCTCTCTTAATTCTTTCTCCAAGATATTGATAATGTGACCAATCAAATGCATTAAGTCCTGAACCACTTTTCAATCGTATTGCCTCACCGTTGGTCTTATACCCTTGCGTATTTTCAGCGGTATGTATATTTACTTGTGATAGTAAATTTTGAATTTTGCAGGGTGAAGAAATCAATAGAAATGGGGAGGTTATATCCAAAGGTACCCTCAGCTCAAAGTGAAGGTGGTGGATGGAAGTAGCTTAGTAGTTGCTATTGTACTAAATAGCATTCCCAAAGGAACAACCCAAGTCCTCCTCAGAAGCTGCTTATCCAAGGTTGCTTATTCCATCGCCTCTGCTTTATGCCAAAGAGGTATCCAGGTAATCAAGTCCTCCTTCATGTTCAATACGTCACTGCCCATAATGTTACGGCCCAAATGATGAAGTTGGGCTAAGACATTAAGACGGGTCTACTGGATGTACAACATAGTTACAGCCTAATTCTGGGCTCTACATGTTGAGGTGGGTTTTGCTGGTTCTGGCATTGTTTTCCCCTTATCCTGCCCTGCAACCCATTTGTACATTTTATCCACACATCACACACTGGGAGAGGGAAAAGGGAGTGGGGATGGGGAAGAGATAGAGAGATGTGACATGTAGATAGTTTATGTAATGCTAAAGTATTGAGAGAAAAACCAGTCTTGGGATGAAATCAAGCACCGACAGCAATGTTGAACGTTGTCTGTTGTTTTTCTGATACGAATAACGTAATCCAATGTGTTAGGTTTCTACGTTTTACAAAATAGAATTTGAGAGGCTTAAGGTCAGCACTGAATTTAGAGACAATTTGGTTCTCTCAAGGAGTTATGCTGAGAAGGTAAATTCTAGTTATGAATTACTTTCTGCGTCTAAAATTAGTCTTTAATGAAATTTAGTTCAGCATATCAGTAGGTCAGTACCTTTCCCAAATTGCACATGGTCTGAAATGTTTTATAGAGAATTGTAATTGGAGATGAGTCGGGTTGCTTTCACTTGCCTCACAGAGAAACAAAATTGAGCAAGATGATGTGGAATTGGTCCTTTCATTTTGCAATTGACGAACTGCCATCAAAGATGGAGCTAAATATAAAAAAACCCATTGTTACAAATTTTGAAATGTTCTTTAGTAGTATATCCCGTGAAATTAGTAATTACAAATCGTAATTTCTTTTCTAAAGAATTGTCATAATAATGATGTTTAAAATTAATATTTGAGATTTCTTTCATACAATTGCGTAGCTAAGCTGAACTTAAGTTCTATATCAGATATGGTTAGTGGGAGATGGACTGAGCAAAGGAGAACAGCTGAAGGCATCAAAAGGGACATTGTTCATTCCCTACTCCCAATTTCTCCCTAAGATAGTGCGTAATGACTGCTTGTACCACCACACTCCGGCAATGGTGGCTCCTTCATCCCTTGCAAACTTGAACTCGCGTGAGGTTAGTTTCAGTTTACTTATCCTCCATCACCTGCTAGTTTCTTAAGTTTCTATCTGAATATTTTAGCTTAAATTTTTACTTATGGTACGTGGCATCATGGACTCCACCACTACCCGATATGTGAAACAGAAATTGGTTTTGGGTCGATTCGGTCGAAAATTGGCTGAAGCAACAGTTCTCTAGTCTTTTAGAATATTTTCCATGTAAGGGATTACAATGCTCTAAACATCATATATGGAAAAGAGATCTCATTTCAATGCATAAGGGTGTGACACAATTATCAAATCCGAAAGTAACAGTATGTAACTTTCGCAACACCATAAGTTTTATTTTAAACCTACGGTGCAGTTTTTTCAAAGTTACATATGCACAAGTTTCCAACAGATCATCAAACACAGAGTCAACAATCTATGACTATCATGTCATTAAATTTTTATAACCTGTACTACTGTGTTTCGAAAAAGAAGATAAAGTTTTTGTGGATTTGCTCTTTCAGAACTATAGATCATGAAACAGATTACCGATTTTTATAGCCTGTTTTTTATAGCATTACTCGTGTACATTTCATGAGATGCCATGGATTTCCTTATTAATTTGGTCACTCTAAGAATTTTGGGTGTATTTGCGATAGAATTGGTTGCCAAGAAGGGTGATGAGTGCTTCACGCGTAGCTGGGATTGTGCACGCCCTAGAAGGATGGAATGTAAACGAGTGCGGCCAAAAGATGTTTGACGTTGAGCAAGTATGGGAAGCCAATCTCAAACATGGCTTCCAGCCGTTGATGACTCCAAATTAGTCACAGTCACATGGGAAACTATTTCAGATTAGGCTTGAAGACTTATGAGCTTGCGTAATATTTTTATGATTTGAACAATAAATGTGAGTTTATTTCACGTTTGATTTCTCCTCTTGTTCTGCCTATAAAGAGGCTTGTAGTGTAATTATGCTAAGTGTGCAAATAAGGGTGATCGAAGTGTGTAGAGAAACTCAGTTTCTCAGTTTGTTTGTAATATGCAATTGTGTTTGACATACAATATCAGGGTTAGTGTGATCCTCTATTTGCATCAGTTTCTACTGCACTTTCTTTACACTTTGTATTTGTCCTTGAAATATTTTGTTTTTTACCAAGAAAATCTCACTGAATACTTTGTTTCTATTTCTGTTATTGCCTTGTGTTACGCTACGCATTCAGATTGCATATATTTTGCATAAAGATTTCGGGTACATAAAGCTAGTGTAATACAAGGTACTAAAAAGAAAGGACTGAATTGTTAACTCCGAAGAAAGTACCTCAATTATCCTCCAAAAATGCTTTGGCAATCCTATCAACAACCAACTTACCAAGTTTCCTGACAATATGTTGCGAAATCAAAAGAAAATAAGAGAAAATGCTTCTCTTCTTTTGGTTCTTGGAAATGTGATGCACTTGGCTTCTGCAAAGTGGACACGTCGGATGGGTTTCAAACCACACATTGATGCAGTGCACATGGAAGCAGTGGTTGCATTTGGGCAGTTTCCGGCACCTCTCGCCGCTGGCAACATTGTCAAGGCACACTGCGCAGTAAAGGGTGTCCATTTTGCCAGGATTCGGCTTGAAGGTGAAGAGGTGTTGGTTGCAACGACGCCATTTGAACAGAAGATAGATGATGAGGAAGAAGATGATGATGATACTGGAGAAGATTGTTGGGTGGTTTGTTTTGGTGGAGAATGTGAGCATGTAGAAGTACTGGTGGTTTTCCATTTCTTGAGCTGCTAGATTTTCATCAAGGAGAGGAATCTCTCTCTCTCTCTCTCTCTCTCTCTCTCTATTTTGAAAATGGAAGGCATTCGGCATGTCCTTGTTGGGTGGATTCAAATAGGGATTCAAGTAGTCTTTGAATTAGCTCGAGGTAGGTTTGCCTAAATCAATGCTGACAGTATTGGTAATTGTTTCAGTTGGAAGACTTGAGGGTTATTTTAACCTTAACTTCAACTTCAACTTTAACTTTAAAAATAAAAAGTTGATCTTTCAACTTCTCCCACTATGGGGAAGTTATTCCAGATAGTGGTTGTTTTTTAGGAGATATTCCGCCTTCGATCTTGCTCTATATCCATTGATAAATTGCAAGCAAAAGTAGCTAGCTTGGTATGTAGTGGTACGCAATAGGGTAGATATACTTCTAAGCATAGATGATGTATATTATATACATTAATATCCGTGATGCAGTGATAAAGACTCAGCTCAATCATTATAATGTCTTGGATTTGAGTATGATCAACACATGTATTTTTACCGATGGTTAGTTTTGTTCTCAAGAGTTCGAGTCTAAGCACCGGTATTATTACCGACGGTTAGGCTTGTTCTCAAGAATCTCAACATTGTTTTTTTTTTAAAAAAAATACATTAATTCTCAGGACAAAAAGTTTATGTACCCAACTTTCAAACACAACTTTGTTTAGAGCCATCCGGTGTATGTGAACCAACGTACATCAAGCGGTTTAAGATGCAATAATATTCAAAGTTGCGTTTTAAAGCCGTGTTTCATAGAATTGTTCTTCTCATGACCAGACGGAAACTCGATCAGCATTCGTAAAACCAACCACAATGGTATATTATCTGAAAAACCTTTGGTCTGGGACATCCTAATGATCGTAACCAGGGGCGGTGCTAAGAGAGTGCAAGGGGGATCCCAGCCCCGGCACAATCCCAAGTATTCTCACGTATTATACTAGTTTTTCGAGTTAATTAAGAAAAATTATACTAGTTTTTCAAGTGAATTAAGAAAAATTCTATGGGATTGGCCCCTGCAAGTTTCCTTAAGTGGAAAAAAAAATCTTAAAATTTCTCTGTGTGAGATAAAAACTCCTAAAATTTCAAGTTATCAATCATTTTTTAGGTTGCTTTTATAAAATTTAACGGTGGTTACGCACACGCACACAATATCGTCTCTTATTCGAACTTCGCAAGTAGAGACAAATGCGTACAAAATATAAATTTTTTTATAAATGTGAAAATACACGTGATTCGGCCTCTACTTGATTCCAATCTTATGTCCCAATCTTATGTCCGCCACTGAATTCATAACTCATATACAGTAAGTCACGTACTACAACTAATATTGCTAGCTATCCATTGAAGTCCCACAACTTAATTTTAAGTACGTTGTCAAAATGAGAAGTATCTATATTGCAAAACAGACATTTTAAAATGTCTGAACATATAAACGTGAATAAATTTTATAGGTATTCAATAATTAAATCCTGTCTCCGCTTCCACCACTAACCACCACCATTATAATATGTTAAACTTAATTATCTTGACAAGAATACCCACATACTTATATTCAATTACGTGTCATGAAAAGTTTAAAATGTGTTAAACTTAATGGAAGACCAAATTAAATACGATTACTAGGAGTAGTCCATTTGTAGTATAGACATTAAAATAAGTTGAAATAAAATGTATTCAAATTTTGGAGGGACTGGGTCGCTATCCCCCGCTTGCCGATCTTTAGAATGTTCAACTTATTCACGAATCTTAATTAGCCAAAAATATCAGGTATTCAAGCTCTTATGCAGGCCTAGTGTAACAACCCATCCTGGTGAATGCAAAAGTTAAAAATACTATTGATAGATAATATATTATGACTAGCAGTTCGTGGCTCGGCTCGTTAAGGCTCGGCTCAACTCCAGCTTGAGCTCAATTTTCAAGCTCATTTAGTTAACATGCACGCTAAAGTTTGGCTCGGCTCAGCTTATTTAAAGAGGCTCGTTAAGTAAATTATCCTTACTCAGCTCGTTTATGACCAAGCTGAGCTCAAGCTTAATTTATCGGCTCATTTACTTAACGAGCCAAGCTCAAACACTACAAAGCTCAGCTCAGGTCGACTCGTTTGCACTCCTAAATTTATGACCTTAATTTGTAG
Source organism: Vaccinium macrocarpon (assembly GCA_022606695.1). NCBI lineage: Eukaryota > Viridiplantae > Streptophyta > Magnoliopsida > Ericales > Ericaceae > Vaccinium > Vaccinium macrocarpon. Next base: position 5,576,112 of record CM040176.1, on the reverse strand, counting down.
AAGGCCTTTTAAAGTCATGATGGCATCAAAGCTTATTGGAACTTCACAGCTAAGCGTGTTCACCCTAGAGCAATCCAAGGATGGGTGACCTACAAAGAAGTCCACAGAGCTTGGGCGACCAAAGCGAACAATATTTTACAAGGCAGGAGCGGGTCGTTACACCTAGAGTTACAAATAAGATTTTTTACGTTTATAAATAAGTTCATGCATGAATAAATAATAAAAACATTTATGTTTGTCATTCTAATTTTTCAAATACTTGTACAAGTGTATACATGTACAAGTTATGGAATTTTTATTGTGAACATATGTTACTATCTAGGAAATAGCTATAATACACACCCCTTATTTGGATGTATCATATGCACATATTGTATGGTCCAGATTGTGCCACCTTATCGACAATCATAATATTTTTTAGTTTTTTGTAATTTTTCAGCAATATGATTCATAACATTTTGGTGCGTCTCGTAACTTTTACAAAAAAAATTCGTAACCGTTACAAAAAAATTCATAACTTTTCCAAAAAATTCGTAACTTTTCCAAAAAAAATTGTAACTTTTCGCAAAAAATCATAACTTTTACAGGGGTGTGTAATGATACACACCCAAATAAAGGGTGTGTATTGTAGCATTTTCCTACTATTTATTACTACATAGACAATTTATAAAATCTATACATGTTCAAGTGTATATAGAAAATTCTCATGACATATATATATATATATATATATATATATATATATAGTCCACTTCCGGTCCAAACCACTAAATTCGGACCTCACTTTCCAGACCAAATTTCAACGATCCAAACCGTTAGATGTGTCTAAAACGTGTTTTTAAGGTCCAACGCGAAGATTTGGCAAAAAAAAATACGCGGAAGGGCTTGATCGGGGCAGTTTTTCTTTAAAACGCTATATTAGCATTTTTGTGAAAAACTGCCCCAATCAAGCCCTTCCAGGTTTTTTTTTTTTTGCCAAATCTTCGCGTTGGACTTTAAAAACACGTTTTAAACACATCTAACGGTTCGGATTTTCAAAAAAAAACATGGGAAGGTGGAGGCCTGGATTTTAAAAAAATCCGGGAGCTTGGATTGGAAGCCCGGTGTGTGTGTGTGTATATATATATATATTAACCCCCTTCTAATAAGGGGCCCTTATTTAACTTTCCATGCAGACCTAGGGCCATTTTCGACTTTCCAGACGAAATTTTGGCCATCCGATCCGCTCAATGTTTTTAAAATGTGTTTTCAAGGGCGTATGTGAAGAATCTCCGAAAAAAATACCCGGAAGAGCTTGATCCGAGTAGTTTCCGATAAAAGCTATACATATACAGTTATTATCGGAAACCACTCGGATCAAGCCCTTCCGGGTATTTTTTTTCGAAGATTCTTCGTGTAGGCCTTTGAAAACACATTTTGAAAACTTTGAGCGAAAAGAGAAGAGAGAGAGAGAGAGTCCCGATCTAGTCCGGGAGTCCCAGATCCGGGACTCCACCTTCCCGATATTTTTTTGACGATCCGAGCCGTCCAATGTGTTCAAAAGGTGTTTGCAAGAGTCCATGCGAGAAATCTTCAAAAAAAATACCGGGAAGGGCTTGATCCAAGTAGTTTTTGCAAAAACTTTATATTTACAGTTTTTGCGAAAAACTACTTGGATCAAGCCCTTCCCGGTATTTGTTATTGAAGATTTATCGCGTAGACCTTGGAAAACACCTTTTGAACACATTGGATGGCTCGGATTTTCCAAAAACAATTTTTAAAAGCATCAAAACACCGAAAAAGGCTTTAATCCGGGAAATCCGGGATCCTTGACTGGATCGCCGGTGTATATATATATAGGATCCCCTTCCAATAAGGGATCCCTTATTTTAAATTTCATGCGGACCACGCCATTTTCCCACTTTCTAAACTGAATTTCGATGATCCGAATATATAGCGTTTTTAACAAAAACTGATCAGATGAAGCTCTTTCGGGTTTTTTTTTTTTACGAATCCTCGCGGTGAACTTTGAAAATGTGTTTTAAACACATCTAACGGTTCGGATCGTCGAAATTTGGCTGGGAAGCATGAGGTCCTTACTTTGGTCATCATATAAGGGTCTTTATTATAAGTTTCTTGTATGTACATATATATACAGACACACATATAGGATCATGATCTATTGAGGACTCCCTTAGGATAACAGTTTGCGGAACTTACCCTTCCGGGTCGAATTTTGACGATACGAAGCGTTTTTAACAAAAACTGATCTGATCAAGCCCTTCCGGGTATTTTTTTTTTTTTTTTGAAGATTTTCCACGTGGACCTTTAAAAATGCATTTTAAAAACATTGAGCGGTTCGGATCGTCAAAATTTGATCCGGAAAGTCGAAAAATGGCCAAGTCCGCACGGAATTTTTGTTTGAGGGAGTCCTCAATAGATCGTGATCCTATATATATATATATATATATATATATATATATATATATATATATATTTCAAGTTCATGAGTCTAATTAACCTAGCCTAATGCTGCTAAGTTCAGTTCTTCTCAATTATTAAACAAGCCTAAATTTGAGATTTAAGTTTTAGGTTTGAATCATTTAGCAAATGAACTAGGTTGAAAAAGCCTTTACTGATTAGAGCTTAAAAAGGGGCACGAACAACTCGATTCGCAGCGGGGGCGCTGAATAACTTTTTTGTGCACAATTCAGAGCGGGGGCGCTAAATAACTTTTTCCGGTGGGTACAACCTATCACAAAAGGGACCAAATCTCACCGCCGTCTCTCTTATTTTATTTTATCTTTTTGGAGTTCTCAGGGTGGGTTTTTCTTGATTTGAAAAGTGGAACGTTTAATTTTGCAAATGAAAAGGCAAGTTTACATTTTGTGAACCACCTTAAAAAAAAAATTCATTGCTTTAATAGTTTAATTGATGTCAAGGACGAGACTAATGAATTGAATTGAAACATCGCGCTTTCGAATCCGTTTGGGGGAAGTAATTCTTATGAACTATTTGCTATGTATTGGTTATCATCTGTTCAACTTGCACCTTAGCGGGGCTATGGTGATGGACTATCCTCATATGGATAGTGGTTACTACAAAAGGACGCCCTAAAAAGTTTGACTCCTTCCATGAATAGTTCTAACTCACTGGCTATAGGGGCATCCATGAATCGGTTCCGGGCCTCTAGCCTGATCAGACCAATTCTCGATTCAATCTGCTTGTGACGGATTGTTGTTTTTAAGATTCGCAACCATCCGTGGGTGACATACGGATGGTTCGGTACGGTTGCAGATTGAGCAGATCAGGCCGATTTGGCGGATTAAAGAAGGATTATTAGGCGGATCGAGCAGATTCAACCCGAACCTAACTGAACCGCATCCGTCAAAATAAATATATAATGATCCGTATCCATCCGTAACATACTTTGGATGAGTAAACGGATGGATCGGTTTGGCCGATTTGGCCGGATTAAACAAATTGGACGATCCGTTGGGCAACCTTAGGCTAAACATACGATGGCAGTTGAGATCCCCTCTTCTCCGGGATTGCAACTCTGGCACCCTTCTCACAACTTTTAGACTTACCCAAACAAAAAAGGACCCGACTAGGGGTACATAATGTTAGGACTAGAAAATGTACCGAGCTGCTTGGGGGATCCACTTTTGGGTCCCACACGAGCAATCTGAACCGTTCATTATTCTTAAAATATTTTTTCGAGGGGCCCCACAAAATTTGAGCTCAATCGGACAACTAGAAGTGCTTAAACCAATATCCCACTGTTTCACGCCAAAAAAATTTGATTGAAATGGTGAGACTTCGATTTAAGCACTTCTAGCCGTCGGATTGAACTAAATTTTATGGGGCTCCTCAAAAAAAATATTCTAAGAATAATGAACGGTTCGGATCACTTGTGTGGGACCCAAAAGTGGGTCCCACAAGAAGCTTGGTACATTTTCGGTTCCTAACATTATGTACCCGTAGGATTTTCCAACAAATAAAGAAAAAGAAATAGATTACTTTCTGCGTACGATATCAAGTTGTCGACATCTTCATCTTTGTAAGATTGCATATGCTTTGACTTCCATGATGTTTTGATTAAGACAATTTGGATGGGAGTTAGAATTCAGTTGATTGATGATATTATGATACACATTCCAAGTAAAAAGCATACGTAGGATTGGTTTGTCGTCCATAATTTGGTTGCGATCAGATTATGTTGTCGTCAGACAGACAGTTTTTTGATAACTCTAGTATCTAAGCATTCGCGCACTTCGACTAATCATGGGTCTAGTCTCACTTCTTACTTGTAAAAAAACCCAATTAAAGCTGGAGCAAAACTTCATGTGGACTGGCCCTCCGAGGATTTGATAGCACCTGCAAGATTTTGAATGTGAACTCTTAAGAGGGAGCAAAACCTAAGTCGTAAGTCTTGACCACTAGGCCAAACCTAGGTTGTAAGCCTGAAATTTTGGCTTTGTGTGAGATAATGTTGTTTTCTTGAATTTTGAGTTTATATTGTAGTATTGTTCTGTACAAATATTGTCACCAAAATCTTGTGTCGCCCAACGAGTTTCCCCACAAATTTACATCCAAGGCGACTGGTATATTTTTTTTTAGTATCAGCACAAGAAGAAAATAAAATGATATAAGTTGAGTGAAAAAACCAGGCGCCAAACCATATGTGCAACAATATACTTGAAACTTTAGATCCCTTTTTGTAGTGATGAATAGAAAAAGAACAGTGGAAAAAGAACAGTGCCATCGACACAAATATCCAAATATAGATGTGTCTAAAGCACTCCTACGCATGTGAAATCAAGAAACGTAGTACAATTCTGGACACATCTACGTCCGAGTTTGTGAACACAGTGTCCCAAGTGAAACTTAACTAAAAACGAATAGGTTACGTCCAACTAAAATGGACCGTGCTATGGATGTACAGATTTCTCCAGAATGAACGTGCCACTGAACAGTATACTCGAGCATAAATGATTGAGTTTAACCTAGCTATGAATGGATCGAATGATATGTTGCACGAGACATGACACCTCGACACGCAAATTGTTAAAATTTGGAGGATACATTTTCGGAAGCACGTTGTCAACCAAGAAAAGTGGCACGGGTCGCTAGCACGAACCAAGGATCTGAGGAACGCGTTACCATCGCTCACTGACAACAGTGCCCGCAGAGTTGTGGGCAAGTTGATTGCCGAGCGGTCTAAGGAAAGCCAATGTTTTGCAATGTCTTATGGCCCAATAAGAATGAGAAGATATGAGGGCGCCGACGACAAGCGAAGGCCAACAATGGGCCGAAGGAATAAAGCACAGTGTGGGCATGTGCGTGCAGCAAAACCGAAAAAATATAATAGAAACATAATAAACTAAAACTAAGCTCCGTGCATATAACAGAAGAACCGCAACCATTGGGATTAAAAGAAGCTTTAATATTTGCACGCAATCCTTATATATAAACTCAAATTTGGGTTGTATTTTGCACGTGGAATTAAGTGTTCAGAACTTTCTTGTCATCCTTTCACCAGTAAAGGAAGAACGATTGCCGATTATCACCCACATCAAGCAACTGGTATATAGAACTATAGAAGGAGCCCTGCACCTCACGGCATGTGTGCGTGTGTTCTTATAAAAAATGTGTGTGTGTGTGTGTGTGAGTGTGTGTGAGATAGAGAGAAAGTAACAAATCCAAGAGTACAGGGCAGCAACACAATAATTGGTAATACTAGTATCATCTCTTATTAGAATGCAATAGCGACAACAAGACTATGGAGGGAAAAGCCTCACACGTATAACCTTATGTTTACCAAAATTATAAAGTTCAACAATGCATCTCCCGGATGAAAAGTATCATAATATGTGGCCAAAAGAATAAACAACCTGGAAAAGGAAAAGGAACAAATATTATACCTTGATGCATGGAAGATTCGTAAGCACAACAAAAAGATCTCAAAAGAAAAAGGGTACTCTTTATCGTAACAAAGAAGTCATAGAGGTATCGAGCAACTCGTTACCTCAAAATATATCTGCCTCGGTATGGTGTATAGAGTGCATTACAACACCTACTCAGCCTGCAACAACCGTCAACCACTCTGTATAAGGGTTTAAACAAAACCAAAACTAAATAAATCGAAATGGACTATGAAATGGGAGAACAATGGCTTGGATAATAGTTGAGCATAAGTTTACAAGAGTTCATTTCTGAAGCAATTATTGCAGTTAGATTTGGTGTAATCATTCCAATGGTACATTTTTATTTACTCGAACACAACCCACTGGTTTCCATTAGTAACATCAAACAATTTGTGGGTTGTTTTAAACCATATGCATTGCTTTTCCCCCCGCAAAACTTCATTGTCAAGTTCTACCAAATTTCTATACTTTTTTTGATTCCCAAACGTCCCAAATATGGCAGCATCTAACAACCCTTCATTCTTTATTCCACACCAAGTCAAGAGCTATGAACAGTGGCTAAACCACGTTTTCATTGTTGGAATCTCATCACAACAAGGTCCAGCAGCACCAATAACCTACCATGCTAGTTCACAGAAATGCAAAAACATTTCACTAACACTCTGTTTCAGAGTACAAAACATAGAAACCAACGGGCCCTAAAGCGATAAAAATTCCATGGAGCATTACTACGGTGATTTACCTTTTCATGCAATGGGATGAAAACTGCTTTCACAGCTTCAAAAACCTCTTCAACAGGCTTTGCTGCATCAATCTTAAGGTGGAAGGAATATCAGTTCAGTGTGCGAATAAAATGAAAGAATGCTGGCACAAAAGAGCACAAATAAATCATTACCTTTCTAACCTTCCCCTTAGAGTTGTAGTACTCAATCACAGGGAGACTAGATTCCAGGTAAACATTAAACCGCTTCCGGATTGTTTCAATGTTATCATCATCTCTACCCTTTATTTTCCATAAAAGAGAGAAAAGTGATAAAATCAAAAGAAGTTAAAAGACAAATATCACATTGTTTGAAGAAACATATATAAACTTCAGGGAACAGTAAACATGTCTAACCTGATTCCGACCCAAAAGGCGCTTCTCCATCTCTTCTTCTGGACAATCAAAAAACAGTACGAACTCTGGTACAATACCAGTCTGCATACCATCAATGATTGGAAGTGAGTATAAATGCAAGTTATCACTGGATGGGACATTTGTAACTGGCTATTCCACTCCAACAGTGAGCATGCTTGCAGCAAAAAGAATACAGATTTAATCAGATGAATTAGACACTTACAACAGACTCAAATGCTGCACGGTTTTCTTCATTGCGAGGGAATCCATCAATGAGAAACTTGTCGTTTCCATCTTCTTGAATTGCCCGTTGAAGAAGCTTAATAGTTACCTCGGATGGTACAATTTTTCCCTCCTTAATCATGTTCTGAATCATAGTCCTACAAAACATTAGTGAAACAAGTGCTGAGAATGGAGGAGTGGCACAAAAGAACTGAAACATCATTTACTAATTCAACCCGATACAAGAATAAATCCATAGGTTACCACAACGTACCTATGGGCCAGGGGTAAACAATCTATGAGAGTAAAGAAAACCTATTTAACTCAATAGACAGAAGCTTAGATGACCATTTAGCGTCCTCAGACTTACCCATTTTCAGAACCAGATTTTATTTCTGCTCGGAGAAGATCACCAGCACTCAGATGGGTGTAGCCATAATTTTGCACAATGTTTGCACACTGAGTGCCCTTCCCACTGCCCGGGCCACCTGTAAATTGGTTAGAGAGGGATGAAATCAGCAGATCAAATCAGAAATTAAAAACGCCCTTCAGATCTCAAGAAAATAACATAGACAAGGAAAGCAGACCTTGATAATAGTTGGTTCTAGATATACAACGATAGTGGTGTACAAAAAGAATTTTTCTGGACAATTTATATATGTGGGCTCATCGTGGTTACCATTTCAAAACAAGAGACCCACAACTAGGCCGCAAAATCTGAGAAAACCAGAAAAACATCATTCTGGACAAGATCTATGAACAAAAATACTAGTTTGCTAATCATTTTCCAAAATCAATTGCTTAACGAGTCATCAAAGCAAATAATTTCAGCGTGGTGGCAAATTAGCAGCATTGTCTTCTGCACTGTTGCCCCCATCTTTCCATATGATTTGCTTTCTCACTCCCCATGCTGGCAAAAGCAGTGGTTTTAATGACGAGTAGAAAGTGATGGATCAAACTTAGCTAATCTTAGGCAACGTAAATACGGATCAGTGAGGACATTCCACTCCCTTGGTTGGTGGGGGCTATGCCGTCCTTCCTTTAGCTGGATGGACAGTTGAGGAGGTCACCCAAACATAACAAGAGGACAAGAGTTTGTTTTAGAGCATCAAGGTGTTCAACAAAGTAAATACATTTCCTTCTTAATTGCAAAACTCACTTTTATGTTCACAAAGAGAGTGGCAAATGTGGGACTCAGAATCATTTGACGCCCTATATAATTGAATTTCACAATTCTACCAGAAAGTGTACAATAGTACATGATTTCTATTTCGTCTCAATATTCTGATTCTTCTTTGTCTATTACAAAAGGAGCCAATCCAGGCGCCGCGTATGATCAAAAGTCGCGACAACTATGTTCCAAGTAAAACAAAGACTTTCCAAGTCCAGTAGTTCCAAGTAAAACAAAGACTTTCCAAGTCAGTACATCTTCTCCTAATGCCAAATACAAGAACTTTGAAGCTATTGAAGGATCAATTGTTGAAAATTTGAAGACTATAACAGAAGGCAAAGCACTCACCCAAGACAAAAACAACTGTAACCTTCTTTTCACTTAGCAAGCTTTCATCTACAACCTGGAATCAGGTATACCGTCAGATGCCAACTTAAAATCAAATGCATCTTCCTCTTCTCACGTGTTAGATAGATAAAAGAAAAAATAAAAGAGAATCATTCAGCATGTGTAGAATATACAGGTGTTTGGCGGGCAACATCAGAGCAATACTAACATAACAGATCCAAACTTTAGCTTACAGCCTGGATCACCAGTGTAATCTGTTAATGAAGTCAACTTTAGGAAAGCATTGCACATGCTGCTAGCTCTAACCATGGCCAAGAATACCGAGAACATTGCTGAATCATGTTCTATACAACAATAACAACAATAACATAACCCATTTAGTCCCCAATAATTGGGGATATGGGCGGGGGATGGATAGGAGACAGACCTAACCTTTGGCAATAAATGCACAAAGTGGCTGCTCCCAGAATACCACTGAAACAAATGGATTGGAGACAGACCTAACCTTTGACAATAAATGCACAAAGTGGCTGCTCACAGAATACCACTGAAACAGTGGTCCCCCTATACCGTCGCGTTTGCTGCGGAATCATGCCCTCAAATCAAAGCCAAAAGGCATCAAAGAGGGCAGACCCAAGAATCATTTTGATTTATGTGCACATTACCATGTTTCTTTCACTCAGCATCTAGAGCATTGGCGCTGAATCATGTTCTATCAAGAGGATAAAAGCAAAGTATTTGATTTTAAGCATTTATCAGGTCAGATGCTTTCAAGTTTAGGGTTTGACCAAAATTTTGAAGTCTTATGTATAGTCACATAATCTAGTGTCCCCCTAACAACCTCCTGCATATTTTCCAAAAGAATTCAGAGGGGAAAAAAATACCTTGTTTGCAGCATCAACAGCAGTCCCCATGTGTCCCAACTAAACTTTATGACCCTATGCAAGAAAAGAAAGGAAAATAAAAAATAAAAAATTAGACATTCTAAACAAAAGACTGAACATTTATGACTCCTTTTAGAATATAATTATCTCATTTGAGATTACTGAGATGATTAATCTCCTCAGTGATACAATTAATCTCCTCACAAAGATGTATTGCCCCTCGCTATTAGTCTGGGAACATGGCCCTAGTTGGATGCAGTTTTGAAGTTTGCTTTGTATAATTGGATTAAGAGGAAGCAAAGGAGTGCACAAAATATAAGAAATTATGTCCACCATAATCAAATGTCTCAAATAGCCATCCCATCAGATGGAGATCAAGCTTTTTTTGAAAACTTAACAAGTTCAAAACATGTGAGGCTTCTCTTGTTTATAGGACGAGCCGATCTCAAGTAGCTTGATTTTTTTATAAATCACAAGCCAAAAGAGCCGAGTAGTAGCTTGTTCAAGCTCGTACATTTTTGGGTCAATTGTAATGAGCTTCAAAAATTCAAGCTTGGTTTGTTAATGTTACAAAACCGATTTGAATGATCTTCCAATGAACGAAAATAAGCTCAAACCGGCATAGCTTATTTCATTTATCGACCCTAACTCGAATAACTGAAGAAAACTAGATACCTAAAACCATTACTCAAGCAAATTTTCCCAAGATCTGATTCAGGAACACCAAAAACGACAAAATTGAGCACAGATCAATGCAATCACTAGTCAGATCGAAGCAAATTTACCACCTCCTCAATAACCAACATCGAAATTCAACAAAATTCTGAGATATTAAACCTAAGCCAAAAGTGAACAGAGTAAGCAACACCGGATCAGGCAAAAATTAGAGATTGGTGCGAACAAGATCTAAGAGACTCACCTTAAAATGAGGAAGCTCGTTCGAATGCGGATCAGAAAGCGAGCAACTCGTTCGTGGATCTGAGAACTTATACAAAGGTGCCTGATTTATAGAGGCAAAGTCTCTCTCTCTCTCTCTCTCTCTCTCTCTCTCTCTCTCTCTCTCTCTCTCTCTCTCTCTCTCTCTCTCTCCCCGGAAGTAAGCGTTAGGGTGTTAACGAGGGCTTGGCGTAATTGTAACGGTTTACCAGCCATTAGCTTTTCTTTGTTCGTGGTCAACGACCCAGCGAATCTCAATGAAGGAATGAAAATTATGAAATCCACGAGGGTCCGTTTGCCAACATGTGGGAAAGTAAAGGAAAAGAAAAGAGGAAATTGACAAATTGTCAAGAGTGAACATTACCATGTCGGTGTAAAATTCCTCCTTTGAGGAATATTAAAAAGAAACCAAGAAAAAAAAATTGAAAGTGCAACCAACGGCTGAGATCCGTTCGGTACATTATTTATCAAAAAAAAAAAACATGAAAGTGTATTCGATGGCTGAGAACGGTAAAAAAAAAAAACCTGAAGGTGCAACCAACGGCTGAGATCCGTTCCGTACATTATTTATAAAAAAAAAATGAAAGATCCAAATCCGGCCGGTTAAGAGCGGTTTTACCCCGCCGGTGCATTTACATGTTTTTTTCTTGGTTTCTTTTCTCGGTTCCTACACTTCTCCTCCTTTTCATCACCACTTTTGTGAGCTGCATTGTATATAAATTTTTTATTTGAATCGTTCATCTTTTAGGATCCGCAGAATACTACATCTCTACAAAAAATCAGTTTGATCCGACATCAACAAATATATCAAAATTTGAATTTTGTTTTGTAAAATGGACGGTCATGGATTTTAAAGTTAAACTGTCATTGGCCGTCCATTTCGTAAAACAAAATTCAAAATTTTGTATTTTATCTATATCCGATCAAACTAATTTTTTTTTAATGAATGCACTACTCCGAGGCCCTAAAAGATGAACGGTTCGGATCAAAACAACAAATTCACGGTGGAACACACATACAGCGGTGGTGGAAAATGGAGTCTTACACTAGCGGTGTAAAAAATGTTTTCTTGTTAGAGGGGGAAAGTGTGAGGAATATGGTGGAGAAAAATTTACTATCCTTGAAATATTTATTTTGCTAGTATTTTCTTCTTACCATCTTTCCAAACCAGCCAAGGGTTACTTCCTTTTTCCTGAGATCCAAACAAACTCCAAGGCTCCGTTCATTTGTTAAAAATGTTATGCGAAAAAGTTAATCTTGAGAAAAGTAAAATCAAGTGAATTAAAGGACAAGGAAATTTACTTTCCTATGAGTATTCATTTAATACACTTGATAAAGGATGTTTCAAGGAAAGTGTGATTGGCGGGAGCAAAGTTTCCCACAACATATAATTCCTTACTTTTTCCAGGATGCAATTTGAGGAGAAAAGATGACAGTGGGAAAAATAATTTTGTGAGTTCCATTATTTTCAAGGATATTGAACAACCCAAAAGTTATGGGAAAGTTGATTTTCCCATCGTTATACTTTCTTGGCAACTGAACAAAGCCTGGCAACTGAACAAAGCCTAAAGTGAATGCGTGAACAGGAATGTGAGCATGAGTGTGAAAGGGTCTTTTGAAAATATCTTAGAAGTGATTACTAAAATTTGAGGAGAGTAATGATAGAGATTGAGAGCACAAAATGAGTATTAAAAGCGGGAGCGGAAGATTTTGGTGAAGGATTATGCTAAGGGTGGTTTCCCATTTTTTACCAATGAGACTTTTAGCCAAGTTGTTTCCCAGAAAAAGTCCCAACTTGGCTTTTTATTTTGTCTTTAGTCAAAAAAAAAAAAAAAAATTCATTGTTGGTTGGCTTCTGGCTTTTGGGCTTTTTCTTGGATAATTCCAAAAGAAGTTGGGTTTTTCGGTCTTAATTTTATAATTTTTTAATTCATTTTATTCAGACGAATCAATAATCTACAAAAATTTGACACAAACTAAAAAAATGCAATTTTCTTTTGAATAAAGATAAAAAAAATTAAATTAAACCACTTGACTAAAAGCTAAGTGCTTTTGAATAATAGAGAAACCAATAAAATCCTATTCTACCTTTTATTTTCTTTTACTTCATGTTGAAATAAAACAACCTTCTACGAAATTGTACGTCATGATAGGATCCTTTCACCACATAAGAGCATTGATCTTAATTATATATATTCAATATATTTTTTAAGCAATTATATATTCAATGTGATCATACAACTAGTGTTTAATTAAAATTTTATCAATTTTAAATGAACATCCATTGAATATATTATCCACAAAGTGTGGACATACAGTATTATTAATTTGATGCGATAATGCAATCTTATTATAATATTTCAATTTATTTATCCCATCAATCTATTAATCTCATCAAACAAAAGAACCTCTTTTATATGAAAGAATATGTATGGTACTATGTTACATTTGTCAAGTATATGAGCCGAGGGAAACAGGGGTGCTGAGCAGCCCTGTTCTATGCAACATAGTGTGCGGGCCTATCTTGGGGCCCCGCCGATACCGTTCCAACGATCGGAGACGTCCACCGCATAGAGCTTATCGAGTACGACAAGTGTACCAAAAATCAACTCAATCGAATATCGTTAAGTGCCTCATCGGAACACAAATAAGTTGAAAAAAATGGTTTCAATAGTTTTCATCTAGTGTTTCAAGACATGTGTTCCAATTTTTATCAACTTATTTGTGTTCCAATAAGGCACTTAACGATATCTAATCGAGTTGATTTTTAGTACATTTGTGGTACTCAATGAGCTCTACACGGTGGACGTCTCCGATCATCGAAACTGTACCAACTCGGCACCGAAATGGGCCGCATAGCACGCTGTGTAGCACCTCCCCAGGTTCGATACGGAGGAAACCACGTATAGAGCAATTTGAAGCCATGAAGTCATTGTGTCCTGTTGAAGGATCATAAGAAATCTCAACTTCAAATGCTTTTAAGAAAAGGAATAGGTATTCAATTCCTTACAGATGGTCCACTACTCTGGCATCAAGTTACATTCTTCACCAGATCACAACATTAACAGAAAGTCTAAATCACAATATAAATAGAAAGTCTAAGTGCCCAAAAAATTGCTCATAATTCAAAATTAGTGGCTCAGATTCACTTGGGCAATTTTTCTAGGCATATTTTATGAGTACGTATTTTACGGGTATGTAGCACTGCTGCAATAGAAAACCGTAAAATTAGTACTATGCTCCACTATTTTTTTTCCCATATCATGTTGGTAAGATATCAGAATCACAAAATTAGGCTTGCATTTGAAGCATGGCGAATTACTCAAAAAGAAAAACAACTACTAGATCAGTCAGTAAAAATAAGGGGTGTCGAGCTAAATTCTTTTTGTAGCAATTTTTTTTTTTGATCCGCTTTTCATAGCAATTTATCGGATGCCTTATATATGCGTATATATATATATATATATATATTTTTTTTTTTTTTTTTTTTTTTTTTTTGAGTAGTGCTAATGCCAAAATAATATAGAATAATACCCTGCTTCTCAAAATATGCCACATGGGTAGAGAAAAAAGAGGATTTAAAATTGATCATCTGGTCCCCTGTTGTTCCAAACAAAATTTCAGCTCACTTTGAACACCTTGTAAGGATACATTACCACAACCGAAAAAAGGGGCATTCAAATGCCACAAAACCGGGTTTTACCACAAAAATGAAATGGGATCTTGCATCCCGAAACTGTCAGATCTCCGCGCTTCAACTTGACGCCTCATCGTTAGTTCAGCTTCATAAAGAGTACCTTAGCTGTCGCGCCATGAACTAGAGATGGTCAAAGAGGCAATTTCAAGTATTCGGCACAACCAAGAAGATGTAAACCGGTTCATTGATTAGCCAGCTTTGGTGTTTCAAGTTGCCATTTCTTTGATTAATTTTCACCAAAAAGCGGGCAGGTAGTTTCGTTTGTAACTAGGAATTGAACAATCAGTCACCGAGTAACTTGTACAGTTTCTACGTTGATCTCTTGGCTTTTGATCCTCACTGATTGAGAAAGCAGCAGCTCATGCACTCTAGCCTTAAGCTGCATAATGTATACATTTGGTCCACATAAGATACAAGAAGAATCAGAAAAACTAGAGAGAGAGAGAGAGAGAAGTACAAGAAGAATCTGGAGGCCACTAATGTTGCAACCATGAACAAAGAGAACAGTCAACATCAGTTAATTTAGGAGATCATATGTTGTTCTACATACTCAACACTGTGGGGAGAAAAAGGAAAAACCAACTAATCTCTAGGCGCGCCCCACAGCCCAACTAGGGCCTAGTGACCTTTAGAACATTGTCCACTGGTAAAATAATCAAGGAATGTCATCAGTAAATGAGGCATAAGCAACTCCAGGAATATTAAAGGCAAGACAAACTCTTTGGATGGATATGGTCTCTGTGTTTCCAATTTCATTAAACACTTTGTTGAGATGACTATGTTGGTTTGATATGAATGTAGCTAACCCTATTTTTTATGCTCTCTCATTCATCTAATCTTTCTCCCTTTTACTTTAACATCATACCTTCAACAAAATTAATGCCTTTTCTTTTGTCTTCCTTCCGCATTCTACGTCTACCACCAGTTTCAGAATTCTAGTGTTTTGGTCCTGCACTTACGGGAATGTTGAGAAAGGAAAAGCAGAGGGGAATATGGGTGCATTTGCAAGGCTAAGTTTCTCTCTTTTCCCTCCTTTTTCCCCTCCACAAATCAAGATCCAAACAAATCCAAATGGAAGAAACAGGCAAGAAAGGCTACTTTCACCACAACATACCTACATAAATGAGTAAAAAGTCATTCCAGTTCAGAGTAGAAAGGGTCAAAGAATGGAAACCTCATTGAGCCCGGCTTCACTATTTACTGACACATGGATGGCTCCATCAGGTCCCACTTTCAGGTACCTTGCCAGCTCAAGATCATGAGCATCACTATCGTCTGTAACGTAAACAACAGGAGATTCTTGAAGAAGGTCGCATTTAGAGACCACATCCAGCCAAAGATGGTTACTGAACCTTTCTTTGATTTCCTTGTATATGACAAACTGTAGTATCCATTATCAGAGACCAGGAAAATGTTAATCTAAACGAAAATTTTCAGCTCAGGATGAAAAAGTCATCAGATGAGAAAAAACAATCTTCTTGCTCTCAAGAAGAACCTCTAGAAGCAGGATGAGATTGACGAGCAATTCACTGATTTTTTCAACAGATTGACTGAGAAACAGGGAAACTTTAAGCAGCCATATCCCTGCCCAATCTGTTGAAAGATTCCAGGTCTTCATTTCTTTCCATCAATCCTCACCCTCCATAAGGTATCACTCATAGTTACCAAAATATACTGACTGTTTTTTTTATGCCACAGTGATAGCATTACTAGGTTAGTTGTTAGTAAGCCACTATAATTGCACATACAGCTTCTTATATAATTCATGGACAAAAGTGCATACTTTTTATCTTGCCCAAGGTGAGGAATGCATATTTCTAAATTCGCCATGTCAGGGTATCAGCTTCGTTTAGTGTGGTTGCGCTTCTTATCTTCATTGGCATTTATCTCATGTCTGTGTCTGTGCTAATTAGACATACAAGAATTACATAAACACGACCACATAATATTTATTGTGTTCTATTGAACCACTATAGCACGACGAAGTACCTGATTAGAAGGTGAGGTGCCACATTCTCCAGAGAGGTCATGAACATAAAGTACGGCGGTTGGCAAATGTGAGAGGACAGCAAGAGTTAACTTTTCCAAATTATTCCTGTCATCTACAGATACATACAAGAAAGAGCCATGCGTTATTATTTATTGAAAAGAGAAAGAAAAAAAATGCAGACCAAGAAAATGAAACAGCCTGGTGTAGAACTGAACCAACAATCTAACCTCAATACTACTGACATTGGTCAGTCCATACTTTATCCAGAATGGAGGTACCAGATAACGTTAAACTCATACATATCTGCTAATTGCCTTATGATCTAGTCAATTATAACATTAGATGCATTGTCAAAATAAATTACAAATTTTGTGCCATCATAATTGCCTAAGCTAAGAGACGAAATTCTTTTCTTGTCCCTTTTATATTTTTCAAGTTTCTGGTCTGCATCAAAGCTCTCCTTGCTATTGCGGTAATCTTCTTCACAGGACATCCACACCACCTCAATCAACTCCCCTCTATATCTTAACCAGGTTCATTCATCAGGGGTTCTAGATTCATAAATTGGGACACTACTAATGCAGCACAGCAGCAATACTAACATCTACGGAGCCAACAAAAAGACCCTTAGCCCTTCATTGAAAGATGACCACAACTTGTTCATGCTCTGTTATTGCTACACTTTCGATAGCTTGGAATAGATTGTCAGGCCCATTTACTAACAGCTAAGAATTTAAGACATTTGGTAACTTAACATGGTATCAAAGCTTTGATTTTGTTAGAGGTTTTAGGTTTACATCTCTCCATCTGAATTTCATCCCCATATGAATTCTGTTTCTCTCCTTTGCATTCTGTTTCATTTTATGTATAGATGTTTGCATCTCCATGTGCAAGACAGGATTACACATGAGAAAGGGTGTCAGAAGTTTGATATACATTGTTGGGGCTATTTCCTATCATCTTAAGCTTTTGGAAAAATTGGTCACTTATCATGTAGTATAAATTCTCTAATACATCACCCAAAGTTTATTGTTTCTTCTGCAAAGCCAAACTTTTACCAGAAGAAATGGAAGACAAGAAACAGGTAGAAGAAAACCTGCAGGAGCAAGAAGCGGAATATGTGAGGAATGAGCATGACATTTCTAAAAGTACCTCAACAAGCTATAGATTGCAATCTGATACTCCCGTTGAACTACAAATATCATAGCAGATCAGAAATCTAACCCACATACATAAAATCAATCTCAGTGCCTACTATCTTCTAAATGGCCCTACTCCAGCCATCTCACCCACTGTCATCCACAATCCACTGTCATCCACAATAAGGTCCATCAAGTGACACGAAACTAGTTCCTCCAAGTCACCCAAAAAAGTCCCTACTTAACTCACGAAACTTGAGCTATAAATGTATAGTGTACAGTGTACACAATTACAATAACCTGTATTCTCAAAAATATCCTACTATCAAGTCTCAACTAAAATGAAAAGGAAACATTCCTTGTACATAACTTTATCATTATAAATAACACAAAAGCCTTGTATTTACAAAGACGAAAACAAAGTCTCATGATTATCTTACCATCATGTCTCCTCAGTAAGCCAGGTGTGTCTGTCACCTGCAGTCAATTAATAAGTGAAGCACATCATAAAGGGAAACAATGGATAGTAGAAAAATCCTCCAGACAGGACATAACTGACCTGAAAATTCTGGTAATTGAAAGCAATATGACCCATTAGAATCCCTCGAGTGGTAAAAGGGTAATTGCAGATCTATGTCAGGACAAACCGAATCTTAGTTAGAACTAATAACATCTATGTGACAGCAAAACAGCCATCATTTGCATGTAAATCAATAAACGTCATTCATCAACCCTAAAATTAAGAGGCCGCCAAACTCATGAGAAATGCAAGGGCATAATACCAAGGAGACCAAGTTCTCAAGACTTTCAGCCCAAGCTTCTAACTTTTGCTGAGCAGTAACACAACTCGAAAGAGCTTATAGCTAAACGGCTAAACCCATAAAATCAAATTTAACAAAAGAAGCATGTGAAGGCAAGTCCACTAACTAGACTTGGTAAGTGTCAAGGTAGTAGCACCAGAAGCTTGGGATTTTACCCAGCCTCCATTGGAGATGGTGTATTATGGATGTAAAAGATATATTTTCAGCAGTGTCACACTCTCTTTTTGGGTACTCCTAAAAAAAAGCAGACAAATAAAACAATTAGTTATGATGTGTGCATACCTCAGGCTTCCCCGTTGAAAGTATGCGGACCAAAGTTGACTTCCCAACATTAGGAGCTCCAACAAGGCAAAGGGTTGGTGATTCCAAATCTACCACTGGCATTGCCCTTAAAGTCTACATCCGTGTTAACCGAAAGAAAAACATATAAGGGAGATGAAGGAGGACAAGCATTGATGTGAAAGGAACTTTGTTTTCGATGTCATCTCACAAGTAAAATCTCGAACTTCAGGTAAGAGGTCTTATCAAAAACTGCTTTCTTCTCTTTTCTCCCTCATTTCAAGTTCATCTTAACAGATACAATATCTTTTCAGAAACATTTGTTCTTACGGAACTGTCTCTTCACGGTAACAAAGCAACAAAAAAAAAGGGACTATTAACTTAAAACAAAAGTATCATGGTATTTGTCAACCTTTACAATTAACCGTATCTATTTTTCTCCTTTTAAGTTTTACCCATCCTCTAAATTTTTTTGCTTTTTATAATAATTATCACCCCATGACTCCATTCCTCTCCCCTGGAAAAGTTGGTAGAAACATGAATTCCCTCCAACTATGACCTGAGATATCTTCTATTGAACTTTTAAATGCATAAGAATATATAAAAATTTATACAGTAAATAGGAAAGAAATAAGCCAGGAAGGACATGGAGACAACCCCTGATGTGGGAGACAAAGATACAAATATACAACAACAATAACATAACCCATTTAGTCCCCAATAATTGAGGGTATGGGCGGGAGATGGATAGGAGATAGACCTAACCTTTGGCAATAAATGCACAAAGTGGCTGCTCCCAGAATACCACTGAAATAGATGGATTGGAGACAAACCTAACCTTTGGCAATAAATGCACAAAGTGGCTACTCATAGAATGCCACTGAAATAGTGGTCCCCCTATACCATCACGTTTGCTGCGGAATATGGAGATTACAAATATGGAGATTACAAATAAAGTTCAATCAATTATTTCTCAAGGAGAAAAAATACTTGGTTAAAGGTGAAGAAATGGTAAATATAACCTCATTTATGGCATATGCTGGATAATCGATATTACACCTCAATATCTTGTAGCTGTCTAAAAGCAAATTGAATTGTAAAATTGGACTATCAGTCTACTGGAACAGATATTATAGCTCAATACTTCGTAACTGTCTAAAAGCAAATTGAATTGTAAAATTGGATTATCCGACTATCACTCTACCCAGCGTATTTGTATCAATGGCAATTTACCTTGGCAATATTTAACAAATTGTCAACAGCTTTTCCTTCTTGACTAAAAATCTCTTCAAGTTTTTTCATTCCCTGCAAATTAAAATAATAAGCATGTAAATGAACGGGCATCAAGGGCCTCAGATATGGGATTTGCTCAAACTCAGCTGAGTCATCATGAAACATTGTGGGTGAAAATAATAACTGACCTCACTCAACCGCTCCTCTGCTTCTTGCTTCGATGTTGACTGCCAATATTTATACATGCATTATATCAATAGCTAATGTACTTGGAATAATAATATCCTTAAGTGTTAATAACAAAGTAAAAGTCCCTTTTTAACTTCTGTAGTTCTGTTTGCTTCTTCAAAAAATAAAAAAATAAAAATCTAAAAACATCCAAAAGAAGATAAGCAGAACAGTCAAAGAAAAACGATACCAACACGCGCACTGAGTGAGAGGGAGAGAAGAAACTAACACCAAAAAGATTCAAAACCACTGCCTTTACGATTAAAGAAAAGAAAGAGCCTTCCATTGAATGCACAGGGAATCCATGTCTCCAACAGCCCAAAAAGGGCTTGGATTTCATGGCTTTCTTCTTTAGAGAGGTAAAATAGAATAGGGGATTGAGTCGCGCCCAAGGGACACTAATTAACAATGCTCCCTGGGTTTAATTTCACTAGTTAATTACAAATAATCAGCCACCTTCAACCAGGCTTTGGCCAAAGATCAAAAGTGGCAGCCTACCACAAACTTTTGTCAATGAAACTGGTCACTGGACAATCTGCATCCATGGGAAACCTTAGATAGACTCAAGCAACAATTTTCAGGGTTTGGCTTTCCCTTACAATTTTCAGCAATGCAGGGGGATTTACAACATTTGTCTTTTGCCTGGTCCCATTAGCTAGGTTCCCCTTCACAATAGCATTAATGTTGTGGTAGCTAACATCTTGGTGCACCTTCTCAGAGTACCAAACTGATCCCGTTGCAAACCCAATTCACCACATACCTTGCCAAATGGACGCCAGCACCAGGATCCTGAAAAGGGAATCTGGGACCCACACTGCCGCCACTTGCCAAAGGCGGGCTCCATAGCACGATCAACTTCACACAGTAATATGAGTGCACATCAGCAGTGTGGCACTAGAAGGCTTTCCGGTCCACAATCGAGTAGACTATTTTTTTTCTTATGAACTCATTGAGAGGATAAAGTGAACTTTCCATGTGAAGACTAAACCAGTTGCAAACATGTAGCATCAAAGAGAAAAATTCTTCAAAACATTTACTTGGCCCATGCACCGTTCAGACCTCTAACTGAGCCTGATAGAATCTACCAATCATAAGCCACCCGTAAAAAAGGAAAAAAGAAAAAACCCTTCACAAATCCTCCAAATTTTAAAAAGCCATTGGAGCTGCGCAGTTACAGCACTACTGTAATAATACCAAAAATATTCCTCTTCCACGAAAAAGAAGGCCCCTCTCCCCATATGTTCAAAATAGTTATACAAAGGAAAAAAAAAAAAAAAAAAAAGAAGAAGAAGAAGATCCACTGACCAATTCTAATGGTCTTACAAAGTGTATAGAAAACAGTCAACAAACATGAGTCTTAATGTTCAGGCAAATGAAAACCAAGTGAACAGTGTGATTTCTTTAAATGACCGTGCACACAGCTATTAACCAGAGACTAAATTATACAAAACTGAATGCAGGAGGTAATCAGGAGCAGAATTTTTTAACACCAACCATGGGAGTGGGGCAAATATGTAGGGATAGGAAGTTCAAAGGACTTTGGAATACATTTAAGGTGCAAGGTTACGAATAAAATTTTGTATCAAAGCAAGAATAACTTGGATAGCTTTCAGGATGCTAGAATCAAGCTAGATTTCATCAGGTTGCTGGCAATTTATGTTCAGGCAATACTATTGAGAAACAGCATGAAGGTGATACATTGGTATATAATTGTAGAGCATACAAAATCCAACCTTGGCACAGAGTGCGGCATGTTCCTTTCCAACACCTGTCACCTTTTTCCTCAAAGCATCAACGTGTCCCAAGACCTGCCAAAACATAAGAGAGTCCATTGTTTGGTTGACTGCAAAAAAATTCACAGAAGCAAAGAATTTTCACTTATGCACAACACATATGTAGAAAAATCAAGTTAAATTGAATGCTCAAGCATCTGAATATCACTTGCAATAGCCTAGTAGTTGTAATAGCTTGTAACAAACGAAAAAGAGAACTTCCAATTGCAGTTTCGCTTTCCCAAAAGCAAGTCCAATTGCCTAGCACGCACTACGTTGGTGAAGAAACAGATACCTAGTACTTCTTCATTCGTGGCACTGCTTCCAGGACATTCTTTCAGTTAAGCCGGTCCAATAACTTGTCTTTAAAGAAATTATATCTAATTGTACTAGCTTTAAACCGTCTAAAAGAGGAATACAAATATGGATACCACAAGGAAGATAACAAGGTCCCATGGAAACTACATAACTTCAAGAAAAACTACATAATTAATACCTCCTCATAATTTTCCATCTCAAGAGTCAATTCCACAAGAGACCGCTCGTAAGGGTGCAGCAGTTTTCTCTTTGGGAAGTTCTCCTTGTACAACCTTAAGGGAACGGAAAGTTCCTAAAGAATGAAACAGAAAGCTATGTCATCAGTTCTAACAAATCAGACAAGAGAACTAAGAAGAAGGAATATTGACACGGGACACCAACACAGAGAGATACACAACAATTCCTGGAAAATTACGACTAAGATACAGCTGGGACACGACATCAGATAAATAATGCATATAGGAAAAGAATGAAAATTACTTCATTTTCAACAAGTCATGTGAATGTCACAGCAGAGAAATGGGAAAGCAGAAGCCCCCGGTTCTTTGAACAAAGGTTTTATTACATCAAAAGACATATAAGAAACAGAACTTATTTTCACATTTATATGTTGGAAAATAAATGGAAACATAATGTCCCAATATCCTTTAAGAAGCTATATTCCCATTTCCCAAACAAATTTCAGGAAGTAACAGGTGTGTTTCTAGTAAAATTCCTGAAGGAAGAATGGGTAGCCATAATCCATTTTCCAAACTGGTCCCCAAAGTTACTTTCTTCAAACTCGTGCCTGAACCCATATGACTTGTTTGTTCTATCATCCATGTGCATCCAAACTATAGACATCACATGTGTCCCTGTACATCTGAAGCGCATTCTCTCGTGTCCAATTTTGCGGAGAAAAAAAAAAACAAATTCCATGACATATTGAGATGATTGTTCAATACATGTTGAGAAATGTTCGATAGTTGCCAATATCCAACACGAACAGCAAATTTTTCTAACTACTAAATTGCCCAAAGGAAGGATGATATGTAATATACTTAACATTTTCAGTTACACCAGTTTCAAAATTTGTCCAAACTTGTGCCACGACACTTTTGTCATATGTTCCATCATCCTTTCTCCAAGCTCTAGACGTGTGTTCGGGACAAGTGCAGCCCTAATTGTGTCCAGTTTTACAAAACGCTACATGAGATGTTTAGACATTTGTCCAACAAGTGTGGGGACATGTTCACAGGTTGTCAGTATCCGAATGGCCATCATACCTGTCATCGAAGGGTTTGTACTTCTTAACAGAGTAGGGAACTGAAAATATAGCAACAAAGTTTACAACAAGCAGTTTACCTTCATTAGTGTATCAAGTTGCTTTGCACCTTTGTTTCTCTCACGCTTCGCTGCATTGGGAATGCCTACGGAAAGTCCAAAGTGTCCAAGTTATCCATTGGTTTCATAACCGAGTTCAAATCCAATTCACACAAGAGCCACAGATATTCTATTACCTTTTGTAGCTGAGACCCTTTTTGCCTTCCTTAGTGCCGAATAAAGAATATCAACTGATGGCATCACCACCGGTAACTTTTGAAATGCCCCAACAGTTTCTTGGGTTGCTAACACTTTATCCTGGAATATGAACAAAGCAACAAGAAGCAAATCCTTTATCATGTCTTGCAATCAAGATAAATACGAATTTGGACCGGGTACACAACCAAAACGAAAATGGAACATAGAGTTGGAAAGTCGAACTACAAAATGCAACAAACACAAAACAAATATATCCCATACTTTCACTAATTATGCGAACCACCCTTCTCAAAAAATTTCATAAGAAAGGTAAACCAAACAAAAACCACACATGATTTGAAGTTAGTTTACAGAAGCTCCATAGGCACAATTTATTCTTTTCTTTAACACCTTCCCAATGCTCTTTACCTCCACCCCACCTTCCATAGGCATAAAAGAAAGAGAAAGAGAAAGAAAGGAAGATAAAAGGAGTTACTAAACAGAACATTATTACTAGGCATTGGGTTCTATGAAAGCCTTCAGCCAGAGGACCACTTTCACCATGCCATAAACCATTTTCTATTGTATTTACCAATGTTCTAAAAGGTTTGGAAGGCCAAGTACTCCTCGTCTAAGCACTAGAAGGCACCTCACCGACTAGACCAACTAGCTTGAATAATTGCCCGACTAGGCGCCGAGTACTCGGCCTTGGAAGCTAGAAGGTGTCCGGCCACCCTGGGAGCGCCTAGGGAGTTTTAGAACCTTGGTATTTACTTCAATATCACCCTTACCTATATCACGGAAGTTATGTTTAAGTTCAGGAAACAACTAATCAGGATATCAAATAAAGGCATGAACTAATATAGATGTAGAACCAATGAAAAAAAAAACCGAAAAATTGAAAATTCCTTGAATCAGTAGAAACAAACCCCAAGGTTGAAAGCTTGATGGCGACCTGGAGAACTGAAAGATGGAGACACCGAAAATTGTCCAAACAGGCACTTGTGAGCTAAAATATGACAGAAAGTATCTGTGTAGAACCCTACAAACGAGTAGCCCTAAGCTAGCTGATGAGTACCAAACGTAGATTATGGGCTGCAAGTTTGAATACATTTCTGAGCTCAATAACCTACATGGCTCTATAAGGCTTTATAAATTAGCTCTCTGGGCCTACATTTTCGAGATTGAGAAGTGAAACTTGTATCTGAGGAGTCAAGGGCATATATTACAATCCAATTTTTCAGAACAGGGCTAAAGTGGTTGTACAAGGGCCATTTTTTGAGCTAGATGACATATTGGTTTCTAGGAATAACCCCAAGTAGTTTTGGAACTTAAGTATCATGAGACAATGCCCGTGCACTCCCAGCAACTACAAAATAAACATGAACAGAATTACAATTCAACATTTCAAACAAAATAAGGAGTGGTAAATCATTGCTGGAAAATTACAACACAAGTACCTTTACTTTGTTCAGTTTATTTGGGTCATTCGGTACATAGCTTCCATTCACAATTTCATAAGTGGCTGTTTGCATATCCTTACTGAAGCATAGGGATGGCACCATATACCGACCTACAACTGAAGGCAGCATGTCAGTGAAAATTTTGGGTATTAGCATTACAAGACAATTAGAAATTAAAACCAAAGTAGACTTGAGAGTAGCAATGTCACCATCACAAAGACGAAGGGAAATCAAATCAAAGTAGACTTGAAACTAGCTATGTATAATAACAAAATAAGAAAACAAAAAGGTAAAAGATATTAAATTAAGTGCATCAATTATGAATGTGAGATAGGCAACAAGAGGATATGTCAATTAAAGATCAATTTTGAGAGACCCATGCAATTGGGTATGTGAAATTTTAAACAAGAGAACATCTTAAGGGCTGTCATTTCGTTTTAAGTTGGAGCCCTCCAAGATATCTAACACGGCAATCAGAGCTAGGTCTTGGCGGCCTCTCCTAGCGTTCAATTCCGATACCTCATCAATCCATAACTCCACGTGCTACCAGTCAGCACGTTAGGGAGTGTTTGACTTCATCCTACATCGGTCATCTAAGCGACCCAAGCTTGATTAATATAATTTAGAGGTTATTCTACTATTGCCAATTGGTTTTAAATTTAAACCCTTCAAGAAATCTAACATAATACTCCGTACCGAAATGCATCTGCATATTTGCATGAAGTGCATCTTGAAAGTTGGAAAAACAAACCCATGAAAAACTTCAAAATACAGTAACCATAACAATCGTAGAGAAGACATTGGTTACCCAGAGAATATTTTGAAGGGTTACTCAGTGAATAGTAAGCGTAATGAATCTAAGCATATGGACACAGAAACGAGAGTGAACCTTTAGAAAACTTGGAGCGAGCGAACAATTTGGTCGAAGGAATCTGCCGTAACTGTATAAGGCTGGAGGTCCCGTTCATCTCTCTCTCTCTCTCTCTCTCTCTCTCTCTCTCTCTCAACCTCACGAGTGGTGTCGACAGTTGCAGCGGTTTACAATCGTGCTACAGTCACATAAGAAATAGGTTGGGGAAATTGCAATAAACTAGTACTTTTAATTTATGAAAAAAGTTTTAAATTTTTTTTTAAAATACTGAGTATTATTTTTTAGTACTCATTTTGCAGATCGGACAAATATTATTTTTGTTTTTATATCAAATTAGAATTAATGAATTAATTTTTTCAATAGGTACAATGATATTCAAATCTTTACAGACAAATTAATTAAAGTGCGCATAAATTAATTCGGACACATTTTTTAGCGGCACATGTTTGATCCGTACACATTTTTTAGCGGCACACTTTTTTGTGGTAGTCAAAATATGGTGGATGATCAAGCATACCAATCCTTCCAAAAGACCTCCCAAACGTGACAATAGGAACTCCCATGACAATTTTTTTTTTTTGTGGTTGCCAAGGAAAATAAAAATGGAGAACTTATATAAAGCTTCGTATTCAAAAGATTTTCCTTCACGTTAAGCCGCCCTGCAGTATTACAAATTGAATATTGAATCTCTTAGCACGGGAATCACAACAAAAAAATACTAATAAGTAAATTTTACTGTAATATATACTTTTCAACTATAAAAATGTTGAAAATTTAGCCTATGTAATGACGTTAGAGGAGTTTACATGAATATGTATCGCAATATGCAAAAGCTACAAAATCCAATCTCACTGTACAATACTATGCACAACATGATTTGGATAGTCCATTTTAAATAAATAGAAAACCTACTCAATTATTCAGAAATCAAGCCATCCTTTTCATGAGGAATCAATCCAATATTGAGCGGATGATTATATGTACCGAGTTCAAACTCTCTCGTCGTACAAAGAAGAATTGGTTTAGACTTTGAACACTCTCGTCATTCAAAGAATGAAAATAGAGTGATATTGTCAAACAATTATCGAAGTGAGAAGAATAATGCAAAAAAATATGCTTCCTCCATCCCATATTATCAAGCCTCTTTTCACTTTTGGAAGTCTCAGAGAATTGTCTATAACGTTTAAATACAGATCTTGTTTGATAAATCTCAATTAATTTTATTAAACAAAGTTGTTGGAATGACAAAAAAATCATAAGATTACGAGATACAAACAATTCTTTGAAAAAATAAAAAAAAAAAGGTAAAGAGGCTCAATAATATGGGACGGAGTGAGTAGTAATACTAATAAAGAAAGTGTGTGCCTGAAAATCTGAACAATAAATAAAACCAACAAAAAGAAGATTCCAATTCTACCATGTAGAATGAGTAAGCCAATACTTTGAAATTTCGAAAAATAGATGGCTTATTTTTTTTTAATTATAGATTTATGTATGAAATTGATTATAATTACTTTTTTAAAATCTAATGAATAGAAAGTTACCACTTATCAAGGGCTCTCAATAAACACCCCATTTTGCTTAATATATAGTATAGATATAGAACGAGCATAAATAGAATAATTAACTAAAACTTGTGAGAATTTGCGTGCAATTTAACTAGTGTGCATTCATTGAGGATAGAACATGAGAATTCTTATTTTTTATTGGGTAAAGGCATATAATCGGTGTTGTATAGATTTGTTTTCTTATTATTCTGTTGACATCTTAAAATTATTCGAGAAATAATTATGGAGTATATCATCGAAGATAGGCATCAACATATGAAGGAGGATAACAATTAGAAAAATTATGAGTTTTTATTTGAGAAAGGCAGAGAATCCTTGTGAATATGTAGATATTCTTTCTTTAATCATTCGATTGAAACTTTTAAATCAATTGCTAAGATATTATTGTTTGTTAAATGAAAACTATTGTTTTAATTTTTATACATCCAATCATTTCCTACCCCTTCGCTCCCCCACATCTATTTCCACTAATATACCCTTTGCGCAATGTATAGTATAAATGAGCAAAAATGAAATACTCCCTTCGTCTCATAAAGTTTGATCACTACGAAACTACGTGCAATTTTCAAACTAAAAAATAATGTATTAATCAAAATAATTTTTGAATTTTTTTTGCACTGTATAAAAGTTCTCGATGAGATGTATCAAACAAGATCTATATTGACTAAAAAATTATTTTCGCAAGCACGTTATTTTTAAGGTTGAAAATTGCACGTAATTTCGTAGTGATCAAACTTTATGGGACGGAGGGAATAATTAACTGGTAAAATTTTAGAGAATTTATGTGCAATTTTAGTAGTGCAGCTGCATTGAGGATAGAACCTGAGAACTTTTGACTTTGTAAATACATATAATCCGTATCATATCGATTTATTTTCCTTTCATTATTGACAAGTTAAAATTATTCGAGAAATAATTATTGGTTAGTGTTTCATTGAGGATAGACATTAGCACTTGATCAAAGGATGATAACAATTTGAAAATATGAAATTTTGGATTGAAAAAGACAGATAATCCTTACTAATCCACCATTCCTTCTTACTAATCCACCATTTTTATCTTAAAACCGTGTAATTTTCTAACAAAAAATAAAATACTCTACTTCATAATTTATTGAATTTGTTCAGGTTGTTGTTAATGCCACGAGGAGGTTTGTTAGTGCCACGAAAATAAATTCACGTTGATGGTGAAATAGTGAACTGAATGGGTTGGTCATTTCCTCCGACCAGTTCGAATCCAATCCGATTCTCGATCCGAACGGATCGACAATATGAAAATCTGTTTAGAGATTATGGAGATTTTTTTTGAAAATATTTTCGGGATTGGGTAGGGGTGGAGATGGGCAGGTCCCCGCCCCGAATCCATTCTCCAATTCCATCCCCGCTCCGCTCCGCCTCATCCCCAAATATAAGGGTCTATTCATGAGTTATGAAACTTTTGAGTCCCACTAAATTATTTTCAAACACATGGGGTCACACTAAATTTTCTCCAAATATTTTATTGATAATTGAACTTTGTAATACAATAAATGTGATTAAATAAGAAATGCATCACTATAATTTGAATACATTCCAACTATGTTGACATCTACTCAACTATCAATCAGATACATTCCTTAAAGTAAACACAAAAAAATGCAAAATAAAAACAATAATTTACAAATCGAACCGTTGATTTTGTTGTTCCTTTGATGAAAGCAATTGTGTGAAGTTTCTTCTCGATTGAGTTTAGAAAGCTTGTCAATCGGGATCCAATCTGTGTTTTTTAATTATTTTTTTCATCCGATTAAATGCCTACTGATACGCGATCCACTTAATTTTTTTTACGACTGATGGATATCATAATACCGTGCTCGTGCCATTTGACACCTCTACTTGTAACTTGATTTTAGCATTTAATTTGTAACTAGAATTTTAGGTTTCTAGTAATCTATTTTTTTTTTAATGATTGGATTCCCAAATTCACGTGGAGATGGAGAATGAAAATAAAGTACCATTGAGGATCATGTAGGGGATGAATATGGAAAAAGGGATTGGAGATTGGAGATGGAGATAATATTCTCCTGCTCCGATTCGTCCCCGTGTCCATCCCTGGAACTGATTGATGAAGTGGAGATGACAGAAGGTTTTTTGCAATGTTAGAGAAAGTATAAAACAGGGAGTAGAAACAGGCGGAGAGAGACGGCGAGAGAGACGAAAGGAAGTGTTTCGGTGTCAGATGGGTAAATTCTTCGTGGAACTAAAAAAAATATTTCTTCCGTCCTAATTTAAATGCTCCCTACAGTTATGCGCATTTTTTTTTAATTCTAATAATTTTTATTTTATAATGTATTTTATATGTAATATGAATATTATTTGATAGACCGCAATTAGTTTTATTAGAACGATTTTTAAAAAACTTTGAAAACTTTATCAATAAAAAAATATATCTATTTGAAAATGACGCAAATATATGGAGGGAGCAATTAAAATGGAATCAATGGAATACCTCCGTGGCATTAGCACCACACTTTGTTCGCACAAAGACAGACACAAACACAAACCCCATATCCCACAGGATTGGAGAAACCAACAGGAGACATCGGAACGTTTCAATTCACCGTTACAGTTCACCGCAACTGATATCTCTGACTCGGTGACTCATTCCCCTCACATTCTGAGTTATTCATCCGACAAACCAACCATGCCAGCAGCTCTGAGTTCTCTCAATCTCTTCACTGACTCGGTAACCATGAACCAACTCCACAAAATTAAACCATTTCCCAGAAATAATCTCACTTCCATGCCCAAGGCAATCACTCCTCGGATGTCCATTGTATCAAATTTTTACCCAACACACAGGCATATGTTCCTTTCTCCATTCATGTTGATTTCTACTTCTACCTTGAATTTAGTGTAATGCTTTCGCTGATATGTTATGTAGCTATTTGTAATTGAGAAATGCTCGAAATAGCTTTCTGCGTCTATCTCTGTGTTGTTTTTGGATACCCATTAGTCTTTTGTGTGATACATTGCAATAGAGCATCTCTAACCATTCACTGGAGAAAGTATATAACTAGATTCACAGTTACAAATGACTGGTGAAGAAATTGTTGGGAGTCTGATCCCCATGTACCCATAGACCTAATCCATTGGAAGTATCCACGGAATCCACACCACATCACCTAGAACCAATATACATTGAATGTATCTGCTTAAAAGGCTTAAAAGGGGTTGTTCCACAAAACTGACAAACTCAAAGCTGACTATTGCGCTTTACGAGAAAAGCCACCCTCTCGTAACACATCAACCTAATTTTACTCAATAAGCCAGTTCCACAGATTTATTCAGATGGAACCAATATACATTGAATGTATCTGCTTAAAAGGGGTTGTTCCACAAAACTGACAAACTCAAAGCTGACTATTGCGCTTTACGAGACAAGCCACCCTCTCGTAACACATCAACCTAATTTTACTCAATAAGCCAGTTCCACAGATTTATTCAGTTTAAGTTGGTTCGCAGAACGAAGCATAAGCCTAATAAGTGGTGAGTCGCTCAATTGTATATTAAGGTCCAATGCTTTTTCTATTTATCTGATGTGGGACTCACTCTTTCGCACGTGTTTCCAACAGAAATGCTATATTTTTGTTTTAGAACTTAGGGTTTCCAGGCCAACATATGGACACTTCAACTGCATGATTTATTCGAAGAATGTTGTTTCGATGGTGCAAATGCTGTTGATTCTATTTTTTCTCACAACTAAATGAGATGCTACATGTGGGTCCCATCGAGAAACATAGAGAGATAATTGGGCTACAGGATTTGGCACTAGGTATATCAATTCTGAAATATAGTAAGAGAATTAGCTAGCCATTAATAGAGAGGAGAAATTTGATCTTCGTGCTATTTATATTATATCACCATTGATATGTGAGGCTTGAGAAGCTTTGCTAGGCTACTATTGAACAAGTCATTAATGGTTTAAGCTGTACAAGATCAATGCATATTTCCTAGCTTGGACTGCTTTTGGGTGTCTTTCAACATCTCATAATTAAATTTATTGTTTTCTACTTTTATGGATAGTTGTATTTTAATTGGTGGTAAAGACGGCAAAATTTTTATGTGAGTGCTGAATTGGGAGAACCCGTTCACCAAAATATATAGTATAAGGCATCATAGAACTCCTTTGAATAAACACCTACCGATTTTGGTGGTATGTTTTATATGCTTCTTTAGTCTTCGATTGGGATTGTACTGACAAAAGGTCTTCCATCTTGTGCACCTAATCATTCACTAGCAATCTCATGGTTTTTTGGGGTTTGTTGTTGATACTGATGATTATACCATGTTTCACATTCAAGTATCTTAGTGGTTGTATTTTTTATGGCACGCCTGAATTTTCCTGGGTGTAAGACTCAGTGGTAAAGTTCCTTCCCTCTATAGTGAGTTTGTAGGATAAAGTTATCATTTTCCCCCCATCTTGCTCCCCATAACCTGCGATTTGTTTGGTAACACTCAAGTTTGTGAATAACTTACTTGACAGCATTCTTGATATTCCAGACTTGTAGTTATAGTGTTTGTAACTGTCAGAAGCTTGAAGGTTTGACTTGCTAGAACATCTCATAACTTGTCTGT
The DNA here is from genome assembly GCA_022606695.1 of Vaccinium macrocarpon. Taxonomy (NCBI): domain Eukaryota; kingdom Viridiplantae; phylum Streptophyta; class Magnoliopsida; order Ericales; family Ericaceae; genus Vaccinium; species Vaccinium macrocarpon. The sequence continues at coordinate 5,544,030 of CM040176.1, read as the reverse complement.
CAATTTAGATGGATATCTACAGAGAGAAAGACTGAAGGTGCAGAGGTTTTTGAAGTATTGAATTACTTCAACTTGGGTTAAATGTCCAATTGTAATGCCAAATATTTTAAATGTAAAATTTCAATGCTTCCGGTCATAATCTAGAGAATCTGTGTTATGGATAGTTTATTTTGGCGGTATTAACAAATCTTTCATCCTTGGAAGCAGCAGTTCTTCACTCTCTTTCCTTGCTCCTCTAGAAGCAATTCTATTTGATATTGACGGAACTTTATGTGATTCGGATCCGATCCATTACCATGCCTTCCGTGAAATGCTTCAGGAGGTACATTACATACCATGCCTCTTTTAATGCATGAGTGCACATGCGTTTTCCTATTATCTACCGTCACAGACCATTGGGAAAGTGTCCTGACAGATTGGTTTCAATGGAGGAGCTCCCATAACCGAGGAATTCTTCATTGAAAGGATTAGTGGCAAGCATAATGAGCAACTCTGTGAAGTCCTCTTCCCTGACTGGGATTTCCCAAGAGCCATGAAGTTTATGGACGATAAGGAAGCATTCTTCCGTAGGTAACCTGTGCTCCTCCTTCCTATACTAACTCCAATTGAAGTGCCAGTTCCTAAATACTATTGTCTCCAGTCATTAGACACTAACTATTTTATGCCCTTAGTACCATATGGCTCAAGACAATTGAGTCCCTTAACCGATTAAAGATCAGATTATGACCTACTCACTCCTAAGGTACTCAACACTAGATCAGTTTAAGGATCTTTTTATGATCACAGACATACTACTTTTCCTTTCATGTAGTTTGCTCTACTAAGGTTGAGTTTGGATCTAGATTTCTGGAGTCAAGGGAAAGGTAAAGGAAAAGATAACAATTAAAGATGGTCAGTTTAGGTGATCTTTGTGATTTGCTGATAAATTTTCTCCATGAATCTATGATTGAAACACAACCTAAGGCTGTGTTTGGATTGCAGTATTCTCAAAGGGGAATGGGAATGTGATGCCTTCTACCAATGATTCCAACGTTTGGAACAGACAGGAATAGGAATGTGATTCCAAGCTTTTATGATTCCAGCGTTTGGCAGAGACAGGAATAGGAATGTGATTCCTGATGGCATAATCAACCAGGAATCACATTCCTAGACTGAGTGGGAATCTGATCCCTCCCTTACCCTATGGGAATCTCAGATTTCTGGCTCATTCATTAAGAAAAAGAAATGTTGACTTTAATAAATTTCCAAAATAATTGTATCTCGCGTAAGATTACTAAATTAATCCAAACATTGAAATGTCATTTCTCCAGGTATCAAATTCCAAGGAATTCGATTCCCATCAATCATATTCTTGTTCCTACCCAAGAAAATTCCCGGGAATTTGATTCCCGGTAATCATATTCCTATTCTTACTTAAGATTCTGGTCATCCAAACACAACCTATATGTAATGTGATTGTGTGGAAAAAAAGAGAGTGATTCTATGAGAAAAACATTCTCAGGTGTAAAAAGTTGATGTTAAGGCCATTGTTCTCCCACAAATAAACTGGAAACACCTTAATAACCTTCTATAAATATGTTACTTTACTGATCACACTTGTCAATTTTTTTGAATGAATCTGTAGAATGGTTGTTAGTTTAAGCTTCACAGACCATCTGTTGGCTTATCTATCTTTCTGCAATCCATGCCAACTTTCTTGGCACAGCTTCTGCTTTCATTTATGGGGCAAAAACAATAGCTAAAAGATGAAAACAATTGATATACTCCTTTTTTTTATAAATAAATTGATATACTCATTTGGAAGTTTCGTTTTCCTGTTTATAGCTTCTGCTTATAACATTTTCAACTTTGACCATAATTTAAGCCGCAACAAACAACCACTATGCAGGTTAGCAACAGAAGACCTACAACCTATGAATGGTCTCAACAAGTTATGCAAATGGATTGAAGATCGTGGCCTGAAACGAGCTGCAGTGACTAATGCTCCTAGACCAAATGCTGAGCTCTTGCTGTCAATACTACGCCTTGAGGATTACTTCAAAACACTTGTCCTTGCTGAGGAATGTGACAGAGTCAAACCATTCCCAGACCCATACTTGAAGGCCCTTCTTACACTTGGAGTGTCCAATAAGCACACCTTCGTCTTTGAGGTTTTCATATCAACCCTACTATGGTCCTTTTGTTTCCACTTATTTGCTGGCTCATTCAGCTTAAGATTTGAAATCACATTCTTCAACAGTTGTAATTTGAAAAGCTAAGGAGCTTTCACTTTTCAGTTTTATGCTTAAAAAGGTCAAGTAAGCTCAAAAAGCTTTCAAACTTGGGTTACACATATTTTTTGATAACCAAAACAAGCCCCTTTTTTCACAATGGAAATTTGTTTTGCGAAGAACACTAACTGGTAAGCCAGGTTTGAAAACTTTTCTTGTTTTCTAATTTCTGATAGTTATTTAATTTTTTTGCTTGGAAAGGACTCCGTTTCTGGAATCAAAGCTGGAATAGGAGCTGGGATGCCTGTTGTCGGATTAGCTACGAGGAACCCTGAGGAACTACTGTTAGAAGCTGGTGCTGTTTTCGCCATTAAGGATTTCAATGATCCCAAGTTATGGAATGCTTTGGAAGAGTTGGAAAAATAAGGCACGAGATAATAGGTAGTAATAGCTTGTATTGAAAATACAGAAAGATTTTTTCCTCGACGATCACTTTATTGTATTTTCAGCTAGCTGTGATTTGCAATTCCGACAACAGAAAAAGGAAGGTGCAATTTTATTTTATTTTTTCAATTAAATGACCATTCTGATATATTTCATTACTTGCGGTGATGTAATATACCATTTGCCAAGGTTTGTACTTGATTTGCCAACATTAAAAGATCATAAAGGTTTATACCATTTGCCAAGGTTTATACTTGATTTGCCAATATTAAAAGATCATAATGTTTTGAGAATTCATGGCATTTTGGGTTGCGTTCAACTGTTTATATGACATTGCTAATTTGAGAGTTCAACGCTTATGCTTATTATAACTGCAGTTTATATGGCACTGCTAATTTGACAATTCAATGCTTATTATAACCACCATTGCGGCTCTTTTCAACTATTACTCTACCGATTTTAGAGCTCAGAGTTGGCTTCAGCCAACTAGTCAAACATCTAACTATGTTGTAGAGCTCTCGACTATAGGTGTGACAGGCACTTGACTTGTATCGGTCATGTTTCTGTTTGGAAGCTTCATCAAAGTGAAACTACCGTGTATAGCTAATCATTGACCAAAAAAAAACATGCATGTGCTCTCACAATACAATGCTCTCACACTATAATACATCAGACTGAATTAGCCATTTACACTGGATGTTCTCTTTCAATTAATTTGTTTATGTTTTTTTGTCTTTCCTGCTTGTATTTTGCCATTTTTAGTTGTATAAATATTTGCTTGTATGCAGTAGCTTTTGTTTAATAAATTTCTCTCGCTAAATTTTTTTGCTTGGAGCATCAATATCTGGATGAAGAAATTAACTTTAAGTTAACGTAGAGAGCAAATTCTTCCAAAACCTCAAAAATCAGACTAACCAAACAAACTCACCAAATTGAAGATTTTTCAACTTTGCTACAGTAATTTAATAAATTTGGTGACCTACTATTTACTCACCAAAAAAAGAGGAGGGAGAGAAGTAAAAGTTTGAATAAAAAGTCTAATTCTGTAAATTTTTTTATAAAGTGAGTTGTTAAAGTTTAAATAGAGAGTTTGATTTTGTGAATTTTTTAAAAAGTGATTTACTAAATTATAAAAAGTGTTGTTGAAGTTAAATTTGGTGCTTTTTTTGGTGTCTCAAATGTGGACGCCCTTATGCGCTTGGTTGGTTGGTTGGTTAGGAGAGAGAGAGAGAGAGAGAGAGGCAAGTACAAGAGGAAGCAGTAGATATAACAAATTTACAGAGAATGAATGCAGTCACTTCCGCAAACCACCAGAACCCAAAAAAAAACCCCACCCTACACTCGCGGAAACCAAACAAAGAAACTAAGAATCTCATCCTTCCGATAATTCAACAATCAACAAATGTCTGTTGCAACTGCAACTCTCTATATCGCAAACTATGTCTTCCTTATACAAAGCATCTCTAAAATAAGGGTCAGTCTCATCTGATCCAAGATACGGAATCAATCTCATCCCTGGCCGACTTATATAGTTCAAGCCTTTTCGCACATTGTTGCCTCCTCTCCATCAAAGCTGGATCTTCATCTAACATCTGAGCAAGCTGTTTACCCTACACATGGAGAACACCACATCCTCGTTAGTGTCGCAACAATTTCAACAGCTTTACACTTGAATGGGTATTTTAGAATGAATTGCTAACTGCAAACAAGTTAATTACTCAATTCCAACAGCATTTCATCAAAATTGGATACCTTTGTGAATCCATTACCATTGGCAACTCTCGATAATCTTGTACCATTTGTACAAGTTAATCTTTTATACCATATTTTTGCGCTAATTTATTAGGACCACTTCATTACCCCCAACTCTGCTGCATATTTTATACCATATTTTTTGCGTTGTCTATTAGGACCACTAAAATACCTAACTGTACCGCATTTTTCAAGGCGGGGAACTTATTTAAAGATTAACAATCTGTGTTACAAGATTGAAAAGCTCTATCGAAACTTTTTCCACACACAGGAGAGAGAAGCTATGCCAAAAACTTTATCTAAGTAGACGCGTGCTGGGGAGAGAGAGAGAGAGAGAGAGAGAGAGAGAGAGAGAGTACCTCTTTCTTGCCAATTTGTACGTAGAAGCGATTGAGCAAGTTCTGTTTGGCTTCCTTAACCTGACAATACACCACTGCCTTGGGAATGGTAGTCTTGATTGTATCTCCCACCATCCCCACATAAGATGATACATTCGATGCTATCCTCCTAAAGTGCCCCTCCGAGTAGCGATCTATAGCTGGGGTTGCGGCAGCGGCACCAGGGGGGCCACCTGGGGGGTTTCCCGCTTTCTCCATTTCCTGGGGTAGTTTCCTGAAGAAATCAACAGTCAGGTATGAAGACTCCATGTCCACCAGTCTTATAACTGTCTTCTTACTCTCCTCCCTAAACCTTTCCAAGGCTTCACCAGCAGCAGCAGCTATTTCACCTTGCAGAGTAGGAAACCGCCTCAACTCCTGTCCCCATCGGAAACACAAAATGTTAACTAAATCCCAGAATCCAAATAAAAAGGACGTTAGCATCTGCATTTACTCTTTTGAAAGGCAATTTAGTGTCAGAAAATAGTCATTTCGTTACGTAACCCACAAATTATTGCTACATTGTATCTTTTAATGCCATTGTTAGATTGCAAAATTTAGTCCAGTTATCAGTGCCCTTGTTAGAAGAAGCTAGCCACAGAGACCGGGGGGGTTGTGTATTTAAACAACCAAACCTTTTACAAACAATATTGGGTTCCACTTTTATTAAGTTAACAAAAAAATATCAATGCCCTTGTTAGAAGAAGCTAGCCACAAAAAAATATCAATGCCCTTGTTGGTAGTTAACAAAAAAAAAAAAAAAGTATTCCAATGGGAAATGTTCTTCGTGCTTTTAAGAAGTAAAATACGTAATGAACTTCCAAAAGTAGTTCACCTGAGTTTCTCCAATTGACTTCCTAACGAGATCCTTCAAAACGAAGTGAACCTACAAAACAAGAAACATCAATCAGTAAACACATTCAGATGCAAGTTTTGCACACTACTTGTAACGATCAAATTGAATGACCAAAACAGTAGGAACACTACTACTTACAGCATCTACTGAAGCTTCAGCAGGGCCCCTAAAATAATTTAGTGACCCCTCAATAAGTCTTCGATAACCTTGCTCGGGTGCTATCAAGTGTGGTTGGTAACCATCGGCCTCTGATACAATTTTCCTTACATTTTGCAGAGAAAGGTGCCGATCAAATGGAAGCTTCCGTAAAGCAGCAGGGAGCTGGTTATCGAATACTCCATAAATTCGGTCACCTCCAGGTCGGCTGGAAATAAAAAGAAGACAAATAGCTAAAGCCATAATGAATTGCTAGTCAGAAGCTTTAGCTGCCTGTTTTACTAGTTTATGTAGGGACAATGTGAAATACATGAGATTCTAGTTGCAAGGGGGATTATGCTATTCATTAAGAATGCTCTACTAGTCCACTAACTACAAATTCACAAACTAAATGCATGAGATTAGCCGAAAATTAGTAAATTAGCCCTACAAAAATTATGCTGTTAGCTAAGTCCGCAATTGTGGTTGGCAAAGGCATTTATGTGCACAATTCACCTTCTCCTCATTTGGTAAGTACGTTGATGGAAAATGTGGACAAACCATTTCGATAACATACATCCTTGTATTTTCCATTTCATGGCAAACAGTCTTCCCTTCAAACCATTCAGGAAGCAAAAATTGATGCCTCACAATGAACTTTGGGTGATGGCTGGCCTTTATGAGAGTTCCGTTTCGGAAGATGACTTGGTATACAAAAACTTTAGGGTGTCCACTATCTGGTTTATGGGTTAAAAATGTGAAATCATTCATGCCTACTTTTGTGGTTTCAGGTTTAAAATCCTCAAATTTACCAAGAATATTGAGAACTTCCAATGCAGACAATTTCCGTAGCAATTGATAAAATAAAACCATAAATTTTCAGAGTGTCAAGAGATCAACTCATAGGTTGTCAGAAGTTCAAAGAACAAACTTTGCATCAGGAGGGAGGAGAAGATCAAGTGCTTACCCTCCATCAAGATGCTCCTTAAAAATGCGGTCAAAGGCACGACAAAGTTCCAAGATAGTGTAAAGTTGAGCCTGAGAAAACCACATAACATTTTGGTCACTGACATTACAGTGTCTCATTCAAGAAAATTCATGAGGTGAAAATGGCTTACCCCTGCATCAACGGCAATAGGCCTACCAAGGTGGTCCATCTCGGATTCAAGTTCATCAATGCTTTTGTTAATTAATGATGTGATACTTGGTATTCTTGCCTTAATTACAGACTCCAAGTGCTGAAAATTAAAACAATAATAAAAAATGGTGCCAATTTGTGTCCAAAATAATCTTATAAGGAAAAGGACATGTAAGGTGTACCTGGGAGAGAAGTTTCGCCAGATACTCTGAACCCATTTTACTCGATAAGTGTCCATAATCAGGACTCGATGCAAAGTATTCGCGCTCCCTACGCCTTGCAACATCCATATCTACGTTTTTATTTATATCTGCTTGAGAACGATTCACTATTCCAACCCAGGGACGTTGTAGACGATAGGATCTCCCTTCAAGGACCTTCATGTAGGAACCAGTGATGCAATGCAACAAATTAAAGATTAGAGAGAAGGAAACTAGCAATAAGGACGTAGTCACAAATCACAATGCCTCATGTGCAGCTAGAGAAATGTGCATGAGCAAAAAAGAGTAGTCTGAAGAAGAAAAAAAAGTAACGCGACGGTCTTATTTGGCATCACTTATAATAGGCTTAGATACTTGAGATTCCACACACACACACATACGTAACAGTATAAATGCAACGAACCCAAAATTAACTAAACTCCTAACAACCTTCACGAAAAACTATCTACAATAATTGCATCGGAGAGAGAGAGAGAGAGAGAGAGAGAGAGAGAGAGAGAGAGAGAGAGCCTACATCCAATGCATTGGTTCCTTTATCCATCAAATCTAACTTTGTCAAAACACCAAATGTCCGTTCCCTGAGCCCATGGAAAAGAAAATTCTGTAAGCGAAAACCAGGCAACATCAGAAAAGTTCAGCAAGATGCTCAGAATTTAGCTGTAATCATGAGTGATCAGCACATACCAGTCGGATCCACCTCCCTTGAAATTTTAATAGCATCAGATGTTGCTATATCTTGATTGGCTGGAGATATTGCCAGTATGATGGAGTTAGGCTGCAGAAACCGTACACTGAATAATTAGTGCTCATGATATCTGACTTGGGTAATCTCATAAAGGAACCGGTAATGCATCAATGACAAGTATAGTTGTCCATGGCCAGAGAATATATACAACAATAAAAACAATAACAGAAATTAGTGAGAAGGATGGAAATGAGTATAGAAAATGATTTGGGTCTCTAAGCCTACCCTCCCTGATGCCTTTTCGCTTTTATTTGGGGGCATGGTTCTGCGGCAAAACGTCCCTGTAGCTCCTCAGTTCTTGAAGGTTTTCTTTTTTTTTTTTTTTTTTTTTTTTTTGGGGGCACTGTTTCAGTGGTATTTTGAGCACAACCACTTTGTGCATATTGCCAAAGGTTAGGTCTATCTTCAATCATCCTTCGCCCAAACCCCCAATCCAATGAATGGGGACTAGATGGATTATGTTATTGTTGCAAGAGAACATATATCGAACAAAAAATCAAGTGATACAAATGCAAGAAAGAACAAACCACAATGCATTCATTTAAAAATGTCTTTGACAACGAGTACACAAGCTAAAGGCCACTGTACTGGTTTTCAATAAATTACTTATTGATAAGCAGCCTAAGAACCTTTTACACATTCGATGACTGTCCCATTGGCAATCATGAGACCTTTGTATATCATTTCTTCGCTAGAAATTTAGGAATTGCGGGTAGTAGTGTTCCATCATTTGGTTCCTTTCATCTTCCTCTAGAGAAGCTTAGCTAGCACTAATTTCTTACAACATAACCACAATTACTCATCCACAAAAGACAAAACAATCCTAAGGCAGATGCATTCTTTTATAGGAGACAAGATGGTCCATTAATACCTTTTCAATGTAAGAGCGCACCATATTTTCAATCTCTTGAACAATATTTTCAGATTGTCCCTCTGCAAAGAATAAAACTCTTTTGTTAGAATGAAACAACAAATAGATATCATGCATACCAAGTTCTACAACCAAAAGATATTATGCATAACATACCAACGGCAACTTTTGTCAGACCAGGCAAATCAATTAGGGTCAAGTTGACAACTGCCAGAAAGAAACCACGAAACAGTGTCAATGAAGTAATATGTGGGTGTCAGTAGGAATAAATAAACATGTGGATGGATATATAAAATCGGGAGAGAAAGAGAGGCTATTGACGTTTAGTGGAAGAAAGCGTGAAAAAACAAAAGGTGAGACAACACTGAGTCTTCCTTTGAAAGAATTTCTAGTTCAATTTTCTCTCAGAAAGCCTGCCACTAAGTTCACACAAGTGAAATGGACATTATACCAACAAAATTTGGAACCAAAATACCAAATTTAACTTATTGAATGTTTTGCAAATTTTCCACCGCATGGTACTTGATCCGTCGAAATAGGGTGTGAAGTTTGTGAACCCAATTCTTTAACGTAAAGTTATCAATAGACATGTACCATGCAAAGGGAACCAAGAGCTGAATTCTAGAAGGTGGTTTTGGAAGCCAAGTCTGTGGCAAGTTCAGAAAGTCCTAGACAAGCCAGAAAATTAGTAATATGTGTTACGAGTTATCATGCTCGTTGCACTCAATTAAACTGCAAGCATTATTTCAGAGAAGCAGGTCAAAAGTAAGCAAGCCCGAATGAAGCATAACCATGACGCATCAGATGGGAAACAAAAATATAAAGGAAAACTGCAACAAGCCTGGAATTACATATTTTTTTACCAGGCCAACTAGCAAATGCAGCAAAAGGAGCAACCCACCATTAGGAGAGTAGATACTAAGATGGATTGGGACAGGAGAAATCTGTTTTGACTTTCCAGTCAACCTATCAGTTTCGTCCTCAATTTCCTTACGAACCATGGCTGCAAAAAAGAATCAGACAGCAAACAATTGGTTCCAGCATCAGTATGAAGTCTATAGACCATATTTGCAAAAGAAACAATGGAAAACAAGGGAACGGGCCAAAAAAAAAAACTGTTAACCAGTAGTGGTACTAATATTAAAAGCCTACCCTACTATTGTTCCACATAGCATGTGGAGTATCCTGATCCAATTCCAGTTCATTTTACAAATTAACATTCGAGGTAACACAAAATTCACTGTGAATACTTCCTAGGATGTACAACCTTTACATGAAATCAACAATTAAGTCATATGCAACATGAGATACACACCAAAATCAGTGAATCTTCGCCGAGGCAGATGAGAAAACTCCGCATACTCCTGTCCTCCATCTATCCTATAAAGTTGCAACACCAAAGGCCGCCTAGTGACAATCCCTGAAAAATACCCAATATGAAAATATAAGCTCAAAATGCCCACCTAAAATTGAATAATAAAAAAAGAAGAAATTACGCGAATCAGAATAAGAACAAAAATTAGCAAATGGAAGCAGAGTCAATGAAATCTAACCAGATCCTCGAGGAAGGAAATCTCTTCCAACTATGCTTTCTAATACTGAGGATTTTCCAGAACTCTGATATCAGCTCGAAACAAAACAAAGCATCAGATAAAGGAAATATCTAAACCAAACCACTATCAGTTTAAAATATAGGCTCAGATCAAACACTATCACTAATCACTTGATCTATCATTTCTTATAAACTTATAGTTCCCATTTCTCAATTCTCCTCGCTCTCTCTCCTCTTCATTTTTTTACTCCTTTCTACCGCTGCTACTGATTTTCTGTCTTTGTCACAGACTACTCAATCCCTCCCTAACATTACCAATAACCTTAGTTTTGACAGATGTGAACTTCAAATGAAAGGATTTCACGATAATTCCACGAGAGCAAGCTCAGATTAGATTTGATAGTTTACATATGGATTTCAGCAATGGTTTGGAGCTTCATCACGGAGTTTACAGTAGGACAATGTGAACTTCAAGTTCCTATTAGCGAGGTGTTATTTAAAAGCATTAAATTAAACAAATGTAGGTCTACAGGGATCCCAATAAAATGCAAATCTTCTACACCTCTCATTTATCTTCCACTCTAGTTTTCCAAGACACCTACAGCTCATTTTTTTAGCAGGATATTGTTTTGGAGAGGGGAAGGGGATATAATAAGAGGGGCATAAAGAGGTGGATATGGTTGGCGGGGGGGTTATTTTAGAATAGGAAATTAAAATTTACTTGATTTGTTTTGTTGTTGTGGAAGGAGGATACGAGAGGTTGGACAATGTATAATTGTGTGAAATCCGTATTTTGTCCCAAATAAACAAAGCACAATAGGGGGATGTGTCCAAAATTTATCCCTTCGCAGGTGGATATGGAAATCCAAGGCATATTATATCCGGGAAGCAAAGAGTAAACAAACACTGGATATCACCCTACTCGGATTTCTAATCCAGGCAAAGGCCATATCCAGCTTCCATTTCCCTCTACTAAACAGGTTGCTACAGCTAAAACTGTGGACAATAACAGTCCTTTTGGCAACTTAGAAGAGGAAATAAAAGACAAGACATGTTTTCCTCCTTTTTGGTGATGAGGAGAGAAAATGAAGTGATTTCTCTCGACTCATTTGGATTCACTGCATAAGAGAAAAGATATGAATATATCTACCGGAACAATCCAGTAAATGCATCATCACATTTTGTTTTAGGAGTATAACTTAAAGATGGTCAGTCAGACAGGACAAAGAATGAGTAATAAGAAAATTTCTTTTCTCACCAAGTATATTAATTGGCGAGAATTGAAAACTGGGGTTTTAAGGGGGGAAAGACATTTGTATTTCTCCTCTTTAATACACCAAACAAGTGTCTGGGAAGACAGAAAATCCCATTTATTTCGTCTTCTCTACAAATCACTCAGATCCAAACAGACTGCCAAATCTATCCACTTGAATTTCATGTCTATTCAAACGGAGTCTAAAACTCTCAAAATACTTATTACCACCATAATCAAAACTCAGACTTGATTTCAGCTCAATTCAGCTCAAAATATAAGCCCACTTCTGCATACGCGCGCAAAGATTTGATTTACATCGGTGGTTACAAGCGGCGCTCGTTCTCTCCAAGGGAATACGGGCAAAATTCTGCCATGTGTACTCGTATCTACAATTTAAGCTTTAACACTAAAATTAAAACTGTTATTAAAAGGAAAAGTTTGAACATGAGGGGGAAGTTTGAAGGTCCTTTTTTTTAGGTGGGAAATCCAATAGAGAAGGGAGAAGATCAATAGTTATGGCTTCGGAGGATTCTTGAGGGATTATTTAATTTTTTTCTTTAAAAAATAATAACTTCGCAGTCACACGTGCACAGTATAGATAGATAGATAGATAGATAGATAGATAGATAGATAGATAGATAGATTCACCACAAGGAAAGCCGAAAAAGGAGGAGAAAAAAGGTAAACCTGTCCACCGACGACGGCGACGGAGGGAAGAGCATCCCAGAGAGAAGAGAAGGCGGTGTCGCCGCCACCGTAGTCGCCCAGGGCAGTACAAGCCCTCTGGATGCGGTTTACCAGACCGATCAAACTCTCCATGGTGGCCATCTTCCAAAACCCTAGCAGAAATTTCAGCTGAAAAACCCTAGCAGGTACTTGTAGAAGCCTGAGGAAGTGGTGAAGAAGGTGGAGAAGAAGAGAGCGGAAATCTAGAGAGAGAGAGAGAGAGGACTTGTAATAAACGCGACTGAATAGCGTGTTGGGAGAAATTGTGTTGTTTGTCGTTTTGAATTGCGTTGATTGGGTGGCTCTCACCTTCACCTGGTCCTTTCCTTTTTCAACACTTTTTTTTCTGGTTTCAACGGTTTGAATTTTTGAATTTTGAAATGTTTTAAGTCCTTGTCCAAAATACAAATAATTATGCTTGGGTAAGATTTTTGTTCCCTACATGTAGGTAAAACAATGTAGGGTAAATTTGGGAACTGGGTTAGTATTCAATCTGAACTGTCCGTTCAATAATTAATGGTAATGTAGACTATTGGAATTTTTTTTAAAAGACTCAGATGAGGTATTACAAGGGTGTAGTGCCCAAACCCCTTTTTCCGTGAGTTTTGAAAAATAAAAAAATTTACAATTAACCAGTGACCCACTCTTGTCCGAGGAATCAATAGGAGGACACCATGTCAACCAAGTATTCAAAACTACAACTCTATGACGTTGCTTCGTTAAATGAAAGGGTGGTCGTTTCCTTCAAATAACATTTCTTATTGTTCCCTTTCAACCCCGGTTAAGCATAGTTTATCCCAAGTCAATTTAACTTTAAAAATTTAAAAGGAAAACGAGTAAAGTAATGGATTGTTGACACATGGACTTTTCTTCGCTGCCTCTCGCGATGACGTCTATGTTTTCGGTCTGTATGCATCCTAATTTTGTTTTTATGGTTAAGAGACCGTTACTTTTTTTATTTTAAATTAGCAAGTTTGAACCGCTAGTTAACTAATTTTGGACACGGTAGAAATGTTAGTTGTTTTTTGTTGTGGAACTTTAGATTTTTGTGACCAAGTTCTCTTGTGATTATTCTTGAGGTGGTTTATAGTTTTGGTAGAACTTTAGTTATGATTAACAACTGGTACATGGAGATATTACAAAATCGTTAAAAAAATATTCGCAGGGCCAATTATCGGAAGTAGTAACATCTACCACATTGAATTTCCCAATTCTATTTATTGTTTACATCGACCGTAAGTAAGGGAATGTTCTACTAATAAAAAAAAGTTTTTTTTTAAAAATCAAGACAGGTCATTCTCTCATAGTATATCACATAAAAAATCATGAAAAGCCATTGTATTCTAAAAATACCTTTAACGGAACACCTCCTAAATCTTGAAGTTATAAACTATACTTTGTACTAAAAAATTATTACTATATTTTTAGTAAAAGCAAGGGCAAATTACAAGGATTAACCTTAAAAGGGAGAGAGTCGATGTGGTGCGCGAAACACATGAGGATCGTTGCAGCTATCCTCAATAGTATGCAATCGTTTGCGCTTATGCATTGTGCATTTGTAGAATGTATGAACGCTTTGAATACCGTCAAGTTCCATGAGCTGTAAATTTTGCCTACGAGCCCTGCTTTTTGTTGAACTAGCCATACGACGACCTCCTTTCTTACCAATGTTATCTCTAGAAGCCTTGACGCGCGCGCATATAGCTAAGATATCTCAACGTTTGATTGGTGAAAGGGAAGAAGTCAACTCCCATACAACTATAGGAAGTCAGTGATTGAATTGAAGTGGGAGTTTGGCCAATTGCTCTAGGAGAACAGCTAGGCGAGATTCAGCTTTGGTTGCTGCCTCTGTGACTTCTTTAGCTGCTGCTGCTTTCTCTCCAGCTATCTTGAGTAGCTGGTCCAGCTCTGGTGGAATTTTCTAGTTTGGTTTGCTGCAATATCCTTAGAGCAGAGCATGAGCCTTCGGAGCAGTTGTACAAGCCTTGATCGAGCCAGAGAATAATCTCCCTCCATAGAATCATCGTCAGGAAAGGCCTAGATATGCTTGGACTTGAGGTGCAAAACACTCGAGCTCTCTATTGCAACGAAAGAGTTCAAGTCAGTATCCTGGGAGAGAGGGTCCCCGACATCGTTTTCTGAAAAAGCCAATATGCGCTCGATCTTAGATTTCTCACACCTGAACCCTGATGTGCAAGATGAGCTTTTATATGAGTCGGAGGCACCAAACTGTTGGAATGTTGAGGCGGTGGGTGTAAATCAACTAACATAAGAGTAGGATCACAAACATATGCTTTTGCAACCTCAACAATGGTGGAATTATCCAACACATTATCCCGGGAATCACAATTCATGTGGTCCTTAGAAAGCTCGCTTTTGCCTCGAATCTCGACTGCCGAGATGCTAGGTTGATGAAAAAATCGAAAGGCCTCAGAACTGGATAAGGATGTCTGGAAATTCCGATCAATGAGGAGGAAATTTTGTCCCAAAATAATTGGATACTTTCTCTTCAGAAACTTTTTGGTATTCTGAAGAAAGGGGTATATAATCTTTTACTTCTAATGAAAAACAAATGATATTCGAAAATTCAAACGCCACAATGATATCCTAACATGTTCTGCAGGATCTGAAAAATGAGAGGATGTTAGAATATCATTTTGGCTCCATGCACACTCCACGAGCAACGGATTTCTATTCGAGAAAGAATATAATTCACTACGCAAAACTCCCAACTGTATACCCAAAGACCGTTACAGATTGCTTCTCTCTCAAATACTTAGAATGGCTGATTACAAAAGAATCATGCATGTATAGCATTGAATCGGGTTCTATCCACAGAACTCCAAGAGTCGATATGGATATGGAGGCTTTGCTTCATCTCTTTGAATTGAGCCACACTTGATTTCCATGCGACGAAATCTTCAACAACATTCTTAATTATATCTGGGTGCCTAGGTATCCATCGCAAGTCTTTCATCTTTTGAAGACAAACCAAGCGACGACCTGCACATTTGTTTTCCAAAGCGAAAGCAGGTAAAAAGAGTCGGTCAACCAAACCAAAGAGAAATTGGAAGGTTTTATATAACTAATCTTGAAAGAGAACCACACGCCTGGAAATTCCAGAGAATTCTTACACTTCTGGTAACTCAAAGAGCTCATTCATCATCTCCAAAATCAGGCTGTAATAATGATCCTGTAATGAAACAAGTGTAGTATATCAACGAGATTTTGGGTCTGACATCGGCCCGTGTATGGGCATATCACCAATACTGTTATGCTTCCAAATACTGTGATTTAAAACTAATGGTGTATTATATTTGAGGGAAGTCAGGTGTCTGATGCCAGCCGGCAGAGAACCCAGTTTTGGGCAGCCCCTATGACCAATTCCCGGAGACGAGTGAGGTTTTGTATACCATTACCCAAAGACCTCAATTCAAAGTTAACAAGGAGTAGCAATATCCTAAGAGAAGTTAATCCACCTATCCCTTTCTCTGGCAAACATGTCAAGTTAATCCACCTATCCCTTTCCCAAAATCTTCGGGCAATTGATCGAGTGTTGATCCATATAGATCCAAATACTGCAAGTTTAATAGCTTGCAAAGAGATTTAGGGAGTTCTTTAAGGTCACAACAATTGAGGTACCTTAAATGGTTCAAATTACCTATATCCTTGGGCAAGACATGTATATCCCTACCTCTACGGTAGAAGTATAAACCGCTATGACTGTAATTCAGCACTCATAAGCATCTAAAACCTGAAATTGTTTCTTCGAGAGATGATCCGAAATGGGGCTCTGTTTCTCTTGGTAAAAACATGGTCCGCAACTTCTTTGCTTTAATCAAATGTTTTGGGAATTTGCAATAGAGACTCGAATCAAATGACACATGCTGAACCCTCTCAAGAATTATCAAGATACTTTCTCCTGTCACAGTCAATCATTCATCACCAGCCACGTATTGTGCAAGATCGTGAACAAGATCATGCATCTTATACTGTTCACTTTCAGGTTGAAGGAAGGACCTTCGTGCCAGCTCCTCTACGTATCTTTCACCCAATATCTTCTAATTCTTCATCCTTGTCTGATGACTGTATGTGTATGAATCCTTGGGCCATCCAACCATAGATTAAATCTTGCTTGAAAATTATTTGATCTTTCGCAAATAATGAACAACAGGCAAAGCATTGTTTAAAATATGAGGACATTTGGTCATAACTCAACTTAAGAATCGGTAGGATATCATTCTCATTTTTTACAAGAGACCAAATCTGGTTGTTCCTCACAAACAACCAATTGCGCTCATTAGTTTTCATGAACAACATCGCTCCTAAGGTTCTTGCTGCAAGAGATACATCTCCACACTTCTTCACTATTTCTCGACCAATGTTAAAAAGGGTTTGATGCATATCCTCTTCTCCTTTTCAAAAGCCCATTTCACCAATATACGCGAACAATCTTCATCTGAAAGACCCTCAAGCTCATATGGTTCCATGGTGCGGACGATTGAAGCTACCATCTTACTCCGTGTGGTTACCAAAATTCTACTTCCGCTTGCTCCTATAGCAAACAAATCTCGCAGTTTTCTCCATTGTACCCGGTCTTCATTCCATACATCGTCAAGAACAAGGAAAAACTTGTTTTCACTTAACACTCGCCGAACACGAATTTGTAAATGCTCAATTCCTTCATTGTTGCCGCCATTTTCCCGTACCACTTCCAATAGTTTGACCAAGATTCTTTTAATATCAAAATCATCACCGACACAAACCCACATTTTTGTGCTAAAATGATTTTGAATCCTGGACTCGTTGTAAACTAGCTGTGCAAGTGTGGTCTTTCCTAGACCCCCATTCCCACAATGGGAATGACATGAACATTGATGTCATCCCTAGAGGACAATAACAATTCTATTAAAGCTTCTTTTTCATTCTTTCTTCCAGTTACCTCCAGAATATGCACAAGGGAGGAGGTATCCTCCCTTGTTTTGATCTCAATTGGCCTTTCTGCTACTTTCACAACAAACTTAAAATCTCGCGTCTCCCCAACAATCTCATCGAGCCTCTCAGTGATATCCTTAATGTTACAACCCAAAACATACCAGAATGCTAGTGGATTTGAGCTTGTGAAGAAATAGCATACCTCTCTCACCATGCTCGTGTAAGTTCTCATTTGCCTTCTCAAAGCCTCGGTTGCTACTTCATCCAACAAGTCATCAGCATCGTAAAACACAAGCTTGAGCCTTTGAAGCCAGTCCTTTACGGCAGGGTTGTTAAAAATTTTATTCACAAAATATTATTTTATCATTTAAATTACTAGAACATATTAATATAGAAAACAATGAGTATTAGACAAATAGTAAAAAATAAGAAAAATGTTGCCTGTGAGATTGAGAGTCATGTAGTCACTGTCTTAAGGCTAATATTCCTCCCCTCGTGAAGGTTCCACCGGAGTGTACTAGCCCCAAGATTAAACCCAAGCGCTCACAAGCATTCCTCATCCGATGTTCACGACCACCGAGAGGTTTGAACGAGTCACGAACCGAGTTGCCCAACTCCATAGAAAAAAAATATAGAAATCTTTTGAAACTCTATTTCATTATTTGTGAACTCTCCATATATATATATTTTTCATCTTTTTCACTATTTTTCTAACATCCCATATATATAGAGGTTAATGTATAATACTCCTTAATAATAATAATAATAATAGCAAATAATAAATCCACTATTAACTTTTGTAACTGAAATGATATTTATATACAATAAGTTTTGTAACGGAAAATAGTTTAATATACAATAAACTCTATAACGGTAAAAGAGGTAAATAGTGGTAATTAAATCGAGGAGTAATTGTTTTATTTTTATTAAAATGTTTCAACATCCTCATCTGCTGTTCTTCTGCACTCAGAAGAACATTTCTGATGGTGGAGATCTTGTTCTCCAGCTTCCTCAGCTCCTTCTTTACTCCCCATGCTAACCCAACCTGTTGGAAGGCAGTTGACCCCAATTTCAACAAGATCTCTTTGGCAAGGTTGAATAGAATTACTTCTGCCATACCATAGTTTAGCAGGATTTTGGTGAGGAAGTTAGGCTGCAAGAGAAAATTTATTAATTGAAACTAAGAGAATGATCTGATTGCTGATAGATAAGAATTGGCATATGCTTTCTAAATGAAAATATGACTTTGGAAAGTGGAAGGAAACTTACTTTGTCAACTTTGCATTGGTTTTCACAAGAAAAACTCTTTGGATGTGAACATCACAACTGATTGAACTGATTTCACAACACCTTCCGCAAGTCAACGTGAGACCCCACTCCACCCACCATCTCTTGACAGAGGTGTGGGTTTCCAAATGGGATCCAGTATCCTGTTGTAGTGCGGCACACGAGCTGTTGATCTTCGGCAATGAACGGTTAGGATTTCATCTCAGCAACAAATAGTTTGGATCATTCAAGTATCAAGATGAAATCCGAGTCATTAATTACACGATCAACGACTCGGATGCCGCACTACAACCATGTGTGGCACTACACTACATGATGCCCTCTTCCAAATGATTGTTAGTAGTATTTTTTATTTGGGACATTTACCATTAGGTCACCATTGGATCTCATAATTACAATCAGGTCAAGCCCAACTCCGAAAAATTTTCATCAACTCCCTAACCCATATAAAAATGCCTAAATCATAGGGTACCCTATGAAAGTGCATAAAATCCTAGGGTACCCTATAAAAGTGCCTAAACCACTAAACCCTATAATAGAAAAGTGCACCCTAAACATAAATTTTAGGGTACCCTACGACTAGGGTACCCCATGAAAGTGCCTAAAATCCTATAGGGTACCCTATGAAAGTGCTTAAAATCCTATAGGGTACCCTATGAAAGTGCCTAAAATCCTAGGGTATTCTACTAGGGTACCCCATGAAAGTGCCTAAATCTTAGGGTACTCTATGAAAGTGCCTAAACCACTAAAACCCTTTAATAGGAAAGTGCACCCTAAACCAAAACTCTAAAAAAAAGAGACTTACCTTAGTGGTAATTAAAAAGAAAGATTTACCTTACTGGTAATTAGACATCTCTTTTCTAAAACTAGTGGTAATAATCCCTTTTTATTTTGAGGTTCAGTTTATTCATGTATGTCTTTATCTGAGAAAATAATTGATAAGAAAGTCAACTTATGGTTCTTTAATTATGTAAGGAACTACGAGTAGTTTTTTTCTTTTTAATCGGCAAGTTTGAACAGCAATGGTTAACTAATTTTGGACGAGTTTAAATTATTTTCACCGCCGGTGGAATCAAAAGTTTCCTCCAAACCGATTGCATTGAGCCACATGTTCATGTTCTATTATTTAGGACCACTATTTGGACATATGGCGCAATGCAATTGATTTGGAGGAAACTTTCGTTTCCACCGACAGTGGAAATAACTTAATTTCGCTGCTAGTTGCATAGTAACTTTTGGATGATTAGCCGGTAGATGGAGATATTACGACATAAAAAAATATTCACAGGGATAATCATTAGAAGTAGTAAAATCTACCACATTTAACTTTCCCAATTCCACGCGAAACTGGTTTGAGGATATCCCTAACCGGATTCAAAGGGAAGCTTTTTAGATTTTTTTTTCGGGTTGAGTTTATTAAATTTTACCGATTGACAAAAAAAAACTTTCCCAATTCCTTGGCTACTTTACTCAAAACTTTCCCAATTTCTATTTATTGTTTACATCGCCAAAATTAAATCTTGAAGTTTTAGACTGTTCTTTTATACTAAAAAAATATGAGTATATTTTTAAATGACAGTCGCCTTGAATATGGCGACAAAAAATTTTAACCGTCCTTTCTTTTTAGTTTACTCCTTTCTTTAAATTTTGAAGTAAACTTGTGAGTTGTGAGTGGTAAATCATTAAATAAGGTTAAAAGGGGCTCACAAAAAACTTTCAGAAATCAGGAGGTAGTTGGATTTCCCATAGGGAAACAAAAAAAAGAAAGAAGAGAAAAGAAAGGAGGAAAATTCTTTTCTTGAATTTGGAAAAGGGAGCTAATTTTGGGCTCTTTTTTTTATGCAAGCATTTCAAAATTTAATAAAGTTACAAAACTACCTTTTTTAAAATAGAAAAGTTACTAGAGGCACTCCACCGTAAAATTATCTCCTCATTTACTTGAGGCACTCCTAATAGAAATATGAACCAAAGCCTCTCTCTGCTGGTGGCGGATCCTCTATTTGAAGCTGCTTGTCTAACACCTTTATCTCATGCCCTTAGTGTTACTATGTTGCCCATATTTCCCTTCCATTAAACCCACCAACTCTATTAATGACATGGTTAACTCAAGGCAATTGTTACTCTTTTTTTTTTTGGTTTTGCAATATACTTTGAATAAAAAAAATAAAGCACTTCTACGTTCAATTTTTTATTTTTGTTTGCACCGAATTAAAATGTAGAGATCTTTCTTTTGATGCCCAAAAATTTAAAAATTATATACGAAAGTATTTTACATTGTTGGTTTATTGACTTGGCTTTGTACTATCCTTCGGATAAAAAAAAACTAAATCCCGCACAATTTTTATTTTCTTTCGCACCAAAATAAACTACCAAAGAGATTTTTAATTCGATTAGAAAAATTTTTAATATTTTTTATATGAAAGTATTTTACATTGTTGGCTTGTTGGGTTTAAATTATTTCGTACAAAAAATTTCAATTTTTTTATCAATGAAAAAAAAATTATGCCCGCAATTACTTTATTTTTTTATCTGAAAGATATCACAAAGCCAACAATGTAAAATACTTTCGTATACATTTTTTCAAATTTTTTGGCATCGAATTAAAGATCTCTATTAGTAGTTTAATTTGGTGAAAAATAAAATAAAATATTTTGCGTGAAGTACTTTATTTTTTTTTATCTAAAAGATATTGCGAAGTTGCTCAACAAGCTAACAATGTAAAATACGACAGATCTATCCCACTCTCTCTCTCTCTCTCTTTCCTCTTTTTCTCTCCTTTCTCTCTCTTAATCCAGGCCGTCCAAAAAGTGTTTTGGATGGCCGAGATGTGCTCTCGAGCACCACGTAGGATGGTGCCCGCTCGGCACTGAAAAACCCCTCATTAACAAAGGAGGAAAAGGAGAAGAGTAAATTTTTTTTGGAGTGCCTGAAGTAAATTATAAAACTTGCAAAATGATAGTTTTGGAAAACCACTGTAACTTGAGCCCCTCTATCAATTTTTGGAGTGCAATTATCAATTCCCTTTGGAAAATACTTTTCTTGAATTTTGTTGTTTTTTAAACTTGTAAAAAGGAAAAAAAAAAACAAAAACAAAAGGAAGAGAGAGAGAGAGAGAGAGAGAGAGAGAGAGAGACATTTCACTTGTTTTCATTTCTTTCCTTCCTCTCCAGCCACCACTTGAATTGCCCCTCGTGACTCTTACTCCTACTTTCGAACACCATTTTAGGTCAACTCCTACTACCCCAATTACCCAACCTCCAACCACTTGAAAATTTTACGAATCGATGACAATAAGTGATTGTTCTTGTGTGAAACACTATAACAACTTGATTCTTTAGTTCCACATTTTTTGAAAATCAAAATGATTAAAACTAATCAATAATCAATAAAAAGAAAGAAGTTAAATTGGCTTACCTTGCCTATGACAATAATAATGACTAAAATAGTGATATATGTGGAGACGGGTACACAAATACTAGCAGTAGAATAAATGCACTAAGAAAATGAATTTTGTAGGGAACCGAGGAGCCTGTACTTGTGAATTTCGCCGTTCATTCTTATTTTGTAAACAATTTATTTAAAATTCAGACCATTCAAAACACTTTGGACAACCAAGATTTTACTCACTATGGGGTGTAGTGACTTCGGGACTCCGCTCCCACTAAAACATGTGATAAAGCTCTCTAACGGACTAGCTAAAAACTTATTCGCAAACGTTCAATTTCTTTTGTAGTAGGGTTGCCGCCTGACACCCATTTCTGTGTGCTGAGTGGCTTGCCACAATTAACCTCCTCTCTAGTTCCTGATATAATTAGTCACCAAAGTAGCACATGCATTGGAGCTACCAAAATTGTGAACCATCCTAACCAGTAACCGTGCCCATAAAGGACCGTGGAATTGTTATTAACTCTCATCTTGTAACATAATGAAATTTCCAAAGGGAGGGGAAAAGAGAGAAATAATAAATGTCTTTCGAGTTCAAATGTGAAATTGAAAAATTGAGTACGATAAATACTTGGTTCTGTAAAGAATGAGGTATACGATAACAAATTGATATTGTACTGCAATTTCTGCCATAAAAACCGACATATGAACTTACATTCATCGACCAACGCAAACAATGTCAAACCCAATGAGCAATTTCGAAGTAATTCAAATTTAGTCAACTGTACTGAGACCTTTTGATGTAGATTTGCTATAACAAGGTTACAAAATCTTGTTTATGCCCTATCAAGCACAACACAAATCGTAGGCACAAACCTATCAGCATACATACCGAATGATGAATAACTTACAAGCCCAAACGAAGGCCACGATGCATTGTTTCCCCTCGAAAAGATGAAGAAAAGCATCTGGACCCATAGATTTTTTTGATGAACGGACCCATAGATTATGTAGCCAGACATGAGTTCCTCAAACATGGAGATAGGCCAGGATATGAAGTGCTCAATCCTTCTTGTACACTAATGTTGGGTACTCTGGACTCCACATGTTGTTCTTTACATATGTTTCAATTTCCTCCTGCATACTCATGGACAGATAAACTAAATATGCAATTTCGTGCTAGAATCTTAAATTGGTCATGTCTGAAGCTTTGAGCCACACTTCATCAGAAATCCAATTTGAATCAGCAATAGAAGATTCAAGGTCAATGTCATTACAGGTATCATTTTCGTTCTAAGAAAGGTGTATTTAGGAAAGGCAAAATGTCACCCATAAAATCTCAATGCCAAAAAGCAGAAGCCAAATTATGAACTTTAAACTAACATTTACATTCTGCAGGGTATTAGTGCTTCTATTATTAGTGGTCGGATCAACTTATAGGAAGACCAATATTTATAATCACCTCCCAATGTGAGACTTCCCGTATTCACATACGCAACTACCCCAACATTTACAGCTTAAATGACAAGAAGGGAGTAAAAACCAATTAACTGCCTCGTATTGTTAGGTGAACCCAAAAATCCAAGATAGGAAGAGAACTACCACATTTGTGCAAGGTAGGCCAACCGAAAGTTGTCCCGTACACCAGGCAGGAGACGACGTTTTAAATGCATGCTTTCATGCATTCTTAAGCCTAACAGTATGTGCAAATAGAAAAGTAATACATGGGCCTTTGAATTGTGCGCATTTCAACAATGGGATGCATGGCTTACAAAAATGCAATAAACATTCCAAAAAGGGAAAAGTTGTAAGCAGTTGAAACTCCAAGTGCATGGGTGACTTACATGTCAACTGCTACTGATGGAAGGATATTCAAATGTACTGGTTATGTGGATTTTTTGGTTACTAATGTCTGTGGCCTCACCTTGAGTCCAGGAGCTGGTTTGAGCCTTTCCAGAAACAAAGGAAAACCAAATGTTGGCAAGACACTTTCCTTCAGCTTAGTTTACTCTCCTAAAGCAACTTAGCTGTGATGAAACAAGCCCAAACTAGGCCAACAACCTAGGTCAATGAGCTACTTTCATTTAGGGGTGAACTCAACATGTTTTACAGGCCCATTAACATGTGGAAATCTTCCCTACAGCTAGGAGAGTCCAATGACTAGTGTTCTTTATCCAGCTCTCCTACCCTCGTCTTGCTCTAATTTGGCCCAAACAATCAGGGAGGGAGTTGTACGGAATCGCCTCCTTTATTTAAGAGCCATCACCATATATAATAGCAACCAAAACATTAGGGAACATAGAAGTGAACAGGAGATATGAATTAAAACAAAAAGTACCTGATTAAGTTTCCGGAGTTCTCGGGCATCCATATCACGGTATCCTTCTGCCAGATCCTCGTCTATAGCTTCCTTAACCACAGCTGCAGCTACCTCCTTTGTAATATCACGTATTCTGCATTCGTGAAGAAGAGAAAGATAAGTGCACAACTCATTTCAACTGAAGCCATTAATCCCATGAGAAATTCCTAAGATGAGTACCTGGATATTGAAGGATATATAATTCCTTTAAGTACTTCCTCATCTGTCATATATTCAGCCAGGCTGTAGAAATCAATTGATGTCACCAAACCCAAAATTAGTAGGAATAGGAAAAGAAGGATTTCACTCAGGGCACACTTGTTAGCTACAGTTCCCATCCGTCTTGTAAGGAACTAGAACTTGAACTGTCAGCAGTTACAAGACTAAGCTCCTCTGGGCATAAAAAGTGAGAGAAAAAGAAACCTTACAAAGTGTCTATTCCAAGTTGAAACATTATTACTATCAGTTCATTATTCATAGTGGTGTGACTGCTATAATCGTATTGCACATATCAAATCATTTAGCATATAAATCAGTTACCTACATATAAGCATGTCAAAACTATTGTGAGGTGTGACATGTATAATTTTCGAACTATACGAATTGGATCAGAACAGGAACAGATGCTTTTGTTATGATTTGAGATAATGTACTTCACTTTATTTCAAATAATTATAAATGTTTATGCACAAGAAAATGCAATTTAAACCTTCCCCCTAATCTGTCCAGGTCCTGCTCTATAGTTCTATTTCCCTGCCTATCTCCATACACTTTTTTTTGCAAATCCACTTGTTTCAGAATACAATCCCTCCGCCATTGCCATAACTCAAGGAGTTCAAGGTTACACGTCCTCTGCATTGGGTACATTGTCGTTGGGTTCTTCTGAAGCGGTTGCTGAGGGTGGTCATTTGAGCAGTAATATGGATTTGGCTAAAAAAAAAAAAAAAGACCAAGGAACAGAGTCCGCTGATTCAGGGCTTTCAACTGATGTAGTAGTTTAAGGGGCTAAGTGTCATTTTGTGTCTTTAATGTATGGAGTAGTATAAATAGTTTAAGGGTCATTCATTTTAGCTAGCTTTTATCATTTTAAGAATATATTATCAAGAGTTTTAACTCTTTGTATCCCATTTTGGGAGTTTCTCTCTCTAGTTTAACTTAATAGAATATTCTGGTTGCATCACATCAGCTCCAGGTTTGTTGGTAACAATTCTCATGTGATTATAGGAGCATAATGCGAATCGTAAAACTATTTTGCTATTAGTTTCAAAAGAATTCAAAACGTAGAATGGAAAGTACCACTCAGCTGCAGCCTGTAACATGCCATCAGATATAATCCTAGAGCCAGATAGCAGGGTACCAAGCCCAATCCTGCATGATCAGGCACGAGGAAGATTAGAACATGGGAAAAAAGAGAAGAAACTTGAACCCTTCTATTTATTTATTTTGAGAGAGGAAATATAAAACTAACCCAGGAAAGAGGTACATGTTGTTTCCCTGGTTGCAATGGCCAATATGATCATTTCCTGTTGAATTTGAAGTTATGGTTAAAACATCCCTTAAATTGAATATGATTGGTGAGTTACCGAAATTAACAAATCCCTTATCAATGTAGCACATATTCAAAATTCCATCGCATAAACATACATAAATTCAGAGAAATCGCACTAAAAATGTAGCTAAATGTCACATTAGCCTAGAACGAGGAATCAATGTTGGGGTTTTACATCAATGGAGCAAAAGCTTTGAATAGAAGGAAATCCTTTTTTTTTTTTTGATTGAATAGGTAGCAAATCTACTCATTTATAATTAACATTAGGCATCAAGTCAAGAATGGCCAACGAAGATTTCAATCCAACTGTTTCAATCACTAGATACTCAGGCGCTTGCGCAGTTAGATGCAAGATCAGCAGATATCCATCGTTCCCAACTTTTTTGGGGACAAGGAAATTGATTCAGGTATGACAGCACAGAGACATATAGTAAACAAGAGTTACTACGCATACCGAGATCGACGTCGTTAAATGGGCTTCCACTTGCAAATATTATGTTCTCACCCAAGACGGAGAATGCTTCCTCAGGGGTGCATTCAGCTGTTACAGCAAAATATAAGAGAAGTAAGAATAGCAAGCTTTCAGACTTATGAAATAGTATGAATGAACCTACCATTTTTTGTAGGGTTTGACATTGCAAAGATTGCTGGTCGAGTCGAAGTTGAACATTTAAGAGCTTCTAACACCTGATTACATAGAGTAATGGTCTCATTTCAAAGCATAAAAACAGGTAACATTCGAATCAAACTTTGGATTAAAATCAACACCGACAATTTCAAAAAATCACCTATTTTCTTATCAAGCCAGCATGAGAGAGCCCAGCTAGATGCAAAAGGTTTTATACCCAGATGTCAAAATTAACCACTTATATGGATCAGGAAAAAAAGAAAAAAGAAAAAAAAGCACAACACATAATCAGGGGCCTCTACCACATTGAATAAAGCGAGATTCCAAAAGAATCACCGCACCATATTGGACTGTTCGAAACATTGATCTGCTAGTGTTAATAGATTTTGGAAATTCCAAAAAGCTAAATGGAATAACACCACAAGAAGGTGCTCTTCTTATCAGAAGGTTGACAAAAAAACAACACATGGGTGTCATGGGCTTGTCTGACTTGTTCATGTCCCAACTTCTAAGGAAATTGCAGGTTGAATGGTTGATAATATTTACTTAAAAATATTTAGAAAAAGGACAAATTTATGCAAGTGATTACTGATGACAAAGATTACAATATTCAAGTTGGACTACAACCTTTTCTTTTCTTTTTCTGAGAAAAAGTTGGACTATAGACAAAGATAAGTAAACTATAGAACTCGTATGTGCAAAGTCATCGAACAACGTATACCAATATAAACATGATATGTGAGTCGGTATCGCGCTGAAAGTTTAAGGTAATTGGATAGTTTGGTTAGTTCTCTGTGACTCGAAAGATACAACCATTAAGAAGAGCATTGGGAAGTGAATAGAAGTATACACGTAAATTGATGGTTCAAATTGTCCTATACAGTTATCTTCATGGTGGAGACAGGAGAGAGTATTTCTCATGGTGGAGGCATATTTGGCAAAACACCATAGTACTTTGATTAAAAGGATTTGATTCAAATGAGAAATGACAACACTCATGACTCTTTGGAGATGTGAGGCATCAGTATATGATCATTCTTAACACAAAGATATATAGCACTGTGGGGTAACAATTCGTTAATGGAATAAACGTTATAAAACCATAAATCATGGAGGAATCCCTTCTTCTTCTTCTTCTTTTTGTTAGTAACAGTTTATAATAACTAGAAACCTTCTGCTATATTCCAAACATTCAATACCTCTTTGGAGAACAGGCCTCCAACTGCTGACAGCCCAAGAAGTACATCGGGTTTCACCTGTCGTACCTGTTTAGCAGAGAATGGAAGTATGTGATCGGTAATGTACAGCAGTAGTTCACCATATAGTTTATACTGTCTACAATTCTAAATTTAGAAGCTTGCACCATCCAACGATAAACAGAGAAGGAGAGGAATCTCTCATTTTTCTATATTCACACATGTAAACTACAACTGATGAAACTTCGGAGTTTGGACGATGTCATTCAGCTTCCACAACAAATTAAATATCATAATCAAAACAGAGATTCCGAAAGAGATAAGAGAGAAGGGAATAATAATAACGTGGTTGATGATTGTAGATAGACTCCGTATTGTCAAACATCAAGGACAACTGAAAGAATACCTGACACAAAAATTGAGATTAAGCTGTGGCATAAAGAGGAAGACTTTGAAGCACTACCATCACCTCTAGTCAGCCCAACATAGTTATTCAAGGGTGAAATTTTGATTAATTCGACGGTTTCTAACAATTTCAGGTGCTACCATTTTTGAACTCAATACCAGATTTCGGACTCAGCTATAGCCATCATGACAAGAGAAATGAAATAACAGACTAATTAATGACACTAATAAATGGACTCCTCTTAGTATCATACATCATGGAGATCCCACTAACTCCAGTACCTCACTTCTCATTTCAAAAACAAACCTGCATTGATTGTGGAAGGAGTGCTGAGATGTGTGGCAGTAGACTATCTAGTTATAGACAGACATCAACAAGTCCAAGAAGTGTCAAATGTGTGTGAAGGAGTGCCGAGATGTGTGGCAGTAGACTATCTAGTTATAACACGGATAAAGTGCTGGAAATGTTACTTACCACTTCCTCAAGGCTTGCCCCTTCCATTAGTCCTTGACGACCAATCTCTTTAACCTTCCTTGCAAATGGCAAGGCATCCGGATCAATGTTATCACGCTCCTCAGTTATCAGGCCCTGATAACATAGACCACGATCCAATCAGCCAGAAACAAATTGAATATGGAAGGGGCAAAAAAAAGAAGATATAACAAGATTTTGACATAGTTCACAAAGAAAGGGGATAAACACCATGATAAATAAACAAAGAAAGTATTTTTCCAATCAACTGAAGGAGTAGGATTCTCAGCCTACCGCTTTATGCAATCATATTAGCTGATGAAATAGCTCACCTTAGCATCAACTACCCAAAATTGACTGCGTGCACTCTCAAAGGCAGACTCATTATTTCCTAACATCCGTGCCATTGTTTTCCTAGCAGCATTAAGAACCCCTATCCCTGCACTGCAGTGGCACAAAGTTAGGCAGCAAAGTCTAACATGTAACACCAGTACTTGTTCTATATGGACACAATTAGAATATTTCCACACAGTTCTTTGCCAAAACATGCTTTGCTTGAGATTTACAAGTCTATTCAAACAATTAAGTACAAACAAGACATCAAAACGTACTAGGGAGACAAAAAGCACTTGGCACAAAATATTCAACTGTTTCTTCCTCTTTACAATGTAAGGATGCATAGATTTGCCTGGCTCATAATGAAATACAAGTAGCAAACCTTCCAGCTCCAGCAACCACAATTTTCATCTTTGGGAAGTCAATCATTGGCTTTCCTTGTGCTCTCACAGCTCCTAAAAGACCAGCAATTGCAACTCCTGCTGTTCCCTGCAATGGAAATGGTCATAATCCTAGTTGCCAAATACAACTGTAAACCTAAACGTCTTGCTAAGAAGAGAATGTATTCTTGATTTTCCTTGAAGTAAACGGATGATTCTTTAGCTTTCTTTCTTGTTTTTAACTGCGATGATTCTTTAGTTGATCATAAAACACTGTAAATGGGGAAAGACAACGCATATCAATAACGAGCATGAATTTTAAAGGTCCATTCCAATGTTGAACTGACTGATAAACATTTAAATGTGGCGCTGATCAAATTTTTTTTACTTAATTCAATAACAGAAGGAACAGCAACACAGAAACGCAGCCTATTTGTGTCCGTAACCACCAGTTAAGCTTTCGGAAATTTCAGACAATTTTACAATGGCACAAACGTACATTTCTGACTGTTATGGTGGATAAGTTAGAGAACAAAAGAAAGCTAAATAGCTAATCAAAGTCTATTAGATGGTTTATGAACTATGCCAAATTTTTTGTTTCCACTTAACAATGAAGAGATGTGATTGTTATCTCTTATAATTGAGAAAGTTTTTTACCTGAACATCATCATTAAACATTCTGTAGATATTTCGGTAACGCTGCAATAACTTGAATGCCCACTTACTTTGGAAATCTTCAAACTGGGGCCAATCAAAGCAGTATTAGTATCTTATTTATGAAGGTAGAAAACATTTAAAAGGATAAAAAAGAATCGGAAAATAATATGTCCGAGAACTAATACCAATATAGACATAGATATATTAACTACATGTATAACACCTGCACTATCACATTTGGCCAACGAGTGAACACAGCCTCCATGAATTCATCAACAACTTCAATATACTCCTCTCCGTCAAGGCGGTGTTCTTGCAATCCCAAATCTACAACAGAGGACAATAAGTCATTGAATTTTTCTACAGCAAGAGAAATAATTGTAAATGGATGCACACAAATTTAACGAAATCAGGTTGGGGTTGAATAGACATTTTAAGGAGCTAATATAAACAAGCCATGACAAATGGCCTAGATGTCAATCCCAGTAGTTCCGCAAACAAATACAAAAATGCAAAGTCAAAAGAAGAGCAGACACCATGATGCAGTTAGACATACTGGTAACTTAACAAGAGCTCAACCATGTCTTTAATAAAGAGAAGTATCAATTCTCCAGGAGAGAGGAAAATTGAGGATGACGTCATCATTGTACCATGATTATCTTCATTATTGGCAAAATAGAGTTCCAAGAAGAAAAATCCATTTGCGAAACCTCCAAAAGGTAAAAGAATTGCTTCGACTTTTATAAATGAGATTTTTCTTCAGTAACCCAAATTAACCGCTTTAAAGATTGGAAGAAGATCCAACATCTTATGAAGTCAAAATGAAAATTAACAGATTTCCCACCAGAACTGGCAACACTAATTACAAGGCAAATAACTTTCTGGGAAGTAAAATTCTTAAGAATGATACTCTCTAAAATGGTATGAACACCTCTTCAAAGTAAAAATAATTAACAATTGACTGAACTGTTTCAAAATGACAGGATGATAAGCAAACATATCCAAAGTCACTCATACAATAACCACCAAGAAGAGATAAATGATGCATGGTGTATCCTTTATCAAATTCTTACACAATGGGTCTTTGAGAAGCTTTTCATTGTTAGTTCCGACATCAATCATGACAGGAAGTACCTGTTCAAGGTGAAAAAAACACAGGCTCATTCAGTCTCATCTAGCAGTTAAAACTGAACTTTTTTAAGTACCCTGTCTCATGTATTTATTCAACATCAAAAAGGTACAAAATTAACAAGTAAAACTGTAGACCAATGTTAAACCCAAGTAAACTTGATATGCCTCAGCTGCAAAGACTTATTCAGTCTCCTTTGATTTCAAAGTGATTGGAAATTTCTATCTTTGGCAAGCAAATGGCTCAGATGCCCCAATTCAGTTTGGTGAGCTCATGAGAATTTAAATGTTACACCCAGATAAAGGGACCAAGTTGGCAGTAGTCAGAAATTAGAGAATATATTGTTTTCCTTAGCATCACTATGCAATCTGATCCAAGCATTATCCAATGGTGGTCTCAGAAGGAAGCAACTATCAACTTTATCATTGATTGGAGTTTCACATAGTAGATGTTCATTTAGCTTTTCTTCACCTCCATGCGAGGAAGTGATACCACATTTCTTCGTGACAGCATCCTACAACAAGAACCCATGGGCCACCTGGCAAAAAAAAAAACCAAAGACCCATGGGCCGAGCCGAGCACGAGTTGCTTAGCTTTCAGTCCCACGCCATGTACTTATAACATAGCGTAAAACGCTAGAAGAGTGTCATCTCATAGGTCACCCCAGCAGAGCCCATATCCCGCAATTCCGCGGGTTTTACATCTCATTTTGAAATTGAGTCTGCCATGTCACACACAAAGTGATGCAGAACCTGGTCCCACACAATATTCTCTAAACTGCATCAAGTATCAACCAGTCTAACAAAGCTATTCAAGTCCACTCAAACTGCCTCATGGATGAACAGAACCGACTAGCCGCTGGTTCTATGCCTTGACTATGTGGCCGCACTTGTTCAATCTACCAGGGTAATGCTAATGCTAATGCTAATGAAATCCACTTTATAATGGTCGGGATAGCAATATTAGTTCAATGGATCACAGTATAGTGAACTCCTTCTACAAAAAGCAATATGGCTTTTGCAGTAATTAAAGACTCATGTCAACACACAGGCACAACATTTAATGTTATGTCCTCCATATTCTGCCAAAAAAATCTAAAGAATTTCAGCTCGAATATAGTCCAAGTGAATATTTACGTTTTTTTGTTATAAGTTAACAAAACATGCGTGCAATAATTAAACGCAAAATACAAAGGTGCACAAAGAAAGAATTTACTCTCTGAGGGTTTATTCCAGCAGCTGCAACATATAAATCTAGCTTCCCAATTGCAATTCCAATACCCTGAACTCCGAGGTCACCCAGACCCAATATTCTGCTTCCGTCTGTTACCACAATCATATCAACCTAAAACAAAACTCCTTTCATCACCACTCAAGAGCAAGAAACAAAAATCAAGGGAAGAAAGTGAACTGAAATGTCTGTAACTCAGTCAAATGACAAAATTCTTGCAAAGCATTCAGGAAACAAGAACTGCCGAAAGCCAAAAGTTCCATGCACTAATTAATTTCTTGTTCCCACTCAATATTGCAAAATGAAAGTCAAGAACGCAAATATGAGCAGAAAGAAAAAGACAGAAAACACGTTACATTTTTCAGAAACTTAGAGAGAAACTCTCCCCTGTCAAAACAGAATTAGACAATCTGAATTTAATAATTGAGTACCACATGGCTTGAAAGCTTCTGATTAACAAGCATCAATCTAATTAAAGACCTAACAAACAGAGCCTTGCTGATAAAAAAAAGACAAACAGTGTGTTTATCAGCAGTACAACCTACCTGATCAGCTGGCCAATTATAAACCATTGACATCATTTCACCACGATCAGCAGCACTAAAATACATCCCCCTGGGCCTTCTGAACAATCCACTATAGTTCTGGCAGACAAGACCAACTGTAGGAGTATAGACTATAGGTGCCAATTCCTCAATTTTGGAAATTAAAACCTGTAAAAATGCAAAAATAAAAGCGGTGTTGCGCATTCAGTTACAGTCAACAATGAATCTAACCTTTTAGACAGTTTTAGCAGCGTCCGTAAAATGGAGTGATTGAGATAATGATAAGAAAAGCTGTATAAATGCTTCAACTGACTACCAGAGGGCAGGGAAATCAATAAACAGGGAATATAGAACAGCAGCTAGACAGAGGCATCAGACCTCACTAGAACAGAATGAATTGCAGTTCTTGATCTAGATTCTCATACACAGTGTGGACATATCATGTTCTCCATGTAGAATAGGATACATTGGTCGCCACCAATTCAATTGGCATTAAAACTCTGTTGTGAAAGCTCTGCTCAGCAATGACGCTCTTCTCAATTGGGCAAAATGAGTTATGGAAAATTAATCAGAAGTATTTTCATCATTTTAGTCCATCCTTGTTAGTTTCAGGCTATCTTTTATAGCCTTATGCTGTGGGCTTGTCCACTCTCATTTTAGCCATCTTACATATGGCATATGCCTACTTAAGTGACTTGACATGAGCCCTTATAAGGTATACCCAGAAGCCCCTCATAAGGTATTACTCCCCCCTATAGGAGTGCGTGCATTTTGCACGCAAAAAATAATGTACAAGAATTATTATTTTTTTCAACAAACTTTACACCAATTTAAAGATCACATTGAGAAGAAAAAATTGGTGTAATTTTTTTTCGAAAAAAGTTCACATAAACACATTATTTTTTGTATGCAAAATGCACGTACTTCCGTAGGGGGCAAACAATATGGAACAGAGGGAGTATAGCATAAGCACGCGGTCCCTTGGGAAGAATCCTAATGTTTCCATCAGATAGGACCCAAATCATAACATTTTAATTTCTGGATGACTGGTGGTCTAACTTGTGGATGTATATTCTTGGGCCATTCATAATAACTTAGCTAATGAGAAACAAAATTAGAGCTTTGGTTCTCAGAAGTTGTGGGTTAAGTCTGCTCAGTTGTATCTATTCCTTGTTTGGATTATGCCTTGCATTTTCCTTCGTTCTATGTTCACATATTTGCATCCCCCCACACAAGACGGGTTTGCACATGGGGGCAAGTGTGTAGAAATTTAATAGCTTAAGCTTTGGATTTGGGGACAATTGGTGACTTGACAACATAGTATAGAGCTCTGACGCCATGAGATACAAGGTTTGAATCCTGTAAGACGCACATACTCTTCAGTTAAGACTTAAGAGTACTTCGTCTAGTGTGTCCTGTATGCACCACGTCAGTTCCGTTAATTTATTCTTTTGCTTGTCTCTCCATATAAAGACAAGCTTGTACTACAGAGGGAGGCGTAAAAACACTGTGGTATTGAGTATGAACTACTGGATCATTTCCAGACAGCTTAACTACTGGACAAACTGGGTGCACTTAAACTGAGATTAAGGAATCAAAAAATTGATCTGCAGCCAAGGACACTGGATTAGGTAAACAACTGGACAAAGTTTTGAACTCACCTTGTAGTACATAGTCTCATTTCTATCATGCAATCTGTTCAGTATCCGCCACATGGCTAAAGCATTTGGGTCGGATGGGCCATCCCTAGCATTAACTTTGAGCCTCTTCAGATCCGCCACTGTATGTTTGACAAAATTTTTATTGCCAATAATAAAAATTGAGAATACCATTTACGAGAATAACCTACAACAACTAAAACCATTCATTTTATAGTATGATTAATATTTGTGAACAAAAGGTTGCCATCTAAAATTCTACCGATAACCACAGGCCGTGAGCTTGAATGCTATCTCTACCCAGCTCAATAGAGCAAGTTGCAGTATCATCGTTGGACATTGATTTGCGTAGGGCTTGTGAAATAGTTGGAAACTAAACATGTTAATAGAGATGTACCTAAACATAGGAGCTGTAGGTAAAAAGACCAACCCAGTTCTGTCCGAGACATTTATTACATTGGTAAAACATGAGGTCATGGTCCTTGCCAAGGCAACAGATGAAGTTATGAATGCCTCGATCCCGCTAGTGGAAAGGCATGAGAAGTCATAGTATAACAAGATCATTTCAATAAATAAAAAAAGCAATACGAAAATCCCAACAACTTTCTCAACAACAGCTACAGGTAAGTCGTTATTTCAACCCAAAGTGAATAACGAGACATGGTAAGTCTGATCATATTGAGGTAGTATACAAGAAGAGTCATATGTATTGCAACATGAGATAGACAGAGACAGAGAAAACTTACTGAAGCGTTCAATTTGTTGATCAGAAGACATAACATTCGGAGGCAGAAGACCGCGAAGATCAAGACGATCTCGTTCTGTCATAGAGAATGCCGTTCCCTGGTGGTCTTACAGGAAAAGGTCAAAATTAGTTTTTTGACTCTTCAACTGGTTAAGAAATGAAGGCATCTTGAATTAGACCAGTAGGCCTCCATGCTAGTACTCTAGTGTACATTTTGGCTATAGCTAAACCAAAAAAGAACCTCGTATCTGTATTAATCAGTAAATCAAAGATGCACTACAGAAGAAATCAAGGGCGTAAATCAAATATGACACCCAACATCTTACTACCAAATGTGACAGGCGACTGGTTCATAACTCAAGATGAAACAGATTAGCAAAACTACATCATTATTGGAATAATAAAATTGAAATCAAAACATCTACAGTTCACAAACAGAACTGATGTAACTCATGTAAGTGAAATCCTGCTAGGTTTCAAGCGGAGTTCTGATGTTCGGGTGGCAAATGACTCCAGGAATTTGAGCCTAAAAGACTAGGCGGAATTTCAATCTTTGGCTGCCTCCCGAAAACCCTACCCCTAGAGCAAAGAAAGAGTCTAATGACACCAAATTACAGAAGGTGAATGGAATATTTAGCAACAACATGTGCATCCGAATGGCAGTTGAGCCCAAGAACTCGACATGAAAAGACTAAACCCACAAACCTGATGTCATTGAAGTTCTTGAACCACATGGGTGTTGTCTAAACTGCAGTATTGTATAATATTGAGAAACTATTTAAGGATAAATCATCAAAGCAAATGAATATTGGGCCCGAACCCAATGTTCTCATAGCTAACAGAGAGAATTTAAGATAATTTCTTCTTTCATTCTGTGTGGGTGTAAAATACCACCAAAATTCAAGTACCAAATCAAATCAAAATTACACGAGGGTGAAACAACAAAAAACAATATCCTAACAAAGAAATTTGGATTTTCTTCATTTGATCCCGTCCAATCTTGAAACTCATGCAAAGTAAGTCAACCAAACTCATTAACCATCGAAGCTTCATATTATAGTGTTTCCCCAACATGTTAATTATGACCTTCAAAATACTCATTGTCTATAACTTTGGCTTTGAAGTGGATGCTTTAGCGTGTCATCAAAGTAGGCCTTGGAGGATTTTGGGCAAGACTCTATTATTTATGCTGAAAGTGCACCTTGTTTAACTGGAATACCAATGACATAGATCTATTGCTTATCACTGCAAATACAAGTCAGCAAATGTGGGAAGTGCTAGAGCTTTACCCACCTTAAGTAAATGTCATTTCCAAAACTAGTAAGCCTCCCCACTCATTACAAACAGGGGCGACTATGCTGGCGGTTGAGGGGTTCAAGCCTGGGTTCAAATAATACACTAAGATTTTCTATTTTCACATATAGTTTGATTTTTTTCATATATTGTCTGCACTGAATCATTGGTGCGAAGTATAGTAAATGATAATTCACTTAGATTTGCGAATAAGTAAATAATGGAGCTCAGCAAAACAAAATAAACCAGTCCAGATAAATTTTTCAACGATGCTTTAAATAAATTTCTATTGCCGCTGTGCTAAAAATCCAAGACTATAAGATTAGTTCCCTGATTGCAAATTCCTATTAAATCCGAAGTTTTAATAACACTATCAATAGCAGAATGATCCAATATAACTAAAAAGCAAATCCATATTACAACAATTCAAAGAAAGCAAAAATGACAAAATCACAGTACTACTCGAACTGCAGAATTACCTTGTTGAACCATGGATCATGAAGAATGTCGAGGCCTTGCTTGAGAACAATAGTGGGACGATGTCCTTCGGTAGTGGTGAATGATCTTTCACCTATACAAGCAGTTCTATGCTGCAAGCGCTTGATCAGAGACGAGGATATCCTCATCTGGCGCGCGAAGTTTGACATTGTTGCAGAGCAGAGGAGATGAGAGAGAGAGAGAGCCCTAGATTTGGGAGTACTATTAGTAATGAGAGAAAGAGCGACAGAAGTCTCTCATCAGGAAATGGAGCGCTTGACAAATTCGACGGTGGATCTCTGAATTCGTAGGAGTAATTCGTACCGATGCGGTGAGAAGTTCGTTCGTTGGATGAGTCAACGAATTCAGACTCTTGTCCGGGACTATTTTTTATCAAAATATGATAAAATTAAGTTTTTTATTTTATTTATTTATAAGGAGAGTTAATAAAATTTTAAATTTTTATTTTTAGGGTGAGTTTTCGAATGAATTTTATCAAAATCTGATAAAATCAAGCCTTGATTTTATTTATTCGTGTAGAAAGTTGATAAAATCTTAGATTTTTGTCAACTCTCCTCACGAATAGATAAAATTAAAGACTTGATTTTATCAGATTTTGATAAAATTTATTCGAAAACTCACCCTTGTTTACTCCTATTCTTCATTTCTATAGCCTCGACCGTGTCCAGACAAACTTATGTGCATTTATTTTCTTTTCAGTCCGGTCAAAAACAAGAAATCGTCCTGTAAAAGACAAGATATATGTGCCGAAGCTAGGAATTTAACGAGAAATTCTTGCAGCCTAATCTCAATAATTGAATCACAGGAGACTATGGGGTCGCTGATTGTGCCGTGTTGACTGATTCAATGAGCTGATCGTCGGCTCTGATTTCTGAGGATCTAGTCCACGAGTCTTACTTCACTATTTTAAATAATTTCGCAAATAATTGTGGTTATATAAATTACACGTTGGTGATAATGTTAATTTTGAAAAGTTGATGAATTGCAAGTGAATTGGGGTATATATATTTTTCATAGTGCAAAATTACAAATCAAATATGCTTCGAATTTTCTTTATCTATTTATTGAGATGGCGGAGTCATTCTTTTTAACCACCTTTGTGGAATAGTACTAGAAGAGTCTTTTTTAAGGTTTGGAGATCACCATTTGGAGCAGTGGCGGCTCTAAATTTTTTTCTAAGAGTGTTAATAAATTATTATCCCGTACTACCTCTATAAACCACACCAAAATATAGACAAAAAAAATCCATTAATATCGACAATACCACCCAAAAACAATGGATAAAGATATAAAGTATATTACAATTGCCTTCGACGAGTTTTCATGCTTTGAAACCATTGCAGAATAGCCTTCTTATCAACGGTATCAAATACATCACTCTCAATATAAGTAACTAAGCAATTATTCATCCACCGATCTCCCATTTGATTGCACAAATTACTCTTTATATACTTTATCGCTGAAAAACTTATTTCAACTGATGCAATGGCGATAGAAAGAGTCAATACCAATTAAAAAGCATCAATAAACATTTTACTATTAATATCATCCTATTTTGTGAATGCAATCAGTCTTTTTACAAGCCCTTTGTTTGGGTATGTCTTAAGCCTTTTTGGCATTTCAAATACATTTTTTATTTGCGCTTTAACTTTTTGGGTTCCAATTTGAATTGAACTTGGGCTTTTTTATTGGCCCAAGTGTTCAATACTTTGGACTTTTTTTTTGGACATGATGTTCAATTTATTGGGGCTTGGTGTTCAACTTAATTTGGGTAGGGTGTTCTACAATGGACTATCCAAAAATTTCTACATGTATTCTAAGGATTTTTTTTTTTTTGATGGTCATGTGACCATTGATGACTTAAGTTGCCACCGCCCCTGATTTGGGGCAAGAATTAGAAGAATCATCTGCTGGAAATCAAGTAGGAATGAAGCAAGAAAATATTTTGGGGACAGGGCCCCCGCATCCTGTTCGGGAACGGGGCTTGTGTACTGAGCCCCTCACTACAGGGGTACAATGAGCTCACCCGGTTGTCCATCTTAATAAAAAAAAATGCTTGGATTTAATCCAGATAATAGACGACTTGAATCATTTGGAGTTAAGATTAAATCTGAGCCGTCGGTGCCAAGATGGATGACTCACATATGAAATACAAAGTATAAACATGGGACACCAGAGACACACTACAAGAATGTAGTGAGCCCATCTGGTCGTCCATCTTGATAATGAACGCTCGGATTTTAATCAAAACAATGGACGACTTAGAGCATTTACAGTTAGAATTAAATCCGAGCCGTCAGTGCCGAGATGGATGGCTCACATATGAATTACAAAGTATAAACCCGGGACACCCGAGACACATTACAAGAGTGTAGTGAGCCCATCCGGTTGTCCATCAATTGTAAGAGTCCACGAGACAACCAAGCCTAACAACTTAACCAATACAACAAGAAATAAGTATGTTACAAGATAAGAACAAAACAAAAAAGAAGAAAGGAAAAGCCCCTATACACAGGTGAGGAGATTAGAACTCACAACCTCCTATTGAAATGCAAGAGATTTGGCCAGCTAAGCTAGCCTGGTTGGTTACTCCACTTATATATTGGGTTTTGTTATAAGAAAGTTCAAACTGCTCCTGTTAGGGCTGTAAAAAAAACCCCGCGAATCCGAACCTGACTGTAGGTTTTGGATAGGGTCCGTGGATTAATAGTCTAGACACGGATTGATAAATTAGAAAATCGTGTTTCGCGGTTCGGTTCATGAATTTTCATAAAAGAACCGTTGATAAACCGAACTAGATAGTGAGAATTTTATAAATAAAAAAATATAGATGGATGTGTGTGTGTGTATATAGGAAAATTTTCTAACAAGGACCTCCTGGATTTAAGAAAAAATGTAATTTTTTCATTTAAAAAATTGATTTTGGGAAATCTGAATTGTCCAATGTGTTCAAAATGTGTTTTTTAAGAGTTTACGTGGGAAATCTTCAAAAAAATTGCTTGGATCAAGCCCATCTCGGTATTTTTTTTTGAAGATAACTCGTGTAAATCCTTGAAAACACCTTTTGAATATATTGAACGGTTCGGATCGTCAAAAAAAATGCTTGGATCATAGGGGTCCACAAGTTCGGAGTAGAAGCGGTCCTTATATACACACACACACACACACACACACACACACAGAGAAGGAGGGCTTCTAGTCAGGGATCCCTGACTTTGCTTAAAGTCAGGACCTCACCTTTCCCGATTAAATTTTGATGATCCAAACCGTCGAATGTGTTTTTGTAAGGCTCCTAGCGAGAAATCATTAAAACATAACCGGAAAGAGCTTAATCTAAGCAGTTTTTGATAAAACTGTACATATGTAGTTTCTATAAAAAAAAATTGCTCGGATCAAGCTCTTTCCGATCATTTTTTTTCATGATTTCTATTGGAACCCATAAAAACACATTCTAAACATATTGGACGATTTGGATCACCAAAATTCAATCAGGAAAGGTGATGTCCTGACTTTAATAAGCAAAGTAAGGGATTCCTTACTAAAAGATTTTCAGATGTGTGTGTGTGTAATATTGGGATAAGAATTTCTTTAACATGGTATTAGGTTTAGGTTTTATTAGTAATCCCGGACCTGGGACTGGTTGTGGAGTTATTCGGAGCTATTTTTTTTTTAGACCTGTGGTCTGTGACTCTATGGTGTGGTTTCCTTTATATTGTATCGTACTTGCTTTTAATCTGATGGTATATTTTCTGTTTATTTATGTTAATTTGACGCCTTTTCTCTAGGAATGAAATGATTTGTTATTATTGACTGCCTGATCTTCTGCATGCGAATGGGTACTGTACCCATTTAACCTTTATATGTGTGCAATAATATTTTTATTATTCCATTTTGCTAGTGAACCTCATACGACTAGATTTCTGTCACTTGTCTATGGATTATTCGGCGGACAATGCTCTGCTGTTAAAGCCAATCCATTGTGTTGGAATCTGGAAATTTATTTTATTTATTTTTATCTAGGTTTTGAATTTGGAATGTGGAATATGTTTTTTATTTTGTGGAATGTAATAAGAGATTATTACCTCTAGGTCTAGAAAAGAGATGTCTAATTACCAGTAAGGTAAGTCATTTTTTTTAATTACCACTAAGGTAAGTCACTCTTTTTTTAAGTTTAGGTTTAGGGTGTACTTTCCTATTATAGGGTTTTAGTGGTTTAGGGACTTTCATAAAGTACCCTAGGATTTAAAGTACCCTAGGATTTTAGGCACTTTCATAGGGTACCATAGTCGTAGGGTACCCTTGTCATAAGGGTACCCTAGAATTTAGGTTTAAGATGCACTTTCCTATTATATGATTTTAGTGGTTTAGGAACTTTCATAGAGTACCCTAGGATTTTAGGCACTTTCATGGGGTACCTTAGTCGTAGGATACCCTAGGATTTTAGGCACTTTCATAGGGTACCCTAGTCGTAGGGTACCATAGAATTTTAGGTACTTTCATAAGGTACACTAGGATTTTAGGCACTTTCATAAAGTAATCGAGTCATAGGGTACCCTAATCATAAGGGTACCCTAGAGTTTAGGTTTAGGGTGCACTTTCCTATTATAAGATTTAGTGGTTTAGTCACTTTCATAGGGTACCCGAGAATTTTATGCACTTTCATAGGGTAACTTTCATAGGCACGAATGACAAGCGCGTGAGGGGCACTGAGCACGTGGGACGCACGCCCCCTCTGCCTATAAATACCCAGCTACAACTACCACAATGGGCAATCCTCTGTCCTCATTTACTACTCTTATAACTCCATTTCTCTCTCTAAGTTTCTGGCATATTTATCCCCTCCAGTGATTGATTTAGCCATCGGAGTGCCTTCCCAAACCACCACCATCCGGGCTAGGCACTGACCTAGTTGTCTACGTGTGCAAGTCACCTTCTTCGGATACAACAAAGGTTTAGGTGGGTTCAATCCATTCCATCACTACTTAATCCACCCCAAAAGGTCCAAAGAGCTCACTCCGGCGACAAGACCCTGATAAGCCCCTAATGTTGTATATATCTGGTCTTATCTCGCTCATTGTGATCACACATACGTGCATTTTGTGCCTTTATACGATTGATTTTGCGCGAGTTGTGTTTTTGATAAGTTTTAGAAAATCGGAGCTAAAAAGCGTGTCCAAAGCTCAAAATAATCCCCGGTTGTACCCGGAGGTATCCAAGACCTCGCAATGCCGTGGAGGACAATCACCGAAGCTTGAAAGTCGATTCAAAGAGCTTTGGAAGGTTCGAGGAAGGCCCGGAACAAAGGAACAAGAAGTGTAGAGTTATGAGGCTCAAGGAAATCCGACCAACCGATAGAAAAAGACTCATATCTCTCATTCTATAAAGGCTATGAAGATGAGGTCAATTGGGTTTGAAATTAGACTCATAGAGCTTTCCAACGGTTCAAGAATCACCTCATTCCGAGTTCGGACGAAGCCGGGGCGTGCCCGCGAAGTTGGGTAAAAAAATCAGTCTTCCAGATTATTCCGGACCGATCCAAATAAATCCGGACCGATCCAGAATTGCCCAAAAATTTCCAGACGATTCCGGACCGGTCCAAAATTGCTCCGAACCAATTTTTGTGGACTTTTTGCACTTTCCACTTATGGAAACTTACTACTTTTGTTATTTTTAGGACATTTTTGTGAGAGAGAAAGTGTTGTGTATATAATTATCTCTCTCTCATCTTCTCCATTAGTTAGCTTTAGGTATTTTAAGTTTTTCATTTCCATGGTTTTTCAAGCTTCCTCTCTCTAGATTTCTCAAGTAAGTTTTCATTTCTAGTTAATTTGTCAAGGTTTATTGTTGTAGCTACAATCATTCTCTCTATATAAATCTAGTTTATTTGCATTTCTACCGGTTAAATCTTGTTCTTGTTTTTCCATCTTCTTCCTTAAGAAACACTAGTTTAAATTTGTTGTTTGTTAATTTCTCAAGGCTTAAAAGTGTAGGGAAGCTTAGGTTCAATATCAATATCAAGTTTAATCATGAATTTTATTTCCTTCAAATTTCTAATTAGGATTAGCTTAAGCATAATTAGTGAGTAGTTAATTGGGCTCGGTCATGGAGTGATTAGCACTCCATGACTTAGGTTTAATTCGTTCTTCTCGCCAAATTGCAAACACTTCTTGTTTAATAAAGTCACGGTTTCATCTTTATGTATCAAAATTGGTCTCAGAACCCCTTTTGATCGCATCGCCGCCGGTGGCATGACCACTTGGTACGTGCGATGCTTAGGGATAGGGCGACTCAAAATGTTTGTATAAACGGCACAAGAATCCTACACTTTATCGAACACCATTTCTAGTTCAAAGAGTTAGGAACGATTTTATGTACCAAAGTCTAGGTTTGTTAATCTTTTTGATCTCTCGTAGTTAAGGGTTGATTCTCCTTTTCACGTGTGATGCTTGGAGCGATGTCAACCTAGATGTTTGCCAAATGGTTATAAGAATCTTAATCTCAACAAGAGAGGAACGAATTAGCCTAAGTTATGGTTGTTAAAATCCCTTAGACTTTGCCTTAGTTTAATTTGTCATTTTTAATCTTCCGAGTCATTCTAGAAGTAGGAAGAGAACCACCAAACAAAACCACCTCGTAAGTTGGCCGTCTTAACGCCAAAACTCTCATCGCAAGTTAAACTCTCACGCCGGGTGCGTTCGGTCCCTGTGGATTCGACCCGGTCTTACCGGTATTATGCTACCTCCGACCTAGCCCTACGCTTGGGGCGACACTTTTTACGACACAATCCAAGGTCGCAAG
Source organism: Vaccinium macrocarpon (assembly GCA_022606695.1). Classification (NCBI taxonomy): domain Eukaryota; kingdom Viridiplantae; phylum Streptophyta; class Magnoliopsida; order Ericales; family Ericaceae; genus Vaccinium; species Vaccinium macrocarpon. Next base: position 5,500,264 of record CM040176.1, on the reverse strand, counting down.
CATTTCTGGCTATACGTTGCCGAGGGTCAAGCAGACCCCCACATTGTTAAAACAAAATTTGTGACTTGTTATTTAAAGCTGCTGATAAACTTTTAACTTATGTATACAATCAGCTTGTAACACTGCTATCTTGGTTGCTCACACACCAAAATCAGTGAAATTCATTGGAGAAGTACACAAATTCCTTGGGAGTCTTATGTAAGTGAAATTCATATCGTTAGAACTGTTTAAAATTAATTATGTAAAATAAATTTATTTCTTGTTTTGTAGTTAAGATTTTGAAGCCATCGACTTAAAAATATGGCTTCGACTCTAGAGAAAATTTTCGGTGCAAATAGGGTATGGGTGACGTCGTGCCCTTTCGGCACATCCGAGCCGTCCAAAAATGCATTGGACAGCTCGGATGAAAACACACTTTTTCTTTTCTTTTCTATTTTTTAAAATCTAGACGGCACTTTCAATCTAGATCATTGGTTGCATTGTTTGGACGACCCGGACCGAGAAGGTACCATACCACGTGGTACCCTCCCCGTACCCAAAATTATCTCTAACGTGATCATGATTCAAAGCTGTAAGCTCCATGGGCCATGCTCCTTTATGGTTAGTAATTTCATGTCAAAACACACATTTTCATGTAGCCCATTTTATTAATTTGTATTTTCTAGAGAGTCTGTATAGGTATGGAAATGAATTATTTTGATTTGTATTTCTCGAGTGCGGCAGTCATTAAGTTAAGTGGTTTTATGGTTTGGAAAGATTGTGGCTTAGAAAGAATTATTGAGAAGATTAGGAAGTTTGAGAAGATTAAGAAGATTTTACTTGGAAAGAATTATGGACTTATTGTGTTTGGGAAAAACATGAATCTTGGGGAAATGGAAATTGAGAATAATGAAACAACATAATTGGAGATGATTGTAGCGGCCGGATCCGTGGAGGCCCACGAGGGTCACTCTCCCGAAACTACGAAGAAGCTGAAAAAGTTCAAGTATCTCAGAATCAGCAAAACTGAATGCAGTTAGATCTGCCTAGACGGTGCCGAACGGATGGCACCCTCGGCGAGAAGCACGTGTGCGTGGTTTTGGACGAATAAGGATTTGAACGATCTTTGCCGAGCGAGAGGTGCCCAAGGTGTGGCATCCTCCTCTTGGCTCTCGGGAGACCCTCGGGACCTCCGCCGATCGGCGTGCCGAGCGTCCAGAGGCTGGGTCCCTTACGTGCCGAGCCATTCGACCACGAACAATTAGGGGCTCGGAGCAACACCTGGTTCGGGGGAAGCTTACCAAGCATGCTACACGTTTCCCAGTGGAGCATTTAATGCGGCAGTCACCTACTCATCACCGCTGCCGCTGCGGCGACGTGGTCGGGGAATGTCTCGAGGTGATTTGACTACTCGAGCCCACGGCTTTGTGATGTCACGATATGGATATGCGGGCGTAGATATCGGGAAATACATCACCGTCATTCCGAAAAGTAATGACAGGCTGGGGGGGCACCAAAGCCGCGTGGGGTGCACACCCCTCAGCCTATAAGTACCCCCTGCATTTAACACCAAGGAGGATGGCTCTCTCTCTCCTCAACACATCTCTCTCCTCATTTACTACCCTCATAACTTCAGTCTTTTCTAGAGATTTAGAGCATATCTCCTCCTTCCGGTGACTGACTTTATCATTGGAGTGCCTTCCCGGACCACCACCGTCCGGGCTAGGCACTAACGAGGTCGTCTACTTGTGCAGGTCCTCCTTAGGCGTGCATCATCTCTTCCATCGCAGCCCGTTCAACTCCCTGAAGGTTCAGAAGGCTCAATCCGGCAAAGACACCCCCACAATGATCATTTTGCTTAAGGAAACAAAAAGAATTGAGATGTGAAATTTGCTCAATAAGGACACGTTCGCTCGAGCGAGATGATTAAACAACTGCTTTTGGATTGGTTCTGCTCGAGCAAGTTTTAGAGTCGCTCGAGTGAAAGTAGTGTTTTTATTTGCTTTATAAATACAAAGACATTAGGGTTCAGAAAAAACACATTGAGAGCGACCATCATTTCTAAACCTCTGTTCTTACACTTCCAAATACCTTTGAGGGCAAAGGCTTCTATATCTTGAAGGATTATAATGATCAGTGGGATCTTTGCGCTAATCAATCATCTTCAAGAGGTTTCAACTACTTCATCAATATTCAATCTTTGAGTAAAAGTCCTTCGGTGGATTCCAAGAGGCAAACGGAAGGCTTGTGGATTCAACGCAGTAGCAGTCAAAGCACTTGGTGTGGTGAACGTAGATTCGGCAAGTAGATCTTAGGCTCGATTGTGAGAATTCTAATCGTAGGTAAGATTGTTTGTAACTACACATTGAGTATAGTGTTTTTGATTACTTCCCGTGATTTTTTTACCCATTTAGGGTTTTTCACGTATATCTTGGTGTTCTTCGATTGTTCGTTTTCCGTTGTGTGATTGATTGACTTTTTTATTAGTAGACGAATTTTTACAAAACATTAAAACATAGCAAATCTATAAACCTAGGCAAACTAGGATTTTTCAAAAGCCCCTATTAAATCAAAGTAGTTCAGGGGTAACAACCACAGGGCTCCAATGGAGTCTTGATCCAAGTATGCAACTGAAAAGAAAGTAGATGTGAACAGAATTTAAAACAACCAAAGTGTACATTGTTGGGTTTGGAGTGTCCCCATGAACTTAGTTATATAATATCACATTCTATGATTGTTCTAAAAATAGACTTGTGAGTGCAACGTCGAATGCCATAAAATACTTACTTGAAGCCCTTTCTAAACCAATTAGTTTTAGAAGAGAGTCACCCTTCTTGATTTGAGCATAAAAATGGAAATGCAGTGTTGCGTAGAAGTGTTTGGGGTTCTGTTTCTTAGTTTTCAAGTATTGGTTTACTAAATCGTCACTTTTTGCTTAATAAAGAACAAAAGCAATTTCTTGAACATGAAACTATATGGCTTCTCCATCTTAAAGGCTTTACGTGTGCAATCTCCAAAATTAACCTAACACCTTGCCAAACCATCATCATTTATCAACAGCTAAATGGGTTGTTGATGTTAAAAAAAAAAAAAAAAAATCTGTTGTATATATAGAGCTACGTGCATAAAAAAACTTTTTATTCGGGGGCGCTCATTGATAACAACCTTCGGAAAATAATTTCATCCTTCAAACAGTTCAAACATTGTGATTTTTTTATTTTTATCAAAATCAAAATCCTTATCTTGATATATTTACTAGTCCAAGAAAATTTGATGTTTAATTATTCTGCTCAACCAAGAAATCAAAAGCCCTAACCAGCGCAAGCAAAAAAAAAAGAAGTACTTTTTGCTTAAAATCCATAGATTTAACATACAAATTGAGCATTAGCTAACATTATTTCAAACACAAATACTTTAGTTTTTTTAATAAAGCCAAAAAGTCTGACTTTTTGCTGAGTTTTTAATAAAGGGCTAGTTTGTTAAGTTCATACACTTGTGGGCATATAAACTGACACAAATATTTTATGAAATCAATATAAAATATACAAGACAAATCTTTGAGGTCTAATATTCGATATCGAAAATCCAGGAGACAAGGAACCTCTATAACCTTGTTAAATCTACCTGTCTTTATTGGTGAGCCTCCGATTAGTGGTGATAAAAGAGCCGACCTTTTATTTGAAAATTTAACGAGTTTTAATACATGTTTTTTGATAACTGGGTGGTCCGGGCTTGGTTTGCATGGACCTCGATTAATCCTAGTGTCTATGTTCGCCCCACAACACACACAGACCGGGCAAAGCCAATACCCCATGTAATGAGCTATTTGTTTGGCTTGCCATGGTTAATATATTTGAAGTTTTGGTTTTCAATCATTTTCTAGAAATATCATTAAGAGTTATCTATCTTTTATAACTAGTCTCACCCTTTTTGGACCCCAAATGAATTAGTTATGTTTTTTGCAAACAAGAGACATGTTGTCTCTACTCTCTGCAGGGGACTGATTTTGTACAATTTTTTTAACGGTATCATATTACCTTCAAATGTTTTGATTTTTGGACTGATTACTCTACTTAGTGACTAGTATAAGTGTGATTTTTCGTGGCCATGGATTCTTTGAAAGTAATGGATCAAATCCAACATGTTTTGGATGCTTGTGTTTCCTCCATGACAGCTGTCAACTTTGAAACAAACTCATTTTCTCCACAAATCTTATTTTCAAGCGATTCTTGTTTGAGAAGTTAGAAAAATGTCTCATCTTTCAAACCCAACTGGTTTCATCTAATATGATGAAGTTTCGAGTGAGTTATGGCCGGTTTTCGGTGGCTTGTCCATTTTGGACCAGCATTGATATTTCCCTTAAAAACTCATATTATAGACTCCCATTTGGAAATCCGAGAGAACCGTTGTCTTCCTGAGGAAATTTTCCCTTAAAAACTCATATTATGAAGTTTTGCGTGAATTATGGCCGTTTTTCGATGGCTGGTTCATTCTAGACCAGCACTGATGTTTCCCTTAAAATCTCACATTATAGTCTCCCATTTGGAAATTCGAGAGTACCGTTGTCTTCCTGACGAAATTTTGCATAACTGGTGTGAAGGATAGTTTATAAATTCTATTTTCTATTTTATATGGATTTTCAAACAAATGAGATGTTGTATTCTAGGCAGTATGAATTGTGTGGTAACCTAGACTAACCGAGCCTTGTATCCATGAACATTTTGGTCACATGAGTCTAGAGTATTACTTTTAGTAGTGTTCTTGCACCAAGTACTAAGTATTGGATTTGTTAATATTAGGTCCGAAGTTCAAAGACCTTTAGTTTGCGTATTTATCAAAGGTGTCGTGACGCGCTACAACTACGGATCCGAGGTAGTTAAGCCTATCTCCCTAAATATATTTGAATGTACATATAATTGGTTAATATTGTGTTTATATGTTATGTGTATGTGCTATAGGAATGTATGGTGCGAAATACTTATGATATTTCTTGTATTGCATTAATACTGTTCGCTCAGGCTTTTAATGCATTGTGTAATTTGTTTACAACAGGTTTGTTGTGTTGATTATCCATTTCCACTATTAATTCCATGACTCTTTATTATCATTATCACATGAATCCCTCTTGGAGTATTATTAATATAGTTGTTCTTGCCTTGTGGTTATCCATTAACTTAGACGGACATTAAGTTCATGAGTGGTATTTGATTTGGAGAGTAAATGGTGGACGTGGTTGATAATAGCTGGGGAGGCCATTCCACAGAGTTTAAGTTTTATAATTGACAGTCAGCCAGAGATAATGAAATTGAGGAATTACGAGGTATTGGATATACTTATGTGCTGTATGTGCATCCCGAAACAATGTGCTGTATGTATAACCTCACATGCTGAATGTACGTCTCAAAGACATGTGCTGAATGTACATCCTTATGTGTTGTATGTGCATCTTGAAGAATGCGTTGTTTCTACATTCTCAAGGGGGAAGTGAATCTTGAAATGATGGAAAGCTAAATGCTTATTGATTGGAAAATCGATCCTTTGATGATTGGAATTCGAAACTCGTGGTGAGCGTAAATGGAATTCCGTGATAATCAGGGAAATGAAAATGTGTCGATCTTAACTTGTTAATAATTTGGAAAGAATTGTGAACAACGGGATGGGTAAAGTACTATGATTGATTTAGTATTTGATTTTTCAAGGTAACTTTCATTATGTTGGTGCTTGATATTGAATTAATTTATTTGTTCTGTAATGTTATGTTTGCGTTATATCAAACTGTGTATTACTTGTTGAGTAAGGGTCTGGGTAGGTTTTAGTTGCCGAGCGTCATCCGCTCATGGTATTAGTACCCTGGCATTTCATGCCAGATATCGAAGACGGAACGGAAGGGTCATTCCAGGAATAAGAAGTAATTGTTGAATGTTGACGGATGCTAAAGGTGGAGTCTATTAGAGGACAAAAGATGTCGAACCCTAGATTTTATATTAGTGATTGCTCTGTTCCTTTTTTGAAATTGATTTCAAGTTGTTATCTTATTTTGAAGTTTAATGCATTTTGTTTAAGTTAATGAAATCAAACCGTGCTTCCGTTGTTATCTAAAGAAATTGACTTTTATTTAATGAAATCATTTAAAAAAATATTTTATTAATGCGTCCGAAATTCGGAGCGTTATAGTGGGCATTTAGAGAAGGCATATAATTGGAACATATGAAGTAGTAAAATAAAATGGCAAAAAGGCTGCATCATGGTGTATATTTTTGTGATTGTGACAAGGTCATGTATACATTAATTCATATCACCCCTATGGCATAGGAAAATCTAGATGACGATCTGCTCGACGAAAAAAAGATACGAAAATTTATATCATTGAAGAACAATCAATACAACAGCCATAAATTAGCTAGTTAAGTAGGTCATCTACAAAGTTTGCGCAATTTTAAAAATCGTTTGGAGATCCTCAGCTAACAAAATAACAACGAAATAGGTTGAAATTGCCGCATATTTCTATGATGTAAAAAAAAAGTGGGGTGAGATTATCTAGTCTAGTAAAAAGGAAATGGTTATGATTGGGGACTTGGGCGTTGGGTTTAAGGTTTTTTAGTTGATTTTCAGAAGAAAATAAAAGTCTAAGGTGCACATGGAAGATCATAAACTCCAAAGACTCACTCGTATACGACCAAAATGACCCTGCTACTGGTACAAAAAAAATTTGTACAGAAAATGTACAAATTGCTCTCGGGGAAAACGGTGTGATTTTGGTTCAAGCACTTCTAACCGTCCGATTGAGCTGAAATTTTGTAGAGCCCCTCGGAAAATTTTCCAAGAACAATGAACGGTTTGGATCACTCGTGTGGAACCCAAAAGTGGGTCCCCGAGAGCGATTTGTACATTTTCTGTACAAATTTTTCTGAACCCGTAGGATTACCGCCACCAAAATGGCATAAAAAAAGAAATCAGATTATCACTAACTAATGATGACAACATTGCATCAATCAAGCATCAAGATACATGATCAAACTTGGAAGACCAATTTCATAGTGACAGAGGAGTCGCCTCAATCCGTGCATATTTTTGTGCGCGATGAATGGCTCGGTAGGAGCCTCTTTAGGGACTAGTTTCCTTTCTTTTTCTGTCTGTTCTTGAACCTACGTCTCTCGTTTAGTTTAGTTATGTTTTCCGAAGCACAAAAAAAAAAAAAAAAAGAAACTTGGAAGACCAACCTGTAGTCAAGACTTTTATAAGGATTAAACAAACACCCCATTATCATTATGAGGGAGTATTACCAAACTATCACACATTATAAAAGAAATGATCTATATAAATCCACGATTTGATTTTTTTTTTAAAAAAAAAAACCCTCCGGCCTTAAAATTTAGACCAATAAACACTCTCCCTTTTCATAATGAAAGGTAATCTGCTCAAGTCTGCGGTGCCAGAAATATAAGAGAATTCTAATTTATTTTGTTTCTTGGTCTCAATTCTGGAACCGTAACTTTATTGTTCGAAAATTTTGTAACATTAATGCGCTTCACAGCTTTTGATGTAAAAAGGAAAACAATATTTCTTTCTCAATAGTGAGGAATTGAGCTGACTAAAAGAAGTTTAGCTCGAAAATGGCAATGGTCAAAGTGTCAAACATAGGTGGATTTTTGGCAACCAAAACATTACCCTAATTTGAAAGTCTTAAGCTTTTATGCTTAAATTAAAAATATAATAAAAAAACTTGAAAGAAAAACCAAAAAGGGCTTCAACTTATTTTCAACTTGTTGGCCACAAAATATGAAGAATAAGTCGACTACTTAATGAGATTACTTTACGAAATTCAGAAAATAAATCGGTTGTCTTTTTTTTTTTTTTTGAACAACGAAGATAATTTCATTAATCATAGCGATCCAAAGATGCAATTAGTATAATAGGAAAATAAATATATTGAGAAAGGATCAAATAATGCAAAGACTCTTTGTCTACTACTGCAACTCGTAAATACTAATTTTACGTTCACGCCACTCAATAAATTAGTAGTTGCCAATAATAGTGTGGACTGGGTAATTAAGTTAATTAAGGAAAAGTTACATGGTACGACGACACCCTTCTCGACCTACATATTTATGATGACGGAATTAACTGTGTAGTAGAAAAAGGTGTTAATCCACCACCGATACCACTACTAATTACTCCTATTAATCAAGTATGTACCTAACTATCCAAATAAGCCACTTATCTATAAACCATGATTATCAACACCATCAACTAAAAAGTTTAAGTAATCATTGATTGAACACTACGCATCCAGAAAAAGGTTAGACCTGAAAAATATACTTTGAAGTGGTATTTTTTGACCCACTGAAAATGTAGTATCTCATTCACTTAGGCCCCCCGTTCCACTAAAAAAACAGTTTAGTTTTAACTCAAAAACTACTTCATTCCGCTAACAAAAAAATCACTTAATCCCACTAACCTAAAAAAAAAAAAAAAACCAAAAGGCAAAAGACTAGTTAGTGGAACAAGTTTTTTTTTGCAAAACTAAAGATCCAAAAAACTAGATAGTGGAACAAGTTAGTTTTCTTGCAAAACTAAAGATTCAAAAAAACCAAAAAAACTAAGTTAGTGGAACATGGCCTTAAGAGTATTTTATTTTGTGTGCTTTTGCCATAATTTTTAAGTCTCTTACATTTCCATACAAGTTCTTTTTCCCAACAATCTAGGGTTGTCCAAGTTAGCTTACGCACATGTTAACTATTCCCTTCTCTGGTTTGATTCATACTGTAGTAGATTTTCTCTTGTGACCTGAGTTAAGAGATTGCCAAGTTTTAAACTCAGAATGTCTGGATTTATAGCTCATTCCTATGGCCACTTGAGCTGCCCTTTGGCATTTTATACTCCTATCACAAAACTTAATGGGAAGTGATATTGACACTCTCCTTATCTCTATTTGCATTCCCTTTTTATTTTTAGGTAAAAATTACTCTTGCACTTTGTGAATAAATACAAAAATGGAGTGCCAATAAAGAAAAGAAGAGTGTCAATATCAATTCCCAAAATTTCAAGCTTCAATTTGGAAACGTCTTGAAAACAATTTCCAATTCTTTCACTCAATTACTTGGTTTAATAAAAGAAATGAATGATTATTTTATGAGTATTTTGGACTCAGTTCCCCTACAATCTCATTAAGGAAGTTTTTTTTGGGAAGAGAGAGAAAATCCATTAATCATAATGGGGAACAGGGGCTGTGTTGTGCAGCACGATAGTGCACAACACGCATGCTGTATCGCCAGTTTGTGGTCCATTCCGGGTCTCGTTGTTTAACCAGAATTGTTCATTATGTTCGTCTCGTTGAATATGTTGTCGATATAAAAATTCAAGTTGATCGGATATCAGTAACTATATTTCCAAGTTGTATTTTTCTTGAAAATGAAACACTTAAAGCAGCTGTGATTTTTTCCTACAAAATTGTAACCTAAATGGTCTCGATGAAAAGTAACCGATGTCCAATCAACCTAAATTTTTGCATGAACTACATACTTGACAGGAAGAATAAATTAAACAAGTCGGATTAAACAACGGGACTCGGGGTGGGTCCCAACCCAGCTACACGACACAGCCCCTGTTCCCTAATAATATTGGGCATTACAATTGTGTTATCTCCATTACATAAATAAAAAATCCCATACATAAATAAAAAAAATCCCGGCGATAGGCGAAGACCAAAATGTAAATAATCTGTCACTAATTATCTTCTGGCCTAAGGGACAGAGCACAATGTTACAGTCATTAAGGAAGTTGAATATGTGATTAAACCTTTCTGGATCCCCTTGAATGATTGGAGTAGGTTTTATTAAACTACCCTATCTCATCAAAATCATGTTAATCAGACATAATGAATACATGATCACTACAAATTTATCTTAAGAAAATTGGTATCGATCCAAGGTGCCAATTAACCTTTCTTTTCAACGAAGTTTTTCCATAATTATATTGTTGACATAAGATCAACATGATGATTTTCATGGTTGATCGATATTCTCAACGAGTTCTATAAAACGAATAATTTGGATATGGAGTAATTTAATTGGACTCCAGAAGGACCCACTCACACAGCGTTGTCCATTATGAGATTAGAGAGGAGTCAATTCGTTTTTAGAAAGGATAATCTGTGGCGGCCACCACCCCACAAATTTTACAAAAGTCACTTCCTCGAGTGGCCGCCCCGAATTTTACAAAAGTCACTTCCTCAGGTGGCATATATCTTGATATCTTCATATTTACGGCTAAACATTATGCAAGACCGCAGGCTTTTAATATAGTAACCCTTTTGATAACAAAAATCTTGATCTATTAAACACGGCCAAAATCTTATCTTTATCCCTATGTGGATAAGTGTTTTATTCCAGAATGGAGTAACTAATTTAGGGCTTGTCTCATAAAAATACTTCGAGAGTTATAAACTATGGTAATTCCATAGATAGAACTGTCGTCCTGCTACAATTTGAAAAAACCCTATTATTACGTTGAAAAAATAATATCTATCATCAAATTATATAACATTGTCACTCCTCAACATATATTCTTCCCCCGCTGCGCAAAAATTCTGACTTCGTCCCTCTAGGCACCAATGAGCATTGTACAGATGGGCACCGACTGGCTCGGGGACTCACATGTGGGTCTCACATGAATGATCCGAGCCATTCATATTTTGAATAAAACTGCGGGTTTTCGGATGAACCACTTACACACATTGATTTGAGTTGATTTCTCGCTGGGCGACTTGAAAAATTATTTTAAGATGAATGAACGGTTTCAGATCATTCGTGTGAGACCCAATCTATACAATGCTCATTTGTATGTATGGGGTGGATAAGCTATGCAACTCGAAGGATTATGGAGTGTTCCGTTAAGGGGGTTTTTAGAATAAACTGATTTTTCACGGTTTTTTCTATGATGATTGTGAGAGAATAATCTGTCTTGATTTTGAAAAAAAAACTATTTTTTGTCTGTGATGTTATTATGAGCCTCGTATGGCATACTTTGAATTCCGTAAAAATTTAAGCTCAAATAAGATTTAGATACAAAGTCGGGCCGTCATTACCCACAAAAATATTTTACATTATCGCCCGAGGCTAAAGTGAAAAAGTGAAAAACTAGGAGCAGATCACTTGTAGTTGTAGAGCTCATTTTGAGGTCTCACATGAATATTCCATACCCCTAAAATACATTTTTAAGTGGCTTTTGAAAAAAATAAATTCAATCGAATAACTCTAAGTGATTGATCTAATCTTTTAATTTTTGATAACATTAAACACTAAATATAAAAAATCAAATTTTTGGATCAAATGCATAAAACTATTCAAATGGACTGAATTCTTACGAAGTTTTTGGAAAACATATTTTTAAAATTAACGAACGATTCAAATTGTTCGTGTGAGACATTAAAATGTACGCTACAGACTGATTTGTGCGCAATCTAGCAAAATTCTAGACTAAAATCTCCGTAATCTATTGGGGACTACAGATTTTTGAAAAAAAAAAAAAAAAAACTTTTGTGGTATAAAATTCTACTAATATTTTTAAAAAATAATTAAAACAAAAAGAAAGAAAGGAAGTAATCACATTATAGCCCCCTCAAATAACAAAAGTTTCTTTTCTTGGAGGACAACGCCCCATCTATACCCTTATTAACGCTCCAACTCCCTTTGGCTTCTTCTCAAAGTCCCTCCTTCCTCCCTGTCTTCTCTCTCCCACTTTCTCTCTCTAAAAAAACTCAAAATAGTACTCGAATCCCCTCGCAGATTTCTTCCTCATCAGATCTTCGCAATTCAGTACCAAATCCAATCCAGCAGCAAAGAATCCAAACAACAACAGCAAACAACGACAACAACAAATTTGATCGGAAAACCTATCCATGTGAAGAAGATTAGATTCATAATATACAAATGAGGTGTAAGAAACACCTTACCGATCTCACCAGCAGCATCGGCGTCTGCGCCACTTGTCTCACTGAACGCCTATCCGCTCTCATCGACGCCCAAGCCCTAGCCGAAGAAGCCCAATTAGCCCGATCGCTAAAGGCCGATCATCAACAAGATCGCTTCCGGAAATCCGACGTTGGACATCCGCCACCTCTCGTTTTCCCTCGCTCCGTATCGCCTTACATCTCTCATCGCAAATCCGATTACGCCCGCCCTAACCAACACAACCAACACACTCCGTCCGATCAGCTCTTTTTTTCTACTCCGCAAGTAGGCCCGACCGTTGTTCCAGAAGAACCGAATTCGTGCGAGAAGAAGAGTGGTAATTTCTGTTTGTTGTCCAGATTGTTCTTCAGATCGCGTCCGGCGTCGTCGTCGGCGTCGTCTTCAGCTCGGCCGTCGTGGTTTTCTAACATGCTTTACTCGCCAAGTCGTCGGCAGAAAAAGGAGCCAAATCGGTCCTCCATCGACGGCGATCGGAGACCGCAGCGGCGGTGGCGAAGCGATCGGGGGATGTCGCCGGCGAGAGTCTCCGACTGCGGCGGCGACGAGGAAGAATGCGGCGAGTACTCGTCGGAGGAGTGGAAGCAGACGCCGCAGAGGCCGACGGCGACTCCGTTGCGGCGCGGCGGTCACTCGCGTAACCTTTCTGGACTGAAGTTCTGTTTGAGCCCGTTGGTGCGTGCCAGCCCAAGCCGGCAGTGGAACCAGAAGGGAATAATGCAGCCGGAGGTATCGATTCACGGCGAGGTTAGGGTTCCGGCTGTGGGGCCACGGTTGTCGACAGGAGCGGCCAACAGGTCGAGAAAGATAGCCGATTTCGGGAGGTGCAATCACGGCCATCGATAGCGCGACTGACGACGGCGACCCGCTGCGACGGTTATTACAGTTAAAGTACGGTTATGCCCTTGTCGGTTTTTGGTTTTTACGTTTGACGGTTTGAGTCCTCTCTGCATACTTTCGTTTCCCACTTGTGAAGGGAAATGGTACGCTCAGATTGTGATTTGTCTGTAATTACGACTTTGACATTTGATTTGATGAAATAACACATCCACCCCCATTTTTTTTTTCTTTTTTGGTCAAAGGTGCAGGAGGAAGGTGTGTTCAAGTTCTTGAAAGTATTAAAATGTTGCATTTGAAAAAACAAACGTGTTGACTCATGTGAGTTTTCGCTAAATTTTTTTGTTTTCAGTAGGGGTGTCCAACGGATCATCGTCCAAACCGTTCAATTTGCAACCGAACCGATCCATAATTGGATCACTCACGAAAGGTTACGGATGTTGAAAATAAAAATCCTCCATGAGCGGTTCGGTTTCCGGTTCAACTGGAACCACCGAGAGCCAACCCGTTGACACCCTACTTATGACAGACAAGTAATATAATTAACATTGGAGAGATTCATGGAAGTTGGTTTTACATGTTGAGTTTATGTTTTTACATGTTTTTGGCTCTCATCCGCATGTTTTTATAAACCATCAAACCAATCCACAACCGATCCGCTCAATTCGTAACCGAATCGATCCGCAACCGTATCACTCATGGACAGTAGCAGATGTTGAAAATGAAAATCCGCCATTAGCAGTTCGGTTCCAGTTCCAACCAGAACCGCAAAACATTAGTCCGTCGACACCCCTAGTTTTCAAACTAATGACACGATCGGACGGTCGAGGGATGCACAACAAGCCGTCCGGATTCCAAATTACCAAATTATAAGTTGTTTCTGCTAAATGGTATTTTAATTTATGTATAGAAGTATAATGATCTGCCTTGAAATTCTAAAAAACATGAGTTTTAGTCCTTTAGTCAATTTAGACAATAGGGAAAACTCATCAACGAAGAGGTTTTTTTTTTTTTTTTTGAAATTGCAAGTTTTTTTAATATTCTATTGAGAGTGGTCTTCGAATTTCGGAATTCTACTTTAATTGCATTTTTTTTTTTTACGATCTCTAGAGAACCGCCTTAAAATTTTTGGATTCACTAATTATCTCAATTTTATGGTTATTTACCAAAGTTTATGGACATGAATCCGCCTATTCTTGTGTTAGCACAACAATTTCAGCTCAAACAGCACATAATGACTTTCTCTTGCCTAAAAATGCATAAGAAAAGTACATTTTACAAATTGGCTACCACCATTTATGTGTGTTTGTGTGTGTTTTTAGAATATTTCCAAGTGATGGTTCATAGCAGAGTTATCGCAGTTTTTTATACATGTTACAAACCATGATCCGAATCAAACGATCCCAATTAAGGATGGATCGCAATTTGGTACGGAGATTCCGGCGATCTGACGATGCAATGGCATACAATTGATAATTCCATGCACTCTCATATAACAACAAAAAAACCTCATAAATTAATTCCGATGGTATGTACACTCTCATAATTCCATTTGATAATTTACAGTTTAGATGCTTACCAATACTAACACCTATTGGCGTCAAGGAAATAACCCGGCAAGATCTGCAAGGGATAGGGCGGGAGCCCCCACGGGTTCTGGTGTAATGCGGTCCGAATCTTTCCTAAAGTCGCGACTCCAAACAAAAAGAGCGAAAAACGATATTTGAGGGACCTTGATGTATAATGTAGGGGCCCTCTTCCCACAAAGGTCCTAGAGAACCAACGTCCATACTAGCCTTGGCTGCTAGGAGGACTCATCCTCCAGGTGAAGGCCCTAGGCAAGATTTGTCCTATCCCTCGGCTAGGCAAGAGCGCTCGGATGGAGCGCTAGGCAAAATGCGCTCGGATGGAGCACTAGGCAAAAAGGCCTGTCCCTAGATAAAGAAGCTAGTCAAGGCCTCGGCCACCTTGGGGGCCTAGGATGGACTTCTTCCCCTCGAGAAGATGTGCACGGACAGAGGTCCGTATAGGCCTTTGCCACCATTGGGGGCCTCAGATGGATTCCTCCCCCTCGGGAGCCTGCGTCAGGAAGACCATATGCCCCTGGGGCTGTTCTCGAAGGGGTCGGTGACCAGTCGATTGACCCCGGCCAGTCGCCACAGACTTCGTGGCTTGCTCGGCGCAATTCGACACCGGAAGGCTCATTAATGGGCTCAACCACCCTCAAGATGCAAAATAAGATTTATATGCGATGTACTATCTACTCGCAGTTACCGCAGGTTAAGACTTCGATGGACGCAGGAATGTCAACGCGGGATGCTGACTCCCATGGAGAACAAGAATGAAAAGGCCTGGGGGACATGTGTCACCCATGCATTTAATGCCATGGCAGACTTAATCGCCGATCTTCCCTCGGAGGAGATGCTTTTACACGCCCTCTTTGCCTATAACACGCTCACCTAGCCACCGCTAAGGGCGGGACATTCTTTACTCTTTCTCTCTCCCCAAGTTCTCCACTATATTCCTCCTGGGTCGCCGACTTTACCATCATACCTTCCCTAACCACCACCGTCCCAAAGCTAGGAACTAACATGGTTTGCTCCTTGTGCGTGTCTCCCACAGGTACCCCAGGACCATAGCCTCCTCTGCCGAGAGGCGTGCCACAGGACTCGGCCTCGCTTCTCGGGCGTGCCCTTGTAGACGGCCTCGCTGCCGGGCCGTGACCACGGGGCCGCGGCCTTCTACCGAGGCGTGCACTGCGGGGCCGACCTCGCTTTTCAGCGTGCCACCAAGGCGACCTCTAAAAGCGTACCCACAGGACCTCGGCCTCCTTTTTAGGCATACCCACAGGACCTGCGGCCTCGCTTTTAGGCATACCCCAGGACCACCGGCCTCTTGCCGAGCGTGCCCCTTGGGATCGCCGACCTCTCTACCGAGCACCCTTGAGAGCTTCCGGCCTCCCTTTTCAGCGTGCCCCCAAGGCTTTGGCCTCCTTCTAAGGCATACCCTAGGACCTCGGCCTCCTTTTTAGGCGTACCCCCAGGACCTCGGCCTCCTTCTTGGCGTGCCCTTGGGATGTGACCTCGCTACCGGCGTGCATGCAGGGGCTTACGGCCTCCTTTTCAAAGCGTGCCCACAGGACCCGGCCTCGCCCGAGGCATGACCCCGGGGCCGGCCACCTTCCAAAGGCGTACCCCAGGACCTCGGCCTCCTCCTGGCGTGCCCCTAGGGCTCCGACCTCTTACCGAGGCGTGCCCGGGGCCCCGACCTCCTTGCTAGGCGTGCCCTGGACGCGGCCTCATACCGAGGCGTGCCTCATGGCTCCGCCTCCTTCACATCGTGTTCACAGGACCCGCCTCCCTTCTTCACATCCGTGCTCACGGGACCCCGGCCTCGCTACCGGGGAATGCTCCTAAGGCTACGGTCGGCGTGCCCAAGACTCAAGCCTTATCTAGCGTCTCTTAGACCTCAATGAGTTTCGGTTGAGTCCCTCTTCCCTTTTATGCAACGCAGGATGGCCAAAGAGGCCATTCGATAGTCGACCCCCACATATAATTTTAGGCTATAGACCCTGACAATTATTATTTTTGTTAGCTTGTAATTAGTGCAACATGTTTTCAGAGAAAACAAAGAGAGAGAGAGAGAGAGAGAGAGAGAGAGAGAGAGAGAAAGAAAGAGAGAAAACGTAGATCTCAGAGAGAGATTTAGAAGATTTGTACTTTTGATTTCAATTTCATAGTGGGCTGGTGTGGCTCCCGTGATTTTTCCTCGCGTTAAGGTTTTTCACGTATATATGTGTCTCGCTTTCTTTTCTGTTTTTTCATTATGCAAGATTATTTGTTTTTTTTTTCTGTCATTCATTGTTTCCAAAATTTGTAGGGGTGTTGCAGGGTTGTGAAAATCCTAACAACACCATCGGCAAAATATTGGGCATTCAGAATGAACTAATTCGGCAAGATATTGAGCATACAGAATGAACTAATTTTGCTCCAAACTAATATGATATGAAGAAGCCTATTCCCAGTCCCATATTAGTTCGGAGGAGGAGGCAACCCCCCGGGTTCTGTGTACCTCAACTAACCACGAATCTTGCTTCAAAGTCTCACAAGAAGTTATGAAAGAGCGCGACTTGGGAAAGACCCAATTACTAATTTCCATAAGTTGCCATAAATCAAAGGAATAGATTACCGCGGTCCTGTTCCGTGTGCCTCAAAGAACCACAAACCTTTCTTCATTGTCTCACAACAAGTTATGACATAGGGCGATTTGGGCAAGAGCCGACTACTAATTTTCATAAGTTTCTATCAAATGAAGGAATAGATAACAGCGGTAGCCACAAACCTTGCTTCATAGTCTTATAAGAAGTTATGAGAATGCGACTTGAGCAAGACCCAATTACTAATTTTCATAAGTTTCCGTCAACCGAAGGAGTAGATAACCGCGGTAATCACGAATCCTGCTTCATAGTCTTATAAGAAGTTATGAAAACGCGACTTGAGCAAGACCCAATTACTAATCTTCATAAGTTGCCGTCAAACAAAGGAATAGATTACATCGGTCCGTTTCGTTTGCCTCAATTATCCACAAACCGTACTTCATAGTCTTAAGTTATGAGAGTGAGAGCGCGACTTCAACATAGACCCCAATTACTCCTCCATGAGTTGCCGTCAAACAAAGGAGTGATTTGGGGGGTTGCAGATAAGTGGAGTGGGAGCCTGAAAACTGCAATAACTTTTGGTGGGGTCAGGGTGAGCTTTGTGGTACCTCACTCGCAGACCTCATCACCTCAGAGATAATTTATGCCGTCAACAGTGGATGGGGTGAGCGACCAAAAAAAAATAAAATCCAGTGGTGCTGTTTTCAAGGAAAAAGAACCAGTGCGGTAAAATTCCTTTGCTCCGGACGACCGTTAAACTCGTGTCTACCAATTTTCATGAAAGAAAGGGTAAGGAGTGATTTGGCCTAAAAGAAAAAATTCGGAAATCCTGGGGGTACTCCATATTTTTGCACCGAAAATGTACCCCACCCCTTCGGGGACCCATTTTTAGGTTCCACATGAGTGATCTGAATCGTTCATTATTTTTAAAACATTTTTCCGATGGGGCCCACCAAAAATTAGCTCAATCGGATGGACGGTTAGAAGTGTTTGAACCAAAGTCTCACTGTTTCAAATCAAAACTTTTGCTTTGAAACAGTAAGACTTTGGTTCAAGCACTTCTAACCGTCCGATTGAGCTGATTTTCTCGTGAGCCCCCTCGAAAAAATGTTTTAAGAACAATGAGCGGTTCGGATCACTCATGTGGGACCCAAAAGTGGGTCCCCGAAGGGATGGGGTGCATTTTCGGAGCAAAATTTGGGGTACCCCTAGCAAGGTTCGAAAAAATTAGTTTTTTTGTTTTTTTTCGTTTTGTGTTTATTCAATTTTATTTTGCGTTTGTTAGTTTTCGGTCGATTTCTTGTGATTTTTTAACTTTTCTCGACGAGAGGAATCTAAAAAAGTTTAAAATTATTAGCCAAACTTAAAGTATTGTGAATAAAGACGAAAAAAATTCAAAAAACTGGTTTATTTTCGGCTTTATTCAAAAAACTATTTCTTTTGACCATAATTTTATATTCTTTAGATTTGTCTCGACAAGATAAATTCAGAAATCATAAAATCTTGACGCAAAACTAACAAATGCTAAAAAAATTTGAATAAAGACAAAACCAAAAAACCAATTTTTTCTTTTTAGCCAAATCACCCCTAAATCCATAGGTACAACGAGGACAACGATGGAGCAAGCGAGGGACTAATAGGGGTTCTCGCCGCTATTATAATTTGAAGAAATCCTATTTTTATATTATTAAATTATATAGTCTTGTTCCTGCTTAAGATCTTGCACAAAAATCCTAACACCGTTTCTAGATGAAGAATGTGTAGATGGGGTACTGATCGGCTCATGGACCCACTTGTGGATCCCACACATGATCTGAGTTGTTCATTCATCTTAAAATAATTTTTAGACGGACAACACAAGAAATCAGCTCACTCCAACTTGCATAGTGATTGATCCAAGAAAACCCCACTTTCATTCAAAATCGTATGGGACCCACAAGTGTGTCCTTGAGTCGGTCGGTGCCCCAGGTGGACACTCCTCATATGCACGTTAAGTGGGTCTCAAAAAGTTGAAAAAATAATAATAATAAGATTTTTTTTTGAACCAAGGAACATTAAGGTTGCGTTTGGTTTGGGTTTTGATTTTTGTAATGATTAGGGGGAGAATTAGGAATAATAGTTAAAAAAATAGGTATTAATGATTGGAGAGAGATAGAGAGAAAAATAAAAATAAAAAATAAAAATAGGGGTAATAATGAAATAATAATTGAAAAAACCGGTTCTTGAAAAAATCAAAAAACAAGGCCTAATAATAAGATAAGAATACAAAAAAATCATGTCTATTGAATACCGAGCTTCTACCATTTGATGAACATGATTTTTTATTTTCTTTTTGGGTGGATTACTTGATGAGCTTCACAAAATAAACGGTTTCAATTACTCCATTGTTGATACGGAAAACGTCCACAAAATCGAAATTGGACGGGACTAGATATTACCAGCAATGGACTGGACTAGGGGCGTTCACGGTCTAGATTGGCATGAATCCAATCCTAATCCGCAAGTCACGGTTTTTTAAAATAAAATCTGTGTCTGATCCAAAAGTCTCATGGTCCAGTTCCAATCCGATCCACGAGTCACGGATCTGTTTTGAATTTATCCACGGATTTTCAACTTATTTTTTTTTTAAAACATAAACTCTTTCAAAAATCCAAACTCAACATTGAAACAAACTCTTCAGTAGTATAGTTAGTAAAAGAGAATATAAAACATCAAAAAGAACGAAAGAAATAACGAAAGCTTATTGAACATTCCAACAATTAATTAAACGAATCTAAACTTGAACATTATAGAATCAAAATAGATAGCCAAAAAACAAAACCCAAAATTCGTTTTGGAATTCCAAGCATAGTAAGTTATAAATTTGAGCTTGAGCATTGTAAAGCGTAAACATTAAACTTGTTAAATAAGCCAACAAACACATCAAAATATACAATCACAAACACAAAACTCAAATATCATTTTGGAATTCTAAACAAAGTAGGCTACAAAAGTGGTAAAATTATTTATCTATACATATATGTTTATTATATATATATATATATATATATATAAAATAAAAAATTTCAAGGTCCGGATCGGTTAATCCACAGTTTCAAAATCAAAATCCGTATCCGGACCGCGAGTCACGATTTTTTATTTTTTGAATCTATGTCCGGACCATTAATCCACAGTTAAAATCCAAAACGTGCGGATCGGTTCGGTCCGAACAGGATTCACGGTTCACCGATTTTTTTAGCAGTCCTAGACTGGACGTTAGTCCAAAGTCAATGGTTTTTGTTCCAGTAATCCGAATTGCAAAAGTGATCGCTTCTATTTCATATTCAAAGTCACCATTTCTTTCTGCTTACTTGAGATTTAGACTCATTTCTGCTAACTTGAGATTTAGACTCAAAATTAAATTACCTAATATTTATGAAAGAGGAAACTTGGAATGCATAGTCAGCACTCCAGAGTACTGGCTGAGTTTTTTGTTCAATTTTAATAACTCAATTGCTAAAATCATCCATGATTTTAGCAAATGAGGTCACCGGGTGCTAAAATTATAGTTGATTTTAGGTATGATTGTAGCACTTGGTGAACTCATTTGATAAAATCATGGTGATTATATCAACTGGGTTGCTTAAATCTTTTGAAAAACTTAGCAATATCTTGATTATTTCCATATTTACTTCCTTATTGGATTAAAAAATGGTAGAAGGTTAAGGGGTCACCTGATGGAAAATTTTAAGTAGTTGCTCATAGTTATTGAAACCCCGAACAAAATGGAAGAAATGAAGGAAAAAACGATGAAATTATTCACAGAGCATCCTAAAACGAGCTCTTTTACAGAATACCCAAAAAGAGCTCCAACTGACACTTCATCGCAATAATCTAAAATTAGCTTGACCCGGTATCGATAGGTATGTCAAAAATTAAATTTTGGTTCAACAAAACTGCAGCCTTGATCATTTTAGAAGTTCAGTTTCTGAAATGATCCAAACCGTTTTTTTCACCAAAATTAAATTTTTGACATACCTAACGATGCTGGGTCAAACTGATTTTTTTTGCATATACACACTACTCTGCGAGCCTTGCAAGATGACCGGTTTGGATTATTGCGATGAACTGTCAGTAGCCCCTTTTGGGCCTTTTGTAAAGAGCTCCTTTTTAGGATGCTCGGTCAATAAGTTTTCCTGGAAAACTATTTATCCTTTTATTAATTGCATCCCTACAAATGGAACGTGTTTTCCCTTTGCTGACGGGTAATTAATTTATAATTATCAGGGGGAAAACCTGCAGTAATTAATGGTGTAAGATTGGAAGGTGATTTTGCAATGAAAGATATCATAATATCCCCATGTTCTGTGTCACTAAACAAAAATTAATGCCTACCAACTGGAGTATTGGAGAAGTAATTGAAGATCTTACCAATATATAATTAATCCTGTATAACCGAAAGGGAAAACCTAATATTACAGCAAGTTGGTGGACAAGGACACATCATCTGCAACCATTATATGCTACTAATAGTCTAAGAAAATGGAAAAAGAACTCTTTTGCTTATATAGCATGAAGATCCAGGGACCCTAGAGGGCGTTCCTTGTAGGCTAGTCTTAGTGTGCGGCATCCAAGCTGTCAAATGTATTTTTAACGGTCCTAATTTCATCTCAACACTTTGCAAATTTGAGCCGTCTATTATCAAGATGAAATCCGAGTCGTTGATTGTCTAGATCAACGTCTCGGATGCACACACTAAACTGCACACAAGCACCCTGGGTCTGAAGATCTAGTATCTCATACTTTAGGGTTTTGAGTATGCATTTCGTAGTATTTGTCATGAGATCCTATGGGTAGATTGGTCGCATGAGTTAATGGACGACTGTTAATCTTTTCTTTTTATATACAAGCAGTTCTATTCCATATCTTAGTCTCGGCGAGTGGTAGTATTTGAATCAGCACTAATTATTGAGGGACAAGACTGTCACCACGACACTACGTGAATTGGCCCCCGCGTCCAATGAATGTTTACTCCTATGTCTACAAGATTACGAATAGTTTGTCAGCCACAGGATAATGTGAGGTACGTATAACATTCACTAATCTTGTGATTAACCTACCGTCTATAACTATGTATACAAGTTTTGAGTTTGATTTTTTTCAGTTTAGTTCTTTATTTAAAAGTACGATTTTCTAATGGAAGTGAGTTAGCATGTTGTGATTGATATCTGACTAGAATTATCACGAAATCTATTCAGGTTTTTTTTTGGAAACCCAATAGTACACACCATTTTGCTAGCTTACTGTAAGAGAATTTGGGAAGAGATGGAACACTTTTGCCGTAGATACGGAGTATTATTTTTTATAGCCAATTTACACGCATCTCGATAACTATGGGAGCCTTACGTGACTGGCCCGAAAGAGTTGATAGTATTGAGAGGTTTGGAACCTGAGATCGAATAAGGAGAGAGCAAATTCCGAAGTCTCAAGCCCTGACCAACATCTTAACCTTTGGTTAATTTTATCTTATTTATAACTTGTACCCTTTTCATAAGCTTCATGTCCCTTCGTACCAATGTGTTTGACTTAATGTAGTTAGTGCAATGCACAAGAAAATCAATCAAATGCTAAATAATGGCATAGCTATTTACATTGTGGTCCACTACTCCTTTAACAATATCACACTAAATAGGACAAACAATGATCCTCCATGTTCTCCCAACTAGTCCACTAAACTATAATTTGTGTATTTTATGAGGCCTTTATAAATAAAGTCTTGATGATCATGGGACTTATTTGAGGACCACAATTTGAGTTCTCACCTATAATCATTGTCATGCCAGAATTTCATAGTTTTCAAATTTATCAAGTAGGCAGCTTTTGAGATCAGATTTGAGTCCCAAGAATAAGCATTTCTACTACAAAAAAGTGGCAATCGAACTACCAACTATATACTCCCCAAGGGGGAAAAAACAGAAGAAGCGTGGCACTCTTCATGCATGCTCCACTTGGCGGCTTGGGAGATATAGGTCATTTGGTAGAGCTCCGCTCTTTATTTGATTGTTGTGATTATATATGGGTTGGATGTCTAATTGTTCAAGCGGCAATGATAATATCTTGTACCAGAATTGGTGGCTCACTTTTTCTAAGTTATGGAGAAGAGGACTGAAAAATGTCACTAACAGACTCTATTGAGACAAAGATTTGCTTTCAAGAACATAGAGGAGGTAGCATGGGCAATTGATCAAATCTAGTATGAATTGTATATAGACGGTAGTTGGAGTCGACAGTTCTCCTAGGGTTCCCTCATCTGGGATCCCTGGGGAAGTGGATCAAGTTGGCTATCTCCCTTCAATCCTTTAAGCTAAATGCAGCAAAAGGAAGGAAAATCCGTGGACCAACCCAATCGTCTCCACCCCATAGAAACTACAAGATTACCCGAAGGACGCCTTCGGCATCCAAGGGTCGCAGACTGACTATAGAATCTTGCTCAATAAATAAAACGCACCAGCTGTCCGCTCTCAAGTTGGGCAGTAAGAATCGGAGAAGAGCGATCACTCATTCTTAAAATCAGTGTTCTTAAGACCAAAGAGTTGGACAGAAAAGAGGGCAACTATCTAGTATCTACCAACTAGATACTCTCCAAGGGCATGCTTTATTTGATTAATTAGATTGCAATTTTATGAAGACTGTATTCCTCGAATTTAAACGCAACAATTGGGGGCCAGATTATTGGATTCTCCATTTTTCATTATTGCCATTATGGGTGTTTTGGAGAGAATGCATTTTTCTCAAAACCCTCAGAAAAGTTGAAGGATATAAAACAATCCCTCTCCTATTGCTAATTCTCCCGTAGAACAACCCATTCAATGAAATCAAATACTCACGCAACTCAAAGCTCCAGCTAACCTCTAAAAATGGTCAATCCCAATCTCGGTGGTGTTTGGTACTAACAACGAATAATTAGTCATAAATACAGAATATTTTCTTTATTTGAAGGGAATGTTAAGGAAGTTTTGCAAAATTTAACATAAAGACATTGTTTGTAATTATAATTGGGTAGCACTAATGCCACTAAGCATTTTCTTAATGCCACGAAACTTGAAATTTTTTTTACCATTGTATCAACACTGCTTGCTTCTTCCTCTCCGACCACTACAGATTTCTCTCTCTCTCTCTCTCTCTCTCTTCACATTCTTCCTTCAATTTCTCATACTGAACCACCGTCACCTTCACCTACCAGCGACACCACATATAACGTCTAGAACCCAAAACTTTCAAAACCAGCAGCCACTACCAGTCCACTGCTTCAATCTCCTTCCATTCCCTCTTCCACAAATCCCACTTTGAACCCACAATCAATTATCAATTGATTAACCTCACTATCAATTGATCGGCAACGGTGGGTTTAGTGATTTGGTCCGATTTAATTAACCTCACTATCAATTGATTAGATTCTGCGAATCAGTCGGGCTTTAATTTGTGTGTGTATATTACTTATATACTGTGCATACATAATGTAAACATCCATATACTCAAACAAAAAAACAAAAAAATTAATGAAATGTTGAGAAGTTGGTAGTTGTCTAGCTTGTCGATTTTTTGAATTTTTTTTACGAAATTAGAACTTTTTAAAATTAGTGAAATGTCAATAATTTTTCGAATTGGAGGTGGGGTGGTGATCGGTTAGAGGTAGGAGTTGATTTTTTGAATTTTCTATGCAAAATTAGAAAATTTTAAAAGTAGTGAAATCTTACTAATTTTTTGGGCTACCAAGAGTGGTCGGCTGGAGGTGGGGTAGTGGTCGACGGGAGGTAAGGGTTGATTTTTATTTTTTTTGGTACAAAATTAGAAGTTTTAAAAGTTAGTGACATTTCATTAATTTTTTGGGTTGCCGGAAATGGTCGGCCAGAGGCAAGAATTGATATTTTTGAATTTTCTGTACAAAATTAGAAATTTTAAAAATTAGGTACATCTCACTAATTTTTTGGGTCGCCAGAAATGGTCGGCCGAAGGTGTGGTGGTGGTTGTCTAGGAGGCAGTAGTTGATTTTTTTAAAAAAAAATTTATGTACAAAATTAGAACTTTTAAAATTAGTGACATCTCACTATTTTTTTAGGTAGCCGGAAATGGGTGGCCGGAGGTGTGGTGGTGGTCATCCACAAGGTAGGAGTTAATTTTTTTGAATTTTATGTACGAAATTAGAACTTTTAAAAATTAGTGACATCTTACTAATTTTTTGGGTTGCCGGAAATGGTTGACTAGATGTGTGGTGGTGGTCACTTGATTTTTTTGTACGAAATTAGAGGTTTTCAAAAATTAGTAACATCTTACTAATTTTTTGGATTGCCGGAAATGGTCGGCCAGAGGTGTGGTGGTGGTCAAGAGGTTGGAGTTAATTTTTTTGAATTTTCTATACGAAATAAGAACTTTTCAAAATAGTGAAATCTCACTTCTTTTTTTATATTTATGTTCAATTGTAAAAGTTCCTTATCATTCCTTTTTAAAATGTTAGTAAATATTTTTTGTCTTTATGTTTGATTGTAAAAGTTTCTTGTTATTCCCTTTTAAAATGTCAAATGTTTTGAATTTTTTGCTAAGTAACAGTACTAACAATCCCATTAGGCCTTCTTATTTAATCTTCCGACTATTTTATCTTCCTTATTATTGAATCTGTCCAAAACTAATACGCCATCCAAACTGGCACTTATTATCTTACAAGTGATTTGTAGATTGCATTTTGTTGGTGTTAACTTGTGCCCGCGAAGAAATGTTGGGAAAATGGTTTTTAGAATATTTATTTGGCTTGTTCAAAACCTTGTAGGAGTGAATGACTGCATTGATCTACTTTTACTAGTGACCGAAGAAAGTCAATAAAGATTATAAATATTTTTAGGGACTTTATTACGGATTAGTAGTTATTTTCCTAGAGTTGTGTCTATTCGATTTTGTTTTCTTCTGATAATTGGATGTCCAGGTCAGTTTGCACACACCTCGAATAATTTCGAAACCCTAGAGGTAATGACCGGGAATAACCCCTAAAGGCCCCAACAGTTCGCAAGCAAAACAAATCAAAACCTGAGACCTTAGGTGAAAGCAAACTCCTAAATCACAAGATAAGACCACTTTACCAACTCCTTCGGGTTTAGTTGTGTCTATTCGTTGACACTTGTTCAAATGAACAATTGTGCCACCTAGATTTGTTTGTCATATATAATCTCGGACACTCTTATATAATGTGTGGGTGTGCGCACGCGTTTTCCACCGGTTGCTTTTAAGTACTACTAATATAGAGAGTAGCCTGTCAAGTTGGTTTGCTAGGTCCATCCATTAGTGCTACTTGGTGAAATTTCGATCATTTCCAAAGATTTAGTAAGCATTGTAGCAAAGATGAATCTGTCATAAGAAAATAACTTCTAATACTAGCCTTGATGATTTTCACGCGTTTTCCCTGGTTCATTAATCAATGTATGATTTTGTCGTTCATGATTCCATCATTTTTTATTATCACAATTGCACCAAAAATTTATAGTAATATATACATATAACATATGTTTAATTAACAAATTTAAAAGACATACAAGCAGTCACATCAAAACCACAAGCATGCTATAATATTTCATTCGTGCATGCCAACTTGATTTGGAGCAATTCTCTGGGAAAATTTGACTTCATAGAGGTATGACTTGGATACATATCTTTCTACAAGGTGCAAGCTTGTATTAGACTAGACAATGACACTGGCCAGGGATGGTAATGGATCGGTTTGGTTCGGGTTTTGCTATTACCATACCTAAACCCAAAGTATTTATCTATACCTAAATCTAAACCGATATCCAATGGATATAAATTTTAGCGCAACATAACCAAGCCATATGGATTTGGATTTTATCCAAACCGCACCAAATCTGCATTAATATTCATTCCATTAATGAACATATGAAGGGAAAAAATTATATATTAAAATAAAAAAGTAATATACCATATGATTTTTTCATTAAACATCTAAATTCCAACATAATCAAAGAAAATAACTAAATAATAAGCTTTTCTTAAGAGGT
Organism: Vaccinium macrocarpon; assembly: GCA_022606695.1. Classification (NCBI taxonomy): domain Eukaryota; kingdom Viridiplantae; phylum Streptophyta; class Magnoliopsida; order Ericales; family Ericaceae; genus Vaccinium; species Vaccinium macrocarpon. The sequence continues at coordinate 5,473,283 of CM040176.1, read as the reverse complement.
TCCCATAGAGACTCTTGAGATTTTTAAGGGATTTGAGAGGAATAAGGAGGGAAATAAAATTTAAAGTCAATGAAAGTTTTGAATTGAAAAATAAAAATTACACGTACAAATAATTATATATATATATATATCCTATAAATAATATTATATGGATCAGTTTGAGTTTGGATTTGGCCGATTACAAACCCAAATCCAAATCCGTTGGTATAATGTTTTGAAAACTGAACCAACCTCATGGGTAGGAAAAATATAAAAACCCACACCAATTGGGTCAGTTTGGTTTGGGTATCCATCGGTTTTGGGTGAAATTGCCATCCCTAGGCTAGCCTTATCAATCGTACTACTAATTTTATTACTCCCTAATCTCTGACTCATTCAAGTCTTGATTAATACAGTTCAAACAAATGATGCCCACCGATTGTTAAGACTTTTCGATCTTCATACTATTCACAGTTCACACAAACAAGAAACTGTAAACGGCTTTTGATAATGACTCGATGGCAGCACATGATTCGGTACATCTTTTACAAATTTTGTGGATGACATTTTCTAACTTATAATAAATGTTTTCCCATTTATCCCTTGGAAACTATTGGGTCAATGGCATGTAATTCGGACTTATTTTGATTGTCTATTCAAAGACTCTTGAAGCGTAATATGATTAGATTATTCCATATTCAAAATCTTAACCCGTGAGATCACTTCGTTGTTCATACCAAGAAAGTTGTAGATTGCAATTTGTTGGTGTTAACTTGTGTGAGCGAAGAAATGATGGGAAAATGGGTTTTAGGATATTTATTTGGCTTGTTCAAAACCTTTTAGGAGTGAATTTAAATTGACTCCATTTATCTAACTAGTGATTGAAGAAAGTCAATAAAAATTACAAATATTATTTAAGGACTTTATTATTGTTTTGATAGATTAGTTATTTGCCTAGAATCGTGTCTATTCATTGACACTTGTTCGGATGAACAATCGTGCCTCCTAGATCTATTTGTGACGGTTAGTAATACTCTCAAACAGTCCTACATATATGTGTGTTTGTCAAGTTGGTTTGCTAGGTCCATCAATTAGTGCTACTTGGTGCAATTTTGATCATTCTATCATCAGATACAGATGTCCGAAGACTTAGTAAAAATCGTAGCAGAGATCAATATGTCTCAAGGACATAGCTTCTAATACTAAGCCTTGATGATTTTCATGCGATTTTTCAATTTGTGATTTTGTCGTTTATGATTCCATCATTTTAATATCACAATTGCACAAAAATATTTATTGTAAATATATGCATACTATAATGTTTGTTTTAACAAATCAAAAAGACTTACAAGCAGTCACATCAAAACAACAATCATGCTATGTATATGTTTCACTCAGCCCAACCCTAATTGGGGGATGCCAATCATTTAACGTCGGCAACGTGCTAGCCTAGCTTAATTCTAAATTTGTAAACCAAAAGAAAAAAAGCAGAGAAAGACAAAAGAAATTCCACCTGAAAGGCAAGAAGGATATATCAAACAATGATAAACTATTAGGCCAAGTTTAGCTTACTTGGTTTTTCATTTTTCTTTTTTCCACAAAAAAAAAAATCTCACTCGTTAGTTTCACTTCTAATTTTTGTGGACTATTGATTCGTCCTGGCGAGAGCAATTGGAAAAGTAAAAAAATTATGATTCAAACTCATTGTTTATATATTTATATATATATACACCAAGCTTCCGGTCCAAACTCCCGGACCCTGTTAAGTTACGGACCTCCACTTTTCGGACCAAATTTTGACGATCCGAACCGTTAGATGTGTTTAAATAGCATTTTTATGAAAAACTGCCCGATCAAGCCCTTCCGGGTATTCTTTTTTGCCAAATCCTCGCGTTGGACCTTAAAATCACGTTTTGAACACATTTAACGGTTCGGATTTTCAAAAAAAAAAACTGGGAAGGTGGAGGTCCGGACGGTAGGTCCGGATTTTGGGTTTGGATAGGAAGTGGACTGCATATATATATATATATATATATATATATATATATATATATATATATATATATATATATATATATATATAGATAGAGAGAGAGAGAGAGAGAGAGAAAGAGAGAGTAAACTTCTGGTCCAAACTTCCGCAACTTGTTAACGTCCAAACCTCCAATTTTCTAACCAAATTTTAGCATTTTTATGAAAAACTGCTCCAATCAAGCCCTTCTATTTTTTTTTTTTTCAAATCCTCGTTTTGCCTAAAGGCAAAGAAATACCAAATGGATATAGATAGATGGTATTTTCACTCCAGTGGTCATCTCATATGAACTTTTTTCAACTTCGGTCCAAATTTTTATACTGATCTAATTTATCTCTCAATGAGATGAATGATTAATCGCAAAAAAAAAAAAATCAAGGAAAAGCTACACAAAATTTACGAAAACTAAAATTAAAATTCCAAACAAAAAATTTCGTAGAAACTCAGCCAATCTGAATTCTAAAGAAACAATTTTTCATAAAAACTATGAATTTTGGTGCAAGTGAAAAAAAGAAAGAAAAGCAATTAAGAGATAATCTTGTTGACGAACATTCAACCCAGTAGATTGCGACTGCCGCACTATCTTGTGTTTTTCTCATTTTACATTAGCAAGATGATTAGTTTGGCTTTTATCCAAAATTTTGTAATGAACTCAGTTATGTAAATGCCGCTAGGCTGTTATTAATATAATCTTCTTCATTTTGATAAATAAATAAATTCAGCCCAGCAGGACATGTAGCAGTAGATGTTGCTATCAGATTGTCTGATTTTCTTAATTTAAAGCACAAAGCAATAAAATAATTTTTAATCACTTAAATAAATACAAAAGCCGATAATCCCTCAAAATTAGGTACAGATTCATTCAATGATCTCTCAGATTAAAAAATTAATCGGAAATTTAGCACATTTGTAAGACTATTAAGATGTGGAAATAAATAAATAAACTGGGTCTAAGAGTTGAGGTTAGAACATGTATTTATTTTATTTTGTTCTGCGAAATTTAAGGTTGACAATGTCATATATTATCAATAAAGTCAAATTGGTAGGTGTAAAAGTTATTAGTGCTTGTCTCTCTGTATTTTGGTTTATTATTGCACCTTCCTAATTTGGGCACCAAAGAAAACCAATCATGAGAGATCTCGATAAAACTTCAGATCATGATAATGAACTTTCAGTTGAGCACACCGAGGCACCCTGAACCCCCTAGTGTTTCGGCGCACTATTGTAACCCTTTGTAAGATTTCATCCTTGGATTTGAATAGTTAGGAGGATAGAATTCACTGAATACTTCTTTAAATAAATATGATTTTTGATAGTTGTATAATTGAGATAAAATCATCTGTCAATACATTCTACACATCATACTGGCCATATAATCATATGACTATTGATAAACGATCATTTTTCTTACAATCTGCCCATCAAACTTTACAAAATGAATAGTTTGGATCCCGATAATAGACTCTCTGACTCCGTAAACCCTTTCAAAATGCCCTAAAACACTCCCTTTTTTTTCCCGGTAACGGCATAATGCACTGCAACCCTGTAGTGAACTTGTGTCGCATAGTGAGACACATAATCCTCTTGCATTATTTTGATTTATCACTAGTTGGCTTATATTAATGGTATGGTAGATTTTTTGGTCATGCGTTAGAAGCATTTTGTATTGTCAAGAGTGTCAACTTCCTCTACACAACCTCACTGCACTTAAGTAGAGTTACAAAATCATTGAGCCAAGTGCCCCAGTTAATCATTCCCCATAGTTACTAATCTCTTTTAACTGTGCATATCAAATGCTACAGTGATGACAATTATTGAAGAAACATGTATAGCACTTTCAACTCATACTTGTAGCAGTTGAATCCCCTAACAACAACTTGAAGAGATATATCCTAGCAAGCAAACTAAAAATGTTGGAGCAAAAAACCTCCAGCTAAATGCAACTGAACAAAATGGAACCAATTCAAACACCATCTAGGACAAGTGGAAATGAATACCTTTCCATAAAACAGGTATCATCAACAAATCTGCCTTGCAAATTCAGAGTTGTAAACATAATCAAAAACCTATGAATCCACGAAAAATCTTATCAACTGCCGAAAAAGCATATGTTACAATGTGTGTGTGTGTGTGTGTGTGAGAGAGAGAGAGAGAGAGAGAGAGAGAGAGAGAGAGAGAGAGAGCTCTAACCAATGAAGTTCTGTCCAAGCCACCGATAGAAAATCAACAACTTGAAGAGTTGGGGGCCTCATTGATCTCATTTTGTTTTTTCTTTAGCTTGAGATCATCAAGATAGTTCTGATAGATATAAGAGGCAAAACCCCAAAGAGCTAGAAGCAAAGCAATAATCTTTACACCATTAATCATGTCATGAAAGACTATCACAGCAGCAATGGGAGTAAGAGCTAAAGACAAAGTACTGATGACATTCGAAAACAGAGAAGAGACGACGAAAATCAAACCCAGGACACCAATTCCGCAAATTTGCCAAGCAACAGCTGTCCACACCAAAGTCATCACATAAGCAACTCTCCCCTTTCCAAATCCATCCATTTCTCCGTGTAATGTTTTCCACTCCCCACTCACAAAAAGGCCAACAGTACAAACACAAGTGGCAACAAGCGACGTGAAAAATTGCATTTCCAACACCACGGAATACGTTTCCTTTTTCAAAACCTTCTGGAACGAAAGCTGCATAAGGGAAAGCAGAAGAGAGTAAAGAGCAGAAGCTCCAACTGTAGTTAAAAATCCAAGGATGTATTGTGATTTGGAGACTCCTGATGGTGCATCGGATTCATCGTTTACCGCGAGGAGAGAGGCAGATAACGAAAGGACGACCACAGAGTTCATAATTAGTGCAGTAAACTTCTGTTTATTGATAAAGAAAGAGAAGACCGCATTAAAAGCCAGCTGAGTTGCACAAATGAGGGAATAAGTAGAGGCGGATAGGTATAACAGTCCAATGGAATAAAGCATGTTATCCCCTGCGATAACTACTCCAAGAGCAAAGTAAATTAAGGAAACAGTCTTGAGAGAAGGAGGAGGAGAATCAGATGGAGGGTCCTTAGAGGGATGGAGAAAAAAATATGGAATGAGGATAATTGGGAAAGCAGCAGTTTGGACTAGTGTAGCCATCCATTTGCTATTTCCTCCCTGATCATAGTAAAATCTTCCAAGAATGACAGCAGCAGCTTGACCGGCAAGCAGAAAAAGTATGCTAAGAGCCACCAAAAACCACCATTGCCAGTGCGTAAGCTTGAAGAATACTGGCGGAAGAGTAGAAGTTTCATCTTGTATCAATATTGGTTCTTGGTTATCTGCAAGAGGTTAAGACGAAAGGGCGAACACGTTATAATCTCCTAAAAATGTAAGCTTATATGGTATCATTCTCACGGAAACACAGATCAAAGGCTGTAGGTGGAATCAAAGAGAACAATAGAACATCATACAGTATTGATAGCCACCAATTATAAATCCAGATAATAGCTGTCACATATTGAGTCGCTTGAAAAATTGATCTGCATCAAATATACAGAGGTTCTAAACGGTCATCTCTTTCGCAGAGTAGAAAACCTGTTACCCATGCCTAGTATGATTCAACACAATAGGTTCTCCACTAGTACTCAGTATCTGGATTGGATTCTACAAAATCTTAAAATTCTTAACAGTCTACCACTAGAAGTTCTATTCATATGTAATTCCAAAATGTGTTAGCACCTACCAAAACAAGAAACAGCTTAGCCTAGATGCGTAATTCTTAAAGCTTAAGAGAACAATTATTCCAAAAGTCTTACTCTAAATGCTAACTGTATTGAAAATTTGATATAAAAGAAGGGAGAACCCTAGGTTTTTTAGGGAGAAAACCACCCTACTCGGTCACTCCTCTTTTGAAGCTATGGATAATCTTTTTATGCAAAATCAATCTCAACTTCTTACGACTGCTTACAATTTCCCAAAAAAAAAAAACATTATACATCTCAAATACATTGCGCATCATACTAAAGAAAACCAGAAAACAAGATGATTGGTAACAGAAGCCCCTATAATTGAACTGTAAGATCCTATGATCACACTGATGCCTACAAAAAACAGAAGCCTGATATCGACGACACTATTTGCAGTATGCATGTAAGTCATCTAATAGTTCCCGGTTTTCCTATAAGTACCTTGCAAAACTATTTGCAGCTTTCCAATACTTAACATAAGGGCTGTCGCCCATCAAAATGAAAGCTACTTTCTATGCAAAAACCATGCTTTCTCAAACAAAAACTGATATTCCTGATATAGCGATTTCCTATCAGTACTTCCAAGGAGCTTACTCCAAACCTATTGTAGATACATTTTCTTTAACTTGCAAATCAACTGACTGTCTCACTAATAGCACTTTAATTTAACTAGCCAAATTCTTACTAATCAGTGCATGAATACGGAGGCATGTCACATAAGAAAATTGTTCGAATTTCTGCCCTAGTACTTCCAACAAGAACTCTGAGACAAAATCACTAAGTAAGAAATTTGTCATCAGAGATTGCAAGTTTCCAACTTCCCACTTGCGCTACACACTAATGAAAACTCAACCAATACCATCAGTAAAACAGAATGAAACACCGCTTCTAAATCTCCCGAATCCGAATTGTATGTGACCAAAGCAGTCTTGCAAATAAGACAAAGAAACGGATTTATATTATTGAGAAAGAGCATATCAAGTTTTTCTTTTTTATGACGAAAGAATCACCCATCAATAATTTGCCAAAAGAATAAACGGATTTATAGGTTGGTAAAGTAGCTTTTCTTATCGTCAAGTTGCCAAAAGAATAAAAGAGCATTAGACCCAGCTTTTCTTTTTGTCAAATGATGTGTACAACCCAAATACAAATTTTGTGACAGAAGTCAATCAATTTATAATCGAATACCCATCAATAATTTGGAGATAAACACCACTGCAGAGACAGAGACGGACTCAATTGTGACACAAGTCTTTATACACCGATACCCGTCGATAGTTTGGATACCTCACTACAGAGAGAGAGAGAGAGAGAGAGAGAGAGAGAGAGTACCTGGCATGTTTTGATGCAGAGAGAGAGACAAGAACCCTTGAAAGAGAAGAACAGAGGATTTGGTTGGCAGAGATCTGGTGGGATCCAACGAGGAGGGGGGAGAGAGAGCGTGAGAAAAGAGAGGAAATTTTTTACGTATTCGTGTGACGAATTCTTTGACTCATGGATTGCGCAACTTGCCATTCCCAGTTTGCCACGTCTTCTTTAACAAGGGCGTAAGTGCAAGACCGACGAGGGTTCCCATGCCTCCGGTGGCCCGATGATGCACGACATATCTGGCGCTTGACAGACTCCTACTAATTTTTGCGAATCTAATATCTTTCGGCTTCCTAAAATGACTAAAAAGTCAGTTGAACAATTTGTCCAAAGGCAATTTTAATATGATTAGCAAATTGATCACTTGTTATGGAAAAAGATGTGGACAGGAATGATTTAATACATAGAATTAAAAATCAACTATATCTCGATCATATGACTATCGATATTTGATTATTTTATCCTGATAGGATGGCGAGATTTCGATATCACCTCCCCCAATCTACTTCTTTGTCTCACTAGTCTTGCCTAGGGCTATCCAACGAATCACCCATTCCGTTCAATCCGCCCAAACCATCCAAATCGATCTGTCCGTTTACTCACCCAAGGTACGTTACGGATAGATACGGATCCTAACATTTTATTTTGACAAATACGGGTCGGGTCGGGTTTGATCCGCCCAATAATCCTTTTTTGATCCGTCAAATCCGTTCAAGCCGTAACCGAACCGACTCATCCGTATGTCACCTACGGACGGTTGCGGATCTTAAAAATGACAATCCATCAAGAGCGGATCAAATCGAGAACCGAACTGATCCGTTGACACCCCTAATCTTGCCATTAGGAAGTAATCATGATTAAGAGACAAAGTAGGAGTATTTTAATGTACTGCTCTGGCTCGCTAGTCTTACCATTAGGGAGTAATAATGATTAAGAGACATATTAGAGTATTTTAATGCTCACTTTCAACTACTCCATTCATTAATTCCAAGTGGAGGAAAACTTTTTAACAGAGCATCCTAAAACAAAAAATCTATGCGTATGCAGACGTGTATACGCAAAATGCAGGGATGATCCAAAAGCATTTTTAAGGGTCCGAATTTTATTGGCCTTGTTCGGTTGGGAGTTTTAAGGGAGTTTAGTTTAGTTTTGAAGATGTACGCAGGTGTAATAAGTGGAGAGAGATAGAGAGAAAAGTGAGAAAAATGATGATGTCAGCGCAAAATAGAACTTAACAAAGCCGGAGCAAAGCTCCCAACCGAACATGGCCATTTACTCTTTGATTGGTAAGAAAGTTTTTTGACCGGTCAAAGACTAATCAAGATCTAAATCATTGATTTGTTGAAATGAACGTTGTAGATGTGCGCGTACATATAGGCGCGTACGGATAATCAAGCTCATCCTAAAAAGGAATTTTGAGGGGCCCATTGATACTTCATCATAATAACTTCTTAAATGACCTAGGCCTTTGCACCAAAATTCAATTTTTTACATACCTATTGATGCCAAGTCAGGTTGATTTTTTGCATATTAACACTATTCTGCAGGTCCTACGAAATGAAGGATTCAAATTATTACGATGAGGTATTAATGATGCCCCTTTAGAGAGCTACCGTAAAAAACTCCTTTTAGGATGCTCCGTGAATAAGGCAATCTCTTCCTAGTTGTTTGCAACTCTTCCTAGTTGCTTTTCCTTTTTTCTTCGTAAAATTAAGTTGGTATTTTACATCTCACGCAGTGTTACTTGTTAGCATCATAACCATTTGCTAGATAATACAATTTGCCCCACCAAGCGGCCATGAAGAATTCAATCCAAGCATTAAATTTCAAGTGGCGGTGTTTGGGTGCCCACTATCAACAATAGGTGACAAAATAGTGGTCCAATGAACTTTTGTTTTTCGGCATATTAAATTATAGTAGTAATAGGATATACTACTTGTTTTTAGATTTATTAGACTTATTTGGAACGTGTAGTTATTTAAATAGGTTTTTTTTTTTTGGAAATAGAGAGAAGATTGCATGGATAACAAAAATAGTTTACACGTAAAACAACGGAAAAAATCAAAGTCTACAACAAAGACATGAAATAAACAAACACAACATCAAGCAATGAAGCATGAAAGTCCTGTCAATCTTCGTCTCTCATGTTAGGGTGACGCACAAAAGAGGAGATGGCATATTGGGCCAAGTCATGAGCTGACTGGACCTCTTTTCGTGTAGCCTTCGAGATCTTGTAAAAACTCAACCTTGAAATCTCCATTTTGATGTTGTGTATAAAAAATATGCCGTTGTAATGACACTCATTCCGCCCTGCAATGTACATAATTGCATTAAAACAGTGAGAATATATGTGTGCAATATTATAATTATGAGCTATGGACCATTTAATTGCTTCATGTATAGTTAGAAGTTCTGATTGGAGGGGGCCAGAACTATAAGATGAGCTAGCTTTCTGAGCTAAAAGGGATCCGTCCGACATACTAGCAGTGAACCCTAAACCACACCAGGGGTGTCCATCCTTACATGCTCCATCAACATGTAAAATGCACAAGTTCTGTGCCAAACGGGAATTTGAACAGATGAGCAGTATTAATAGGTTCATTCGAAGTTTTTTTTAACTTCTACATCCTAGTAATTTAGGTTTTAAATAAATTAAGCACCAACTATTGCATGTTTTTGCCTTTACACGAACCAAAAGGAAGTCATTTTGCTAATTGGTATGTTTTTTTTTCTTTTTTTCTACCAATGGAATAGGATATTACGACCAAAATTGCTAACCCAAATTGTCCATGACAAGTCCTATGCAACACAAGAAGTTGTTTGCAACCTATTTCATATGTCAGATTTTTTTGCAGTTTGCGGAAAATTATTCCATGCCCCAACACGAGGCCTCTTTTCCACCACACATTTAGTGAAAAAAGGGAATTGGTGCACCGTGACGGCTTCATGCAAATCAAACCCACTCAATTGAGTAATAAAACATCTAACAAACCGATACAACGGATTCACCCATACAATGCACATGACATCGAACTCCCCTATCCATCTCAATCTTAAGACGAACTGAACGCGGAAATTTCACAAATAAAGCTGAATGGAATCCGACGAGTGCCTAACATAAACCTCAACAAAATAACAGTTGTACGTTCACTCATTCTCCCTAATCGCCCCACGCGGAAAAAAACATAACAAGGGTTTAGACTGGTTCGAGTATAAAGAAAACCACCTGTTTTAAGTTAAACCACAAAAAAGCAACGAAACCCAAAATTTTAATTTTATAATGAGAAGAGCTTTACAGATAATGACACAGCAATCCTCAACAAGCACATCCTCCGGACTGTTGTTGTGACTGAGATGCAATAGGATTGCTAGCTTTGAGATTGACATCAACCATGTCTTCTTGCTTTGTTGAAGACAGTGTTTCCATTCCCGGGAGGGCTGCCGCAATCTTCCGAAATAAGGCCTGGGAAAAAAAGGTGTTTGTGTTTAGTAAAATTTAGCCAAGAAAAAAATAATCTCGGATACGGCTCCTATACTGGAATATTGAATAGGAAAAGAACATGACTCATAAGCAACTCTGGGAAATTAGAAGAAATAATGATATGAAGATATTTGACATTATACCAAACGAGAATAGCTCGAATTTACATTTTGTAGCCTCCCTCTGGATTCCAACAATAAAATTGAGAGCTCCATAATGATGGATTTGAAAAAACTACGTACTAGAATTGATTTGAAATCCTTCATGTTAAGGACTCTCACTATACAAGGAGTGGAACAAAACACAACTCTTTTAACTCTAATACATCTTCCACACTGGTTTCACAAGTACCACCTCTTCGGTTTCTATTGAAAATGAACATATAATCCTTCATTTTAAAATCCACATTCATAAAACATACCGTAAGCTTTATTCAATATGGTTTCTAGTTTGTACTATTGAGCCTAAAGTATTATGCTCATTTGATGCATTCTCTTGACTCGAAACTAACAGAGATGTTGAGGCCAGTATTTTGGCTATTGAAGGGGATATTCGAGCTAGTCTCATGGGATGGAGGACGCTATCAATGAGGAAAACGCTAGGCTCTGTGCTATTTGGAATCTTCCAAATAAATAGAATGTAGTAGCGTCTATTAGATTCTATTCTTTTATTGTTTTGTTGTTTTTGTTGTACAGACTCTCAAGGATATTCCCTTGGCCTTTTGTTTTGGTTTAATAAAGAATTACTTTACCCCCAAAAAAAAAATCTTAAAAGAATTAACCTTTGGGACTTCAAACACCAAATAGTAGCATGGACTAGAAAGCAAGTACCATATAAGAGGCCCAAGGTTTCCCTTGAAGCATGAAAGAAAACAGACGGAAGGACAGGGCTTTAACATGCATACTAGCATTTCATTTGTCTAGCTAACAGCATTTGCACGAAATGACATCATCCTAATAGTTACCTTTATGTTAAAGCCAGCCTTTGCGCTGGTTTCTATGAACATAACATTCATGTCACGAGCTTTGGCTTCAGCTTCCTCTATTGAGACTTGCCTATGGATCAATCACAAGATGCCAAACATGAGCAACAAATTACAAAATCTGGGCTAAATAAGAAAAGAAAACAAGATAGGCTATTGACAAGCAATCAGTAAATTGTGGCTCGCATGTATGTACGATTTCTTGCACAAACGGGAGTGCTCTGGCATATCGACTCAGGTTGTCTGCTTCCCTTCTGTACCAATGGGAAAATTGGTTTAACCTTCTCCTCTGAACATGGATGGGATTGGAGTAATCAAGCACTACAGTTGGAAACAAAGGCGAAGATTGGGCACACAAGGTCTTGGAGGTGATAAGGTGGTGAATGAAAGTTCTTTTCTTTACCATCAAGATTTTGTTAGGAATCAAGGTTTAGAAGAGGCGGAGGGTGAAATGCTGGTGACATGCTGGTGAAGGAAGACCACAACGATAGGTGGTGAAGGCCGAGGGTGACATGCTGGCCATAGCGGGAAGCCAGGAAAAGTGGGAAGTGGGTTTGATGAGGATTAGTGGCAGTGTAGGGCACTGGCATATATGGGAGGGGAAAAGGAGAGGTGGCAGTGAAGGACAAGGCGAGGGAGAGGGGGGGAGAATCTGGAGTGGGTGTGATGAAGATGGGGATGATCTCCATTGTAGCGGGATAGATTTGGCATGGGTAAAACCGTAATTCTGACAACAGAGTTGCAAAGGAATTTTGGTCGTACAAAATGTTCACTATTTCGCTTACTTGACGAGAACATAGCAGGCGAAATAATGACCTGTTTGGTTCGCACATCCCGTTGCTAATTTGTTTATTACTTTATTCGCTTATTTTGGGTTGAATCTGCACACTAATTCTTATGCAACTGAAACCCTCAGGGGGCAGGGTGGAATTTTCCAAACATGAGGGAGTCAATCCATTTGTCAGAGATCTCAAGGGGTTCTAAGATTCCCCATTCTGTCCTATGGATGCATATTTGAATCCATATCAATAAGTAGAGAATGCACTCACAAAGGAGATAACAGACTAATTCAGGATTATCTAAAACAAGTCAATTTTAATACCTCTTATCGACAAGGTCAGTTTTATTGCCAACAAGGACAATTATAACATCACTCCCTCGCTCGGTGCGAACCTCCTCAATCCATTTTGCAGTGTTTAAGAATGATTGCCTGCCTAAAAAAAAAAAGCAAAAAGAAAATGCAACTAAAATATTATACATGTGGATCACACTTGTAAAGATAGGGGGAGAAATGCATACTTGCAACATCATACACAATAACTGCAACAGAAGAGTCCCTAATATAACTTGGAATAAGACTCCTAAACCTTTCTTGACCGGCAGTATCCCTGTTAACAAACAGCATACAAAATGAACAGTTTTCAGAAATAACTCATATCTGAGTCCAATGAACCACTATTTCCACGATCGCACTAAATAGGAGCAATCTATTACTACCAGGTAAATAGATTGTAGCATATCCTATTGCTTGAAATGTGCACTAAATATTGGCATCAAGTCCATCAGAATGTTGAAAACATAACAAAGTGGAAAACCTTGCAGGATGAGTATCCAATAATCTATCAACTAACAACTATTACAAAATGTAGTTAATTTGTCAAGCAACAAATACAAGCAAATTGCTAAGTTCCAGCTCTTGGCATTTGACAATTGCACCCCTAATGCATGCTATCAATTTTTTTAAACAATTGCAGGCCGAACACCCTGATCTTGCCTTGAATAAGTTGATGTCTCACTACACACATTATGATTCATTACATTTAGCTTTTGTCTAGCTAGTTGTGCAAATGAAAGACAGGTTCAAAAGAACTAATAAAAACACATCCTTCTCAAGTGTTAAAAGACAAAATAACATGGCTCACCTAAACTATGATGTATTAAACCACATACTTAATCGCATTTACCTCGTGAAGCCATGACATAATATGTATCTAGTAGCATTTGATAAAATATGTTATCCATGAAGCCTTGAGTATAAAAATAAATAAGTGAATTCGATACTTATGACTTTAAACAGCTGCATAAATACGCTAGGCTTTACAGGTAAGTTACAGAAGTCGGAGTCCTGGTGATGCTCTCTAAAGAAAGAAGATTGGAATAGCAAAAGACAGACACAGGTTTTTTATCTGAATTTAGTTGATGTCATATAAACCACATAATATGTCAGCTGTAAGTCGCTCAGAATTTCTATCAACACAAAAAACAGTTTTGGCCCTTGCTATTGGCTCAGTTTCATCTAAATTCATCCTCCCCTCCGGGGAATAAGTGTAGGACTTGGAAAGGAAATCTAGAACAACAATAAAAGTGCTCATGTTATCCCCAACGCTGTCAAATCACAAGTACAATTGAACTCACATATCTGCTGTTGCGCAAAGATATGCCTGCAAATATAACTAGAAGAGACTGCATCGCTTACCATAGCTGTAACCGAACCGTACGATCTTCCAAATACATGGTCTTTGATAGAAAGTCAATACCAATGGTAGCCTGAATCACAATTTTATGGAAGATAAGTGCAAATGGGGAAACAGGAAAAAGACAGCAATAAAATGTATTTTAGTGTCACCAAGAATTATCAAGATATACACAAGGAGACTTACTAATTCCAACACATAAAAAAACACTGTAAATTTGTTATAATGGAAGGAAAATGCTAGGGTCACTACATTAACGCTTAATCAAATCAGGTTAAACTAATTGGAAGCAAACTATAAGTGTAATTAATCCTTCTTTTCAATGAGGATTTCATTGTACAAATAAATATGGGTAATTGCACTTTATGTCCGTGTGGATTGGCAAGTCAGGGGAATGATCGTAGTCAGAGACTTGTCATGCGTAGTCAGAGACTTGTCATGTATCTCGCTATGTAAGCCAACAAAGAGTTTGTTTTACGTACTCGATAGTATATTCCAAATTTCCAAATAATGCCAATTGGTTCTCAGGTGTATAGTTTACTTCTGAGTAAAACTCTCATAATAGTGTAAAAGTTTCATCTCTTTTGTTCTGGTACTTTCCCTTTAACCTACTAAGACAACTAGCCAGGAAGAGAAGTCATAAGCAAACCAAACAGCTCAAACAGCTCAAGTTCGAGCTCTCTAAAAGTTCGTTTGAGATCGATTTGTAATGTAGCAAACCAAGTTAGAGCATTCTTTTAAAGATCGTTAAGCTTTCAAATCAAGCTCAAACAATTTACTGCTCTGCTTATTCGAGACTTACAATGATCGAAACATTCATGCTACTCAGAGTTTGGTTTGTGAACGGCTCAATTCAAGATGGTCTGAGATCAGTTCGTCCCATAACACAGTCAAGCTTGAAGAATCAACTATTCCGCTCATTCGGTAAGTTTATCGGTCCTAAACTCGAGTGAATACAATGCTGAACCAAACAGATCTATGCTGAACACACGTAAGTAAAACTACAAAAAAAAAAAAATCGTTCTAAATGTATTGAGTGGGCTTATGATTTGTTTACCTGATATGTGTTATCGAACTTGTCGTACATGAATCGAGTGATGATGCTGGTTTTCCCGACCGATTGATCGCCCAAGAAAACGAGCTTGTACTTGGCGAGGGCTGAAACCGGAGCCATCACTCGGATCTACTCGAATGACGCGGTGGGTCGTGTTATGAAGTGCCGAGATCCCGCAGTGAAATGGTCGGACTTCTTGCCGGGAAATTCGAAGTCTTTCCGGTTGTGCTCGACGTCGTACACTGACGGATCACAGAGAGAGGGAGAGATTTGCTTGATTTGCTCGAAACGGAAATGGTTTGAAGAGATTTCGCGCAAACCGACGGGAACAAACGGGATTGTTGCACGTGATGTGACATCTCTCTTCTTTTTCTTTTTTTCCAACGAGCCGACCCAAGCATTGCTAAGCTGAGCCGAACTTTGTAGTATTTGAGTCAGCTCATTTTACGAGAAATGAATGGAACCTTTGCTGATCAAAAAACAAACCTAGCTTTTTGCAAGCTCATTTACTAAATCAATTTAAAACTTGAACTTGAGTTCTGCTCGATTATTAAATGAGTTGAACATTAATGAACCGTGTTTGTTTGCTGCCCTAACCATAGTGATAGTGTTAGTGGGTTGGATTTGGGGTTCGAGCACTACACATTTATGTAGTGCTCTCAATCCGACCGTCTATTTCAAGTCAAAAGGCTCGGATTTTATCTTAACTCCTACAAATTTAAGTTATTCATTGCTTGGATTAAATTTAAGCTATGCATTATTAAAAATTCGAAATGAGCAGTCAAATTAGGTGCGCTACAAGAGTGCAGTTCTTTGGGTTCTACAAGGACTAGTTGGTTAGTTAGTAAAAGTTACTAATTACTACAGTAGAACAGGTCAATGTTCCTCCATCAACCCGAACCCGAACTTAATACCTCTCTCATAAATACAGGCCCCCATGATCACTCGGATGTGACATCGTTTGAAAATAAATTGATTTTCAAGTATGGTATGAAATTCTTACCTGTGAAAAAAAAAAAAAAAAACCAGTTTAAACTCCTATATTTGAGGTTATGTAAGGATTAATACGCCTGGCTCTATGTTGTATGTATGTCAATTGAAAAACTTGGGCACTGAACGGGTACCAGGTGGTGATATCCGTTGCGCATATCAGACGTTCAAAAGTACTTTGGACATCTCAGATTTGAGAGAGAGAGAGAGAGAGAAAGAGAGAAGGCTTGGGAGAAATTTGGACAGTCTAAACTTTGGACGATCGATATGCACTCAATATCACTTGTACCCTACCCACTTGGCACCCAAGTTTATCTCTCTAGAGGCTTCTGATTTGTGGTCTAAACTACTTAATGAAACTTCGAGAATAAACATGAATTCTACAAGGATGACTAGATGAGCACCCCATAGCCCTCCCAATCAAGGTTTTGAATACCGTATCGGCATAAGTACCGATTTTTCTATTGGTACGGTATCGGTACTGGTCAATACCGGGTACCGTATCGGATTTGCCGCAACTATATATACATATATATATATATATATATATATTGAGAGAGAGGGTTTAAGAGACACAAAATTTGTCTCAGAATATGACATTTTCAATCTCATTTTCTTAAAAACCAAGGTACCCCCTTAAATCCACTTAATTTATATATATTTAGTACATACTTGTTGTATTTGATGTTTGGTAGTGATAGAAGTTGAACCCATGCATCACAAACCCTTTTTAAAAAACATATCCTGTTTTTTTATAATCTCTCTGTTCAGAAATCATAGTTATTGGGTCACACCGATACCAAATTAGAAAAAATGTGTAACTACAATGTTGTAGATCTTAAAATTCTCTTAAATTTTGATATATGACTTACCTTGATCGGAGTTCGGAGCCGGAATACGGTGACAGTTTTGTTCTGTACAGTATTTGCCCGGTACCGGCCGGTATTCCCGGTATTTTTCGGTATCCGGCCGGTACCGCCTGCTATTGAACACGGTACGGTATTAAGGGTCTTTGGTACCGTTTTTATGCAAAACCGGTACGTACCGACCGGTACACCACGGTATTGATAACCTTGCTCCCAATACTACTTTCGACTTATGAAAGTTTCGCCAACTTGAGTGTTAAAGTTAAACCCAAATTAGGCATGACGGATTAGTGTGATGTCTCAAAAACGTTATTATGATGTACTAATAATTATCCAAGTTATTAGTTTCGAGTGAAGGATATCTCATTCCAATGTCCAATTGATTTTTATTTTTTATTTTTATATGAATGTCCAATTGATTACACCAATATATGGGCTTATACGTATGGGCGGCAGAAGAGGTGCTGGCGATCCGAATGGCGTTTGGATGTGTCTATGAGAAAATCCCTTCTCTTTCTTTTTCTTTTCTCACCATTAAGGGATATCTCTCCCCTTTCCTTTCTTTTATCCTCTCAGCGTCTAAAGGAGTTGTTAGTCTTTTCTCTTCTACTGTTTTCATCACTCTGAAAAATGCTATCTCCCTCGTCACGACTATTGGTTCTGCCCACTGCTCTGTTTATCGCCTCCACTATACTCAGGGGTTTTGGCTTTTTTTGTTGGAGAGAGAGAGATGGTGAGAGTGCGCTAGAAAATTTTCAACTTGGTTATGAAAAAATTAGGTTGAACTTTTTTGAAGAATCATAATTGTATTTAATTTTGAAAAAAAATAATTGGTTGAAGTTGGTTTGAGAGTTGGAAAGAGAGAAATAGATAGTTCTGATATTAATCCCGAAATTTCATTTAGGAAACTAAACATGGGATTAGTAAAAAATGGGATATCCTGATGTTAATCCTGCACGAATCGAATATGGGATTGTGCAAGATTCAGAACTAATTTAATACAAAGACAAATAGTCCAGCACTACTTATCCTGGACTATTTAATCCTGTCTGTTTTAGTTCCCGAATCAAACGAAGCCTTAGTGTAATAGTTTGTAAGTTATTTAGTGACTCTAGAGTTCCTCTTTTGGTGATTCCCCCTGAGTTGTGTTATCTAGTTCATTCAATGCCGGCTCACAAGTTTTAGATTTCCGAAATAGACTCATTGTATAAGGCCCTCCATATATTTTGCATAAAAAAAATTATTCAATACAGGTCTTCATAAAAAATGCTTACGAAAGAAATATCACTTCAAAATTTGTAATTTGAACATTCTTTTTCTCACACTTTTAGTTTCAAACGTATTTACTTAAGTCTAGTCGTTAGATGCTCCAACACACTATACCACAAATTGTGTCAGGTCCTTTAGAAATACAGAGTCGATATAGATGTTGGGTCACCAATTTGTGGTGCTCCAAGATCGTGGAATAATTACTCTCTAAAATTTATGGTTCAATCTTTAGATTTGACTAGCCTTGGAATACCCGCTTCATTCCATTCCCATCTTTGGTTGGCGATATTACTGAAATTTTTACTCCGGCAAAGTCATAATTAGGTGAATAAAGTGAACTAATCATAGTAAATTCCATTTTAGGCGTGCAGAGCAACTAAAAAACCCCCAATAAAGACGAGAATTCCTTTTCTTTTCTTTTCTTTTTTCTCTTTGAGAAGAGCAATAAAGACAAGAAATCCATTTTTTTTTTATTTACCTTTGAGAAGAGCAATAAAGACAAGAATTCGGTTAAACAAAAGAAAAAGACAACCGAGAAAGGATCAGCATTGTTGGAATCAACGATGCCTTTTTATTCCGTAAGTTGCGCCCTTCTTTCCCACATGTCCAAAACAAACTACTCCATCTTACAGCTAACAGGCTCATTGGCTTTTGCAAGTTGCCACTCTTTTCACATTGTTGTTGGGAGTTACTCACTCAATGCTTGGGTTCAAGTCTTCGTAGCCGTTTGCTTGGGACTGAACATATAACATTATGATGCTTATCGTAGGATTCTAGCTTTGGATCAACTCTATATTATATGGATTCAAAGCTACACCTATGTAATGAGCAATCATGACTGTCCGTTCAGTAATTAACTGTCCTGATTAAATGCAATTATCTTATATGTAAGACACTTATTTTTTTATGTACAGTACTGATGGCAATAGTCCCTGGGTAATACATTGTTGGAGCTCGCTCAATGCTTAGATTTCAAGTTTTGATAGCCGCTTGCGAGGGACTAAAAATAATACTAGTTGACGCTCTTGGTAGAATCTTAGTTTTTCGAGCATAATCCAAGTGCGATGGGATTCCCTATAGATGATTGTTAGAGAGTTTCGAACAATAAGCCTTGATGAATATGTGGAGGAATTTCTCTCCTATATTTGTTTCAATAATGTTATGGGTACACTACATATGCACACTACCCTGAGGTTACAGATGACGAAAGATCCATTTTTTGGATGAGCCCTACATTCAGCCCCTCCTCATCTGTCACCTCAAGTTAATGTGCATTTTGGGTGCACATATGATATACCCACATCATTTTCCTATTCATTTTGTTTTAGAAAAGCTGCATGAAGTAATAAATCAATCCTCCTAAAAAGGTCCACACTTGGTCCAATTAGATGTCAATGGCACACGTTATGTGACACCCAATATGACAAGCTAATCCATATTTTATGTGGAATTTTGGAGGTTTGTGGCACGAATAGATAACCTAACCAATGACAAGTAAATATTGTCACGTTACTGTCCAGAACACAAGAATGACAAGCAGGATTGAAGTAGAAGTATCAAATATTGTACTTAATTGTGTTCCAGTGGAATCTTTAGAACATGATAAGATTTAGCCATGTAAGCCTTTCAATAGTTGCAGTACTAAAAACGTCTACTCGTCGGATCCGGAGACCATGTAGCGTTATTCGAGTCGTCCATCTCAATATTTTTATAAAAGTGATTGTAGTGCAGATCTGAATTGTCGATTGTCAAGATGAATGACTAGAATAGGAAAGCTATACAGTGCAGCACGGATGGAGGAACCCGATTTCCTTTTGTAGGGTAATGAAATCAAATTTGAATTCAGATTTCACTAATCACCAGTATCAATTCTTGCAATGGATTTGCATTCCTGAATAGTCTAGAAGTTATACTGAAAGCTACCAATTATACCAAATGCTAAAAGATTTACCCATTCTGGTTTGGTATGGGTTGGATAAAATGTGCAAATAGAATCATTTTAATTTCTTAGTTACATTTTGCTCACCTAAACATCACTTTGTATTTGTATAGTGGCATGCATACATAAAATTCCACTTCCATATATCATTTTAAATTGGTTTTTTTTTGTAGAACTTGCTAGTTTTTATCCAAATTTTATTTTAAAAAATAACTCGATTGAATATAGATAAGTGTTTGATGTAATTTTCGATTTTTCTCCTCAAATCACGAACCGGTAAAAACTTTTTAACGAATACCGATATCATACCATCAAACACTAATATGGAATAGAGTTTATTTTTGTAAGATTTGATTATCAAATCATGCCCTAGAAAATGAACGGCCCTACCCTATTGATCGAAACGAAAGACGTGAATGTAAAAATGTTTATCGACTCTTCCATTTCGGGACGAAAGGACGTAATTACAAAGTCAAACCCCGGACAACCACCGGAAAAACTCGCTAATATCCTCACCCATCCTACCAGCCTCCGAGTCCACACTGGCGACTACACTCCCACTCCGACGACTGCTACCTACAAAATACCTACCAGAACTACGAAACGATAACGTGCGTGAAGAAATCGACGCAAGGCGATCTACGTAATCTCTCAGCCAATTTCTCCCCGATACATCGGCGACAAAATTCGCCACCGGAGCCGACGCAGGAACACTCGCCGGAATGCCAACCGACTCCTTATCATCGGAAATCCCTCGCCGGTGTGTGGTGGACCCCACGGAAACCTCGTGACCAGCGTCGACAACGTAATCAAATGATCCGATCGAGTACGAACTCCGATTATCGACGGAATCAGTCTCCGATTGTCGGCGGATGCTAACAGTTCCGATCTCGACTCGGAAACTATTTCCTCGTTCTTCGGACGAGAGGATTTTATCCAGTATGTCCGACTCCGTTGGTTGTACGGATGACCTGCAGAGAGGACAGGTTTGGTTGGATGAGAGCCAGGCGTCAATGCAGTCGGCGTGGAAAGCGTGGCAACACAACGGGAGCAATCGGAGTTGATCATTGGCCTCAAAACTGGATAAACAGACTGCGCAATCGCCGCCGTTAGCGATGTTTCCGGTGAGGGAACTGAACGTGAACAAAGGCAGAGAGTCGGTTAAACAAAAATGGCGCCGTGAATCGTGGAGGTAGTTGCGAGAGGGGAATACGACGTCGTCTATGGTGGAGGATTCGGGGAGGAGGGGGAAGTGGAAGCGGCGAGCGAGCCAGCGGAGGAGGAGGTAGAGAGAGGAGGAGAGGACGAGGGCGGAAGCAATGACGATTATTGCTATGGTAGCCGAAGAAGACGTCGAGGAAGTTCGTTCGTATTGGCCGTCGTGGAAGAGCTGCGGCATTGTTGTCGACGCTGTGGTGGTGGGTCCTCCGATGACGGCGAGGAGTGGCGGTGGTGGCGGTGGCACATCCAACCGAGAAAGTAAGGGACGCATGGCTGTGTGAAATCTGTATCTCAGTAAGAGAAGAGGGAGTGGAGAGAGAGAGAGACGTAGATGGAAGGGTGGCGCCGAGTATTTAAGCCAGCGGTGGGTAGCGAGGGAGGGCAGGGAACAATGCGGGGGCACGTGAGAACAGAGTCATTTTCTCCACAGGGCCACATACCTTTTTTCTCTCTTTATGGAATATTTGTAATTTTGTGTGGAAAATGAAAATCCATGTGACTACTCTTTTTGACTGGAGAGATCATCCCATTCCCAGTTCAGTTTCTCTAAGAAAGTGACTTGAATTTTTGGAATTTTTTTGTTTTGTTCTTATTCATAAAAAAAATCGCGTTTAATATTAGTTTTGGGCCATATTTTTTTATAGGTTATCGATTCGTCTCGACGAGGAGAATCGAAAAAGTAAAAAAAAAATTGATAGAAAATTTAAAAACCTTAATTATTTTGGCTTTCGGGCTTTTTCTTGGATTTTTTTTAAAGAAAAATTAGGTTTCAGTCATCTTTTTTTGCTTTTCTGTCGAGACAACCCCTAAAAGTTTGGTGCAAAACTAACAAATGAGAAAAAAAATTGAATTACTTAGACAAACAAAAAAAAGTACAATTGACTTTTTATGAGAAACTAGGCCTAAAACAAAGCAAAATACAACTAAAACAACAAACAAGACAAAAAATTCAAGAAAAAGCCGCATAAGAGTAGCTTCGGTGTGGGAATAATTCTAATCCTACTTCTACAAACACATTCACACATAATCAAATTGTATTTCGGAGCACCTGTTCATTATATGGTGTAAATCTCACGAAAGCAGAAAAAATTCAATACAATAGTTATTCGTAACCATCCTCTCACTTGATATGAATCTCACAAATGTGAAGGTCCCACTTACGAGATGTGTTGTTAAAAGTAACCGTTGCATTGAAAATTTTCTCAAAACAAACACTTGACTTTGCATAAATATGTGTATAATTTTTGTGCACAAGTAGAAGAAATACTAACTTCTTTTTTTCCAATGTTGTACCTCTAGATGTATATCCAAGTGTGGGGTATTTTTTGGTGCCTATAGGTGGGGTCAATCAGTGTACGGAAGAGAAGGGAAGGCACGGCAAGTGCAGAAATTGAAAGCGAGTAAATGAATGACGGTGTTTATGGAGTGGAGTACTGGTGGTGCAGTCACCGCACAATTGTGGGCAACGATGGAACCCGGGAGGGGTTAGTAGGGACTGTTATCTCCTTAGGTTTTAAAAAAATTGTACTATTACATTAAAAAAAGAAATTTATCATCAAACCATATAGTCCTGTCCCATCTCTGTTTTTTTGTTAAAAAAAAAAATAGTAACACCTTTAATATTTATAAAGCTATGAAACAATTTTGTACTAAAATTGGTTTTAATAAAGTTTAATTACAATTCTTTTAAACAAAAGAAGGCCCAAAATTTATAACCCAACTCACTTTAAGTCAGGGACTCAAGGCATGTTCATTTTGTAGAACTAAGACTTAATGAAATTTCAGAAGCACCAAACTCTTTGATGTCGTCTGATTCCTGATTTCAGTAGATACTAGATATGATTAGATAAACGTTAATATCTTTTGCAATCTAAGTTGATAATAGAAACATGTTTAGTTTCATATGCATTGGTGTTATTTTGCATTTTTTTTGAGTTAGTAAAAATTCGTCTCGTTGTCTTATTTTGATTTTTTTACTGTGTATATCCGTTCCGCCTAAGCCAAAATCCTAGCTTTGTCTCTGATTGTGGGGGAGAGCGTTTCAAATTCCTTGTTCCAAAACCCCTTGTTTCTCTGTTGCAGGAGGGTTGGAGCCGTTGGATGGTGAATTTTTATTTTATTTTTTTATTTTTAAATTTGTGTGTAATCCAACGGCTCAAAACCCACTGCTGCAACAGAGGAATAAGAGAAATTTGAAACAAGTGATCCCGTTCCGGGCAGAGTTGGGTCACTTTCCCAAAGCATTTTTCTATTTGGGAAAGACCAAGAAATGTGTTCATCAGAAGATTTCGCAAATTGAGATTTATTCACATCCTGACTTTGTGTCATTGTATTCTTCTATGGGTTACATCAACCCCAAAGACATGATACGTAATATTGAGTATTGAATCGGAAGGCTCGCTGCATTAACACAATCATGAGTCGTGACTTTAGTCACATAACTCTTTAAAATGATCAACGCTCGCGCTCTCAATTCTCGCTTGCATATTGTTTGAGAGGTTTTTGAAAAACACTTTTATGCTCGTGTGCTTGCATTCCAAAATCCGTGCACGCATTATGTGACTTGGGTCATGACAAGTCTACTACCAAGAATGAGATTATTTTGGGGGTGCCTTTGTCCCTAGATGTGTTCAGTACCAATTACCATTGCCATTTTCAAATTTCACCCAGAACTACTAACATAATAGCAATGGGACATGACAGGCCCACAACGGTCATGCGAATCACTCATCTTGTAGCTTCTGTGAATGATTTTTCCACACAACTAATCAACGATATAAATATCTCCATGAAGAAAACATATACGTCGATAAAAAAAAAATGGTAAAAATGATTTTAACAAATGCATCGCTATTTACGTCCGAACAATTTTATTTTATTTTTTGCATAAAAGACGTACTTGGCGAGAGCTACAATATGAATATGAATGGTTCGTGAATCTCATTTTTGGACTCATCAAACTGGACAAGAACCAATAGCCCCAGATTTACTTTGACCAAATGTATTCAAGTTAGGTACCCTATCAAATACCCCATTTAAATTCACTCATTAGTTCCTCAACCATTTTCTTGGTCCATAAGCGATGGGCTCAACCAAGGGAGACAATCCTCTAAAGCATAGGCGGCCCTCCACCATCAAGGCCCAACAACATAGTCCACTGACAATCTCGGCCCAGCCCAATGGTCGAGTACCAATACTTGTCTGATAGCAGAATTGGAAATAATATTGGTTTACGCGGATGGGGTAACATAGGCACACACCTTACTAGAAAATTAACCAACTGATATTACCTATGAAGAAAAATCAACCATTAACGAATGCATTCGTGACACATCACATAGTATTTTAAATTTTTTTACTACAAGAGTGATTACCACAGCATTATTCTATCAAAAACTCAGCGACATAAAAAAAAAAACTAAATCAATTAGGAGTAACAACTAATTAGTGAATGAAAATCCCAAGGGAGCCGGCCAAACGATCATGATAAAGTAATAGTAAGTGTTTGTCCATCATAAAATTGCATGTTTGAATTCAATGAAGGCCAAACATTCCGTACTTGGGGTCCTTGTAGTGTAGGGGTTTAATGCATGATTTGAACCATTCATCTCAACAATCAATAGATTGGATGTCATATCGACTCTTACATATTCAAAACCATCAATTGCCGAGATTAAATATAAACCTTTGATTTCGACATGAACGAATCAGATTGTCACTATAGCACAACAGAAATTCTAATTCCAAGCATTCCAAACCATCAGTGCATAGGATTGATTATGGTCATTAATTTTAAGGCTCCAAAATTTTTCGTGGTGCACGCAAATTGTCCTGTGTGTCTATTTATTTTTATTAAAAAAGAACTAATAATTAGTGAATGACATACACAACAACAAATTAATCCCATCCACATGGAAGGATCAAAACAATGATGACAAAAAAAAAAAAAAGGAAAAGGAAAAGCCACTTTTAATAGTTTGTGTCAAAACTCAAATGAAAGCAAATTTACATGCTCCAAAACCTCATCACCCATAAGCAAAACCTCCACTATATACACCAGCCAATACCCAGGTGCCCATTGGCAATTGTCAATTGTCAATCCCCTCAATTTTATCCCCAATTCCACTCCATTTCTAGAGAGAAAAAGAGACCCAGATTCAGCAGAGAGAGAAAGCTCACAACCCAGGCCGAAATCCAACCCCCGTACCTCTCCGACCTTGCGAGCCCGAGCGATCCACTATGTTCCGCCAAGCCGCCGCTCGCATTTTATCCCGATCGTCGCGCACCGCCGCGAGGGCTCGGCCGTTTTCCACCGATCTACCGGCGGCTGCGTCTCCCGACGAGACGTTTGTGGAGGCGTGGAAGAAAGTGATCCCCAACATCGAACCGCCCAAGACTCCTTTGTCCTTTATGACCCCCCGCCCTACGACGCCGTCTTCGATCCCGTCGAAGCTTACTGTCAACTTCGTACTTCCATACGCCTCTGAGCTTTCCACCAAAGAGGTAAGTTATATCGTCCATTTCAAGGGTTTTTTGACTTGTTCTTATTGTGATTTTAAGTGGGTTTATTTGTCTGGTATTCCTTTTTTACTGGTGTTCCGGTGATGATCCCTTTGGGGGTTTAGTAGTCGTTTCCTTTGGGGCTCTGCCTCTGCACATATAGTCCCTTTGATGCATTTTTTAAAATCTGATTTTAAGAGGGTTTTGTTTGAAGGAATTTACTAGTATTGCTGTTAGTGATCCCAATTTTTGTCTTTTGATCTGGGTTCTGCTCACAGTCTGTCTCGTGGATTATAATTTCGTTACATGTCACACCTGCGTCTTGTTTGTTATGTTGGTCTATTTGTTTCCTTCTGCTATCAATGATGTGTAATTTGTGCCTCTTATGTGAAATTTCTGGTATATGAGGTATAATGCTGTTTTCTAATCACTACTTTGAGTCCGGTGAAGATGATATTACCTGCTATGGCCGTAAGGGGAAGGGGAATGTGAATGCAATTGTTACTGAGGACCGGTAGTAAAATTTTGATATTATTTGGCGTTGATTGTTTCTTGGCATTTGTTACGATGATAGTGCAACCTTTGCAACTTCATCTCCATACAATATGGTGAAGAAACTTTGTATATAGCCCAAAAACTAAAGGTATTGGGTGGATATGTTCAACATGTGTATCAATTCACAACCAATTCCATACTTAATACACTATGGGATTGGTTCTCCAAGGCCCTCGCTTGTAGGACCTTTTTTTCGGTCTATCATCTGTAAACTTCTTTTGGGTCTACCGTCATGTAGTCCTTTTTTTACCCTTGGGCTTGTCATCGAGTGTGAAGCCTTATATTGTTATTTTTCGTATGGGGCGGATGGCATGACTCTGTTGCCACGTTGAATGCCTGTATTAGACACACTGACACACACACTCTTCAATATCCAAGCAGTGCGAATTGATTCTCTTACATGTAAAGTTCTTTGTCATATCAAGCCAGCTCAAAGTTTTGAACCCTGATTACTTCACTTCTTCACTCATGGCATTTTTTGAGAATTGTGCTCCCGAGGGATATATATGAGCAATATTGATAGTAAATTGAACTGAAATTTTCTCCGAAAATGGAGAAAGCATTTGACAACTTTGGGAGAAATAAATTGATTCTAGTACTCTACTAGATTAGCTGGTCTAGTGATTGAAAGATTGGTTTACTTAATAGTTGGTGTTTCAAGGAAGTAATTCCTTTTGCCCTGAAATTTCAAGGCATATATTCATAAAGTATCTTGGCTACCATCTTGTGCAACGCCAATGCTCTGGATGCTGAGTGAAAGAAACATGGTAATGTGCACATAAATCAAAATGATTCTTGGGTCTGCCCTCTTTGATGCCTTTTGGCTTTGATTTGAGGGCATGATTCCGCAGCAAACGCGACGGTATAGGGGGACCACTGTTTCAGTGGTATTGTGTGAGCAGCCACTTTGTGCATTTATTGCCAAAGGTTAGGTCTGTCTCCAATCCATCTGTTTCAGTGGTATTCTGGGAGCAGCCACTTTGTGCATTTATTGCCAAAGGTTAGGTCTGTCTCCTATCCATCCCCTGCCCATACCTCCAATTATTGGGGACTAAATGGGTTATGTTATTGTTGTTGTTGTTGTATCTTGGCTACCATCCTCCCAGTAGTATGGAGGCTAGTGGCCATATGAAATAAAAGATAGTGGCTCAAGAGAAGTAGAGCCAAATGATGGCTCCTAGTAGTTGTGTACTTGTATTGAATACTGGCTGGAAGTGGTGGGAAGTTAATGGTTCCTAGTAGATGTACATACTAACCACGTGGGTGAAAATAGGTAGCTCCTTATGGGTGTGAGACTGGCCACATACATTATTAAGAGTACAAACAATAGCAAGACCCTAAAACAAACTTGGGGTTTCAAAGTATGTTGTAGCCCTGGAAGAGGTGCAGCCGTGCAGGTAAAAGATTACTGATCACTAATGGTAGTGATTTCTAGTTGTAGGAATACTGATTACCATGGACGGTAAGAAATAAATTCCATTACACCAAGTTTATATGATGGGTCTAAAGTACACATTGCATTGTACAATGGAATGAAAATAGTTGTCTCCAGTTTTCTGAAATTTTAAAAAATAAAATAAAATCTAACGATCAACCTCTCTCTCTCTCTCTCTCTCAGTATCGCCTTCACTCCTCTAACCACTCTTCATATCTGCAACCCGTGTTCCAAAATATATACAGGTTTATTCACATCTATGGGGCAGGGAAAAGGAGTTCAAAGCACTACAAAGAATATGGTCTTGCTTCCTTATCTTTCTGTGAATCCCCATCGCTGTTAAAAGTTTATCTAAGGACTTGGACATCAATACTGGAAATTGTCATTAGTCTACTATGGACGTTCTAATCAACTCTCCCGCCTTCAAGCATACATTAGTCTTTTTAGCGAATTCTTAAAATGTTCTCTGTTCATCATCTTGTTCATGTAACTCTTCTTGATCCCGGATGCTTTTGGGCAAGAATCACTTACTTCAGTTGATTATTTGTCCTTGTTGAGCATCTAGTTTGAAGTTCAACAAGGTTAGTGCCTGACTCATATTTGTAGCTAAGGAAGTATACAACGATGTCTTGCTCTACAGATTCATAAACTCCACTACATAAAATCTAACTAACTAATCAGGGCAAACTGTAAGGCATGCATTTTCATTAACATTGGCTCTGTTCCAAATATCCATGCATCAAGGTGGTAAATGTATCACTGAATGAGGGTGTCAAAGTGATTCCGAGTCGTAGTTGATAGGGTCTTGTGATTATATTTTCTCGGGTGTTTCCATTTTGTTCATTTGTTGCCCTCTTGACCTTTTATGTGTTATTACTCTTGTTTTGCGAATTTGTAATTTGCTTGCAGCATATCTTTGATAAACCTTGCAACTGCAAAAGGAAAAATATCATACTTAAGATTCCATAGTTACTTATTTTCCCGAAAGGCTAACGGATATAACTCCACTTGAGTAGACTTGCTTATTGTGAATGTTGTATCTCCTCGTTACATGTGGCATTTAGCACAAAATCCAATCTGTGTTCTGACTTCTGTGATATAGTTTCTTCCTTACTCGAACTGGAATTCATATCTATTCTATGATATAGAAAGGGAGAACACCAATTGGTGTGTACAAATTTTTGTAGCTGAGTCTAAAAAGTGATTTCCAATACAAAAACCAAAATTTACCACTGTGTTTACTATAATATTGATGAACAATTAGGGCAAAATAGTAAAATCATTCAAACTCCTCTAACATCCACTCTCACACCCAAAAAAATAATAATTTACCCACTCCCACTCCCAATATATTTACACTTGCACGCAAGGAGTGGGTGCCCAACCCCTAGTAGGGGAGAAAGCTTCTGTCTAAGAGAATACCTCGAGAATTGCATTGTTATTGTGTCACAAATTGGAGTCCTCAATCGATTCGAGGATGATACTGTAACTGTTTCCTTATAGGTTACAGTGTATTAGGAGTTGTAGTTGGCATACAATGGAAATAAGATTCTCTTGTTCTGAGTGGGGAGCGGTTAAAGATATTGATTTTTTTGCCCTCAGTAACTTCCCGAGAATCCAACCTTTGTTCTACTGCCCAATATAACATGAACTTCGTTCAGTGGTATGTTCTATGGAGGCGGTGACATGCTCTGGAAATTTCTCAGGCTTTATTAGGATCAAGATTTGGGTATGGAAAAGGAACCAAAAGTGGAAAATTTAAAGAGACCTAGCTGTTGTGAGCCATTTGATCATTTAACTTTTCTTTTTCCCTTTCCATACCCATATCCTTGTTCTAAATACAGTCTTAAAATCGTGCTAAATGGACTTTTCAGCTCCTATAAGGCAGTTGAGCGGTATTGTTTGGTTGTCATCTCACTTTTAGATGTGTTCTTTCAGGTTGACATGGTCATAATCCCAGCTTCAACCGGACAGATGGGTGTTCTCCCGGGGCACGTGGCAACAATTGCTGAGCTGAAACCTGGGGTTATGTCTGTGCATGAAGGGGACAAAGTGGTCAAGTATTTTGTCAGTAGCGGGTTTGCATTTGTTCATTCCAACTCTTATGCAGATATAATTGCCGTTGAGGCTGTGCCAGTTGACCAAATTGATCCTGCGCTGGTCCAAAAGGGTCTTGCAGACTTCACCCAGAAACTGAACTCAGCCTCAACTGATTTGGAGAAAGCTGAAGCCCAAATTGGAGTGGATGTGCATAGTGCTCTCAACTCTGCTCTCACAGGCTAGTGTTGCTGGTCCTTTATGTCTCTGGATCCAATAATTATTTGACCTTTTCCCCCCTTTTTTGACATATGCCTCAATCAGACATTTGAAGTCTGTTCTTGTGACAAACTGGTTTGGGTTAATTTGTTTATGTACTTGCTTTGTTGGATTCGGTGGTTGATATACCCTCTATGAATCGATTTTTAGCGAAGTAGAATCTGTAGAAATGAAACCGTTTTCTGGCGCGCCTCCCTTTGAAGGAGCAATCTCTTTGCCAGGCAAGGCCTTCTGTACCAAAATTTATTATGCGGTTTAATGAAGGTGGGAATATCAAGACATGATTCTGTGGCTGAAAATGCACTGAATTATGGTTACCCGCAATTTTTGGTAGCGAGATCACTGACCCTTTTTGCTGGGTGGTATACTTCGGCTACTCAGGTTGTTCAAGGCCTGATTAAATGCATGTTTAAAGGTGGTATACTTTGCCTGTTACATTCCGTTTCGTTTCATGCTCTTTGGTAAGATGAAATGAAGGAAAATCTAAACCACCACCCCTCTTTCCTCGCCGACTCAGTCTCCCTGGAATTTTCCGAATTTCTGAGTCTAGGAGCAGCATACCATCACCTTGTTCGATTGAGTTTTTGAAACCTGGTTTTGAGACCTTTTTTTAAAATGGGTTTCCAAAGTTGGTTCTTCAGAATATAGGCCCCTCCCACCCTCAACAGGTTCTGTACGGATTGATGGGGTTTACTGAATGTTTTATTCTTTAATTTAGTGCAGTGCAACTTTTGGGAATCAAATACAGACGGACACGTGGATCAAAAAAAATACAGACGGATACTCTTTCCTCCTACCAAAGAACTTTCAATATAGATGGGCCCTCTTTCCTCCTACCAAAGAAAAGTTCTCATCTCCCCTCCCTGACAAGTGGGCCCCCATTCGGGAGCAATTTATTTTGGAGCCAAAAGGCCACTTTTGGGAAACCAAACAAGAGTTGGATCTTAAAACTAGGTTCTTAAAACCCAACCGAACAAGGCCCATATTTCTGAGTCTCTCCAATTGTCTATGGTTGTTCTGTAGGATCTCTGCTAATAGTAAAACTAGGTAAGTGCTGAACAATCTGGTGAGCCGACTATATAAGCATTGTTGGCACTGGATTTTGATTGAAATGTGGTAAATTTGAGTGTAACGACGATCAGATTGGCACTAGGATGAGTTCCAACCCTGCAATTTGACAGTTCAGAATGTTGATGGAAGGGGTAAATGGTGGTGGATGTTGCTGCTGTCCGGTGGGAGAGTTTTTAGAATGAGCAGTGCTATTTATGTGGAAAACTGTTATTTGACTCGTCGTTATGGTCCTTATGGAGTGATTGGTCAGTGGCTCCTTGGTACTAGGGTTAGGCTTCGTCCTACCGATCATGTGATAGGGTCCCCCGAGCATACCATATTACCATTCATGCAAAACATACGAAACAATTGGCCAATCTAACATCATTCAGGTATTTATTGAGTTCAATTTCATTTTTTATTTTGGCCCTGTGCAACTTGTGGCAACTATAGAAACCATGGTGTGGTTTTGATTTTAGTTAACAGAATTCGAAACCCAGAAGAAAGGAATTTCCTTACGCATTTGCATGTTTACGAATTCGAAACACATTTGTATCTATGTCCATGTCCTTATGTTATTCCTCATGTTATTATTGGGCATGTTAAGAGCATCGCCAAATGCCTCGGCAGATCTTGTTTTCGGCAAAATACCGAGACAACCCCTCAAAAGCCCTACCCAACTGCCTCGCCTCCTGCCTCAGCAAAAACCTCTCACTAGAGTAACTCACCTGTGACCTGTCACCACAATAGGCAACTCTCTCTCTCTCTCTCTCTCTCTCTCTCTCTGGGGCAAGGTTCTGTTCTTGCTTTGACGTACCACAACTACTTTAACGGAGTTTAGACGATAGGGATTTCTACTTCAACGGCGACATAAACGGAGTTTCAAGCGATAGACGCCGACTTTGAGGTTCCTTGGTTGGTATATATGTAATTTTTATAATTTTATTTCATATAAAATACGGTTGGGTGTTACATTTGTTTGGTGGCGAGACAAAGTAGAAAATGACACATTTTCTAGGCACAAAACGTCTAGGAACCGATGGACATGCATTTAACAACAAATGAAAAACATCGAATGAAACTTCCAAACTGATCACAGTCAACTACTTACCCCTTAAAACAATATTCCTATAATTTGACTAATGGTGTGGTTTAAGCTTTAATACAAGAGAAAACATCTTAAGAATGAATAAAAAGTCCTTTTCAGCGATCACCATCAACTCCAGTTGGTACTGCTGCTCAAAAAAGTCTATTGTTTCGCAGTGCCCTAATAATGGAAATATGCATACAAAAAATCGACTTGCGGGAGTTAGTGACACAGTTCCAATTTATACATTCTTTTCCCAATTTAAGATGTTTAGGATAATTTATGCACACGTCAACAAGTGTGGCGGCGGTAGCACGACAGCGCCAATGTGGGTGGTTTGACAAAAACGACGTACTTCTACCAAAATTGTTTTTTTTTTTTTCCCAGGGTATTTAAGTGTGTTGATAAGAGATTAATTATAGAAAATGTTTCTTTTTTGGTATTATACATAGTGAACCTGAGAACACGTGAATTTTTTTTAATATTAATTGTATCTTGCTGGAATGACAAACTTGTGAAAACGTGTAATTTTTTGTTTTCATATAATGAGTTATTAAGCTTAGAAAACTTGATAGCACTCGAAAATTTGCGAACAAAAAGCCAAAGAATGAGCAAATAACTGTAACTCTGGCTCGTTTGATTGCTTGGAGATAAAAAAAAAAAAAAAAGGTGAGATATATAATTCTTAGAATATGGGTGGGACGTAAACTCCATTGGAACATAGAAATGGAGGGAGAAAAAATTCGTTTGTTTTGGGTGGGATTGTGACAAGCATTTCCTTATTTTATCCTCTGGCCAATCACATGACGAGGATAAAATTGGAAATAGCAAAATATTCATTTAGTATCCCGGGATGACTTTGTTTGGTTGATAATTTTGAAAACAATATTTTGAGAAATAATCTTGAGAGAGGGTTAGAATTGAGAAAAAAGTAATAGTTAGAAAGATGTGTAATAATTGGAGAGAGATTGAGAGAGAAATGAGAATAATTATTAGAGAGAGAAATATGATTAATGAGAGACGAGGAAAAAATCTTTTTGAAATTTTTTTTGAGAATTATAAAGTGAACACAGTGATCACTACCGTGATACGAAATCTCTCCATAATACAATAACAAACTATTGACTTTTAAAACTCACGACATAACGTATTCAATCCCACAATCAGATCCCCAAACAAACAAACAAGCCCCGGGTTTCACCGCTAACCATTGAAGTGCCCATTGATTAATTACTTGACAAAGATGCCCCATCTTAAAGGACACGTGTTATCAAGGAGAACGAAAGACATGGGAAGAGATTGTTTAGTTGATTTTACATAATTACATGATTGTTAATTTCTTGCAAAATGTTTATTTTTCTTTCATTTACAATTAACAAAGTACCATAAATTCATTTTCTTAAAAATGAATAAAGGACTTTCATATACTTCTATTTTTTGCCTCCTAACAAAACCCATACACAATAAAATCAACTTTAAAAAGTCTATGTTCACGAGTATTATAGTAAGTTTTGATCATATACTTATTTGCAGAATTCTCAGAGGAACCTGATTTTTCTCACTCCACACACCCAATTCATCATCTTCACTTCAAAAGTGGAGTGTGAAAATCAATTCGATTTCAGATATATAGGGATTGACTTTTCCAGTCCACTTTTGGAGTGCAAGTGAGAAAATCACGGTCCTTCTCAATAGGGAGATGACGATGTTAATTTATTTTAGCTAGAGTCAAAATTTTGGTGCCTTAACATGGGGTTGCAACTATGCATGGGATGCACAACAAGTGTTATGCACCATCAGAGCCGTCCATTACTCAGATGGACGACCTAAATTTCACCTCGGCACATTAGCATCCGAACTGTTCGTTGTTGTCCATGCAAGATAAAATTGAGGCCGAGCAACAGACGGCTCTGATCGTGCATAACACTTGTTGTGCATCTCATGCACAGCAACAACCCCAACATTGACCCAACTGATGGAGGAACTACTACCATTGTAAAAATTCTGTTTTGACTTTATCAATAACATTTTTAAAAGGAGTAGCAATAAAATCCAATCGCAAAATGAACATAATACAGTATTAACAAAGTCTGATTATATCTCAACAAAATTATTATTTCTACCGAGATTCTACATTTATAAATTCAATAAATGTCACGATTAGAGTACCCTCAATTTGTGGTTTGTTGTTTGGAATAATAGTGACAGTTAATTTTTTAATTAGGCAAAGAGCAATTATATGTCAAAAATCAAGCCAAGCTCCCATGCCCAACCCTCCTTTTGATAACCGCCCACGCCCAAACCATCCCACCTGTGAGGACACAACCGGTACTCCCTCCGTCCCATAAAGTTTGATCACTACAAAATTAATTGCAATTTTCAAATTAAAAAAAAATGTATTTACCAAAATAAATTTTGAATTTTTTTTGCACTTTATAAAAGTTCTCGATGAGATGTATCAAACAAGATCTATATTGATTAAAAAATTATTTTCGTAAGCACATTATTTTTTAGTTTGAAAATTGCACGTAATTTCGTAATGATCAAACTTTATGGTTGAATTAATTGAGCTGATAATCAAACCAAACCAAGCTAATCCGTTCGAGTTCGAGCTCGTATTCGTTGGTTAAAAGTTTGTTTGAGATCAATTTCTTACATAAATGAGTTAAGATTGAACACTTTTTTTCAAGCTCGTTAAGCTTTCAACAAAGCCCAAACGAACTACTACGTACTCAAATGATTCGACTTGTAAGTAATTGAAGCAACTCGAGATATGTTACGTTTGTCAAGTAGAATTCAAGTATGTTTTTTAATCTCGTTTAATTTTTCGTATTAGGAAAATATTAGAATTAACCAGAGTCAAAAAATTTACTTTATGGGCACTGTCAATGACGCGAGCAGTGACAGAGTCAAAAAATTTAGTCCTACGCGGGGTGAATCTCTTTCCCAAAATACTGTATAGGGCTGAGCATATATAATTTA
Source organism: Vaccinium macrocarpon (assembly GCA_022606695.1). Classification (NCBI taxonomy): domain Eukaryota; kingdom Viridiplantae; phylum Streptophyta; class Magnoliopsida; order Ericales; family Ericaceae; genus Vaccinium; species Vaccinium macrocarpon. The sequence continues at coordinate 5,437,978 of CM040176.1, read as the reverse complement.
TAGAATATTTTTTTCTATATAATACTACAAGTTTTTTTTTTTTTCTTGCAGGGACAACGACCGCCTCTACTATTCCCTAGCTAAGAGTGTGTTATCTGTTTAAAATAAGTTCTAAGAACTCTTTACAATAAATTCGAATCGGTTTAGTCTTCCAAAAAAAAAAAAGAAGAGAAAATGGGCATTTACTTCTTAGGTTTGGTATTTGAATTTATGGGGATGGGATCCACAAACATACTATATGGCAAAATTTAACACATATCCTATGATCGTATCACACCTCAAGATTAACTGACACACTATAACATGAAATAATACCTATTAATAAGAAGATGTTCCTACTCTTCAACCCTGCCATTGCACATCAACTACGTTTTGAGAATCAATTTCAATGTTTAAAGGTTGTGAGACCCCACGTGCGGGCCTCACATCCCATGTGAGTGGGGTTGTGGTTGATTATGGCGCAAAGTTTGTGTCACTATCATTATTTGACTGCTCATATGTTGGACGTGGGACTTTGGCTGGAAAAAAAGGGTAAAAACATGGGTACTGATGTGGCATTTTGTGGGTAAAAAATAATTAGAAACTCTAGAAAAATAGGATTGAGGGCATTTTCTGGGTAAAAAATAAAGATTTGCTATAATTTGACTAAATGTGTAGCATAAGCATTAATACTATTACTAATCAGGGAAACTGGTAAAGAATGGAGAAATAAAAGTCATTCTCAGTGATCCCCACCAACTCCAGTAGTAGGTACTGCCCTAATAATGGCAATCTGCATACACAATCAACTTATGGGCGCTATTTATTTATTTTTATTTCACAATTCAGGAAGTTTAATTAGATTAGTTAATTTAGTGCATCTTCTCTACGTTCAAGTTTTAACGAGTTTTTTTTTAGCCAGAAGAGAAAAATCCATTAACAACCAAACAAATCCTAGTTACAACCTACAAAAAAAAAAAGAAAAAGAAAGAAAATCAGAAAAAAGAAAAAGAAAATACAGAAAACTACAAGAAGAAAGATCTCTGGAGCCGGAGTTGTCACGCCATTGCCGATGTCATGTGTCCAAGTTTGGAAACCCTAGAGTTGTTAATGTATGCATCAGGAACAAAAATGTTAAGACATACTAACTTATAGAGTATTATATGTTGGGGTGCAGACAACCTTCAGCAGTGGTCTATCTCAGGAGTGGACCAAGGGTGTAATTTTGGCCATAGGGTCCGACTTATCTATTTAGCAGTTTGTTAAATTTTATGGTTATCAGGTTTTGGATAAAAACAGAGACAGACGAGAGAAAACTCAGATCTCAAAGAGATTGCGAGAAGACTTGTACTGGTGTGGCTCTCGTGGTTTTTCATCACGTTGAGGTTTTTCACGTATATCTTGTGTCTCATTTTTCATTTTTCTTTTTCCATTATGCACGACTGCTTGTGTTCCGATTTCTTAACATTATATGCTCCAATGGGTTTGTTAGGAGTGTGTTATCTTTTATAATAAATACTAGTAATAAATTTACAAGAAATTCCAATCGGTTTATTAGTTTTCGAAAAGAAAAAAATGGACATTTGAATTTATGAGGATGGCCCCACGTAATGTTTGGTAACTACATGGTCAAAATTTACATACATCCTATCACACCTCAAGATCGACACACTATAATACGAGAACTAATACAAGTATTGGTATACATCGGTTCAAACAGGAGGAGTACGCCATGCTAATGTGCTTACTAGATTCCAAACGCATTGGAGATGTTCTTACTGTGTAGGACCGCCACTGCACATCAACTATGCCATCAGATCAATTTCAATTTTTAAAAGTAGCGGACTCATTTAGAGGTGGGAGAAAGCTGTATATATATATATATATATATATATATATATATATAAGAAATGACTTTACAAGAATTGATAGTATTTGATAGCTTCTAAAAAATTCCGAATAAAAAAAGAGTGAGCAAATTCCTAACTCACAAGTCAAATTTCACCTCTAAGGACATTTTTATCAGGAGCACCAAATTTTATACCAAATTTAACTGTAAAAATACCTTTTACATATTTAGCAAGTCACTTTCCAAAAACTCACAAAATCAGACTCTTTATTTTAACTTTATTATATTAAACTATTCTTTCTTTCTACTCCTAGTCCCCAAAAGTAATAAAAAAAAAGTGAGCAGTGTGTGAATAGTTCTCTAGTGAGTGAACAATGCCGCAGTAATGTAGCAAAGTTACAAGTTTAACAAATTTGTCAAAGATTTGTTAAGCTTGATTTGGAGGATTTTGCTACATTTCACTCATCAAATTTAGCTTTGAAGGGATTTGATGCCCCTGATGGGGATGCTCCAAGAGCATCAGTATTTCACTCATCAAATCCCTTAAAAGCTAAATTTGATGAGTGAATGCAGCAAAATCCTCCAAAATCAGGCTTAACAAATCTTTTACAAAATTGTTAAACTTGTAGCTTTGCTATAGTAATGTCTCAACTTTGTTAACTTACTATGCACTAATATTTCTAGTAAAATTTGGATAGAGAGTCTGATTTTGATTTCTAAAATCACAGCTTCTCAAACAAAAAGTGAGAAGGTCAATTTATTTTTGCAAGAGTTACTAGAATACAAGAGATGACCCAACAAATGGATGAACTACTACAAGTTTAGACATTTAGGAAATTAGTTTTGACATTATCAATAACCTTCTCAAAAGACAGAGTAATAAAATCCATTCACAAAATGAGCATAATATTAACAAAGTAGGGTGATGTCTCAACAAAATTATTATTTGAACGGAGATTCTACATTTATAAATTCACTAAATGTGAAGATTAGAAAAACCCTGAATTTGTGGTTTGTTGTTTGGAATAATAGTGGCAGTTAATTTTTTTTTTTAGGCAAAGAGCAATTATATGTCAAAAATTAAACCAAGCTCACGTGCTCAACCCTACTTTTGATATCCCACGCCCAAACCATCCCACCTGTGAGGACACAAGTGGCACTATTCATTAATAACAGTTGACGATGCCAATATTCGCTCGATCTCCCCCCCTCAATTAATTGTACCTCGTAAATAGAGCTGATAAACAAACCATACCAAGCCAACCGGTTCGAGCTCGTATTCGTTTGGTAAAAGTTTCTTCGAGATCGATTTGTTATATAAATAAATCAAAGTTGATTGTCTTTTTGAAGCTCGTTAAATTTTCAACGAAATTTAAATAAACTGCTGTTCGGATTATTCGACTTCTAATGTCTAGAAATTAAAGCAACTCGAGATCAATTCATCTTATAAAAAAACAAAGCTCGAACATCGTTTAGTTTTACATTAGGAAAATACTAGAAATAACCCATTAGGCAATAGATGTGTGAAAATTGCGGATAGATATAAAAAATGCATTTTACATGTAGCGTTCGGTTCATTCGGTTCGTTTTTCAGCTCTACTCATAAACAAGGTGAATTTTATCACTTTTTTTTTATAAAACATTAACTAAAATTAAATTTTTCATTTTATCTCATAAAATTCGTTGAAAAACTTCCCTGAGAGAGTGCATCGATCTACACCTTCAATTAAGTTGACCCTCGGGAATTGGTTTATTAACTCCGAGAACGTAGAACGAGAAAACAGTCTAATTTAGTAGCCCTTATAATTAGGTGCTTCGCTGTTGCAGTGACGAGGAGTGCACGTGTAAAGGATTCTGCCCGGTGTTCACGGGCAGGGTTGCGGGCAGAAGGGGACAATGACCTCGAATACAGAGCCAGCTAACGTAATGGCATGTAGTCGTTCGATGGTCCCACGTGTGTCTGGTCTTTAATGGGATGTGGGTCCCACGTCGACTCATTGCCAATGTGGCGATGACAGAAGACAGACATAATGGGCCCGGTTTCTAGACAAGCCGTGAAGCTTGTTTGGTTTTTGTGGAGTGTATTACCCTTGGTGGAGTAGGAGCAAGTGGTTGCTAACTCATGCGGTACTCTTGAATAACTTATACTGTATTTTGAGATTGAGTATTATTCATCTTATGTTCTTATTTTCCATGTGATAGATTAAGAATAATGAAAGACAAAAAAGTAGGATCTACTCATTATTTAGTGTGCGAAGTACAATCATGCGATGTTTTATACACTTTACATTGCAAATTTTAGTAGGTCTACGACTAAGTGAATGGATATTGAATAAATTTAAAATATTAGAACGATCTTTGGCATCACGTGACTGTGTTCTAATACTATTGCTTTGGCTTAAAAGTTTAAACCAGATTATTGGGTTTTTTTTTTTGTTGTCTTTATTCAAAAAAAATTGCATTCGTTAATTTTGTGGTTTTTGGATTATTCTCGACGAGACGAATCTAACAAATATAAATTTATGGTCAAACTCAATTTTTTTTTAATAAAGCCAAAATTAAACCAATAAACTGGTTTATTGTTGTTTATTTATGACTTTATTCAAAAAACTATTACTTTTGACCATAATTTTATACTATTTGGATTCATCTCGACGAGAGGAATCTAGAAACCACAAAATATTGATGCAAAACTAATAAAAACAAATTTTTTTTTAATAAAGACAAAGAAAAAAACCAATAATCTGGTTTAAACTTTTACGCCAAAGTAATTGGGAATAGGCTTCCAGTGCTCTAACCCAAGGGTATGGATGTATTTTCAGAGGCTATTGGGTTGTTGCCTTTTTCCTCTCACTTATTACTTATTAGATCCGGAGACCAGTGGGTAGATTGCCTTTTTCTTCCCACTTTTAGATCCCAAAGTTGCTAGAAATGTTGTTTCTACCCCAATTACTCCTATTTGGGACCAAAAGTGGCAAGGAATGTTGTCTTTGCCCCAAATACAGTGGGTAGCATGTAACTGCAGTGTCCAACACATCCACTAATCATATCGTAGTTTGTTGCATGTGATTTTACATACGAATAATTGCAAAATCATTCTTCTTCTTTTTCAATGTGAGAAGTGCGAAAAAGTAAAAAAACGAAGAATTTAATGAGCTGAACACTTTTTTTATGCAGTATAAAGCTTAACTAATGAGTTGTAACGCACTCCGGTTAACATGGAATGACAAGTTTGTTTAAAGACAATAAGTGGCACAAATTTGACATGGAAAATATGCTTACAACATGACCGCATACAAAAAAAAATGTAGTTAAAGTCTAATGATTTTGGAAATTGAAAAGATAAATTCAATCTAATGGAATCAAGTCTAAAGGACATAAATTTTGCAATATACATATAGCTTTACTTGAACGTATCCATGTGCAAAGAACGTTGCAGAGTAAAACCCTAATTGGACTTATCTGTGTTTTCGTATCCAAAGAATGCCGCAGAGTAAAGGTAATCTAGATAATATCCATCAATACTAAAAGAGTTTGAAAATTGATACACACAAATACAATTTGCTAACTGCGTATCCGAAGAAACTGGCAAATCGAAGAAGATAAAATTAATTAATATCCAAATAGTATGGAAGTTCATTCATGCAAATACAATTTGCAATTATTCCTAGATTGATGCATAGAACCTTGCAAAGTGATGAAAATCCAAATACCGTCCATGCATAGTACTATGAGAACATTGAAATTCATACAAGCAAATGTAATTTACCAGACACGAGGGACCAAATGGCAAAATGTGCCTCAAAACCAGCTGAAGGCTTTTGTTGGCTAATGGATGCATCAACTTCAGCCCACTGGATTCATCCCCTGGATTTTCTCTCCAAAGTTTGAGAGGGTCCATGAACCACTAAAAAAACAAAGGAGCATTATTATTCAACGCTCTTGGAGCACCGTCATGTAATGGTATAAAGACTTTTACAATCCTACATTCACGTGGGGTTTATATTAATCTGGATCCTGTAAAAATATGTGATGAGAAAGACCCTTGAAGCACAAATTGGCAGTGCTCCGAGTGCAAGTAGTAATAATTTTTTCATTAGAAGATACATAGTCTCCCAATCAATGACTTCTCTTGAGATTATCTTTAAACGTATTTATTCCGGCGAAGCACTGGTGAATTAATAAAATGATAGAAATACACACACGCCAATATACATTTTTACAAATTTTAAGGGAGTGATATTCACACCTCCAAATTGTTAACCACACTTTTTTTTTTGTCTTTTAGTGATATTTTATATGTAAAAATGTCATTAAAAGACAAAAAAAAATGTGGTTAATAATTTGGAGGTGTGAATATTAATTACCAATTTTAATACACTTGATTATTTTTCAATGTACTTTATGAACCTTAACATATCCAGTAATACGTTTGTAACATTTTTCATATATAAAGAAAAAATACTCAAGAAAATGTGAAACAAGATCTGATTGACGGGAAGTACCAACGTATCTTGCGCCATGAACCACCTGATTTTTTGACAGTCTACCCTCCGAGCCTTTGGCCTGCCCTATAAAACCATTCCAACCCCACTTTCGTACACGCACATCTCTCTCTCTCTCTCTCTCTCTCTCTCTCTCCATTCGAGCAACCTCTGCTTCTCAAGATCCACGGCGAAAATGAGGTCAGCAAGGCTATCTGACGGTGGCTATGGAAATCAGTACAACCAGGGATCATCCCATTTTCTTGAATCCTGTTTTCTTTGCCGAAAACAACTGGGTCAGAACAATGATATATTCATGTACAGGTTAGCTAAAACATCTCTCTAAAACTCAATTTTTTCTTTGAGAAAATTCCATTTGAATGAATGGGTCTTAACAAAAAAAAAGATTGGATTTTGATGGGTTTTTTTTTTTGTTGTTGCAGAGGGAACACACCATTTTGCAGCCAAGAGTGCAGGCAAGAACAGATGGAGTTAGATGAGGAGGTTGAGGCTAAAGAGAAGAGATGGAAAATCCCTTCTTCCAAGAAAGCCCTCAGACAGAAAGCAACTACTGCTCAGCCCACCAAGAAACCATCTAGTACAGTAGCAGTGGCCTGAATGTAAAAAAGAAAAACACTACCAAACAAGGCCTTATAAAGTATTCAGCCAGAGAAAAATAACAGCTGAAAATTCCCATGATTTCTGCTGATTAGGAAGGAGGAATTTGTACTGGAAACAGAGGGCATCATTTTCAGAAAGAAAAAAAAAAAGAAAAAAAAGAAAACAGAGGGCTTATGATGGAGGGGTTCTGTTCATCAGCCAATTTTGATATTCTTTTTTTTTTTTTTTTTGAATTTATTTTTATGGAAGACGAGTTGATGGGATGTAAGAGGATGATGGTAATCCTTGAATCTTTGTTGCGACCAAAGATGTGGATGACTACTTAATGTTTCCAAATACTTATGTGAGATGTTAAATTGGTGAGTTGATTTGCTGAAACCAAATTTTTTTTCCTTGTTCCATGAAATATTCTGTAGACTCTGCGACTGATTAGAGATTGGTTTTTGGCTTAGACGATGAATCGATCCGTTCATTTTGTAAGTCTTGTTCTTTTTTTGGCTTAGGCGATGATTCGATTTTTGTGTCTTTTGTGTCGAAAATGTTAAAGCTGGTCTAAACTTTCCCTGAATCTCTTACCCAACGTTTTCGGGAAAGTTTTTTTTGGACGCTACTACTGCTGCTCTTCTTTTTATGCAGATCTCAATGTGTACGGATTAAATCTGTCACAAGAAAATCTGTGCTCATGAGTGGTAGAAGGGAACCGTTAGGCGGCAAAGACTGAGCCAGAGCGGCTCTCTATCAATTATAGTGAACTGTTGTGGCCCCAGATGAGTAATAGTTGCTGAATGTGTATATCCTTTGTCTTGTTTTCTTTTTTTGATTTCTATTTTCTCTCGTTTAAAGATCAGTAAAATTAAGTTCGTTGTAAAATTGAGTGTTTAGTTCATCGTTAATAATCCCCTATGTGTAGGCCTTGTCATGATTCTGAATGAGCTGGATATGAAGTTGAGCTAAATTTAGGGGTTTTTTTTTTTTTTATATTTCTTCTCTCATTCTTGATCTATGACATAGGGGAGGCTAGAATGGAACTCGATCTCGAAATACAGTGTGAAATATCTAAAGACTCAACTGCATGAGCTAGGCACCACTTACTTTACCGCACGAGCTAAATTTAGATTTGAGTGGTTAAGTTTTTACCATAACTTGGGCTTTCAGTAGTGCTTCAGCGATAACATTTTTCTGTTACTGATGATGAACTTGTCTTAAAAATTCCTGGTTGTGTTGAGTTTTAATTTGTAAGAGAGAACTGATTACGAAAAGGAAACGAAAAGTTTCACACATTCCTTTCGTTTTCTTTAGTTTCATTTGGAAAACTTTGGCTCTGTAAATTTGAAAGATCATGTCCTTTCATATGGACAACAAGAGTTCTACTTAAACACAACTCTTGTGGGATTTTCACTTTCACACGCAACGATATTATGATCTCTCTCTCTCTCTCAATTATACATAATGTCACTATTTTTCACGTACTTTCACACGCAATGTTATTATCGACTCTCTATCTCTCTCAATTTCACTATTTTCCCGTTTCAGTTGACCTGCTAACTTTTAGCCTAACCACGTAGTTCAAAAAGTTAACCTCAAGTTATAAAGTCACCTGGGACGTTTTGTTATATACCATAGGTATTTATGACATTTCCCTGATGTGGGACTATGCCTCAAATTGGACTCTCACAATCTTCCCACCTTGGTTGTTACGTCCTCGTTGCACCCTATGGTTCATTACTTCCACCCACCAAGCGATGTGAGACAAGACCCGCCTCATACTTCAAGTTGGTGTTGGCTTTGATACCACTTATAACGACCCGCATTAGTTGACCTGCAAACTTTTATCCTAACCATTTAATTCAAAAGGTTAACGTCAAGTTACAGAGTAACTTGAGACATTTTGTTGTATACGATAGGCATTTACAACATTTCCCAGATGTGGGACTATGCCCCAAATGGGCTCTCACATCAAGGGTGATTTTGGCAAGATGACTAATGAACTAAATTTCAAGAGAGAAAACGACAACTTCTTGGGACCATCGTAGGAGAAAAATCTCTTGTGAATCCCTTTGTCACAGTCAGGGACGGAGCTAGAATTTTGGCTTAGGAGTGACGGATATACACAATAAAAAGAATAAGAATTAAGACAACGATATGAGTTTTTATTAACTCAAATATATATAGGGTCATCTTCTAGTGCGGGATCCGGACTTCCGGATCTCCATGATCTGAGAATTTTTTTGACAATCTGATCTGTCCAATGTATTTAGAAGGTGTTTTCAAAGGGTCCACACGAGAAATCTTCAAAAAAAAACCGGGAAGAGGCTGATGATCAAAAGTAGCGAAAGAAAACTAAAAATATACGCCAGCGTAAAAACTACTTGGATCGCTCTCATCCTTTTTTTTTGAAGAATTCTTGCGTGAACCTTGGAAAACACCTTCTGAATACATTGGACGGATCGAATTTTGCCAAAACAATTGGCAACGCAAAAAAAAACACCACAAATGCTTCAATCCAGGATCCCGGATTAGAAGCTAGTGGTATATATATATATATATATATATATATATATATATATATATATATATATATAGAGAGAGAGAGAGAGAGAGAGACCTATCCAAATTTTCCTATCCAAACCTCTACCAGGATTTTTAGCCCAAATTCTCGACGAAAATTAAATTGATGTTAGATGTGTTTTAGAAGGTGTTTTTTAGTTTCATTAAGGATTTGTAAAAAATACGGAAGGGCTGATTCAACAATTTTTCATAAAAATGCATTTATAGCGTTTTTATGAAAAAATGTTTGGATCAAGCCCTTCCAGGTATTTTTTTTGCCAAATCCTCGCGGGGGCCATAAAAAACACCTTCTAAACACATCTAACAGTTTGGATTGTCGAAATTTGGCCCGGAAAGTGGAAGTCCGGACCGAGTCCGGACTGTAAAGGTTTGGATAGGAAGGGGACTCTCTCTCTCTCTCTCTCTCTATATATATATATATATATATATATATATATATATATATACACACACACACACACACACGAAATAACACCAATACATATGAAACTAAACATGTTTCTAATATCAACTTAGATTGCAAAATGTATTAAAGTTTATCTAATCCTATTTAGTGTTTACTTAGGCATCTTGAACTATGCTCAACACTTTTTCTTGTTATTAAAAGCATCAATGATAGACTCTGTGTCCAATCCTCGAGCAATATCTTTCTCAATATAAGTGATCAAGAAATTTGTTAAATAATCATTCTCCATCCTGTTGCGACGAAATCTTTATCTTCACACATTTCATAGCAGAAAATGCATGTTCAGTTGTAGCCATTGAAACATATTAAGTTAATATAAGCCGAATCAACTTATCGAAAAGATGATATATCGTGTACTTTCTTGTCTTCACCAACACTTCACTCAACTTTGAAATCGTTGACAAATTTTGGAACTCAGGATGCCTAGGAACATCAAGCTTATAATTTTGGAACTCAGGATGCCTAGGAACATCAAGCTTATAATTTTGCAATTGATATCTCAAATGGTACTTTTCTTATTCAATGAAATCCATTGGATAATACTTCTCTGCAAGTTTGCAAGTATCTTCAATGTTGAATGATCTAAAGTCATCGTGAGGACCTAGAAATGTACTGAGAATAAGCAACTCCATTGTATCTTCCTTAATCGAGTGTTCAATACTTGCAATTAAGAATCGATTGTTTTGGGAGCCCATAATTTCTCTGAGCTCCTAATTTCTCTTACTCTTTTCTTTTTCCTTCAATTTGATGTCCATAGACCATATTAAAGAGTTTTGTTTGGGCTTCCGAAATTTGTGTGAGTTTTAGTTTTTAAAAGTGAACGGGTCTTGAGTCCCTGAAGTGAGTTGGGTTGTAATTTTCGGCATTGTTTGTTTAAAAGAATTGTAATTACCTTATTAAAACCAATTTTAGTATACAGTTGTTTCATAGCTTGATAAATATTAAAGTTGTTCATATATATTTTTTTAAAGAAAAACAGAAGGGGGATGGGACTACATAGTTTGATGATAAATATTTTTTGTTCAATATAATAGTACGAATTTTTTAAGATGTAAGGGTGGGGGGGGAGAACTGCCCCTACTAGCCTCCCCTGGCTCCATCCTTGGTCACAATGCGGATGACCTCTCTTTGGCCGGATTGGGAAGGAGAATAATTGAGGTGCATGTAAGTTGGTTCGGACAACCCTCGATTGTTGAACCAAAAAGAAAAAAAGAAAAAAAAGTGAGAAAATGGCAAAAATAGCATAGTTAATATTGGTAATTTGTCAACAACCCGTGGCAAGCGACATGCCCAAAGCTTGCACGAGCTTGTTGGGCCTTATTCCGGCCCCATTCCCACAGGTTGGGCCGGGCCATAAAACTTCATTCAGAGCTTGATTTGGTAGGATGAAATATCGAAATGCAAGGAGAAATTCAAAAATTGGAGAAAAAATTCTATTAATGACATAATTGTAAATTTCATAGGAGAAAATAGCATTGTAAAATTTGTGTCTACCTTGATTTCAATCGGGATTTGAGTATAACAAAATTTAGGGTTATTTTGGATAAATAAGTCAGTTTTTTTCGCCTTTATTCAATTTTTTTCTGCATTCGTTAGTTTTGCGTCAAACTTTTGTGAATAATTGGTTCTTCTCAATGAGAGGAATTGAAAAAATAAAAAAATAATGAGCCGGCTCTCAATGAAAATACATTCTGACCTAATCCAAAAAGTTAAAAAGTTAAAAATGAGTCGGCTCTCAATGAAACAACTTCTTTGTTTTTGCCAAACGATATATATTCCCAGTTGTGCTAGCCTGAAACTCACTCCTCCAGTGAGGAGGCAGGTGAAATTACCAGTTGTGCTAGCCTGAAACTTCCAATGAAACAACTATTTGACTAGTAAGAATTAATTGTTTCCAGTGACAACCCTTCTTCGAATTTTGATTGTTGACTTTGAAGTAACATGATGCTCTGCTGTTTTTCAACAGTTTTGTGAACATTGATATTCTCTCCTCTACGTGCATTAATTAGGAGTTGTTATATCCAGGACTCTGTGAATGGATTTGAATTAAACAATCTCAAGCATCTGCAAGGGCATGAGGAGAAAACGATTTTCCGAACTTGATAAATGACGAGCAATGTTGCTTGTAGCTCACTTATTAATGGGAAAAATGGTTACTGCGCGCAGTTTACAGGTACAAATATGAAAGATAACAAGAGTCACAACCCATTAAACAACTTCCCTAGGTCTGAATTCAGATGTTTTGAGGGTCAGCATAAGATGAATGAAATTGCGTCTTAGGCTTATCTTTCATTGAAAAGTACATGGAATACACATGGTAACCTCAAGATATTCATGTGCCCATGAGCATTGCTGTAGATTGTGTCTACAAACATGATTACGTCCGGATATTGTTTGTTTGAATCATCCATCTAGGGTTAAACAAAGAGGCAAAGAACTCACCAATCTAGACAGTGATATGGAAGTCCAAATTGATTTTGGGAAAGACGGGAGGAAAGTGATTCTCGTCTTGTTTCTGCTGATGTACTAGTGCTATAGCAAGCTAGGTAAACTGACGCAACGGAATTCACGAGAAACTAGTTGCGTACTAGTTTAAACGAAAATAGGTCTCGAATCCACGAGGTTCTTGAATCCAGAAGAAGAAAGAGGAATAACTCTGAATTATATTTGATTAAAAGTTTCATATGCCCATAGGCTGCATCCTTATTTATACCAATAGGAGTCCTAACTAAAATGAAATTACTTAGAGTGGTGACCAAGCAAAACATTACTTGGAAACCTAGACTATTTGCTAAAAAGAAATAAAATAAAAGCTAACCAAAACTAAACTAAAAACGTGCAAAACAGACATCACAAATAAAATCTCCTAATACTAATCGTAAATAAAAATTATTACTAAAATAATGTTTCCATAAATAATAAGGGTGTATATCTTGTCTTGCATTATAAACTGCAGCATTTCTTGTGAACAATAATTCATTAAATGGTGAATAATCATGTCTGGCTTGTATGTTGAGGAAACTTGTCTCTTTTATGTTACGATGAATTCAACAGACCATGTTTTCACACATATTTCTCTTCTTCTTCTTTTTTCCAGTGTTGACAATTGTTTGATGTGATTTTGTTTATTGGTCTGTTCATCCATCTTGTATTTTTACGATATTCAGAGTACTTGTTATGTAACGGGTTAGACTTAGATTCAAAGCAGATTTATCTGTGTTTGGATGGGCTGTGTTTGATGTAATCCTGTGAACTGTGAAGCCAGGTAGAGGTTAATGCTATATGTAGAATTGTCAATATTATAACACATAAATGTTTGGTTTTTTTTGTTATATTAGCTCCATATCATGTGTCTTTACGTGGGTTTTATCGTTCTTCCCTTCTGATCATGGGAAGATTAGGTGCTGTCTGTGTTGATCAGTTGCTACTTGTGTGAAATTGTACTCCTTTTTGGATTCAGGCCTGCAGTGAGCAATTACGACCATTCGGTCACAAGAATATGATTGCATTTTATTCGGAGAAGCTCTCACACTCTCACTCCAACTGCGGAACAAGACCTTACTTTTGCTTACCAAAGGTGATAAATCTCTATTTTGCAAGCGACTGGAAAAAATAAAAAGACTTGTCATTTAGAATAACTTTTCTACCATGAGTAATTAAATTGTGTACAAGCTCGAGATTGGAACGAAACTAATAAGGAGGTGAAAAGGGGAATCATGATGAATACACCCTCCGTCTCATTTTTGCCGTCCACTTTTAGTATTCATAACACCTCAAAAATTGATTATATTTTCTAATGTATAATGTTATATATACTTAATATGAATCTCGTTCGATAGTTCTCGATAGAGGGATAAAGGGAGCATATGCTAAAAGGATGTCGAACACCTAACATTTTCTAGCCCTTCAAATGTCACCTATCTTTTCCAATTAACGACCGTAAATGTTTCCCGTTAGAGAAAGTTTCTCGTTAGGGAAAGTCCAGTGACATACTTAGGGGTGTTCCACTAAGTTAGTTTTTTGAAAAAACTAGTTTGTCATGATTTTTTATGTTATGTATTGTGAGAGAATGACCTGTCTCAATTTTTGAAAAAAACAATTTTTTTGTTAATGAAACACCCCCTTATTTTTACAATCAAACTTACCACACTTGCCACATTTGCATATAGGCTTCATCAATTTGGTAAGCGAAAACATTCGCCATTATAAAACACATCGAAAATAAGCCTATATCAATTTATGCTAATGTGGCAAATCAGTTGTAAGCATATTTATCAATCTCGTACTGTTTTCTCTACTGAACAATACGTACCGATACTAGATCGTATCTCGGTACCGTTTCAGATTTATCGCAATACATATTTTAAAATATATTTAATATACTTATGTATAATTGCAAAACTTAAACTGGAGAAATAAGATAAATTTTGTTGTTTTGATACACCTTAATACTAGTTCTAATAATCGGTTAACATGATTAATACAACATGAACTCCAAATTTGGTCAAAATACCTTAAAATTCATGTCTTTTTATCAAAAGAAAGAAAAAAAATATTAATTTTTGTGTATCAACCAAGATCCCGAGACAAGGCTGGTATAGACTAGTATAAGCTGGTATGCCTAGTATTGACTGGTATTGGCCAATACGAAACACCAAGGTATGTATACCGTTTTATGGTTCTGTAGGAGACAAGATTTATAACACTTGTGAGTTTAGTTGTATAGTTAAGTCTGACTAGACTTTTCCCTTCTGGTTTTGTGAGTGTCATGGAGATATACTTTACATCATTAATGACTGTGGAAGAAATCTCTCTGTCAGCACCAAAAAATATGTGTCAAATTAAAATCAAAAGAAGTAAGAGAGGGGTTAATATTCAAAATGACATGTGAATTGTAGATTGATGATTTGGCTTTTGAATGGCTTATTGCAACCTCACACAATGAGACGATGATACTATAACTAGTGTCGGGTTACGCGTGTTCATTGGTAATATTGTCATAAGATTAGCACTAAAAATTGTGAAAAGAATGATGGAAGAAGTTAAACAAGTCTGACTATGAAATAATAATTGGTAAAAAAGAAACAGAATTAAGAAACCGCAACGTGAAAGGGGGTCTGATGATTGGCAACTGTATATGAGTGAAAGAGCGATCTGCGATGGATTCCGTACTGTCATTGCAAACTTCTGGTAATTTTCCAACTTCCCAGCTAAGTTACTAAAGAGTTCAATAGGTAATATTTAACAGTACCATTGCAATATTAATAGCAAAATGATAGCAGACATGGCTTGCGTATAGCAAAGACTTTTTTCTCTCTCTCTCTGATGGTGTGTCATTCTATGACATAAAAATTGATATATGAATAAACGAAAACCACTAAACCCAACAGATATCAAATGACATACATTCCGCAAAAAATTAAAAGATAGAAAGGAGATCATCCTCTCCAAGACAGAAATAGCATTCAATACCTTCGAAAGTTCTACAGCTCCTCTCTCTCTCTCTCTCTCTCTCTCTAGATGCACCACATAATGCAAACCACAGCCCAAGCTTTGTTATCGCCTCTCCTAGGGTATCCACAGAGATAACAATGAAAAAGAGCCATTAAAGAGCCTAGACAACTTGTCAGTTCGAGTGTGAAGAAGCTTCCTAAATGTCAAAAGACTGAACTATATTTCAGTTGCTGAAAAGGAAATGCAAACACCTGCTATGCTTAAGCAACAACTCGATATATTTCATGATCATTCATACCATGAGTTGAAAGGAATGCAAGTCAAATACGAAATCATGCCAAGAAACTTCTAGATTAGAACTCGCATGAGGAGTCAATATAGTGGAAAGGAACAGCTGGTAAGAAATTTCATAATCTTGCCGATAAAATAAAATAAAATAAAATAAAATAAAAACTAAAATCTTGGCCTTTAATGGAAGTTATACTACATGTTAGTTTTAGCCGAACCAATAAGCAACAAAATCATACAAGAATGATCAGAAATCAGAAAAGCCAAAAAAACATAAAAGCTAGAATATATAGAGGCTGAAACACCTTATTCCCTGGTTTAAGACAGCTTGAATTGGCCAAATTCTTCAACAATGGGCCCAGTTATCTTTAAGTCCCTCAACTAAGATCTGTAGAGCGTCGCTGCATAGAATAATCACTGTCAATCTTTGATTGTGCTATTATACCTTCTTCCTTGCTGTTGATCAGCAGGACTTCACAATGACATATTCAAAGGTGTTCTTTAAATCATTATATACGGCAAATGGGCATGATTGCACCTTCGACAATAGTTTTGATGAGCCTCCGGGATAATTTGGATTCATGTTTACAAAAAGCATTAAACCAACTGAAAATAAACAAAATTAAGAACAAAAAATCTGAAATACCAGCTACGCTACGGATTAGAAACCCAAACAAGGTTGAGCTCCCACATAAACAAATCAATAGAACAACTAAAACACAGAACACATTCTAATAGTTATGAAAGAATAGACTTATGCAGGTACTACAAGTCCATTCTTTTTTCAATTAAATCAAGACCTATAAATTCAATTCTTCAAAGCTAAATTTGGATCTACCACGCAAACGTGAAGTGAGAAACTTCAATAGACCTTGAGGCCCTAACATAAGGTTATTAACCATGAACAACTTTTTCATATTAATGTGATTAAGCTTGAATTCTAGTAAAAATAAAATCAGCATTATGTACCACATTCAAGGGGCACTCTTCGAACACAGATTATGGTCTATTGGTGTTAGGTGATAGAGCATACACGCACACACACACACATTCCAGTTGGATACAAGGAGGTATCCAGGGCTAATCAAATCTACAAACCCAAGAATACACACACCCTAGTGCTGATAAACAAATCAAACTGCTTGAGTTTGAACTCGTGTTCGCTCAGTAAAGGCTCGTTTGAGATCAAATTGTTTCATAGACAAACCAAGCTTGTAAATATTTTTGAAGCTTGGTAAGCTTTCAAACCAAGCTCAAACAAACAAACTACTGCTAGGCTCATTTATGATGCTTAAAGCATTCAAGCTGCTCGCGATAGGTTCGTCATCGGCTTGACTCAAGCTCGTTGAGATTGGTTCATCTCATAAATAACCCATAGTTCGAAAATATTTTTAAAGCTTGTCAAGATTTCAAACCAAGTGCAAATCAAAAAAAAGATTTCAAACCAAGCTTGAACGATCAATTGCTCGGCTTGTTCGGTTCGTTTATCTTTCCTACTATACATATCTATTGTTATCATAAAATGAACACCCCTCTATAGGATGAACGTGAGTTTGCACATATTTATTTTCTAAAATAACACTTTTAACCGCCTACAAAACTATCGAAAAGAACAAAACAACTGATTTCTTCTCCCCTCTTTTCTACTTTCACAAATCATATTTTTGCTATTATACTCTCATGCAATGACCTAGAATTAATTTTTTTTTTTTGAACAAAATAAAACATCAATCAATCAATATCTTATATAAATGTATTTTGTCTATAAAATTCTCCAAACCCCCAATCCTAATTTTTTAAAAAATTTAATTATTTTTTCCCGCAAAATACTGGAATGGGGAGCCGTCCATGGCCTACCACGGACAGTTGTGATCGGACAACATCCATGCTCTCCCCGAAGGATCAGCACCAACCCGTGTCCTAAAATACCACATACCTACTTGGCTACTTCCTAAATTCGTTCCTTCACAAAACTCCATACTCAGTTACTCACGTCCCCACTTCTTTTTCCCTTTCTTGCGACCAACTCCCAAAATACTATAACCACTCATTTCACTGCCTTCTATACTCTCCCACACTTTCTTCTTTTCCTTTAAAAATCAGCCACCTAATTAATCTCTCCCATTAATACTCTTTAAGTATAATTAAGTGAGTAACTACCTTCCATACTCTCCCACACTTTCTTCTTTTCCTTTAAAAATCAACCACGTAATTAATCTCTCCAATAAATACTCTTTAATGACCTGTCTCTTTATTTTGGGAATCCAAAATCCATGCTTCCTTCTACACCAAATTTCTCTCTCTCCTTTTCCGAATTTTTAAATCAATCTAGAATCTCTCCACACCCTTTTCAAAACATACAAACGAACCATTCTCTCATCATCTCTTTTGCTACATTCTTTATATTTTAATTTTTTATTTATCTGATGCTATGAAAGGAATAGGGTTGTGTTCAGTTAATGGCTGTGTTTGGTTAGATAGTTTAGTTTAGTTTTGATGATGCCATCAGGTGTAATAAGTGGAGAGAGATAGAGAGAGAAATGAAAAAAATGATAATATCATCAAAACTAAAACTAAAATTAAACTGGAAAACGAACAAGGTCATTCAAGCATGATTTGATGATTGTATGGAGGTTTCAGTGGAGGTACCTTTCGATGGAATGATTTCCTTTATGTTTTTTTTTTTTTCCCACCAAATTTCTCTCTTTTGTTTAGCTTAGTACTTTCGACTTTTGCATAAAACTACTAATATCTACTAGTATATTAGAGCCCCATTCACCACTTTTAAAAATTTTCGTCTACTTGTGAGTTTTCTTTAAATTATTGCTGCATATGTAAAGCAAAGCTTAGCATTCAAGAAAGGAATTGTTTCTATTTGTATTATCAATTTCTTAAAGGTTAGTTTGAATATTTTTTTCAAATTTATTGCTCACATTTAGGTATCAGTTATTTGCTCAATGTTATGCAAGATATGGTCCCTTTCGATGGAATGATTTCCTTTATGTTTTTTTTTTCCCACCAAATTTCTCTCTTTTGTTTAGCTTAGTACTTTCGACTTTTGCATAAAACTACTAATATATTAGAGCCCCATTCACCATTTTAAAAAAATTTCGTCTACTTGTGAGTTTTCTTGAAATTATTGCTGCATATGTAAAGCAAAGCTTAGCATTCAAGAAAGGAATTGTTTCTATTTGTATTATCAATTTCTCAAAGGTTAGTTTGAATATTTTTTTCAAATTTATTGCTCACATTTAGGTATCAGTTATTTGCTCAATGTTATGCAAGATATATTATGCGTGTATGATTTGGGTGCACATGGTATCAATTATACAATTATACCATATTCATATATTAAGCGTGCATGTTATCTGTGCATAGCACGTGTAAAACGCTAGTATCATGTATATCATTGATATCAAATGAAGTACAACACGACACATCCATACAAGCTATATATAGATACGTATTTGTTGTAATTCTAACACATTATTTTTTTGGGAAAATAATTTTTTAACATAAAAGTGTTTCTAACATGTCGTCTTAATTGAGGGAGAGGGCATCCTGCATTGATTGATATTCGATTGCAAAATTTGGCATAGTTGTTGGTTTTGATAATGAATGATTTTGATAAAAGAAAATTGAATCAGAAAATGACACATACGTAGTAGACTAAAAACACCGTTTATATCCTTCCATACATATACCGGAGCAATTTCCTTAACAATAACAATAACATGGAAGATTACCACAATCAAAATTTGGCCCTTTGGCCGATATTAGATCGCTAAACATATCTCTTGGCGAGTGGGTGATGGGTCTTCAATTAACCTTTTCCATGATAAATGGATCCCTAAGTTAAGTAAGCCTCTCATTCAACTTATTCCTTTCAGTGGCTCAAATAATCTTACAGTTTCATCTCTCTTGGTCGAGGGGAATAACGGGATAATGTGGAATGTGGGCAAGGTTAAAGACTTGATTCCACAATCTCTTGTTCCAAAAGTTCTGGGTCTTCCTCTTCCCAACAGTGCCCATCTGGATCAACTTGTCTAGCCTTATAGTAACTCAGGCATTTACTCTACTAAATCAGGTTATCTTTGTATGACATGCAAAGGACATCACAAACATCCTCTAGTAATTTAGCTTGGTTTTAATGTCTTGAATCTGATTTGGAATTTGGATGTCCTTGGATGAATTAAGATCTTCTTATGGAAATACCTCAATGGAATTTTGCCGGTCAAGGAAAATGTGGGGTTGTGTCTTCATCATATCTCTCTTATTTGTCCCCTATGTGATGTAGAAAATGAATCAATTGTTCATTTATTTTGTTGTTACCCTGTTTCTAAAGCAGTTTGAGAGAGCACGAAATTCTACAATCCTAATTTGGAGACACCTCAAGATGGTTCGTTTAATAATTGGTTGCTAAGTGAGATAATTCAACTTCACAAGGACAAGTGGAAGTTCTGTTTCTTTCTTTGTTCTTTGGGCCATTTGGAAAAGTAGAAATCGATTGGTCTTCTCAGATGATCCTTTCAGTGTAAGTTCTACTCTTGTTGTGGCCAAAGATTGTGCTCAATGGT
The DNA here is from genome assembly GCA_022606695.1 of Vaccinium macrocarpon. Lineage (NCBI taxonomy): Eukaryota > Viridiplantae > Streptophyta > Magnoliopsida > Ericales > Ericaceae > Vaccinium > Vaccinium macrocarpon. Next base: position 5,417,692 of record CM040176.1, on the reverse strand, counting down.
TCTTACGGGCTTCGAGTTGGCTATCTCATTCATGGGCTCTACATCCTTTATCCTTGAATCTGATCAACGTGTTGTTCATCTTCATGTGGATAGTGCTTGGAAAGAGGAAAATAAATGGTATGGAGTGGGTTTCACGGCTAGTCATCATAATGGAATTCTTATCGCAAAATGTGCCCTCTCTACTTATGCCTCAACCCTTACACAAACAGAGATTATAGCTTGCTTTGAGGCTGTTAAATGGGTTTTATCTCATAATTATAATATTGTCTATATTTTCTCTGATTGTTTAGATGCAATTATACAGATAGCTAGGAAGGCTGAGTGTCATTACCATAACATTTTTTTGTTGCACAACATGGCAGCGGAGGTCTTAAAGCTGTCTTCTTGTCAAATCTTGAAGGTTGCACGCCATATGGTTAGCGAGCTCATATTCTAGCAAAGGATGCTCTGGACTCTTTTACTCCTCACCTGGACAATGTGATGGACTTTTGTATCAGCCTTCTAATAGTTCTAGTGCTGGATAATCTCTTGTTTAACTTTGTTGTTGTTATGTTCCTTATGGTCCCTTTTATGTCTTTCTTATAACTATGTTTGTACTTAGTGTTTTTATCTAATGAAATTCTTCCTACTTCTCCAAACAAAAAAAAAAATTGGAATTGCCATGATAGTCATAACAAAGAAAAAATTCGCTTTGTTTGTTCGAAAGTTTTGAGAAGAATATTTTGAGAAATATTTTTGAGATAATGTTTGGATGGATTTTTGAAAAAAGTAATAATAGAGAGAAGTGTAATAATTAGAGAGAGATAGAGAGAAAAATGAGAATAATGATTGGAGAGAGAGGTATAAGTAGAGAAAGAAATGTGATTAGTGATTGGAGAGGTGAGAGATCTGGAAAGAATCTTTTTGGAAATGTAAAGTGAACACAAATAATTTCATTTCTCTCTGTATGTAAATTTTTGGGTGCAAAAATGGTCATAATAATTCCAATGGCTTAAGCCAATTTTTAATAAGTTGATGCATCGAACGACATCTTTCGTAAAACGCAATAAATCAGTTTTGAGTTTAAATACGAATTGAAAGGCGAAACTTAGCGTAAGTTTATTTTTAAAAAGAATTAACACCCCATAATTATTTGCGAGTAATTCCATCACCCATAAAAATTTCACCACGCGCTACAAGCATTGCAATGAGCTCCATTCGACCGGCTGTCTTGGTACCAGAGGCTTGGATTTATTCCAAATTCCAAAAGATCCAAGCCATTCACTGTTTAGATTACCATCTGAGCATTCATTATCGAGATGGACGACTGAATATACTCATTACAACCCTATAGTAAGTCTTTCACTACAAGGACCCCGTACCCCGCGCTACAAACAATGAACTTAAACATTAAGAAAGGAATTTCAAATGTACTAATATTTTTTCTTTTTCATCGCAAAAGGCAAACCTTTCGGGCCCCTTTCCATTACCAGGAGGAAGGCCACAGTATAAGACCTTATTCTCCTCTGGATTTTACGATATAGAGATGATAAAATTAAGTTATTTTTTCTAATTAATAAAATATAGTGGTTTTTCAATAGATTTTATAAGAATTTTATGAAAATCTCATAAAATCACTTTTATATTTTATGTGTTGAGATTTACGTATTATAAAATGTGAAATTTTATGTCCCAAAAATTTGTTGAAGAACCCACTCTAACTAGTGCGGTGGCACATGAAAATTCTAAAGGGGGGTAGCGCGTGTCTAAAGATCGTGGGACTGAAAAACGTGTAGGGAGAGACAGAGAAGTCGGTGAGATACACAGTGAGAACGTTTTAGGGAGAGAGAAGAGAAAGAGGAAACGACTCGTCGACGCGCGACCCATTCGATTTCAGATCTCCTAAAAAACCTACCTTTTGACCCACCTTGCAAGGTCAGTTTGTTAACAATTTCTAATTCTCTCTCTCTCTCTCTCTCTCTCTCTCCACCAAAACACACACTCAAACATTCTGTCTGTGTACCCTTCGCAGTGCCACCAAGACTACTGCCAATCTATTAAACCACATCCGCACCGCATAAAACCCTAATTTCATCACTCTACACACTCCAGGTGAACACAAGGACTAAGCCAAACCCTGACTTTTCACCAATTATTCAATTTTGTTATTATGTTCTTCAAGATTGTTAATTGGGTATGTATGCGTTACTTTAGTTTACAATTGTTTGATTTTTTTCGATCTGTGCAGGCAAACTAAATAAAAAGAGGGTCTTGAGGGCTTTATTTATGTCCTTCAATCAATCAAGGCCTGAGAGGAGCGAGTCGTTTCAGTACAGAAAATCAAATCGATCTGGGACCTCTGCGCAGCCAAGGAACCTCTCAGGCGGTATCGGGAAGGGCGGCGGCGGGCCCGCCCCTCCACCATCTTCAACTTCTACCAATTCTTCTTTGTCTTCCAACCGAAGGTAGATTAGGGTTCGTTGGTTCGCTGTTTATATGTCAATTGTTATGTTTACATATGTAAGGGCGGTGGGATTGGGTCCGGAATTAGTCGGGGTGCATGTAAGCTGGCTGGCCACCCGTAGTTATTGAATAAAAGAGAGTAATGTTTCTATGTATGTGTATATGAAATTAGGGTTTGATAAGGATTATGGGTTTCATTATCCTTCTATATCCTGGAACAAGGCAAAATTTTCATTTGGTTCATTTTTTTTTGTGTGGAATCAATGGTTGATTAGGGTTTGATGGTTGGATGTTTATATGCCAATTGTTATGTTTGTATGTACGTGTGTTTGGAATTAGGGTTTATTTTTCACTGTCGAACTATGGGTCTTCGTGATCTTTAGATATCTTGAAACAGGGCAGAAATTTCTTTCAGATTGTCTTTGTCAGGGAACCAATGGTAGATTGGGTTTGTCGGTTGGTTGTGCATATATGCATTGATATCTCTAGTTTATGTATTTGGAAATCAGTGTTCCTTGTGAATGTTGGGTTTTATGATCGATGTTCTGTTTTTCTTTCTGCAATGTGTTAGCTTTAAGAAGTCTAATAATGCACAAGGAGGACAATCTAGGGTAAGCAGTGTCGGTGTGAATCCTGATCCTAATTATGCTTCTGCTGCGCGGACAACACAAAATGGTGCCCATTCGCAGCCATCAGTGCATGGTATGTACTCAAAACTCACAATTTGTTTTTTGGTAGTCCCTTGGCATGTCGTTATCCCAAGAACATTTTTTTGATGACATGATAGCAGAATGAAGAAATTTATTTTGCTTATACTATACCGTCTTTGCAATGTTACCTGAGTTTTTCATTATGTTTTTATTGTTGTAGGAGCAGCTGATGCCCCACTTGCCGGGGTTCCAGTCAAGCCAACAACAGATATGCCAACTCAGAAGAGCACACAAGCTGTTCCAAAGGCTCCATCTTCTCAGCCAGCCATCGTCAATTCTGATTCCACACCTCCTGCTACCCCTGCAAAGGGTAAATTTGCAAAGTTCTTGATATACATTAGCTATGGATATAGTATTTATGCAGTTTGATGTTTTATGAATATAAGAAACAGTACCTGTATTTTATTATTGTGTATATTTGCAGAACTTTTCCCGTAACATTTTTCATCATGAATTGTAATGCTAACAACATTTAATAGTATGTTAATACTGTTTTCTCCTGATGGCCTATCTTCAGGAGAGGCGTCTAAATCATTTCCTCTTCAGTTTGGGTCCATAAGTCCCGGTTTCGTGAATGGAATGCAGGTAGTTTATTGTTTTCATGCTCTTTATTTTGATTCTAAGCCAAGTTCCTACAAATTTCGTCCTGGTTGGTTAGATAGTGCTTAACATTTTTATTGTAATTTAAATGGTTTCCATCAACTTCTGTTTTCAGATACCTGCTCGGACTAACTCAGCTCCACCAAATTTGGATGAGCAGCAACGTAACCAGGTGAGTTTGTGCTTTCTCACTCTGATCTGGGCTTGGCTGTATCTGTGAACAGTGAAGGGTCTGTTTCAGCTAAGCTTTGCTTTCTCTCTCCTCACCTCTTCTTGTTACTGTGGGGCATAAGATTCCTCTATATGTTTGAGGTTTGTAACTTACATTGGATATTGATTTGGCTTGAACTTGTCATGTAAAGTTTTTGGATTTTTATACTTGTTGAAAGAAAAAAAATCGGTTTTGTTCACTCCTACTCTTAACTCCTGTTCCCCCACTTCAAAAGTGACGATAAATCACTGAAGTAGCTTGAGTTCCGTAGTTGTATCTAAACAGAGATTAAGAAGCACTGAATTGATATCAGTGTGTTTCTTCTCACTTTTTTTTGTTCATTCTTTCCAGGTACGTCGTGATTCTCAAAGAACTGCACAGCCATTTCCAATTCCTTCTGTTCCTAAGAAGCAATTGCCAAGGAAGGATGGAGATGCTGGCGACCAATCCAATACTGGTGAGGCCCACCAAATGTCCAAGCCTAAGAGGGACGTCCAGTTTTCATCGGCGTCTCCTGTAACCCAAACTCAGAAGACTTCTGTCCATCATATCCCAGGGGTTTCCATGCCAATGCCATTTCATCAGCCACAAGTCCCTGTTCAACACGGTGGACCCAAGCCACCGATTCAGTCGCAGGGTATGGCTGCCACTTCATTGCCTGTGCCTATGCCAATGCACATGCCACTGCCGTTGCCCATGGGAAATGCCCAACTGCAGCAGTCGTTATTTGTTCCAAATCTACAACCCCATCCAATGCAACCACAGGGGATAATGCACCAGGGCCAGAGCTTGAATTTCCCACCTCAGATGGGTCCCCATATGCCGCCTCAGTTGGGTAACTTGGGAATTAGTAGTGGGTCCCCTTTCGCTCAACATCAGGCAGGAAAATATAGCGTTCAACGTAAACCCGTCAAAATTACACATCCTGATACTCATGAAGAGTTGAGGCTTGGTGGGTCATCAGGCACTAGGTCTCATCCGAATGTGCCGCAATCCCAGCCCATTCCGTCTATTCCTCCTGGTCATTCAATCAACTATTACTCTAATTCTTATAACCCCAGTACCCTCTTTTTTCTGGGTCCAAGTTCTGTTCCTTTGACTAGTGCCCAGATAAATCCCAGTTCCCAGGCGCCTAGATTTAGCTATCCGCCTAGCCAGAGCACACAAACACCAACTTTTGTGAACTCTTCTGCTCATAACTCCCACTCTAGTAAAATTAGTGCTCCGTCGCATGGTAGTTCTGAACCATTGAGTTTGGAACAGCCACGTGGTGTTCATAGTGCAACATCTTCAGCACCACCAACTTCTGTACAGGTTACAATTAAACAAACTACTGGGTTAAATGTAGAGAAGATTGCTGAGTCATCACAGGTAGCTAGCTCAGCCTCTATTGAAAAGGGTGAAACACCTACAGTCTTTCATCACCTGGGCGAAGATAGGTCACTTAATCTTCAAAGCAATCCAGACACTTCACTGCAACCAAAACGTAGTCAAGAAGAACCAATGACATCTTCAGTGACCATGGCAGTTAAGGAATCTACTGCAGCGTCTTTGTCTGTCGACGCTCCCCTGGAGATGTCTGCACCAGCAGTGACCAATAATACTGAAAACAAAAGGCAAACAATTAGCAAGGCTGACTCTATCAAGGATCAACAGAAAAAGCAGATCAAGAAAGGTTTCTCTCAGCCACATCAGGTATTTTTGTGAAATGTTGTTCTGATCAACAACTCTGCATTTTTTATTTTCATAATTCATGTGGTGGAATTTGCAATGTTAGCAGGTTCCTGGACAGTCATCTTCTATTTCAAACTTGTCCTTTCAGTATTCCAAAGATAGTAATTCCTTTATCAGTGGTAATCCTGAGGTTATAGTCACTGCCTCATCAAGTGATAGTGGCAATATTCTGGAATCTGCCAGGGAATCACTGTCCACTCATAGTCCTGCCACTGCTGATGTGTCTGCATTTAAAACTGACAGTAATCAGCAAGGCTTCACATGTGAGTCCTCTGAGACATTTGGCTCCTCGGGGATTGTTGATAGATTGGAAACTGATCACCATGCCAAGCAAAATGATTCTTCTCCGCAGAATGAACCACTAAAGCTGGAACTTATGGGAACAAAAGACAGTGAAGCGTTCAAAGAGGATAAGGATAGGCCGGAGTCATTGGCCAAATCTGTCTCCACAAACGCTGCAGAATTAGCTAATCAAACTGAACCAAATGCTGGAATGAAGGTAACAAACAACTCCCACGAGGTTAATCGAGAAATTCCAGGTAAAGATTCAGAAGAGCCTTTGGGTCACTGCACAAAAGATGATGTAGTGGCTGATGAATTTGTGATACCTACGTCCCTTGCACCAGATGATACAAATGGTAAATCTTCACCTAGTTCAAACAGTGATAGCAAGACTTCAAGTTTAGATGTCCCTTACAATAGAAGTGATAGCTTGGGTAGTGGACAAGCTGTTCTTACCAAGTCTGTTCCATCTGATGTGGGGGAAGCTCCTGTTTCGGCCATTCCATCTGTTTCAGAACCAATTTTGGAAAGTGAAGGGGAAGGTACTGAGTATATTAATGATGGCTTTGTATTGCTTCCAGCAGCAGCTTCCAATGATAAACCTGTGGTAGAACTTAGTAGGTCGAAGAGTAATGCGTCCAAATGGAAGAAGAAAAAAAAAGAATTTCTTCAAAAAGCAGATGCTTTGGGAACAACCTCTGATCTCTATATGGCCTACAAGGGTCCAGAGGAAAAGAATGAAATTGTTGCCTCTTTAAATAGCATTACGAGTACATCTAGCGTGACCTCGAAGCAGGAATTGGTTGATACTACGCAAGATGACGTTGCATTAAAAAAAGCAGGGCAACATAAATCCGAGCCTGATGATTGGGAAGATGCAGCCGATTTCTCTACTCCAAGGTTGGAAGCTGTGGATGATGGGAAGCAGGTTCATAATGAAGATGGAAATGGCTTGACCAAAAAGTATTCCAGAGATTTTCTTCTGAAATTTTCCGAGCAATGTAGTGACCTTCCAGAAGGTTTAGAAATTATGTCTGATATTGCAGAGGCCTTGATGTCTTCTAATCTCAATGCTTCTCGTGAATCACACCCTAGTCCTGCAAGAATTGTTGACAGACCTTCTTCAGTTTCCCGCTTAGATCGTCGTGGGAGTGGCTTGGGTGGTGATGACAGGTGGAATAAATTACCTGGACCTCTTGTTTCAGGGCAGGAGCCCCGAATGGATGGTTATGGAGGCAATTTACGACCTGGTCAAGTGGGAAATTATGGTGTTTTAAGGAATCCACGTGCACAGACACCTCCTCAATATGTTGGGGGGATCCTATCCGGGCCATTGCAGTCTCTGGGTTCTCAGGGTGGTATACAGCGAAATACCCCTGATTCAGACAGGTGGCAGCGTGCTAGCTCTTTTCAGAAGGGTTTGATTCCTTCTCCTCAAACTCCATTACAAGTAATGCACAAAGCCGAGAAGAAGTATGAAGTGGGTAAAATAACAGATGAGGAGGTTGCCAAGCAAAGACGGTTGAAAGCTATTCTAAATAAGCTTACACCGCAGAACTTTGAAAAGCTTTTTGAGCAAGTCAAAGAAGTTAACATTGATAATACCGTCACTCTCACAGGTGTGATCTCACAGATATTTGATAAAGCCCTAATGGAACCTACTTTCTGTGAAATGTATGCCAACTTCTGTTTTTACCTTGCTGGAGAGTTGCCTGATTTCAGTGAAGACAATGAGAAGATCACTTTTAAGAGGTTGCTTTTGAACAAGTGCCAAGAGGAATTCGAAAGAGATGCAAGAGAGCAAGAAGAAGCTGATAGAGCTGATGATGAAGGCGATGTTAAGCTGTCTGAGGGGGAAAGAGAGGAGAAGAGGATCCAAGCAAGGAGACGTATGTTGGGGAACATTAGGCTGATTGGGGAACTGTATAAGAAGAAAATGTTGACTGAGAAAATAATGCACGAGTGTATAAAGAAGTTGTTGGGCGAGTATCAAAATCCTGATGAGGAAGATATTGAAGCTTTGTGCAAACTAATGAGCACAATTGGAGAGATGATTGACCATCCGAAAGCCAAGCCATTTATGGACACCTATTTTGATAGGATGGCGAAGTTGTCAAACAACATGAACCTGTCTTCTAGGTTAAGATTCATGCTGAAAGATTCGATTGACTTGAGAAAGAATAAGTGGCAGCAAAGGAGGAAAGTTGAAGGGCCGAAAAAGATTGAAGAAGTGCACAGGGATGCTGCTCAAGAACGACATGTGCAAGCTGGTAGGCTAGCGCGGGCCCCTAGCATCAACTCTAGGAGTCGCCAACCAATGGATTTTAGTCCTCGAGGGTCGGGTATGTTATCTTCTCCAAATATGGGTAGTCTCCGTGGGTTACCTCCACAGCCCCGTGGTTATGGAATTCAGGATGCCCGTTTGGAGGATAGACATCCTTTTGAGAATAGAGTTCTGTCAGTACCCTTGCCTCAGAGACCCACTGTTGAAGATTCCATTACACTTGGACCCCAAGGTGGTCTTGCTAGGGGAATGTCCAGTAGAGGGCAGCCATCAATGCCAACTAGTCTGAATGGTTACAGTCCAGTGTCTGAGAATACAGTTTACAGCTCAAGAGAGGACCTCATGCCAAGATACACGACAGATAGGTTTGGTCCTTCTCATGATCAGTTGGGTATACCAGATCGAAATGTGAATTTTGGGAAAAGGGAACTCAGGAATGCTGATCGGACTGTTGATAGATCTCGTCCTATTTCACCAATTATAAACAGCCGGGAGAGTCGCGCACAAAGTATTTCTTTAGATAAGATGTTTCCAGAAGAACGCTTGAGAGACATGTCTATAGCAGCAATTAAAGAATTCTACAGGTAAACTTATTTCTCAGCAATTATTTCTGACCATTATTGCATGATTCTATTATTTCTCTTGCATGATCTCATGCTAGCTGTAAAGATTTATCTATTATTTTGTAAGGAGGTAGATACATTTATCTAAAGGATAGGCACCAAGGGAGCACCTAGAATAAATGATACCTATGCTCCTTATAGTCCATATGGTCACAAAAGCTAAAAGGCACTCAGGTGTGGGGGTGGAAATATACATTTGGAACTATTGGGAATAATCCCTTGATTCAAAACCAGATTCAGCGGTGTATGTTCTTAATGATTTTGTTTTTGTCCTCTTCCTCTTGTGCAATACGTCCACTTCCGTCACCAAAGATATTTGCATTACCAATTCTAAACTCTATGTTTGGTTGGCTGACGTCTATGAATGTGTTCAACAAATATTCATAGATTTGGTGTGAGTTTGCTTCACATATCTGGGACAAGGAGAATGGTTCAACCTACAATAATGTCTATTGATCTCATATCAAAGCTAAACAGTTCTTGAAAGTGATAATGTTGCCGATAAAAAAAAGGAAGGAATTTCAAGTAATAATGTCTTGTGACGCTATTTGCAGTAAAAAGAAGTGACTCAAAATGACAAAAAGGGATGTACAATGGCTCTATTTTCAATGTTGGGGGTTTAGCGGTTTGATTTGCTGATGTAGGAAGTTTCAATTTTTTAATTACCATCTGTGACTACCAGCTAAAACAAGTTGAGATCCCTAACTTATTGACATCTCTCTGTCCATATTGGTCAGTTCCGTAAAGTTGCTCGTGGGTAGGGTTGTATTTACTGGCTGCTAGATAGTGCATTGTGGGCAGCTAAAAAACAGTCGTACAGAAAATTACAATTGTAAGAAATCAGGATATGTAACTTTTTGGTGCATATTCTAGAGATACTCCAGGCATGCATTTTAGTGCAACAAAGAGGAGCAGCTCAAAAACTACTAAACTCCTACAATTTATTGCACCTTGGTTTGTAACTTGTGGCCTTGCATATTATGCAAGTAGAATTGTCTATAATGTGTCCCAACTCCCTAGACGTGTCTAGTGCACTGTACCTAATCGAACAATAATCAAGGTATCCCATGTGATGTTGCTGAGGCTGTTATGTGTCAGACACTGCTGTGACAACTAAATTAAGTGTTTGTGCAACACTGCTACTGCTCCAGACATGGTCAATATTGTCCAAAAAAACTCCAGTGTAGTGTATGTAGTGGCATGTATTGGGGATGATTGGGAGAAGTCAAAAGTCGCAACCTCATATGCAGCATTCCATTGGTTGTTTATGCCTTTTTGTGTGTGGAGGTGTAACTGCATTTATTGGGACATAAGGCTTGGTTTGGTTTGGTTAGGTCTAATTGCATTTAAGCATGCCTGAAATGCATGCAACTTGGTTTCTACTATGTGGATTTGTCCACTTGAGCCCTTTTGGTGTGGTACAATTTGTTCCACCTATCATCTCAAGCCATTTTATAGTTACCGATAAGATAGCCAGTGTGCAGGGGGGCGGGGCTATGTAATAAGTTTACATTACCACCTATTTAAGGAATTTAGGTATGCTTGCTCAACTTCACATTTCATCTTTCCCATACAAATCTTTCAGAAATCAATATGTTTTGTGCATGATCAGCGATGTGCATTCTTTTGGCTACATGCTTGCTTCAATCTTCCCTAACCTCATGGTGATTTGAATAGGGTATAGAAATTTGAGAGTTGGTGTAAGTAATTACTAAATGAAGTCTCACAAAACCTTCGACATCATCCTTCTCTAAATTTTAATTGTCCCTTAATCTTAGTAGCATGGGTGCGCTCCCTAGATGGGAGCCCGAATCCGCGCTCCCTAGGCGGGAGCTCGACAGGAGCTCGCTTCCATCCTGATGGGAACCCGTTCCTAAATAGGATGGGAGCTTGCACTAATCTTGAGGACGAAATTCTCTTCTAAGTATATGCAAGTAAGAAGAAAAAGAAAGAAGTAAGAGAGATTTAGGACTCTCTTTCTCATCTTGTATTCTACTACTTATCTACGTGTATGGTCCATATATTTGGCATAAAAAAATCTATTGGGATGTCATTTCTCTCTCATGTCTATATATATAAAATGTTTATATACAAGCTCCCTTTTTAGCTATAAAATTTTATATAAATTTGCTCGCACATAATTATTTGTTAAATATTACCTCACCGCTCCCAACCTAGGGAGCTTCTACATACCCCACTCCTCCACACCCACTCCCGCTCCGTGCAACTAGGCCCGTAATGCATGTCAGTGCAACTTTAGTTGTTGGTGCTTTCGTTTGATATGAGGTCAACGTCATGACGTCTGTCACATGTTAAACACATAAGAAAACCTTTTTTTGTCCATGTAATACCCGGGCATCTATAACCTTCGGGTAATTGAAGACTAATGGTTGGGAATTGGTTGTACCTCAAGTATATGTCTATTACAGTTACTTCATCATTCCTAGTTTGGTTAGTTTTGCTTTTTGTTGGTTTTGATGATGCATGTGGTGCAGAGAAGGGGTAATTCATCTGCAGGGGTAATTCATCTGCAAATCGATGTGTATTTTGGTTAGATCTACTGCATTTTTGTCAGCTTTTGTTCGATAAAATGGTCTTTTAAGAGAACTTGGTTCTGTGCTGCGGATATTGTGTAGTGGAGGCTTTGTTTATGACACATCCATCTTTATTCTGCTGAATTACGGTGTGAAACCATTTGTGTTTTCAGTGCCAAAGATGAGAAGGAAGTTGCTTTGTGCGTAAAAGAATTGAATGCTCCCAGCTTCTATCCAACAATGATTTCTATCTGGGTCACTGATTCGTTTGAGAGGAAGGATATGGAAAGGGATCTTTTGGCTAAGCTACTCATCAAACTTTCATCATCTCAAGATGCCATGTTAAATGGAGAACATCTCATCAAAGGGTAAGATTCTCAACAGCCTTTGATATTCCTTCAGGTCCCATATTGTTGGTCCCTTTCAGATTCTTTTAACTTTTTAAGGCTACATGTAATAGTGCATTCTAATTCAAAATTTAAAGGCGCTAGTAATGATAATTGTACTTCTACTCTCTTTTGACTTTTGTTTGCATTCTTTGTTATTATTAGTTAGAAAGTTTTCTCAGACTGGAATTTTATACTTTTGACTTTTTAAGAAGGATTAACTATTGGGACGTCTGAGAATGGTAATATAGATCAAGAATACAAAACTAACGGAGTACTTGTTCAGATGTACAGTTTGCATCTCTGTTTAACTAATCATTGTTGCATTTCCTTTTTGTTAAGGTTTGAGTCCGTTCTTGGTACTTTGGAGGATGCTGTAAATGATGCGCCAAAAGCTGGAGAATTCCTCGGTCGGATTTTTGCGAAAATCATAATTGAAAATGTGATTCCTTTCACAGAAATCGGGCAACTGATACATGAAGGGGGAGAGGAACAAGGAAGTCTTGTTAAGATGGGTCTAGCAGCTGAAGTTGTTGGAACCATTCTGGAGACTATAAAGTCAGAGAAAGGTGATTCCGTCTTGAATGAGATCCGATCGAGCTCGAGTTTGAAGATAGAGAAATTCAGACCTCCAAATTCAAAGAAACCACTGAGACTAGATAAGTTTATTTAGAAGGATAGAGATGCTCATTGTATCTGGGTAGTAGAAGTTCCATTTTGTAGGGAATATTTTGCTTTCGCTTTTGTGGGTGGGTGGGTGGGTGGGTGGGGATCTGTTATATATGGGATTTGTTGTTTATGACTTCTAATATTATTTGATCAAGAAGGTAACTGCAAAGGGTTCAATTGAGCATCCAAATTTCAGCGTCTTATTTGTTATTTTAGTCCTTTTGAACCAATTTGTTTCCATTTGTACGTTGTGAGCAATACCTCATCAATAGGAGTGGCATTCAACCACCAAATTGCTAATAGAATAATATCCCAGACTCTTTATGTCAGGTTCTTTATCGTTAGTTTTTGAAGCTATTTAAATTGGAAATATTGAAATTCATTTCTTTTCGATAATTGGATGAGGAACTTGCACATAAATTATTTGTAATTGTAATTGGAACTTTTAAAGAACCATTCAATCAACTCGGTGAAATGAGATAGCGCTGCTTTTCTTTCTTCTTTTTTTGGAATTAGTGTTTTGCTTAATGAGAAATAGGGGAAACCTTTTTTTTTCTCGACATCCTGCACATAAAAGGGCCTGCCTTATGACATGAATCCTAATCTTACAATGAGCCTTTTCGTTTTAATTGTGGATGGATTGACTGGATAGATTTAGGAGGATATTTTATGGTGTAAGTTACTTGCAGATGATATTGTTCTTGTAAATGAAATTGCTACTGGTGTTAATACTAAACTAGAAATTTGGTGGGAAGCATTAGGGTCTACGAGCTTTTGGATAAGTAAGAATAAATCTGAGTATAAGGTTTGCAACTTTAGTGTTACCAGAAGTGCGTATGAAGAAAGAGTGATGATTCAAGATCAGAAGATACCAATGAGTGATCATTTTAGATATTTCTCTATACCCATTATTAGGAGTGCAAATTTGTTCACCCTCATCTAACGACGGTGAACAAAACATTCACTCTGATTGGTAGAAAAGGTGTGTGGTCCACTAAAAAATGATTTTGTGGACCACGCACCTTTTCCACCAATCAAAGTGAATGTTTTGTTCACCTTTGTTAGGTGAGGGTGAAAAAATTTACACTCCTATTATTAGCCAAGATAGAGAGATAGTAAATGATGTGACTCATAAGATCTAGGTAGGGTAGCTCAAGTGGAAAAACGCTACTGGTATATTATGTGATAAAAGGGTATCTACAAAATTGAAGGGAAAATTTTATAGAACTATCATAAGACCAACGATTCTTTACATGACAAAATGCTAGCCTATTAAGAAACAAGTGGACAAGATAAGTTTAGTGGAAATAAGAATGTTGAGGTGCACGTGTGGTAAGACTAGATGAGATAAGATTAGAAGTGAAACAATCCGCGAGATGGTAGGTGTAGTACCTATAGATGAGAAGTTGAGAGAAAATAGACTAAGGTGGTTTGAGCATGTCTATCGTAGACTAGTAGATGTAATAGTTAAGAGCAGATAAAATAGCGTTGGATAGCAACGCTCCAGGGAGGGAAAGACTCAAATTGACATTAGATGCAGTAATGCAAAAAGATTTGAGTCTATTAGGTCTAAGTGAACAGGTGGCACTTGACAGAACTCAATGAAGAAAAAAGGTTCATGTAGGCGCCCCCAATTGATTGAGACATAAGGATCGATTTGGTTTGGTTGAGATTTTGAGCAAAGTACCAACTGGTCTGTGTTTTGGGATGATTTGCTAATAGCTCCAAAGAAAATAGAAAAAGTACCGCCCAGGTACGTGTGGGCTCAAATTGTTCTGTCCTTCTCTCTCTCTCTCTCTCTACCCACCCCACATGGGCACTCTTAAGCACTTAAATCCTAGGGTACCCTATGAAAATGTCTAAATCTAAACTCAGGGTACTCTATGAAAGTGCATAAACCACTAAAATCCAATAATAGGAAAATGCACCCTAAACCTAACCCTTAGGGTACCTTATGAAAGTTTCTAAAATTCTAGGGTACCTTATGAAAGTATCTAAATCATTAAAATCATATAATAGGAAAACGCATCTCAAACTTAAACTCCAAAAAAAAAGTGACTTATTTTAATAGTAATTAAATAAAATAACATACCTTAATGGTAATTAGATGCCTCTCTTCTAGACTTAGAGATAAAAATCTGTTGGTTTTTTTTTTTTTTTTTGAATTCGGAAAGTTGCTAAAAAAACTTGGGGAAAGCATAGTCGGTCCAGTTTTTTGGGCCCGTGCACACTAAGCTCCATCAATTTTTAAAAAATGTACAAAAAACTCCACTCATCAGTAAACATAGCCCGACATTTGTCCCATTCACTCTCTCCTTTTTTTTTTTACATTTTTAATTTTGAACTCTCAAACTGTATTAAAGTGCCTAAATCGTAGGGTATCCTATGAAAGTGTCTTAACCTAAACCCTACGATACCCTATGAAAATGCTTAAAATCTTGGGGTACCCTATGAAAGGGCTAAATTCTAAATATACGGTGTAAATTTAGGGTACCCTATGAAAGTGTCTAAACCACTAAAACCCTATAATAGGAAAGTGCACCATAAACCTAAACCAAAAAAAAAAAATTAACCTTAATAGTAATTAAAAAGAGTGATTGACAATACTATTTATTTTGTGACCTTAATGGTAATAAACTCAAAAAAGTTTTTATCAGGCCCATTTGCCTAGCTCCAAGGCCCAACGGGCGAAAGCCTAAGTTCTGGTCCACTTCCCATCAAGAACCAGATATGAACCCTCTAGGGTTTTTTTTTTTGTTGTGGTGACTTCAGACTGAAACCTAGGGTTTTCGTTTCCTTTCGTCTGCATTTTGTCTCTCTGCTGTATCGCCAAGTTCTCCAAAAATGGTACCTTCACTTCCATTGATATTCTTAAGTTTATATATACTTGTATATCAATCACCATCTGAATGGTTCTACGTCGAAGTCTCTCCGTTGTGGCATGAAGCTTGTGTTCAAAAATTTGACGTTTTTTTAGACGATAGTTGTTGGGACAGATCTGCAAAAGAAATTACTAATAGCTTATGATTTAATATGTCTTTTTGTTGAATTTGGGCCAACGGTCATGTTCAGTTGTTTTATTCAGTGAGTTACTGTATAAATTATGTACGTAAAAGGGATGAGTTTAGATCTTTAAGCCCTGAATTTAGGTATCATAGCTCTAGTTCTGTACGTGTACAAAAACTTGAACTGGGTGCATGCAAATATTCACATTCGATGATAATCCCTAATGCAAATGCTTGAAATGTTGATTTTTCTTACTCAACTTCTACGGATTAGGCTTGTTCCCACAACAAACCTGTGTGGACAAAGCAGTCGTTACACTGATTTTTCATGTGGCAAACCTAATGCTGCAAAATTTTGTTTTGATAAATGCCATGGTAGGGTCAGGGAAATCTCATCCGTTCACTTTGTGATCTCCGAGTCTGGGACGCATTATCATCTCATTCATTTTTAGCCTTGTGCTTGAAACTTGAAACTGGGAAGAGATCTGACACCTTGTAGTGGACTAGCGACCAACTCAAATCATACTTGTGCTGGGATAACTACATGTTTGTTGAGGACACATCTGAAGTTATTTTTCTTCGTGACTGTTTGTAATCGGTGCTAAAAGAGTTTTCGGCATTACATTGGATATTTGTTTTTTATTTTATTTTATTTCTTGGTTTCATCAAGCACTTTTCATGATGATTTCCTCTTCTATCTATGCAGACCAAAAGAACCAAGAAGGCGGGTATCGTTGGGAAGTATGGTACGTGCTTAGCATTGAGGTTTTGTTTTGTTTCCTTTTTTTGAATTTTCCTTTACATTGCGATGAATCGTGATGAGACGAATTAAGGTTACGAAAAAGTGATGTGATAGCCTTTCGGAATTAGACACGCAGTGCCAGATGAGGGAGGAGGCAAGGAAATGTATATTTGCCCAATATGGAAAAATATAAAGAAAGGAGGATGAGCATGTAGGACTCTATACCAACAGAGCTTTGCTTCCTGTTGTTTATGAGCAAGTGTTGCTCTGTTAGTAGCTAATAGCTAGGATCTTCAGTAGCATCACTTTGATGTTGACATGGTATCAGTACGTATGTTTCCGCTGTGTGTGTCTGCGCAGCTAGGGATTCAGTGCTTAACTGACCACATTTTCAGGTACCCGTTATGGGGCTAGTTTGCGAAAGCAGATCAAGAAGATGGAAGTCAGTCAGCACAGCAAATACTTCTGCGAGTTCTGCGGCAAGGTGAATCCCCCGTCTACCTTTTGGCTTATTTTTACCTTGGTTTACATGGGGGCTGTCTATTGCATGTAATTACCGTAAATACAAGGGGTTTAATTGTGTCATTGAGGCTGTTGTTCTCTTGAAATGCTTGTAATCTGTCTTAATTGAAGGGGTACTCTTACAGTATGCAGTGAAAAGGAAGGCTGTCGGAATTTGGGGATGCAAGGACTGTGGCAAAGTCAAAGCAGGCGGTGCTTATACATTGAAGTAATGATTCAATTACCTTCTTTATCTGTGTTTTGTGTATGCAAGTTTAAAAGACCAGATTCTATTCTGTCAATCAACTGTATAATGTTTCTGTTAATGTGCGTGTGTGAAACTTCCTAATGCTGGCTGTTTGACAAATGACAGCACTGCAAGCGCTGTAACAGTGAGGAGCACAATCAGAAGGTTGAGGGAGCAGACTGAGAGCTAGGATCTGAATTTATACGGAGCTAGGATCTGTATTGATATGGCAAGGCGTAACCCTTGACAGAAAATGCTTCAGATTGAGTGTTTTTTTTTTTCTTGTCTTTCTTCCTGTTTTTATGTTTGGCTATGTACTTGAGTTAGACCTGAAACATGGAAAGGAATTATTCTGATGGTTTAGAAATCTTCGTCCTCTTTAGTGAAGCATCTCATGGTTACGAGAAAGTTTTGGGTGCAAATAGGGTACCACACTTGGCTATCTGAAAATGTTTTGGACGGTCTAGATCTCTCTCTCTCTCTCTCTCTCTCTCTCTCTCTCTCTCTCTCTCTCTCTCTCAAATTTGGACTGTTCAAAAAAATTGTTGGATGGCCGAGCGCGCTTGGTACCGACACGTGGTACCCGGCCTTCCGCCAAGTTTTTCTTGTGGTTACATTGTTTTTAGGAAAACATGCTTCGATTACACCAAGAGTTTGATGACAATTATTGCCTTTTACCGTCCGCGCCCCATCTACTTGTTTTGGTAGACAATTTTAACATGCTTTGTTTTATGACTCTTGCCTTGGACCTTGCAGTAAACATGCGATGAATCTTTGGAACTATTGGGATGACAAACTTTAACATGCTTTGTTTTGTGACTGTTGCCTTGGACCCTGCAGTAAACATGCGATAAATCCTTAAACTTTTGGGATGACCAACTTTTTGATTTCAACTTTTTCTTTGAAAACCATTTCACAAAACTTTTGAGATTACCACGTCTCTGTATTTAGAAAGGGGAGAAAGCAAATCAATCAACTTCCGGGAAGCTTCATGTTGTGCTTGCTTCTTTAGGAGTTAAACTTCCATTGGTCCATATTTAAAAACAAAAAGTAGCATCTTTTTTTCTCAGTCTCATTTTATATACAATTGGCACTTAGAGCAGGCATGAGTACAATATCTACAGGACAACTTATGTAGTACTTTTTATTCAATTATAAGTTGGAAATAAAGAGAAAACATTCTAAATGGATCTATCTAATTCAAGAAGGCGGCAATTTAGAATAAAAAAATACCTATCGCATTGTAATTTCAACATTTCTATTTGATTTGTCACCGAATCAGTTCGTAATCTAAGAAGGAATTTACAACTGAACTGAACTGTACAAGAACCCGAAGTTAGAGCAAAAAGAAGTTATTCATTCAGCCATATTCTCCAACCAGAAAAAAGGACCTCATATTACATCTTCTGAGGCAAAAAAGGAAAATGCAACAGGGAATAGCCGAATAGAGGCGCGTGTACGCCTCAAGGTTTTTGCCAGACTCACATGATAGTATGCAGTGTCACAGTCACCATTTTAATGCAATTGGTTTTGAACAGCCTTTACTGCCGCCACTCTAGCAGCATTTGCCGCCCGGTTCGCTGCCGCTACTGCTCTGTTCACTCTTTCATCCACCTTCGCCACATCGTAGGCTTTCTCTGCTGCTCGTCTAGCTTCCTGATAACGAGACAGATTTCGATAGAAAAAAATCGTTATCTTCTCTTGTCATCTTAAGTTGATTTCTGTATGAGTACAACAAATTCTTAATAGCAGCATGTGGAAAATATCAATCAAATAGTTGCTGCTCATAGGAGTTGCAAGAACTTGGGGATCATGAAAAGTTAGCTGTTCCAACACGACCATGAAGTTATGCATCAGATACTGCCATCACAGTGACTCCTCACCATCAATACTTGGACTATATTTGGATTTCGGATCAATAATTTGGGCAAGAAAAATGAAAAAGGGAAATGAAAAGTAGAAGTATCTAACAACTGTGAGCCACCCGTTAGATGATATTAAATTACAATTTTCCTTTTTCCATTTCCTTTCCCAAATCATTGAGCCAAATAGAGTCTACAACAATGATGAGGTAACATCAACATTTGAATATGTACCTGGACAGTGTTCAGTACTCTGGAATGATACACTGCGACAGGAGATACAGGATACGTGGTGTTCTGTGTGCTTGGGACATCAAGAATCCCATTATTCCAATGCCCAGATTGGGTCTCCCCACTTCTGAAAGTGTACATTCCAAGCCCTTGCCTTTTTCCCTCATGCCAAGCTCCTTCATACCGATGGCCACTTGCGAAACGATATATTCCAAAACCATGCATCTTGTCTGCAAAGTATTCTCCAGCATAAACGTCCCCATTCCTATACGAGATACAGATAATTCGATGGTAACAAGTAATAAATTATTTACATATTCGGTAAATGTCCTCAATTTATTCCTACACAAACGTAACCATTTCATGTGAACGTTGATGATAACAATTGAACACACCCATGAAAGGCAACTTTTGATATGAACTAGGAGAGAGCACTTATATTCCCAGATGAGGCCAGGTTGAAATATAGCAGCTAGATTGATTCTCCTGATTTAACCAAATATATTACCCTTATAAAAGAAACTATAAACATTCATCTAACTGAAATTAATAGCTGGAATAAGGGATCCTCCCCAAACTTAGCAGGAAATAAGTCATCAGTAAAAATTCGGTCAGACCAAAAAAGTTACCATGAAACATCAGGGAATCACAAGGCTAAGTAAGAACTTCAGAAGTAGCACGTTGTCAGGCTTATACTTCCTTTTTGTTCCACTAGTAACCGGTACATATGCCTATATATAATGCTTGCACATTATATTTCTTTCAGCAAACTTATGGATCACACCCCAAATTGTAAAAGAAGTTTGGTCCAAGAAAATGTTCTCAAAGCTGGCAAATCTCTTCATGTTTCTAAACTCCATCCAACACCATCGCGTGTAGCATTTCATTGCGGCCAAAACGTACATCATAACTTACAGAATATAGACTACTCAGTTATTTCCCACATTCAACATGAAACATTTTCAAGAAATAATTTACTTCCGACCAAGTAGACCATTTAACCACTCAAATACCATGTCTTTAATACTTTATCAACAGGCTAAAAACATCTGAACAAACCGAATGACTAAATATGTACAACCTAAGGTCCATGCACATTCAACAACCAACAAAACGAACCTTCTCCCGCATTCAAACTATAACTATCCATAAGTAGAACTAGGCATTAGAGATATTCCTTTAGAGCATCTCCAGCCCTTGCTCTTTTAATTAACTCAGACCCAAATTCAGAGTAAAACCCCTCTAAACCTACTCCAGTACTTGACTCGAACTGGTACTAGATTGAGTTTTACTTGAGTTTTTCACCAAATCCAATTTTTACTCACGTTTTGAAGGCTTTTTTGCTCTTCACAATTTGCAACTATGCCATTAATGAAGCTCTACTCAAATTTGTACTTAAATTTGGGTTTGTCCATTGGAGCACTTCATAAGTCATAACAAATGAAGCTTTTGCTCAAATTTGTACTTAAACTCGAGTAAAAAATTTGAGCAAGGTCTGGAGATGCTCTTAGAATATTAATAATCTCATAACATAGACAAATTGGCAATTAGCAGAATGTGCAATAAGTTCGTACAAAAGGAAAGAAAACATGTACCAATCATCAAGAATTACCTGAAATGGTAGTGACCCAGCCCATGCTTGACGCCCCACTTGAACTCCCCAACAAACCTGCTACCATCGTCGCACGTGTGAATCCCACAACCATGACTCTGCCCATTTGACCATTCCCCAGAGTAAACATCTCCTGTATAGAACCTATACACTCCAAACCCATGCCTAAGGCCTTGCCTGTATTGCCCTCTATATCTACTTCCTCTTGCCCAAGTCTCCACCCCATACCCATCATACTTCCCATCGACCCAATCCCCCTCATACCTCCCACTCATGTAATAGTAATAAACCCCGCTACCCGAACACTTCCCTTTATGAAATTCCCCTTCATATACATCCCCATTGGTATAAACCTGAACCCAACACCCCGAACCCACTAGTTTTTCCGATTTTTGCCTCGACCCAATTGACCAAAACACCGGCAAATGCGGCCTAGACACTCGGGTTCTTGACTTGAGCTTATTTGAGAGTGATTGAGCAAGTAATAATCGAATGGATGGGAGGCGAGGGATCGCGAGATTGAGTGAGAAAAAGAGCGCAGCCGAAAGGGCAAAGGCTGAGAGGAAATCAAGCAGGAACGAGTGGCTCGGATGAGAAACCAAGAAGTAGAAAAAGGGGAGAGATAATAGGAGGATACAACGGAAGTGAATGTGAATGCGCCGGAGGCGGCGGAGGATATTACCGGCGGCAGATTTTTTTGCCGGGATTCTAGTAGGAATCTCTGCTCCCGCTCTCAATCCTCTATTTGCTCTCACACTCTGAATCCTCGCTCTTACAAACCTCAATAGTTTGAGATATTTTTGAACGACGCCTTCACGCTCACTCCCCTGCTCACGCACGCCCAATAAGTGACTTTGGTCGTGGCTTTTGAATGTTGAGGTAGAGTGAAATGGGTATTGGTGAAGGGAATTAGACAAAGTAGGAAATTTAGAGAGAGAATTTGAAGAAGAAGATGGGTTAGGGTCAGGGTTTGTGTGGGTTATGAGAGGTCGCTTGTGAGGGGCAGTTTTGGGTGTGGGAGGAATTGGGTCATTTTGGGTATGCGTTGGGTCGATTGAAAATTGAGGGGTTGTGCCAAAATTAGAGAGAGAATTGAAATGGGAATTGAGGAATTGTTGGGGGTGTTTGTGGTGGATTGAAGGCGGCCTGAAATCGGAAGAGACGCCGGTGCTTTCTTTTATGATCTGAAGTTCGGATTTCTTCTGATGCATTACATAATACCAAGTGAAAAATCCAATCTTCCTCTCTCTCGTTCGCCTTCTATGTTGGTATTACTTCTTCTCTTTGGATGGAATTAATTGATGATTAACACACACAGTACCACACACTCTCGCGGTTCAAACTTGGAGCAGTTTCTCTCTCTAGGATTTGCCGTGCTCTCTCTCTCTCTCTCTGCTTGATCTATCTATATACGTACAGGGACGGCCGGCCGCAGCACGCAATTTGAGAAATTCTATACGCACCCCCTCCTTTTCTCGGTACCCCCACCCAAAGTTCTGAGAGAGAGAATTTTGCGCCGGATGGGTACCCAACATGGTACCCGTCCACCCATTTGCAACCGAGTGCCTGTAGGTGGTACAAATTTCATCAGAAATAAACAGGAATGAACCAAAATTATCAAAATATTAACGATGACACCTTTGCCCGAGGCAGACAAACAACTAGGTTGGGCTAGAAACCTGTCCGCGGTCTGCTAGTACAGATCCCAAGGAAAAATAGCTCAAAACCTAACATTAATCACAATATGAAATCGAAGGAACAAACACCCAAAAAAGGAACGGCCAGATTCAAGAGTGGAATTTTTGTAAAATTTACTCTAATAAATTTGGACGATCCAAAATATATTTGGACGGCTCAGATGTGCCAAATAGTGCGACGTGATACCCTCATTGTTATCCACTGCCACATTTTTATCCACACTTTTTTTTTTTTTTTTTGTCTTATGAAACTTTTGTGTGTGAATAATTCACTAAAAGACACAGAGTCCAAAAGTACAGAGTCCCTATTTTTCTTTAACCTCGATTTTTGAAATGGTGTTCTACAATCGCCTTCCAAATGGCAAGACCAGAAATAAAAAAATTCAGAATTTGAAAATGTGGTTCCTAAACGCCTCATACCTCACTTGAGAGTTACGGAGTACTAGCTCATTTGATACGTATGCTTGAAAATGAGCTTAAAACTTGACAACATAACTTATGTTTTGTGAGTAAGGCTTCATTTGCAAAAAGATTTTAACAATTCAATTGCTAAAATCAATCATGATTTTAACAATTGAGTTAAGTTGCTAAAATTATAGAAATTTCAAATTACAAAATTAAGTGGTTCCGTTTATCGTTTTTCGATTTTTTTTCGCACCAAGTTAAAGTACTCGAGGAATACTTTAATTTGATGCGAAAAAATCGAAAAACGATAAAAGAACCACTTAATTTTGTACTTTGAAATTTTCATGATTTTAGCAACTTAACTCATTTGCTAAAATCATACTATGATTTTAGCAAAAATCATAGTATGATTTTAGCAAATGAGTTGCTAAAATCTTTTGGCAAACTAAGCCTAAGATTATCGACTTTCTTAATTTTATTTTTCCTCTCCCATATTCCTATGTAGGGACACCAATAAAATTTGGAAAATAATTTCTATATTTTGGGGGGAATTTTTATTTATTTATTTAGGAACTGCTTAGGCCATGTTCAGTTTGATTTTCCAAACCTTGGTTTCCACTTTTTCCAGTGGGACCCCCACTTTGTGCTTATATTTTTTCTCTCCTCTCTATTTCTAGAAATACCACTCTAGCGCATATTTTGTGTGAGATGCGTCCGTAAGGTCCACTTTAAAGACCCACACAAATAATCCAAGCCGTTCATTGGTTCTAATATTATTCCTTAAGTCATCTAGAAAAAAATCAGGTCAATTGTATAATTTTAAGAACTTGATCTAGTTGTCTATTTTTTTTAAACTTCTGTAAAATTTGGGATCCTAAATTGTGAATGAATAATTAGAAGACGGATCAATCGGTTATAATTTTTCGAATGAGTTGATTTTTTAGGAGTGACTCAAAAAATTATTTAAAAAATTAATAACAAGCACGGATCATTTGTGTGAATCTTCAAAGTGGGCTCCAGGGATGTATCTCACACAAAATATGCACTAGAGTCGTATTGTTAAAAATAGAGAGGAGAGAGAAAATATAGACACAAAGTGGGAAAAAGAAATCTACGGTTCAGATTCACATGATTATGAATATGAACATGAACCGTTGATTTTTTTTATTGGACATTTTCGGGAAAAAATTTCTTGTATTCTAGTGGACCTCAAACTGTAAGGGGGAAATTGTAATTATCATGAGAGGTCCGTGTAAGTAGGTTTTTTTTTTTTTGTCATTCGTTAATCCTAATCTATTACATGGGGGAGGGGGACTCAATCCCGGAATGCAGTGTGGGCATTCAAGAGCTCTACGATATGAGTTAGCCATCACTTGCGTGTAAGTAGGATTATATAGGATAATACTTGTGCATCACGTTATATGTGTGCGCAACAAATCATCCAATACGTACCCTCGGTTTTAAACAAATATTACTGAACATGTGTCGGAGCATTTTCGTTTCTAAATTTATTAGGACTACATGGAATGCATATAACAGCATATTTCTTCTTCACGAAGCAAAGAAAGCGAGGAATTTCAATCCCGGTAATTAATTAGAATTAATTAGAGGGTCAATGACTGAAAGCACATTCTTGGTAGAACCGCGTTCTTGAAAGTAAATGAATTGACAAAGTCTTTTTTTTTTTTTTTTTTTTTATCTGGCGACAAAGTCTTGTTTGGAAGCTAATTAAATGGAAGGAAAAGAAAGCAAATACAATTAAGGCCTGATTTGGCTAAATTGAAAAAAACTGATTTTTTGGTTTTTTTTTTTCATTGTCCTTATTCATTTTTATTTTTTTTGCATTTGTTAGTTTTGCATCAAGATTTTGTGGTTTTTCAATTTATCTCGTCTAGAAAAATCCCAAGAGTATAAAATTATGGTCAAAATCAAAACGTTTTTCAACAAAGCCAAAATTAAACCAATAAAACTGGTTTCTTTTTGGCTTTATTCAAAAAAAGTTTAACTTTGACCATAATTTTATACTTTTAGATTTGTTTAGTAGAGATAAATAATTCACGAAAATTTGACGCAAAACTAACATATAAAAAAAATCCAAGTAGCGCCATGCCTTTTAAAACTGAATTGATCGAAGGCAAGAAGTTTCGAGAAAATTTTGGGTGCGTGTAGGGCAGGGTACACGTGCATTCTTGCACAAGATCCGAAGCCCGCCCAAAACGTGGGCGGACTTCGGATCAAAACCCATTTTTTATTTTTTTTTTTTTTTAAAAATCCGTCCCAAGACTTTTAATCCGGAAACTGCCTCGCAGATTTTTTTGGGACGGGCCGGATCGAATGCGACGCAAGACACACGCGTGGTGCCCTACCCGCACCCAAAATCTTCTCAGAAGTTTCATTCCTCAAGGCACAAACTCAAACATTTGCGCGTGTGAGAGCGACAGAAGAACACATTTCAACACTAAAAAAGTGAGTGATTCTTTGCAACGTAGTTATTTCATTATGGCACTTTGTTCATGTTTTGACTTCCAAAATTTAAATTTACATGTAAATTTTTTACTATAGTTTAGCAGAACGCATGCACATGACATTGGAGAAAAAAAATAAAACAAAAGGGCCTTCGAGCAAATTAGGTAAAAGGGTGAAGAAATGAGAACCAAGAAGTTCTTCTTGACACATCAGTTGCAAAAATAAAATGCTAGCAATGACATTTGTAGTCGAATAGAGTCGGGGATGAAAATCTCGACCGAACCATAACTAAAATATTCTCCGAACGGGTTCAATTATGGTTTGAGCTTATAACCGAATCATTCCGCAAATCAAACCAACCCATTGCAATCCCTAGAATAGACAAAAGACATGATCCTTTATTGGCCATAAACAAGTAGACAGATTTAATGAGGGAAAGGTAGAGGAATGTGTGGCACACGGAACGGGGTGCTGAGCATCGAGTTGTGTGGCACCAACTGGGGCCATGCCAATGTCGGTCTGACCATCGCATAGAGCTCGTCAAGTATCACAAGTGTAAAAAAATCAATTTGATCAGATATCTTAAGCGCGTCATCGGAACACAAATAACTTGAAAAAAATGGGCACAATGATTTTCATCCAGTGTCTCAAGTTATATGTGTTCCATTTTTCTTTCCAAGTTATATGCGTTTCAATTACTCATTTAACAATGTCCGATCGAGTTAATTTTTGGTACACTTGTACTCGACGGATGAGCTCTACGCAATGGATCTCTCCGATTGTCAGACCGACACCGGCGCGACCATGCCGGGTGCCACACAGCAGCCCCCATTTCCGTGACCCAGAGAGAGAGAGAGAGGAGCAGCAGCAGCAGCAGCAGCAGCAGCAAACATGGGAGGAACGATAAAATACTGCTCAAAGGCACGGGACATGGAGCTAATACAACCAAAGAAAGAAACTTTTATGTGTTCTAACAATGAAAATTCTACAACCAGAAGGCCTCACAGGATTACATCACAAAACATAGCCCTCCAGACACAGATAATCCTGCTCTGACCCTAAATCTAACCCATTACATAACAAGTACTCTGAATATCGTAAACATACAAGATGGATGAATAGACCTATAAGAGAGGAAATCACATCAAACAATTGTTGACACTGGAAAAAGAGAAATATGCTTGAAACACGGTCTGTTGAATTCATCGATACATAAAAGAGACAAGTTTCCTCGACATACAAGCCAGACATGATTATTCATCGTTTAATGAATTACTGTTCTTTGGAAACGCTGCAGTTTACCTCGCTTGTTATTGCACTAGTACATCAGAAGAAACAAGACGAGTATCACTTGCGGCAGAACTCGATGATATCCAGAAGAGGGTACTTTACTGTATCATGCCTTGTGAATCTTGAAGCCAAATACTCTGGGAACATAGCTCTGTGTTGCTTTTTGTGGCTTGAGATGCCCATATGTCATCAAGAAGAGGTGAGGAAATGTAGTTCCAAAGTAAGCTCCATCAATATCTTGGCAAAGTTAAAGCAAACACATAATATAGAAAACTAAACTACGTAACATAGCTTGAAGGAAAACACAGAAGTCCCAATAGTGTTAAACAAATATGGTAGCATCCACCATCATATTCTTTCTGACAAGACTTCACTAATTATTAACCTAATCACACAATCACTTCAGCTACTTGCTGGGCATTTTAGCTTGGCTCTCAACCGGAACCATCTGATCTCTTAATGGGCCTAGAATATGGCTTAGCGCCCAAAAAACCTTCCTTCAATCTTCCTCCAAAGTCTATTGAACCTAGACAGTGATACGAAAGTTCAAATTGCACCATATAAACTAACCCTGGATCAATTATTCAAACAAACAATATCTGGACATAATCATATTTGTAAACACAAACTAGGACAATGCTCATTGACACACGAATATCTAGTTTCAATGCTACCGCGTGTATTCCATGTACTTTTCAACAAAAAGATAAGCTAAAAAGCCTTTGATGCAATTTCATTCATCTTATGCCAACATTCAAAACATCTGAATGCACCCAAACATAACCCAATTAGTCCCCAATAATTGAGGGTATGGACGGGGGATGGATAGAAGACAGACCTAACCTTTGGCAATAAATGCAGATACATAGTCTATGTAATCAAAATGAATTAGGCAGACAGAAGTGCTACAGCCTACAGCCGATGTCTGAGCACCTTAGATAATGAAGAACTACAAAAGAACAGGCTCATGTAGCAAACTTCTTTCAGAGTTCAACAATAAGATCGAACTACTATTTGCAAGACTATAAAACAAGCTGAGTATATTATAAACCAACATGATGAGCAACTTTTATGGCAAGCATATAAAAGCAGCCAAAGGCAAAAATTACTAATAAAGAAATTGGTGCGACATAAGGATACTGCCTTGGTACTTGGAGCGAGGGTAGTAAATATCTTCACATTTGGGACAGTATATTTTTACAGTACTTGATCGCGGAATGTCTGATTGACCAACCGGAAGGCATGGTTGTCCACAGCAGTATACTCTTGGGCATCTCCCAAAGTCATAATTTTTGTACTTCTCCAACTGTAGGTCATTAAAACACCATATCACCAAAGAAACAACATGAAAAAGGTAAAGAACGCACAAATGCATCAAAATAATCTCACTTAGTTTATTACCATCGCTGCCATTCCTTTGGTAGTTAATATGTATCTGACATGTATCATTCCATACAGCATCTCTGCTGCTGATTCAACCAACTCATTCTGCTCTTCAGTAAACATGTCACCTGTACATGTTCATACCATGTCAAGAAAAAAGAATATTTGTGCAATCCAATAATCC
Organism: Vaccinium macrocarpon; assembly: GCA_022606695.1. Lineage (NCBI taxonomy): Eukaryota > Viridiplantae > Streptophyta > Magnoliopsida > Ericales > Ericaceae > Vaccinium > Vaccinium macrocarpon. Next base: position 5,389,592 of record CM040176.1, on the reverse strand, counting down.
AATAAGCACACAGAGCTATGGTAATGCATTTAAATTTTGTAAAGAAATTCTCAAGCCATCCTCTCTTCAGGCAAAATAATATTCAATGCTTAATTGAGAATGTTCAGCTAAATTGTAAGAGAGACCTAAGCCAGCCGAAGTTTTCTGAGACTCCTAAAATGGGTTACCCATGACATGTCTGTGCCTTAATCGATTGCTCATACCTAAGTTGTTTGATCGCTTGTCTCCCAGGTTATCTTTCATATTTGTACCTGTAGACTGCTCTTTCTAATAGTAACAAATAGATGTGAATCATTTGCAGAGTCCTTCTTTAACAGATGAGCACAGGCATCATGTACGAATAACTCCTAATGCACAGGAGAAAATAGCAAGGTTCACGGACTGTTTGGAAGACGCATCGTGTTCGTAGTCAACAATCAAAATTCGAAGTAGGTTTGTTGCTGGAAACAGTTGATTTACTGGTCAAATAGTTGTTCCATCCCACAAAACCTGTGGAAAGGACCTTCCAAAAAGTTGTAAGCATAAACCTACGCGTAAAGTAACACAAGTCATCCGGACTTCCAAAATTGCAACCTTACTCAGCTGTAGCAGGTCAGAGACTGCCGCAACTCCTCATATTATCCAACACTTGGTTGCTCTACTTAATTGCAATAAATCAACTTATTTTGCAATATTTTTGAAGTATACATAAGAGAAACTGGAACAGTAGTTTTATTTTTCCCAAAGGGCTATAACTTGGAGCCTGGAGGCCTGCAACTCAGAGTTTATCAACGTAAATGTCATGATATTCTTACCATGGGAGGACTCAACGTCCAGAATTAGATCCAGGGCATAGTCGTAATACGGAACTTGGCTGCTCAGACCACAGAGATTGAAATCGTCTTGGATGTATTCATCATCGACTTCGCAGAAGAATTCATTTCCTCGCAGATTGCAAAACCAAGAAATCCAAGATGTGTCATCCCCTTCAGAACCACTAACATCAGACTCTTCACTGTCTGTATCCGACTCCTCTGCAAAATGGGAAAACATAAGCATATCAATCTCAATGGTATGATAATCAAACTTCAACAGTATTTCCCATAACGCAACAACAAACAATACAATTGATATATGAAGATTTTATTGTCTGCGACTCTGTGACAAATGGAATGCAGTTCAAAGTGTGGCATGTCATGGCAAGAACTAGGAGAAGTTTGATGTCACCAAAAGCAGTTAAACCATTAGAGGTTCTGTCAGGAATGTATGGGATAAACTTCTTAATTTATGAAAGTAATGAAATATCAGTGACTGCATAACAGGAACCAATTAAGGGGGCTAGCCATTCCTTCTTTTTTGCCAGCAATGCCTGAGAAAACCTCTAATTTTCTATCTCCTAATGCAGTAAATCAGCCCATTACCCTCCTGATAGTATTTCATGTTGTTTTTACGTCAAATAACAGGAAATATAATGTCAGCTATCACTTCACCCGACTGGGATGTGAATGAAATGAAGAAATAATAATGTTGATGATTCAACTGAAGATGACTGATTTCCTCACTGGAATCTAGTTCAGTTGCAAGGCCAATGATTATTTGATTGGACAGGGTCACAGGGAAGCCTCAACTGAATCTTGACATACGTTATTCTGGATAACTTCAATTGGATGTTGATGACATCGATGCTACCTCAATGAATGATGGGATGTTGACACACGGGGGACACAGCATGGACACACGTGTCCCACATAGACACTCACCACCTCTCTCTCCCCCTTCCTCACTCTTTTTTCTCTCTCCTTGCATATCTATAAGTCTGTGTGTGTGAGCACGCGCGTGCGTGTGTATATATAAATCCTATATATGGGTGTGTATGCACTTGTATATATTCGATGTATATATCTCTGTCACTGTGTGCATATCTTACATACATGTGTACATACAGATATATATACCAATACACAACCACATATATATCTACATATGAGAAGAAAAGTGTATATAAACTCTTACTGCATACATATATAACATATTTATACATATAGTTATTTATTTAGTTATCGATTTTTTTTTTTTGGTATCTCCCACAATGTTTGTGTCCATTTTTTTAGAATTACCGTGTCCGTAACCTTATCCGTGCTTGTATTCGTGTCCGTGTTGGTGCTACATAGGCTGTGTCACTATGGTCTTCGAATGAAGAGGTGAACATGTAAGCAAAAGCAGGGTTTTCATTCATTATTTACGACGGCAATTGTAACTCACTCAAGCCTTCTTTCATTTGGGGTGTATGGATGAATGCACATGCATGCGTCTATGTTTAGTCTCCACCATTTGCCTCTCTTCCGAAGAATGCATCCTCACTCACCATACCATTACTTCTTATTTCTTGTTCAAAATGGATGAGGCGGCCCAACCCTCACAACACAACAATTTCATGAGGCCCGTCAAATGTGAATCTGCTGCAACGTAGGCTTTGCCCCAGAACAAAGCATACCCAAGACCTTACTTCAGGATCCTATGTCATAGGATTTCACTTGAAAGATCCCGTTCCTAGGATCTCACCAAGTTGCCAATCTCCAAGTGAGATTTGTGACATGTGATGCATAGTTCAACTTACAGGCTCCGATACAGTTCTGGGATTGATAAGGTCACTTGGTCCATATTTGAATGACTGGTCCTGGGATGAGAGATGTTTTTCCAAGAGACTGACATCATGAAGGCACGCCGGAAGCTCAAGGCCAATTTGGACTAAAGATCTCATGTCTATCCAACTCTCATCACTGCGGCCTCTCAATCCTAACTCCTAAGAGAGTTTCAATTCTCTTATCCTCAACATACGGTAGTCTGGTGCCATCTCATTGACTGCCATGGTTCCAATAACCCGGTAGCGTCCACACTAATAAAGTTTCTTGGTGTGATACTCGATATCAAGGATCACCTCCCATTTTTATACAGGATAGGCGGCTGAGAACGGTCAATGGCTGGCCCCTCTGTGCAGCCTTTCTATTGGACCACACAAAAAAACTGCACTGTATACCTAAACACCAATGTATAATCTCTTCCCTACAATGTAAAACACGAGTCACTATAATGAAGTATAATTCTAAGAAAATGGAGGATCATTTAACCTGCAATTCAGCAGAGCCCTGAACAACTCATTTGGTACGTGAAACGATTCTATTCACAACTAAATTGCATGAAAGATAATTTCAAGTCCCCACCCTATTTGTTATCAAGAAAAATTTCTGCCTGTGGTGCCCCCATCACGCCCATAAATCAATTTGCTCTTATACCTCCAAACAAGCTGCTGACTTATCCATTACTACTGCGGGAACAATCTTTTTGGTGTGAACAAAGTTTTGAAGCTGGCTCACATTTATGAGAAACCGAAACTGCCCTTTTTAACTGTCACTGTATTTCCATTGCTACATGTGTTTTCCCTCCAACTAAATGCCCTTTTAATTGCCTAAAGGAAAATAATGGGAGTATCAAAGGATGAAAAAAAAACTGCTCTCTTCCACCACGTCAATGTCTTCGGTGGCTCCCTTGACTATTAATTCCCCTTTCCCTTGCCCTCTCTTTGTTTGTTTTTTTGAATTGAAGTTGCAACAATTGAAGCTCTGTCCTCTCTAGAACCACCACCACAGAAATGCAATTTCTACTTTCTCATCATTCATTTAGCAGTAAATCCACAGAAAAAATACATTTCTTAGCTAAAACAAGTGATGCAGTACAAACAAATCACATAAAACAAGCTCAGATCCATTAACCACCAAAACGAAATCAAACAAAACTACCAACAGTACTCGACAATTAGGTTACATTAAAACGAAAAATTCATAAGAAAACGGAAACCAACCATCAGAGCACTTGTTCTTCCCAGTGAGATTGCGATCGACCGGCTGCGACTTGCCGGAAGAAGTCGAGGGCATGGACACTATCCTCTCTTTATCCTTGGTAGCGTTCAACAAACCCCTCGTTGAATTCGACGGCGAAGACTTCTCCAAGTGCTTATCTAAGGCCTCGTTGATCCGCTTCCGATCCAACGGACCACCGACGCTGTCGGCCTTGGAGGATCCACCTCCGCCTCGATCTCTAGCATACATATGTTATAGGTATGTATGTATGGGCGTGGATGAATTCAGATGAGAGGACTATAGCTCTGGTATGAGGTTTCGAAGGTGTTCATCGAACATCATGCGACGACAACGAAAACTAGGGTTGCGTCTACGGGGAGATAGAATTCGAACTACTCTCTCTCTCTCTCTCTCCTCTGTTGCTGTTATTGATATTTTTTTAAAGAAAAAATCCTGATATTTTCTCTCGCCTCTCTTTCTTTCATTTTCTGTCACAATAACGACAATAAACTCGTGTATAAAAAAGACGCTCGTTTTCCACTCTTTGTTTACTACTGCTCAACTCCAAGACAAGCTCTCCTCTCTAAAATGAAGAGTGGAAGTGAGATATTAAGGGAGATTTTTTATAATTTATGTCCTCTCTTCTTAAAACAGTTGTACTATTTTGGTATTATTTTGAGGGATTTATCCACTTTTTTGTCACATCCACTTCCTAAATTTAATTTCGGCTCTTTAACAATTTTTTGAAAAAAAGAGGACATAAATTACTCTTGTCACTTCCACTCTTCATTTTAGAGAGGAGAGCTTGTATTGGAGTTGCTAATGTTTTTATGTTTTATTTTTGTCAAACAAAAAAACCTCTCCTGATATTGTTTTGATACGAGGTTAATTGCATTTTTTATCCATTTCTGAAATGGTAATAATAATAAAATCTTTTTTTGATACGAGTTTAATTGCAGTTCTTATCCATTTCTGAAATGGTAATAATAATAAAATCTTGTTTTGATACGAGGTTAATTGCAGTTCTTATCCATTTCTGAAATGGTAATAGAGGTTAACTGCAGTTCTTATCCATTTCTGCAATAGTAGTAATAATATAAAATCTTGTGGAGTAATTGTCTGCAATAGTAGTAATAATATAAAATCTTGGAGTAATTGTCTGCAATAGTAGTAATAATATAAAATCTTGTGGAGTAATTGTCGTAGTGTTTTTGCCACCAAAAAAAAAAAAACTGTCGTAGTGACTTTTTTACGAAACTTTTTTAGATGTTTAATACTCAAAAAATTTAGGAGCACATACTCTCAACCACATACCAGTCACATTCACTCATGTGTGGAAGTAGGCTCCACACGAGTGATCGGAGCCGCTCAATATTTTTTTCTAAGGGTCCCTGAAAAAAAACCAATTCAATTGGATACCCGTAAAAGCTCAATTGATTCATTAAAGTTTCAATTCCTGAATCCAACGGACCAAAATTTTAACTAACTTATCAAACCTTTCCCAATATCTGATTGAGCTGATTTTTTTCTAGAAACCCTTAAAAACATATTTTAAACAAATTGAGCGGTTTCGATTATTCGTGTGGGGTTCTTGGGGGCGGTCAGTAAGTGACTAAATGGGTGTGCCTGTAAAAGGATTCTTTAATACTCCATCCGATTCATATTTCTTGTTTGTTTTTCTATATGCGCGTCATTGTTAAATTGTTCATATCTTTCGATCTATAATGTTTTTTTTACAATTAATTTTTTTAATAAATTTAATAAAGATATATCAAATAAAATCTCTATTGCATATTTAAAACTTTATACATTCGAAAATATAAGTAATTTTTTTATCTGTTCGGAATAATAAAATTGACAAAAAATTTGAGACAGTGTAGAAATCTATTTTTGATATTTGAGAATGCCAGAGCCAAGTAATACACATTTTGACTCGTTCTTAAGAGAAATCCCACTTGTCTTCCTAGTAGTTGAGAAAATTACATTCATGGGTGTCATTTGAAGTTGATCAAAGATTTATTTGACACAGTCTTAAAAAATTCAACATTATATTTCAACAGAAGGAAATTAATATCACCCCAAATATTAGTTGAAGTTGATGAAAAATACCAAATATTAGTAGAAGTTGATGAAAAATGCTCCCATATCAAAGTGCAACAAAAGAAGACTAGGAGTAAATAAATTAAAATATATACTCAAATTGTAATTGTATTCGAATGAATTCACTGACAGGAATCAACGGATTGGATTCCGAGAAAAGATTGAACCCCTTTAGTAGATACAATAACAACCAATCTCAAGGGGTTGATTTAGTTGTCAAGGACGAGAACATAAAAGGGTTATTTGATAGACAACCGACTTCAACATTGGTCATGTTCATTTATTTCATACTCTAAACCCTTTTCAATAAACCCTGATTGAGCTCTTCAGCTTTCGAAATAGTACTAAAATGCTTGGACCTCCTACACAACGGTCACAACCTAGGTATGTATGTATGGGCGTGGATGAATTCAGATGAGAGGACTATAGCTCTGGTATGAGGTTTCAACATTGGTCATGTTCATTTATTTCATACTCTAAACCCTTTTCAATAAACCCTGATTGACCTCTTCAGCTTTCAAAATAGTACTAAAATGCTTGGACCTCCTACACAACCTAGGCTTTCTTCAAGCTTTGGGAAATTATTTTTCTTGTTAAGACTAGGAAACCATAAAAACCTACTAGAAAAATGGTGATTCGAATAAATTACATTAATGACAGTACGTAAGTAACGTAACGTGATTGTTTATTAAGATTTGAATAGAAGCATATATTGAACATTAAGACTTCCCTTATAATGATAATAAACCAAGAATCTACCTAGACTTTCAAGTTCTGGGTAGATTATGATTTATAGTTCTGGGTAGATTATGATTTATGAGTGTTATTTCTGGGTACTTTCTAATTTTCGTTTGTTATTAAGATTTGAATAGATGCATATATTGAACGTTGAGACTTCCCTTTTTTTGAACGATGGAAATTCAAATTTATTCCATTCCTTAAAATATGAACATCAAAACTTGAACTAGCTCAGCATGTTAGAGGCCCGAGCATGACTAGAGAGCGAGAGATAGATTTTGTAAGCAAACGAAAAGAGGAAGGATTGGGATCTCTCTATTTCCATTTACATCATATCAATTGCCAATTGACATTCGATGAATATAATTTTAACTTGGTTGATATTCTCAACGAGTTGTAAAAAGAGAACATCAAACTCGAAAAAAGCTTCAAAATACATTGAACAGGGTCGAGCTCATGAATTTCTTGAAAACATGCACAGTCTGTTTGTGGAACTCACATATAAATTGACCATGATCCTTTGGCTTATTTTTGAACTTTTCATATTTTACGAAATACATCAGTCTCCTCATATACATCAACCAACCAAAGCCAAAAAATCAAATTGGTAGATCGGGGCCTAATAGTCTCTTTGGGAAGTAGAGGGGATCCTTGAAACAAAATAATATTCTCTCTCTCTCTCTCTCTCTCTCTCTCTCTCTCCATATATGTATACTAGAAATTGCCTATGCCTCATAAAGAACTGCATTGATAACCTTCTGATTGCCTTCTCGTCATTGTTAGTTGCCCTAGCTGGGTACTTTCTCTCTTTGCTAGTGTTACATAGTATAGAATATGAAAACAATAAAAGAATCGACAGAAGATTTTACGTGGTTCCTCAAAATCGGGTATCTTCACTCTGCTCAGCATCTGTCGTTTCCAAGAACTTCTCGGTACCTTTTCATATGAGTCTCAAGTTCCAAGAACTATCATGTATAATCTATTTCTTGAAGACATTTATCATATAAACTGGTTGCACAATTAAAGGATCATGTTCATCTCGTATGGGGAGTACAATCTAAATTAAGTATCGTAGTCCACTTCAACCATTTTCTCAACCAAACTACTTCCGAAATTTTGTCTTTCTGAATATTCTTCAAACATATGCCATCTAACAATTTCAGCAAACAATTAAGGAAAAAAAAAAAAAAAAACTCTACAACACCCCAATGAAACCAAACCACATCTAATTTAAATTAGTTGCATTTCATAATAGCACCTTCATTGAATTTAGGACTTACAACTCGCATACATTTGGTTGCCTTCTTGACAATTCGAGCTATTTATGTTGTAGAAATCACCAAATAATTGGTCCACACAAAAATTTAAATTGATGTTATGGATTATCGCGAACACCTTTTCAATCCTACAATGCCCTTATGGATCATGGGAACAATGAATCACAGAAAAGACAAGCAAATAAGTGCGTAATGAAAACCAAAAAGAAAAACGAGACACAAAATATGCATGAAAAACCACGGGAGCCACACCAGTCCACTATGAAATCGAATAAAAGAGTACAAGTCTTCTCACAATCTCTCTGAGATTGGTTTTCTCTTGCCTCTCACAAATTTTCACGCTCTGAAAATCTGATACACTGTGCAGATAACTCACGCAGCCAGACAAAACCCTAAAAGAAGCATTATAAGGCTCTCGGTAGCGCTACAAGGAAACACCTGTAGCGCTACAAGACACTCTGTCCAAAAGATAGGCTATGGGTAGCGCTACACCAAATTCATGGTGGCGCTACCGAACCCCCTAGATGCATTCTGGCTGTTGCTGAAGGTTGTATGCACCCCAACCCCACTTGAAGATAACCTGAAGCATTTGCAAACCCAAATGATCTCAATCAAAACGTGGACGTAGTCATCTGACCCCTCTTGGTGTGACTCTAGGCTCATCATCTCTTCAAGCATGAAAGCCAATTGAAGTTGAACACAACTTCAGTTTCTGAATAGTAACAGACTTGATCAACATATCTGTCGGATTTCGATCCCCCAAAATCTTTTCTAGCAACAAATCCCCATCCTCCAAAAGTGAACGAATGAAATGGTACCTCAAATCAATGTGCTTCGTCCTGGCATGCAACACTGGATTTTTGGCAAGGTGTATAACACTTTGGCTGTCACTGAAAAAAACATAGTTCTCTTGCTTCAAACCCAACTCCTCCAAGAAGCCCTTTAACCAAATTATCTCCTTTGCGGCCTCAATCACGGCCACATACTCAGCTTCTGTCGTGGATAGTGTCACTAATTTCTGCAGACGTGAGACCCAGTTCACCGCTGTAAAACCCATAGTATAGATATAACCTGTGGTGCTTCGCAACGTATCTTAATCACTGGCAAAGTCTGCATCCACATATCCTTGCACTATCAATTTCCCTTTCCCAAAACAAAGTGGCAAATCAGTGGTACCTCTCAAATATTGCATGATCCACTTTACTGCTTCCCAATGCTATTTCCTTGGATTGCTACCAAATCTGCTCACAACTCCCACTGCATGGGTAATGTCTGGTCTCGTGTTCACCATTGCATACATCAAGCTACCCATGGCTGAGGTATATGGAATCTTGGCCATGTACTCTCTCTCTGCATCTGTCTTGGGTGATTGCCCCTAAGAAAGTTTGAAATGACTTTCCAAGGGTGTGCCAACTGCCTTAGCACTCTGCATATTGAACCTCTCTAGAACACGTTCAATATATTCAACCTAACTTAACCGCATGGTCCCCTGAGCCTTATCTCTGCTGATCCTCATCCCAAGTATCTGCTTAGCTGCACCCAGATCTTTCATAGCAAACTCCATTGCCAACTTTTGCTTCAACATGTTGATCTCCTTAACACAGGAACCCGCTACAAGCATATCATCTACGCAGAGAAATAAAATGATGTAGCTAGACTCAAACCTCTTGAAGTAACAACAGTGATCTCCATTGCACCTTGTGTAGCAACTGCGCTGCATGAAACCATCAAACTTTCTGTACCACTGTCTGGGAGCTTGTTCCAAACCATACAGACTTTTCTTGAGCTTGCACACCATCTTTTCCTTGTCTGTCACAATGAAGCCAACAAGCTGCTTCATGTAGATTTCTTCATCCAAGTCCCTGTGAAGAAAAGTAGTTTTAACATCTAACTACTCAAGGTAGAGATTTTCAGCAGCAACCAAACTCAACACCACTCTGATAGTGGCCATCTTCATAACCAGTGAAAATATCTCTGTATAATTGATCCCTTCCTTCTGTTGAAAGCCTTTTACAATCAATCTTGCCTTGTACCTTTTCTTGCTATCACTCTCCTGCTTAAGTCGAAGAACCCATTTGTTTTGCAAGGCTTTCTTTCCTGCAGGAAGCTGAGCTAACTGCCAAGTATTAATGGAATGAAGAGAATCCATCTCTTCCTGCATCACAGTCTTCCACTTAGCTGACTTGGAAACCTGCATAGCCTCATCATAGCACTCTGGTTCTCCACTGTTCGTCATAAGCAAGTAATCAAGCGAAGAAATATATTTCGGATTCGGCTTGTGTACTCTAGTTGTTCTCCTCAACACTCTGATCGCTGAACTAGTCCCTGTCTCTAGAGCTACCTCATCTGAAACTGTCCCATCTGAAACTGTCTCATCTAAAGCTCTCTCCTCTACCTGACCAGACCTCTGTTCAATCCCACTGTCATTTGGAAGATCCTCCAACCCAAAGTACTCAGACGTATCTCCATCCAAAGTGGTACTCCCACTGCTCTGTTTGTTGTCTCTGTCTTTGTACATCACCTTTTCATCAAACACAACATCTCTTCTTCTGATTATCTTCCGATTCTTGTCATCCCAAAAACGATAACCAAACTCATCTCTGCCGTACCCAATAAAGGTGTACTTCTGTGACTTAGCATTAAGTTTATTCCTGTCCTTGTCGCTAATATGCACATAAGAAACACAACTGAAAACACGTAAGTGTTAGAGATTTACCTCTTTACCACTCTAAACCTCCTATGGTATACCAAAATTCAATGGAACTGATGGCCCAAGATTGATCAAATATGTTGTTGTACTGACTGCATCTGCCCAAAACATCTTCGGCAACCCTGCGTGTATCCGCATGCTCCTAGCACGCTCAGTCAAGGTCCTGTTCATCCTCTCTGCAATGCCATTATGCTGCAGAGTCCCTGGAGGTGTCCTCTCTAAACGAATCCTGAATAAAGCGCAGGCTTTCTTGAACTCCCCCAACTCATACTCTCCGCCGTTGTCGGACCTCAACCTTTTCACCTTCAAATTTGTTTCATTCTCAACCATGGCTTTCCACTTCTTGAAGACGTCAAAGACCTTTGACTTGTGCTTCATGAAGTATACCCATACCTTCCTTGAGTGATTATCGACAAAGGTAACATAGTAATAAGAACCGCCAAATGACAAGCTCTAGCTTCTGAGGCCTGAGAGGCTTGTTGCCTTTCTGAAAGCTAACCCGTTTCTGTTTCGCGAAGATGCAATGCTCACACATGTTAATATCCACTGACTCTAAACTCGGTAGTTTCCCATTCGACTGCATAACCTTCATTCCCTTCTCACTCATATGCCCCAGTCTATAGTGCCACAGATTTGAACTCCCATTGCTGTCTACAATTGCAAGTGTGTCGCTACCATGTGAAGTCAAGTAAAATGTACCAACTTTCTTGCCTTTAGCCGTCACCATGGTACCGTTGGAGACTTTCCACGTGTCCCCTATGAATGTTGATGTATAACTTGTTGCTGCAAGCTGTCCAACCGAAACAAGATTCCTCTTCAACTTTGGAACATGCCTGACATCTTTCAGACACCATTTGAACCCATGAGTTGCAATCTGAACATCCCCTTTTCCCACTATGCTGTAAGGCTCATCGTCCCCCAAGTATACTTTCCCAAAGTCCCCTGCTACATAGTTCTGCAAAACCTCCCTGTTAGCAGTGGTGTGGAATGAGGCACCCGAATCAATCACCCACGAATTCGGCGTCGTTGTTCATGGCAAGAATAAGTGCATCGTGCACAACACAAGCCTCTTACCCATTGTTATTCTTCTTCAGTGCTTTGCAAGTTTGTGACATATGGCCTGTCTGACCACAATTCCAACATTTACCTTTAATAGGCCGAATATGAGATTTGGCCTTATTTCCCTTACCCATGGATTTCAACTTGTTCCTGTTCTAATTTTGACCACCCCTGGTCTGGCTTCTGCCCCTCTGCTCAACACTTAGAGCTGAACCTGAACTACCTGAACCATCGATCGAACCCCTTATAACCTCCTCAGTCAAAATCAAACTGACAACCTCACTCAGTTTCAACTTTTCTTTCCCTGCCGAATTACTGACTGCAGTAACAGTACCCTGCCAGCTCTCTAGCAACTAAGACAGAATTATCAAGGCTTGAACCTCATCATCAAACTTGATATTGACAAACGTAAGTTGATCAACTATCGTATCGAACTCACTGAGAAGTGACATAAAGGAAACCCTTTCAGCCATAGATAGGTTGAAAAGTTTTTTCATAAGATGTACCTTATTCGCAGCAGACGATTGCTCGTACATCTTCTTCAGTGCTTCCATAAGCTCCTCCGTCATTTTCTCCTTCAATATGTTGTGGGTGACTGACTTTGAAAGGGACAGGCTAATAACCCCTAACGCCTTCCTGTCCAAAACGTCCCAATCCTCGTTGCACTTTCCTGTCTTCTTCCTCTTTTCTTTACCCAGCAGCGGCTGGTAAAGATCCTTCTGATATAGATAGTCATCTATCTGCGTTTTCCAGTATGTGAAGTCTGACCCATCAAACTTATCGATCTTATGTTTGCCTTCTTCAGAACCTATAGCTCCCACTGAAACCCTACCCTGCCTGAATGAGATTAAACCCTAACCTATCGAACAAAACCTACTGCAAACACAACTCTGATACCAGTTGTTATGGATTATCGCGAACACCTGTTCAATCCTACAACGCCCCTACAGATCTTGGGAACAATGAATCACAGAAAAGACAAGCAAATAAGTGCATAATGAAAACCGAAAAGAAAAACGAGACACAAGATATACGTGGAAAATCTCAATGTGAGAAAAAACCATGGGAGCCACACCAGTCTACTATGAAATCGAATCAAGGAGTACAAGTCTTCTCACAATCTCTTTGAGATTGGTTTTCTCTTGCCTCTCACAAATTTTCACGCTTTGAAAATCTGATACACTGCACACACAACTCACACAGCCGGCCAAAACCCTAAAAGAAGCATTATAAGGCTCTCGGTAGCACTACAGGGAAACACTTGGAGCGCTACAAGACACTCTGTCCAAAACATAGGCTATGGGTAGCGCTACACCAAATTCATGGTAGCTACCGAACCCTCTAGATGCATTCTGGCTGCTGCTGAAGGTTGTCTGCACCTCAACAATTGAAAACTTTTTAAGAGCTTGTAAGAACTTTTTCTTTTTGCACAAATTGTTAGACCTATGTTTTTTCTGAATAAAAGTATTTCCATGTCTGAATAAAAGTACTATGTATGTATGGTTCAGATCTTTTAGGAGCAATTTGGTGGACAAACTAGATCCATAGAGAAGCCGAGTCCAATTATTAAAAGTTAGGAAGTATGAAAAACAGTGTGTCTTAAGAAGAAATAAATAAAAATAAACATTTGAGGCCGAATCATTTACTATAAGAATGTTCTTTCTTTCAAACACTCAAGAAATCTTGGGAAGAAATAAATTCCTGGGTTCGCCAGTGATTGGAAAGAAATATCCCTTCATCAATTGAAGATTTATTTCTCTCATCTTTCATTTTCCGGGATAAATTCCTCCACACAAATGTTCTTTCTTTCAAACACTAAAGAAATCTTGGGAGAAAATGACTACTGTTGCTCCTACTGTTGGTCAAATCCAAATTCGACACATATCTTTAACTAGGAATCACATGTTAGTCATTGTAGTTGGTGGCGGACCCAAAGCATGGGGTGGGGGTGTTGGCTATTAGTACACTACCTATCTTATATGCATACACTAATAGGGTGAGTTTCTATTAAAAATATCGTCTTTCTACCGTAATTAAAGTGGATGTAATTTCCATTAAATTGTATTTTTGTAATATATGTAAGGGGAATGACTTGTGAGAAAATACCAAAAATACTATCGAAAATACCAAAAATACTGAAAATACAATAGTGGAAACTTAGCCTAAGTTTTCATGATATTGGCAGCCCCGGCTCGAACCCTGTTTAAAATTTCAGCATAGAACTAAATTCACAATAATCACACCTGTTAACAGTGTCAGTGAACTTATTAAATTTTAGCACCCTTCTTGTAAAATTTCTGATTCCACTACTGATTGTAGTTGAACCTTTCTTTTTTCATATTCATAAATAAGTTCATCATGACTCATTTGGGCACTCATAATTCATGAGTAACCAAATGAGTATGCTTATTTTTATGAGCAATGCTACAAATACAAACGAAGAGTACACATATCTAGGTATAGATGTATTCGAAACAGTCCGATGCAAGTGGATTTCCAAGTAGATATGACTTATGAGACCCATACATGTAGATGATTTGGGACACATTTGTATTCAATTATATATGTGCATTTCGATAAGTGTCCCTAGCATTTCTATATTTTTCGTTTTAGTTATAAGTAGGCTTCTCTTAAATTTAAAATACTTTTGGTTAAAGGAACCATCACAAGTGATGAAAAGCATAACTAATAAGCAACTTTTTCCCCTCCTGTAAAAAGAAAGGGCACTTATAAGCAACTGAATTGGCTTTACATAAACAATTGAGGAAGACATGTGCCCAACTCTCCATAACTTAGGGTTTGGATTAGAATACTGGTAATCTGTCACACAAAGTAATGGTGGTGCGTCTAACCTTCGACAATTGCGGTGGGACAAAGGGACGTTGAACTCTAAGATGCATATTTATTTTCCTCCAACTTTCTCCAAGCCACGTCCGTGAGCTGATTGGTAGGTTCCAACACTATAACATTTTTTCCAGCTTGACTTTCATTGTTCTCTAGGTTTTTTTTTTCCGTGTTTTTTCTGACCTTTTGTTCGGACCTTTTTGGGTTCTTTGATTTGTCTAGGCCTTTGGGCCGTGTAATTTGTATCTGGTTTTATCGATATAAGCTGGATTAGTTCATTTCTAAAGAAATGTTCCTTTCCAAAAAAACCTAGGGTTTTAACTTCTTTGAGCTCATATTTTGACAGTGACAAATGAAAAATAATGGGAGCAGAGAATCTCACAGATATCCCACTTTTTTTTTTCCTTCCTTTTCTTAATTATTACATATATCACACTCTACTTTCCTACACTTTAGGGTAGCTTCAAAGAGACAAGATGGTTGACAAAACATTTGGTTGTCGTTTATACCTCATAGTATGTACAAATAATCCGATGTTGATTTCCCATTCTTTCGTGGGAACAGGGGTTGCTATGAAGTCTGTGTCCATCTACCTATAAATTATACCATGCCTCTGGGTACCGCCAAGTGGTGCGTCACGAGTTCTATGTCTCTGTGTCCATCTACCGATTATGTGGACCCTACATGATGTGTAGTGGAAGAAGAATTTAGGGTAAGGTTTTGAATACCGTATCGGCTTGAGTATCAGTTTTTCTATTGGTACGGTACGGTACCGGTACCAATCAATACCGGGTACCATATCGGATTTACAGCAACTCTCTCTCAATATATATATATTGAGAGAGAGGGTTCAAAAGATACAAAATTTGTCATAGAATATGACATTTTCAATCTCATTTTCTTAGAAACCAAGGTACCCCCTTAAACCCACTTAATTTATATATATTTAGTACATACTTGTTGTATTTGATGTTTGGTAGTGATAGAAGTTGAACCCATATTTTTTTTTTATAATCTCCCCGTTTAGAAATTAAAGTTTTTGGGTCACACCGATACCAAATTAGAAAAAATGTGTAATTACAATGTTGTAGATCTAGAAATTCTCTTAAATTTTGATATGTAACTTGCCTTAATCGGAGTTCGGAGTAAAAAGTTATGGCCAAAATACGGTGACAGTTCTGTTATGTTCGATATTTGCCCGGTATTTTTCGGTACCGGCCAGTATTCCCGATATTTTCCGGTACGGCCGGTACCCGCTCAGTATTGAACACAGTACGGTATTGAGGGTCTTTGGTACCGTTTTTATACAAAACTGGCCGGTATGGCACGGTATTCATAACCTTGATCTAGGGTATTACGTGACAGTGTCTTATAGGACACTGAATGATCTTTGCTCATCTACCCTATGTCATTCTCTACCGTATGTATACACCCGGGGTAAAAAAAGAAAGGGAAAGAATTATCACCACGACATGCTAGCCAATGCTCGAACACGATATGAAATTATCGGGTTATAGTTACTTACAGAAATATTACATGACTTGTCGGTTAGAACACATAACCAGAAGTAGACACTTTTTGACACATACAATAGGGGTCTACTACTAGTCAACTTTGGAATCATAAAAGGCTAGGGTGTGTGGTGCTTGTGCAGGAGCAATATTCATGTATTCAACAAGAAACATACAGATTCTGTGCATAACTGATCCAGAGATGGCAAAAGAAATGAGCCTCTGTACCTCTTTGAGCCTTTAAAAGCCTTCTTATCTGTCCAAGGACAGAGGGCCTCTATTGGGCCAGGCCATTTTATCCTCAAGTGGCCCATATTGGGCCCACCAGAGAAAAATCATTGCCCCTGAATTCTACCTGCACAAGGTTAAGGTATACCAATTACCATTCCTTACAGAACTCAAACAGGGAAGAATTCAACTCCTGTTGCATGCAAGTAAGTAGAGTTCACTTCAATTCCATCAAACAAAAGGCGAAATGTAGAATCGACATACAAAAGTGGATTAAAAGCAATACTGCTTGAATAAGCGATGCGAAATCCATTCATTTCAATACATAAACACATGCAACACTAGACTCATGACATTGATGTTGCTCTCTTTGCGAGAACTCAGAGCATGTCGCTCCTATTCTCAATGTCATCACCAATGCTTGATAAAACACACCAATGGCATGATCAAATTCGGCTCCTGTTTATAGACCAGTTGAGTTCGTTGATCTTGCTCAGATAGGGGAATGAAGTTCCACATTTTGCAAGTTTGGTCCATACATAAATTCACACTCAAAAAAATGCAATCAGGCCCTACTAACCAAACAAAAAATTTAGATGGGCAAGGTGTCATGGATTTTCATAGGACAAAACAAAGCCCAGAACATTCTAGGCAAAGAAGATGAAAGTTCAATGTTGACAGGCATAAATCCGGTTTCAAAAAGGTACAATCTACCCCTGCTGACCTAGCATTAACAATATAGTAACTTCTGCCTGAGAGTGAGTATTTTGGTTTTCTGGTGGATTGCAAATTAGTTCAAGGATAGTTGAGTTATTGCTCCATTTATGGTTTCATAATCTATTTACTGGGGCATAACTTGTATTGACATTATTGCTAATGTAAGGAGAACCAAGAGACTTTGGTTCACATTGATCCTTTTCATTCTGATGAGTCTTCCAAGGAATTCACTTCTACTCCTCATGTCTTGGAGTTTCTTCCTCCTGCTTGAGTTCCCTCCAATCCTTTGGTCTAACTCCTCAGGAAAACCCCTTCTTTTCATCACATCAGAACTCTAATGCTTCTCAACCTGCTTTCGTGGAAACAGTTTATCCTAGAAAGCGCTATCCCCTCCGTGCTCATACTCTGCCAGTAAAACTTGGTTTCACCAATACTTGCTTTTCTTCTATCGAGCTGTTTTGTCTTCTATCCATATTTTGAGCCTCAGCGGCATGAAGGATCTTATATTGACTCACATTGGCTGGATGGGATGCAAGATAACTTAACGGCTCTGAGAAGATCAAGACTCATGGATTGGTAGCATTTCCGGAAGGTCAAAATCTCATTGCGTGCAAGTGGGGATCTACAAAGTGGAGCCAAGACCCCTGAGCATGCTCACCCCTCTACGATGGATTCAATCATGCACGAAATAGTTCCCCCATACCAGCTAAGATGCTTGGTGCTACATTTGAAATAGACCCTGAGTATGCTGTGGACTATGATCGCAGTTCAGACATTCTTAACGATTTTTGAGAACAAAAAGCAAACTGTACGAGCCAATCACATTGACGATACCACAAAAGTGGTGCAATAATTACCTCACAAAGTGCTACAAGCATTAAACAAGACGACAGTTTGCAAGCTTTGTCCTGAATACCAGTTATAAGATGAATTTTCCTTTGCTCATCAAGACCCTTCGACTCTGCAATATTAATATCCGGTGGTTCCTCCGGATACTGTACAGGAAGTACATAAAAAGAATAGTTCAAAGTTCAGAGAGATAAGTTATGTGATAATCCAAAAGGTTGGCCTGTCTATACAACATGAATGGATAAGACATGATGAGACTTTCCCTAAACTGAAACTCCAAACGCATTCCAGTGCAAATGAAATCTTTATTTGTAGAGAAGTATAAATGGCAGCTTTGTCTTCGTCTACCCACTCTTTATATTTATACAAATAGCACCTCCCCTCAGTGCCCTCACAAGCAATACATAAATGCAGCATACATATGCACTGGTTTATACACCTACACGCATATTAGAAGGAATTAAGTTAAGGAATGCACTGTTAGAGAGAGAGAGAGAGAGAGAGAGAGAGAGAGAGCTGTACCTACAATCTAAAAAACCTTAAAAATGTTAAATGTGTCACTTTACATTCGCTACCTAACAACCCTCTATCACACAATTTTTTGGCCCCACCTTTAACACTTTTTGTCATATAACAAACGTTTTGTAAAGCGTCAAATGGAGATGCATACAGAAGATAACCAGCTACCTCAAAAACTTCGGGTAATTAAGATTTAAGCAGAATATGATAGCCATATTTGATACATTTACGCTAGTTTACCTGTGGACTCGCTCGTATTCCTATAACTGCTTCCACAAACTGCAATGAGAACAATAAATTGCAATTTCATCATCACCACCTAATAAATCGCCAGGGAGGAAACACAATAAAACACCTCAAAATCAACATAAAGCAACATTTACACAAATCACAGAATTAGGATACTCCCTTATCAGTTATATCATACTTGCTAGATTAGTCATAAAATCACTAGAAGTTTCTCTACTGGAGTGCAAGAGCTAGAGAGGTCAGAGTCAATGACAGCTCCCCACACCAACGAAACGGTCCCATGCTAGACCAAGAAAGCAAATACCCAGAACCTATCTTATAAATTAAGCCCTTTTCAAACCCATGATGGAACCAAATTAAAATTTATAGGCTGCATCCAATAATGCATCAATTTTACATAAAACCCAAAAGGAACCAGAAAGATTCTACTGTGTTGGTTTCTGAAACTAGAGTAATATGCACAAAACCGTGTAATATGGTATGGCTATGTGAGATATGGAGAGAATACAAGGTCCAATGCTAGACCAAGAAAGCAAATACACCGTACACAACTTTTAAATTAAGCCCTTTTTAAACCCACCATGGAACCAAATCAAACTTTAAACGTGCTAAACCCAGCAGCACCCAGTAATGCATCAAATTGACATGAAACCCAAAAGAGAAGGAAAGATTCAACTGTGTTAATTTTCGAAATCAGTACAATATGAACAGAACATGTTATAAATGGCAAGGGTATGCGGGTGATACTTGAAGGAAGTGGAGAGAATGCAGGAGGAACCTGTTGGGAGGAAATTTCGGCCGTTCGAGGCTTGATGTGAATCTGTATATGGGGAGGGTATGACTGAAGAACAAGACAATCGTCGCCGTAGACTGCTTGCACCGCATCTACTGCGATGACCACTTCTTCTTCGGCCATGGATTTGCTTCCGTAATACCCTGTGTGCGAGGGGGTGTGGGCGTTTATTACACCCCTTTTGGATGGAGGGTTTTTGAGAGAGAGATAGGAAAAGGATTTGAGAGAGGAGGGATTCCTTCCCCTGTTTGGATGGCACCAGAGGTGAGAGTGGAAACGAGGGGGTGAGATTTTCAAAGTCCTATTTGGTTCGGTAGCGTCTTTAGAAACAGCTCCACTGAGAAACGTTATATGGGATAGCGCTAGCGTTATATGGCTAGCGCTTTTCCAAAAAGCTCTACATAGCGTTACATGGCTAGCGCTTTTCCAAAAAGCTCTACATTAAAAGTACTCTTCATTGCTGCCCCAAGCAGACTTCATAGTAAAAATAGAATTTGAAGGAGACCATATAGATAGAGATGATCGGTGAGTTTTTGCGAGTTTCCCAGTCAACTCTTCCCCTGCCCCAACCTCACAATTTCCGCCACCATATCTCAATCAATCCTACCCTTGCGCTTCCGTCGACAACTCGATCGTACCTATTCTCGCCGTCGCCGTCGATTTGCGCTCAAGCACAGCACCAATTACATCACAACTGGCTACTCAAGTGTACTTCTACCACATGCACTACTAGGGTTGAGCCTGCCTTTAAACAACCTGGTATCGAGATCGAACCTGATACGGGCGGCGGCGGCGGCTTAGGGAGTGGGGCTGACGGCGGAGGTGGTAGAGGCGGAGGCGGCGGTAATAATAACGGTGGTGACGAGACTAAGGGAGGATCGGACGAAAGCGATCATAATAAGAATAAGGGCGGCATGTCTATGTCTCAGAAATTGACACTGGCGTATGCTGCTCTGGTCGGAGGTAGTAATTGCTTTCGTTTCGTTTTTGCGTTATGCAATTGGAGAATCTCTAGCCTGTGCTGGTATTTGTATTCGAATTTGATTGAATTTAGATAAGTAATATGTACTCCAGCAAATCTTAGCATGAATTTGAATGAAAGTTTCATTACTTGCACGACTGGAATGTCAGAGGACGAAAACAGCATTGTGAACTTGGCTAAATTTCAGTAAAAATTTGAGCCATCCATTTCTTTTTAGTAAAAATGGGAGTAAAACACAATTTGGTGTTGGTTTGAGTGGAGTGGGGTACTTTTTACTCTAAGTTCGAGTCGAACGAAGATTAGAATTTTGGGTTTGAGTCGAAAGAAGAGGAAGTGCTGGAGACGCTCTTATTTTGGATACTCCCAAGGCCCTTTAAACTGAATAGTCATACTTGCCTTCTATCTTATATGATTCTCTTGCTGTTTAAGCTTTGGGTTTAAGTTGAAAGAAGAGGAAGGGCTGGAGATGCTCTTATTTTGGATACTCCCAAGGCACTATAAACTGATTAGTTATACTCGCCTTCTATCTTATGTGATTCTCTTGCTGTTTAAGCTTTGTTGATTGTGTGAATTTACATGTTTGAGGGTCTTGGCCTCCTAGTTTATTTGTTTTTGTTGTTGATTAGCAGTCTTAATTTACCTGATGAAAATAAAAAATATTCTGGAATTTCCCAAAATAGAAGAGTCATGATTAAGTGGGATTGGTCTTGTAGTAGGTACTGTACTTGGAGCTAATCACTATCTCACTAAAGTTATAACTGCAATGTCATGACCGTTAGCATTTCTATCTTTGGTTCAAGCAGAGGATGTGACTAGAGAGTATGATCTCTGCGTTTTACTAGATGTACGATTGCTTAGGCACATGATTGAGATGAGAAAATCTACTCCGCAGATTGGCTTCCTTTGTTGACATTTGCAGGAAAGAAAAAATAATACACCTTTGCAAGTTATCCTCCCCACAAGATTGGAAAGTTTCGCAACGTACAGGAACTACCTTATTCATTTTGGCCTCGTTAATAGTGGCCTGTCTTACTTCTTCCGAATACACCTTATAAGGCACAAAGGTGCTGCATCAAAGATAATTCTTAAGTTGAAGCCTGTTTGCAGATTAGTTCAGGGATACCTGATGTTTGAGCTTTGTGCAAAGGCTGATTCAAATTGGATTGTGTTCAGAAATTTAGCAAGTTCAAATTGAATAGCTATCCAAAATTTGTTTGTTCGGACTTATGGTAATGTTTCGATAGCATTGGGCAATAAGGTAGTTGAATGTTTCAGGGAATGAATTCTTTCTTTTTTCTGTTTTGGTCTGGCATGTAATAATTGAAGGGAGAAGGAAAAGTTGGGAAAATATAGCAAATATTTGTAGGAGTTCGAATATCTATCTATATTTTTCTCTCCACGATGCCATCCAGGTCTGGAAGAAAGTAAAATAACACAAATACTAGCGTAAGCTCTCCTGAACATCAGTAATTTGTTAGTCTATTGGCTTCTATCTATTTTCTGACAGGTTCTACTCTTTTTCTTCTTTTTTTCAGTGGGTGGAGTTATGGGCTATTTGAAGAGTGGTAGCCTGAAGTCATTGGCAGCTGGTGGATTATCAGCATTGCTTTTGGGGTTTATTTTTATTGAGCTTCCCACAAGACCAGCTTTTGCTTCATCTCTTGGTTTTGGTAAGAATTTTTTTTTTATAGAGTTCTATGATTTCTGCATGAATGTATATTAAAACTTCTGATTTGTCTGTCACAATTTTTTACAGCTTGTTAGAGGATATGACAACTGCTGTAAATTATTTATTGATGCCCTCTTCTCATTTGAGTTACATATTGTTATCTTCCCTTTTAAGTATTACTCTCTCCATTCATATTGTTTGCCCCTTATGGGAGTGCGTGCATTTTGCACGCAAAAAATAATGTATAAGCATTAATTTTTTTCAACAAACTTTACACCAATTTAAAAATCTTATTGAGAAGAAAAAATTGGTGTAATTCTTTTTTGAAAAAAGTTCTCGTAAACATGTTATTTTTTGTGTGCAAAATGCACGCACTCCCGTAGGGGGCAAACAATATGGAACAGAGGGAGTACTATTACTGAATCGGATTTCTAGATTATTCTTTTCTTAATAGAAGTCGGGTAAATAATTGATGTGTCAAAGTTTGGCATATGTAGTTGGCAGTGTTACAAGGATCCTTGAAAATGGATTAAGTACCCATGTTGGGCACTCGACTTTGGAGTAAGGCTATGGGATCTGTATCGGACATCTTTAGCCAAACAATTACATAGAAAGCATATTTTCTAACTCGAATTTTTCACGAGCTACTCATCGAACTCCTATGATAAGCATGAAAAGCTCTAAGATAACTGTAGATATGATTTAAGCTAGAAAATAGAAATGATGCATGAGTTTTTTAAAGAATTCGGTATGTTGTGTCCTTGCATCCTTTGAAATGAAATTAGTTTTTGAATCCGATACTTAGACACTTACCCTCACCCAACATCCATACCCAAGTCCATGTAATATAAGTAGTTTGAGATTTGTCACATGCCGTATTGATTGACTATAGCTGATTATTCTATTTTTCCTCAAGTTGCCACCTAATTTATGGAAAATAATGCAGAAAACAAAAACAAAATAACACACACAGAATCACCAAGAGACGTACCAAGAAACAAAGCCACACAGCCAGTTGACAGTTGACACCCTTGGCAGAACTACCTACCAGTTTTGTATTGCAACCATACATTCCAAACACTGCTCATCTGGTTATAGTCTGAAGTATTGGGGACTCGACCTGAGTCAGTAGGCATGCTCTGAGCTCCCCCACAATGTTGTTAAGTGTTAGGAATATCCTTGATTTTCAGTTGAAATACTCCTAATTTATTCTCCCCCTGTATGCAGTATATTGTAATTGTAGCTGGTTATGATAGTTTCAGCACTACACACTTCTTTGTACTTCTTATGATATTTTTTCCCGTACTTCCATTCCTGTATCAAAATTTGGATTTATATCTTTGTATCCTTGATTTCTAGGTTTGACCTATCTGACCCTTAGATATACACCCACACCTGAACCCATGTTATAGAACCCAATGTGTATGTGGTTCGGGTAACCCCCATCTTCCTTAGTGCTTGTTTTGATGACATTATACTGTGAATTATTCCGCTTGAAAATTCATTTATTTTGCATTCATGGTTATTAAATCTGGAACTCGTCTTCCTACCCCATAAAGGACCTTTGCCTCCGCAGCGGGTTAAATTCGTTCCATTACAGGATTAATACTCTATTGCACTTTTTAATCCTACTCTAATCTCTGTTGCCTGCAAAAGAAGCAACTGTCAGGTACTCATTGACCAATGGGGGCTCGTTGGGAGCACTCCGATAGCTAAGTCATCGAGGACTAAGAGACTTGGTTGATCAAACTCAACCAAGCAGAAAACAAAAGAAGTTAAGAACGAAGTTAATGTGTAGAGAGTTTTTTTGCTCAGAAGTGTTCAGTCCTCTTGGACCTGCTCTCTTATAGGCATTTGGATACTCTATCGCTTTACTTCTCCCTAGGTAGGTTATACATCAGCTGACATGGCGGACGCTATGCCGACTGCCTAGCTCTTTGATCCGTGTCACGGCTGCCACGATTAGGAGCGTCAGCTGATTACTGTTGTGTGTTATGCTGACATTTATGTGCTCAGCCCTAGATCTGACTGATGATGGTGCCTCGTGTAAGGGGCCCCCTTTAACTAGATTTGTTGCTTAATTGGCCTTGTCCTTCTGTTGATAAACCTTTGGCTTAATTTAACCTTACTCTGCGGGGACTTCACGAAATGAAAACGGCCTGCATCGTCGTATGCTCAACATTGGTTAAACATGGTCTCACCTTTCTTTGATTTCTTCTAATTCCAGGCATTTCTGCTGCTCTTCTGGTAGTGATGGGTTCTCGATTTAAGAAGTCGGGGAAGATATTTCCAGCTGGTGTTGTATCCCTTGTGTCCCTTGTGATGAGCGGTGGATATCTTCATGGAATTTTGCGCAGCCTGCACTGAAAATGTTTAGCAGTATGTTAGTTTGTGAGTGTCTTTATTTGCTTTTTGTTTTGCCGAGTGGCATTCCCGAATGGTTTCTTGGGTGTCAACTCTGATCTGCATCTCTACTCATGGTACGAAAACATGACATTTCTATGTGTGCCACTCTTATTTTCCGTCTTGTTTAAGTAGGGTCGACACCTTTTTTTGGCCGGTACTTAAATATAGTTTTGGACAGCAAAATTAACACTATGCCTCTTTTGATACTTTTTTCGCTTAATTTTTTTTTTGGGCGCACTTTGGATGGTTGCCCCTCAGGAATACTTACAGCATGAAGTTTACTACAATAGTAGTTTTTTTTTTCCTGAAATTAATACATGACCCTTTTCGGGTTGGTTTCTTGCCGTTTTGGTTGGGTCTCGTACCAAAGCAGCGTGTAACTCCTACGCTCCATTCGGTTATTGGGAATCTTGGGGAAGTTAGTCCCAGGAAAATTGAAGTAAACAAATGGTTCTGGAAAATTAATTTAATTGCTGATTTTATTGGAAAAGTAAAGTAATGGTAATGGTTAATCTCAATTTTATTCCAACTTAACGGGTAAGGAGAGGGATCAAATTTTCGCTTTGCTTGTTAATGTAATTCCAGATTGGATCTGTCCTCACAAATTACCATTTTCAATTCTGGTCTGAGGTTTGTTCTGCGATTGTTGCCTGACGCCGAAGAAGTGGATGCAAAAAAAATTCTATCATCCAAATTTTGGAAACCCTAGCTGTGGATGTGCTTAATGAATTTCCTTCCTTAAGAAGCAGATTTTGGTGCCGAAGAATTTTTTCTCCGTTACTTCTTATTTATTTTTTAGGAAGAATTTTTGGGAGGTCCACTATAGGATTTTAGTAAAGTCTCGGGTCCATTGTGTATTTTCATAATGCCTATGGTCCACTCGCGTGCCAAATTACAAAAATATCCCCCAGTTAAAACGATTATTACCCTTGCTCTATCTTCTCTCGAAAACCCTAACCATTCCGTCTCTCTCTTCTCTGCAACTCCAAAACAGTAAACCTTTTGCATTTCATCGATCAGGTAGGTTGTGTCTCTCTGTCTCTCTGTCTCTGTCTCTCTCTCTTTCTCTCTCTCTCTCTCATCAAACCTTTTGCATTTCCTCCTTCTAACGATTCTCTTAGCGAGATATTTGTTCGAACACATTTACAAATTTGTCGCATTATCTGTCTCTATTGATTCTGTCTGTGATATGTAGGTTTTATTACGTTTGCAAGTTCAAATTCTTGATTCTGTCTGCGATAATTAGGTTTTAATACATTTACAGGTTAAAATTGTTGAATCTATGTCTTGATATGCTTTCTTAATGGCCGTATTAATCTTCTTCTTCAAAACGGCACATCTTCATGGCAGTATTAAACTATTAATCACTTCTCATGTAAAGTTATATGTTCACATTCCTTTATATTGTAGAATTTGTCATACATATATGTATGTGAGTGTGTGTCTGTGTTAAAAATTAACTTATGTGTTCATTAACTTTGTTCTAATTTTGTTGTGTGTGCATTGATCCAGGAAAAATGCGATTAAAGACAAGAGCACATAAGCCTAAACGTACACAAGAAGAAGTTATTGAGATTAGTTCATCTTCAGAGGTATTACTCATCTGTTATAATTTATAGTGATAAATATTCTTAAATTTACAAAGATGAACTGATTTGTTCTTATTTATAGTAACAAATAGTCTTAAAATTACACAGATAAACTGATCTGTTTTTTATTTATGAATGTATGCTCTAATAGAAAGATAATGCGAAGAAAAATGAGCTAAGAAAAAGAAAAAGAAGTCAGAATACAGCTGCAACAAAACTTTATGATGAAAATCCAAAGCTGAAGAAGTCCAAGCGCAATATAAAAAAACGAGAAGAAGAAGAAGAAGAAGTAGAAAAAGTGAAGAAGGAAGAGGAAGAAGAAGAAGAAGAAGAAGAAGAGGAAGAAGAAGAAGAAGAAGAAGAGGAAAAGGAAGAAGAAGAAGAAGAGGAAGAGGAAGTTACAAAAAAAAAAAAGTGGGAAGAAAGTGAGAAGGAGAATGAAAAGAAAAAGAGGTGCAAAATGGGGAAGTATAAGAAGCAGATAAAGGCAGAAGGCAAAAAAAAGGGAAAAGGAAATAAGGGCGATAAAAAAGAAACCCTTCAATACAGGTATGAAATGTACTTTTCATATTTCTATTGTGCGCATTACTACAAAGATACATTACTAAAAATATGAACATATAAACTAATCTTTCCATGTTTACACTCTGCATTAGTCTCAAACTTTCAGCTGTGATAACATCTAAACTAATCTATGGGAAAATGCTATATGCATGACTTAATAAATTTGAACATATAAACTAATCTCTTCATGTTTATGCTCTGCATGAGTTTCTAACCTACAGCTTCAGCAACATATAAACTAATATATGAAAAAGTACTGTCTGTATGATGGAAAAATAAACATATAAACTAATCTGTACATGTTTACAATCTGCATTAGTCTCAAACTTTGACCAACATTCATTCAAAAAAAGTCAACTGAGTATTTATTCAAGTTTGTTTTGTTGAACCTCTATAGCTTCTTAATCCCGTTCTATAATTGTTCAATTCTAGAGCTGCCTTTGTCCAAGGTTGTATATATCCAGTCTAAAAAATGTCTATAAAAAGACTCCTTACTATTATTGGGCATGTATAAACACAATCTAGTTCATAACTTCGTATTCTCTCACTTGTAAACCCCTTACCTTCCTCATCTTCAGGAATGGGGGCTTGTAGTGTGAGCATTTCTCACTATAAGTGTGTAGTGAGTAGTAGAGACTTTTGATCTTGGCAATCGATGGTTCAGATTCCCAAAAAATTCTTACCGGTCAAAATTTAAAAACATATCTAAACCGTTGATTGTTGCAATGAACGGTGCTCACTACACCTTGTAGTGAGTTCCCTCACTGTGGACCCCGGTTCCCTCATCTTCCACATTTCTTTTTCTTTAGTTATTGTTATTGTCTGACTCTTTATCTGTGTGTATACAGAGGAGGAAGAGAGAGAGAGAGAGAAGAAGAAGAAAATGGAAGCAAAGATCATACTGTCAGTAGTAATGGGTGGTTTCGTAGGGATGTTTTTGTATCTCTATAATCTTTGGTTGTAGAAGGCAAATAGGCTAAGATCAAAGCTTCAAACCCAAGGGGTGAAAGGCCCTTCACCTTCTTTTCTATATGGAAATGTTCCTGAAATGAAGAGAATCTTATTTGATCAACTTCAATCCAAATCAATGATTGCTGGAAGAGATCACCGCTGCCACCGTGATGGTGACGATGTTGCACACGATTGGCCGGCAACCGTCTTCCCAGCATCCTCCAATGGAAAAAAGAATATGGTATGTACTTACTTGTCTGGTTATTTAATGTACCTCGAAATAATCCATACAGTCCCTCCCACAGCCCTTTCACTTTATACTATGATTTCCCAATTGTAAGAAATTAAAATGTGTTATGGAAAATTGTTTTTGAGAAACAATAGCCAAACAGGGTTGCATTGAAGAGAAAAGAGGTTTTGGTTTTTCTCCTGTATGTGGAATATAGTATGTGTCTTTGAATGTTTGCACATGCTCTATTTGTCAATTGTGGAATCATGGTAATGCTTGTGTGTGGTGGCTGTGCAGGACCAGTATTCATGAATTCATCAGGAAACGTACAGATTCTGAAGGTAACAGATCCAGAGATGGTCAAGGAAATGAACCTCTGTACCTCTTTAAGCCTTGGGAAGCCTTCATTTCTATCCAAGCAAATAGGACCTCTGCTGGGACTGGGCATTCTTTCCTCAAGTGGCACATTATGGGCCCACCAAAGAAAAATCATTGCCCCTGAATTGTACCAGGAAAAGGTTAAGGTACATACCCCACTAAGAGCATCTCCAGCAGTTTATCGATCTCTATCTTCATTTTGGCAAGAAAAAGGAGCTTTGGCTAGCTTTGAGCAATGGTGGAACGTAGCAGCCTAGCCATTTGAGTAAAAAAAACAAAAATGCAAGTCATCTTCTTCTTCATCGCACGGGCGCATGCATCTCACGCGCCACGAGTAGATCTAACTCGCGCGGCATGCGCCTCCTTTCTCCAGCATGTGCGACCACCACCATAAGCCACCGGCGATGTGGTTTGCACCAATAGAATCGTCTCGATGAGGGGAACATCCCTCTGGTATCAAAACGATTTAAAGATCAACGATTCGTCTTTGCCAGAGATGTAGCTTCTTGGCCGCGATTTGGCCGGCGAGGAGAAAGAGAATGCGAGGTGTACAGTGATTTGCCCACCCAAGCGAGTCACTGTAGTGGAAATCTTCTTGGCGAGGAAGATAGAGATGATACTGGGCGCCGGAAATGGCGTTTTGCATCGCCATTTTGTTCCTGCTGGAGTTTTGAAGAGGCTGCTGGAGATGGCCTAATCATTCCTAACTTTAGTAAGTAAACTCAACTTTGATACCCCATCTCCTGCTACATTCAAAAAACAGGGTAATTTTGACTTACACCTTGTATTTTGCCTGATTTTTGATACTCCATATTAGCTTCTCCTGGTACACTAAAAAAACTAATGATAATTTTGAGTTGCACTTCCTGTACTTTGCCCGATTTTGAAAGATACCCCAACTTCTTTTTTGGATACTTACACTGTAAAGACCCGTATTTTTAAATAATTTTCTGGAAATAATGTTGGGTAAATGTGAGAAAATAAAAATAGAGTAATGTGTGGTCAATGTGAAGGGAGTATGTGCATTGGGGTGTCTTTAGAACACACTAGAAACACAAGGGGTGCAAGTGCAATTGGTGGTATGTATATATATGTGTGTGTGATGGATTTTTGGGCAAAAATCATTCATCTCTCTCAAGTTCTCTACAAACCCCACCCCAAATTCACCCTCCACACTTAAATCCTTCACCATCCAACCAAAGATTCGTCATCTATGCGTGTTTTGGAGTCCGGGACTCCGTGATTTTGCTTAGAGCTAGCATATTTCAATTGGGGCTAGAAGCAAAAGCTAGGTCTCATTTTCTTCTTGGTTTCCTTGAGGTAGGGGACTTATTTCTACCTTCACTAAGTGTATATGGTTTGAATTATTGCATTGTGTTCATCCATTCCTTTGATTTTTTGTCCAATTTTTACCCCTCTATGGAAATTTGGGTTTGAACTTGTATGAGTTTGATTCTTTATACTTTTTTTGGATTGATCTTTGATTGAGTGTTTAGACATGCTACAATGATGTTTGGTTGTGTTTTGGAACCTTAATTTTGCCTTGGACCAAAGCCTCACACACTTGGAGTAAAACTGTAAAAAATTCATCTGAAACTCAGGTGGATCGATCCACCCTAAGGTTGAATCGATCCAGAACCTTCTGGAATTGATTTGTTACATTGTGGATCGATCCACTCTTACCTTGGATCGATCCAGACCATGTGGATCGATCCACTCATCACTTGGATCGATATAGATTTCTTCTGCTCGGGCAGATTTTTGACCCAACTTTGCGGGCATGCCCTGGCTTCCTCTAAACTTGGAATGAGACGATTCTTGAACCATTGGAAAGCTCTATGAGTCTATTTTCAAACCCAATTAATCTCATCTTCATATACTTTGTATTTTTAGAGAAATGTGCTTTATACTATCAAGGTGTCATATTTCCTCGAGGTTCATAACTTCATTTTCATGTTCCTTTGCTCTGGGCCTTCATTTGTCTTTCCCAAGCTTCTTGGATCAGCCTCTAAGCTTTGGTAGCCTATCGTTGTATGAATTATGTTTTGTCTTGATCTCTCACGTCCTTGGACACATGTTAACTTTGCTACAACTGACAAACTACGAGTTTTCTAACAAAATGGATTATGTGAATGTTTTGAGCACATGATGGTTCAATGAACTTTTGAAAAATGATGATTGCTTACTCTAGAGCCACCATTTGGTGAGTCCCTAGCCAGGGGTGTTCGGACCCCACGAAATCTAACAGGGGTGCACGGAGCCCACGAAATCCGACAGAGGGATTCTTTCCCTATTAAAACAAGTGGTTATTTTTGAAGTAATGTGAACTGAAATGTTTTATGAAAATGACGGTGGTTTGAAGGGATTGAATGCACGACACAAAATGTAACGTTTATGAGGAAATTTATGGACATTTGGGTTTGGTTAGGTCTTTGGGGCACCTACTAGACAATCTATTATCAAGTTGATCTATCTTGGTTCATTTTAGCTTACTCATTCATGTGTATCATATCTTCACGTGCATCTTTCATTCTCTATACCCTTAGCGTTGGTAGAAAAGTTTCTTATGAGCTAGTGAGCTCACCCTATCATTTTCAGGTACGGCAAGACACATGATTTGGATGCTTGACGTGTGAATGCATAACATGAAGCTTACTTTGAATGAAATTATTTAATCCTCTCCATAGTTTACTCCAATTTGGAAAGATGATTTTATAACCTCTATTCCTGTAATCTTTTGACAAATTCAATGTATGTAATTACATAAATTTATTGTTGGAACTAAAGTACTTGGGTTTGGGTACCTTTGATGAGAGATATGTAGACTTGTAATTTGGAAATTGTAATTTGACTTGACTATTCGATGGAGATCTATTGACTGTGATCTATCCTATATGGATATTCCTTATATTTTGGTTATTAAAAAATTGAGGGCGTGACATACTCTCTCAACTTTGGGCCAAACTGAAAATGTTAGCTTTTCCGTTAGAACTAACACCTACATGCACTAAAGTGATTTGGCGGCCAAGTTACCTCCAAAAATCATTATTTTTTTACCCAAATACTTACTTAGAACACCTTTGACGCAGAACAAGTTGCAGCACAATTTTATGATCAATTGGACCAGTCGAAGCCTAGGAGGCCCAAACAACTCTTAATTGAAAATTGCTAATTTCCGCAATTTATCGACTAGTCCGGAATAGGCCAAAA
Organism: Vaccinium macrocarpon; assembly: GCA_022606695.1. Lineage (NCBI taxonomy): Eukaryota > Viridiplantae > Streptophyta > Magnoliopsida > Ericales > Ericaceae > Vaccinium > Vaccinium macrocarpon. Next base: position 5,358,184 of record CM040176.1, on the reverse strand, counting down.
CTTGGTGGGCTGAAGCAAAATCGCGCTGCGATCAATACTCATTAACCTAATCGTTTGATGGTGGATTTTGGTCAAATTCATTCGTTTAGGTTTTCAATTTAGTAATTTTGCTATTTTAGGTAATAATTAGATTACAAATTACTCTTAGCGTGTAATTCCGTTTATATTGTTTCCAATTGGGAATTCTTATTTTCTTTCTAGTTTTTAATTTTAGGAGTTTCCCCAGTTTTCGGGATTTTTTTTTGGTAAGTTTTTTCTAGGGTTTGCTAGTTTTCCCTACAAAAGGGCATGTAACCTCTGTTATTTTGCACCTTTTATTTAATAAACAACTCTGAGTTAAATCTATTTCTCCTTGTGGATTCAAGAACTCTCAAGGATTCGAGACCTATCATCGTTTGGAATAGTATGCTAACTATTCTCTCGTGAGATCCGCTGAAGAAATACTCTATTTCTTACTATTATCTTGTCTTAGCAAGACCACTACTTTATGCAACTCTTTTCTGAATTGAAGGGCATGGTGAACCTAATGGTGGACTCCATAACTGAAATGCTCAAGTCTTGGGAGAGAAAAACCATAATAGGGGGAGGAACTGCAGACATCAGAGTTGATGACTATTTCATGCGTTTATCAGCCAACATAATTTCAAGAGCCTGTTTCGGGAGGAACTACACCCGTGGCGAAGAAATATCCTTACAACTTAGAACTCTAATGAAGATCATGTCTAAGGTACCCCTGGGAGTTCCTGGCTCAAGCTACGATTCCTAGATCGATAACCTTCCAATATAACTCTCATGTCTCGGTTCTTTTGACTATTCATTTCATATCCGATAGCTCTATAAAATGGTTAATTAACTTGAGCTGCAAAATGCAACAGTTTCTTTCCAAGCAAAATCAATAGAAAGATATGGAGATTGGAGAAAGAGATTCACTCAATGATTGTAGAGGTGGTTAAAGCACGAACCGAGACAACACAGGAGAAAGACCTCTTACAAATGATACTTGATGCTGCTAAGAGCTCTCGAGACGGTGGAGGGCTACCTGAGGATGTTTCTCCCAACAAGTTCATAGTGGACAGTTGCACGAACATGTACCTTGCTGGCCATGATTCCAATGGCCTCTCAGCATCATAGTGCTTGTGTGCGATCTGAGGTGTTTGAAATTTCTGTGGAGGAGGTTCCAGATGCTGATATGCTTTGAAGAATGAAAACAGTATGTTACCTATACTATTTGCATCCCCATTATACTGATACCTCATTTTCAACGTCTTGATAGTAATTACAGCACTGCATCAACAAGAATCTCGTAACAGCAAAAAAAACTTTTTTATGACCCATTTTGTAAACACCAGTTTTAAGCGACGATCCAATTCTCCCAAGTGTTTTTAAATCCTCAAGAATATACATCTCAGTTACACAAGGAGAAGATCTCTACCAAAACAAACCACAAGGTCGGAGAGAAACTTTATTCGACTCAAGACACCACATGTTCAAAATCTCCAAGGTTTAGCACTCTTCCTAACAAGAAATTTAGAGATCCGAATGTTATGAGCAAGGATAAGGTAAATGGAAAGAAGAATGGCTGCCTATCCGAAATACTAACTTTCCCCTGAAGAAGACCACATGATGGCAGACAACCGATCTCTTCCATTGACCTAATTTATCAACACACACTCCAGCGAAAATGCTCAAAACCAGTTGCCAGGATATACACCAAAAGAGGACACTGTCCTGCTAATAGCCACGAGGAGCCTTATCAAGCCACAACATGGTAGGATAACAATAAGGGAATTAAGTTAAGGCGGATTTCTCTTGACCATTAATCCTAATGACTAATTGTCAAACCCTTCAGAGAATATCCATAAAATATCTAGTTCTCGTGTCTAGGCAGCAAAGCCTCGTCATTTTGGAGAACTTTTTGAGAGAGCACATACAATCAAGTGCGGGGAAAAAAAAAATCCAACACTGCACGTACAAAGCCCACAACCACCATGGCCTACTACTCTAAAGCTGCATCAATGTTGTGCAAACTTCACAAATGGTTGATTGCTACGTTTAACTCAAAAAACCATGTCCATGCACAAGTACCGCTTCCTTTGACTATCTAGCAAGTGATATTAAATTCTTCATTCTAAGAGTTATTACCCTGCAAACTCCAACTTATTTCCTTATGATTAAAATTCGCAGCTAACTATGGTGATTCAAGAAACAATGCGCCTTTACCCTCCAGTAGCTTATGTGGTAAGAGAAACCTTGGAGGATATGAACTTCAGAGGCATCCAAATTTCGAAAGGCATCAACCTTCAGATTCCAATACCTTTACTGCACCACAACCCAGACCTATGGGGACCTGATGTACTCAAGTTCAAACCAGAAAGATTTGCGCAAGGAACTCTTGGTGCTTGCAAAAATCCACAGGCTTATATGCCATTTGGGGTAGGGCCGCACACCTGTGCAGGCCAACACTCTGGCTTGTTCGAAGTAAAGGTGACATTATCTCTCATTCTTTCAAGGTTTAGCTTCTCTGTCTCTAAAGAATATCGGCATTCCCGTGTTAAGGATGGTGCTTACAGAGCCTGAACATGGAGTTACCATCCGGGTCAGGAAGCTGTGAAACTCTCTGTTGGGGAATACAATTTGATGTGGTGTTTTAGCTACTACTAAATAAAGTTTTGGATTGTAACTACATTGAATGTGCAGACATTTGACATATTTAACTACTTAGCCTGGTAGGACCAGGCAATATCAGAAATGAAATACTCACAAGAATCATTGAGGTAGTGCTAATTCAGAAGCACGATGAGCAGAGGTAGATACAACGAAGTTTTGGAAATGTAATATTTTTTGTCCCAGTCATCATAATACATTTTATCTCTCTCCCTGCCAAGTCATTCATCTCCCTCTCTCCCTCTCTCTCTCTACCCTTTTCCTTCATCAGTCCACCACATCGAAACTTTCAAATCACATTCTCTATCTCCCATTTTCAAAATTCAAATCACATTATCTCTCACTATCTCCCCTCCTTCCCCCTCTCTGAAATTCGAAGTACCTTAAAAAATGGCATGTGCGTTGATTGCTCAAGTCGTGCCTAAAGGCACAAGCACGGCATGCACTAGTAATATGACGAATTAGGGCATGGCATTTTTTCAACACGTTTGCAAATACCAAAAATAGTCCGGTTAGTTGTCCTTAATAAGTAATAACAAAGCGATGAACTGATCACAAAAATGATTAATTACAGCCTCCCAATACCTGTAGCCATGTTTATCATTGTGTGGAATCGTATTCTGCAAGTCAAGGATGTTTAGTCAGTGTACTCTCTTGGATAAAATACAGACCAAAACCCAAAAATGATAAACATGGTATATAATCAGTTTTGTTGATGGAAAGATTTGGCAGAATCACTAAAAAAAACAGGGCAAAGGTGAGCCTTGTCGAACCATCAAGTAGATGGACTCTTCACATTTGCCAAATAAATGTAAATGAATTTATGAAACTTGTATTTTATAACAGCCCTTGTATCTAATCTGCGCTTAATTTCAAGTACATCTAATTCTGCGTCAAATGAATGATCAGCAATCCCTGGGAACTGATTGAACTCTTCCACTAACGAGAGTCACCCTGTCCAAGTGAGACTTCATGAGAACAGCGAACGTTTCTTATTACGCTCCAATCGAGCTTCCCTCTGTCAAAAAGAAGAGAAGAAAATAACAAAGTTCAGTGCAACAATTACTGCCATAGTAACACACTTGCAAACCACAGTTTCTTTTTGGATGCGACAGAGAAGTTAACCCCATCGCTCAACATTCTCAAGAAATTGCCATAAGATAGTTATTTGAGTTTTTGCAAGAAACAATAGTGTCATCTCAACCAAGTATTTTAACTAAAAATTCAGAAAGGGGCATAGCTATAAGTTTCTCCTTTCTTTTATGTACAACGCTACCAGAGTAAGTACCACAAGAACCTTAGAAAGACCCTTTCTTCTTCAAATTCTCATTTTAAAGGATTATTTAACTTAGACCATCCATGCCTAGGGACACATATTTTACAGTAGTCCAGCCCTCCAAACAACACAAGCATTAGTTCTTTTACAAATTCTCTTTTTAAAAAGGATTTTTTTAACTGAGACCATCCATGCCTGTGTTAGTCTGTTAGACACATGCTTTACAGGGGTTCAGCACTCCAAACAACAAAAGCAGTAAGAGATAAGGATATCTTTCGACAAACAACGAGAAACAATGACATAGGGTTATCCTTATCAAATATTAGAACGAAAAATGTAAAACTAATGTAGAAACTATTGTTGATTTCAGAATATAGTCAACCTATGATGCATTCTGATGCAAAATTGAAATAATCTATAATTTAAGAAATAGTATATTTAGTTTTCATTATTCCTGTTATAAATTATACTACAAGATTCCGTTTTTAGGTGCCGTCTATTTAGGAAAGTTTCCTTTATTTTCTAGTAATCAAGTTTAGGAATATCTCTTCCCTTTTAATTTTGGTAATTATTAAATCAATTAACAATACACTGGGACTTAGCTTCCTGTTTTGCTGATTCCTTTTTAGTCTTAATTTTCTAGTATGAAAAGGAGTTGCAGGGTGACATTATTGGGTAATAAGGTTAGCTATTAATTATTATTGAATGAAAAAGAGTCTAGAGATCGTTTCTCTAAACCTATCCAGTTTGTGTTCGATCTGTAGTTCATAAGGCACCCTATATCAGTTGGCATTAGAGCATTGAGTTCCAATCCTGACTATGGTCGGAAGACATGCCGGAGGTCGAGTGGGACAAGGTGATCTTATAGCCAGTGTGGAGGACATCTATGAAAGAGACGATGTAGCGCAGAATGCGTGAACAGAGGCGCGGTTCTAGCAATTAGAACAATGCTTGTTAGACGCAATTGCCGTTTTAACAGACCAAGTTGCTGTCTAACTGTTGGCGGGAATCCACCTAGCCATCATCTATACAACCGGCGGCCTCAAGAGGAGGACGAGAGTACGGAAGGTGAAACAGCTGAAAACCTATTTGCTGCGGGGGCGATCAGTGTTGGCAGGGCTGGCAGCGGTGGCCACCTTCAACCAAGGGGCAGAAGCCGAGAGATCATGGTTGAACACTGTGATTTCTGACAATGGGAATCTGGGTTAAAAGATCAGCTTTCCTAAGTTTCAGGAGGGGTGACACCAGAAAAAATCTTAGAGGTTGATGCAATGGAGGATGCTACTGTTGACTGGTCATTTACACAAAAAATTATTTCAGAACCAATAGTGGATTGGAATAAAGTGCCAATTATGATGACGAACCAATGAAAGAATTTATTGCAAAAGAAGAAATTGTCCAAGAGTCGGGGAAAATTGCCCAATCAAAAACAATGGTTGATCTTGAACTTGTTGGTGTTAATGCGAGCTTTCGGTGCAACAAATGATTATCTTCTATTTTGGTTGGTGAGAATAACAATCTATCAAATATGGAAGTTCACAGCCTCACCTTTGAAATCAATGCAAAAATTCATGGTGATCACCATTTATTGAATCCTTTAAAGACTATAGTGGTGAGCATAAAACTTCTAAACAAGAATAATTTGTGAATCCTTTTTAGGAATTTCTTGAAGATTTCGCAAGCACTAAATCACGGGTTTCATGCCTAAAATTGGAAATTGCTCCATTATTTTTTGAAGAATCCTCAAAGTTTAGGTTCAAGAAAATTAATTTGAAGTACAAGACTGATACAGACAAGGAAAGGCAAATCAAATTCTTCCATGCTACGAAAACTCGAGTACCAATTTTTTTCAAGCCCGAGAGAATGATGCAAAAGCGAAATGATCTATAATTTAAGAAATAGTATATTTAGTTTTTATTATTCCTGTTATAAATTATACTAGAAGATTCCGTTTTTTACTTTTTAGGTGTCTTCTATTTAGGCAAGTATCTTTTATTTCCTAGTAATCAAGTTTAGGAATATCTCTTATCTTTTAATTTTGGTAATTATTAAATCAATTAACAATTCACTGGGATTCAGCTTCCTATTTTGTTGATTACTTTTTTGTCTTAGTATTCTAGTATAAAAAGTAGTTGTAAGGTGACATTATGGGGCAGTTATTGATTATTTTTAAATGAAAAGGGTCTAGAGATCGTTTCTCTAAACCTATCGAGTTTGTGTTCGATTGTTGCACGTCTTTTCTATAGTTCATAAGGCACCTTGCATCACATTCTAGCACCCCATTTTGTCAATACTCTTGCGTATAACATTACACATCATAACATAACATACAAATCAATTAAATAAATACATCTCACCATACATGACAAGGAAGTGAAAACAAACATTCAAAGTGTTTGAGGAAAACTCTGTACCTCCTTTTTCTTGCATTCCTTGTATATGTCAAAATATTCTTGACATTTACTTTTGTCCGACCTATATTCTTCTAGACCTGTGAAGTGCTTCAAAAATTGGTAATTGGCCAAAGATGTTTGAAAGAAACAAGTATTTCTCAATAATGAGTGTGAACATGGACACCAAAGTAAGACAACTACAAAATCTAGTCATTCCTTCAGTTGGAAGACGTATTACATAGAACCTTAACAATTCATTAGTGATAAAGAGATTTTAGAAAGGCATGCGTTATACCCATAAAGAGTATTAGGACTTAACATCAAATACATACTAATACAACGCAGTTCAGTGTCAAATAATTTTCACACAACAAAAACAAATTATAAGACAAGCTGAGGAATCAACTATTGGGTCCTTACCGGACAGTACTAAGAGTTGCATTGGTAACGTTGATTACAACTCTTCTAATCTAGCTATTTCTAGATTCTTAGCTTAAAAGAACATCGAGATCTGAGAACTCATCTATTTGATATAAACAGTATAAACTGCATGTTAAAGCTCAGTATTCCCAAGTTACCAATCTATGACACACAAAAACCAACACCAATGAAATCAAAAAAAGGAAGAAACATCGACCATACATATTAGACAATTGTCTTAGCTGGTCTTTGTTTTGGTTCATTGCAATATCGCATACCTTGTACGTTTTTCGACACAAAAAACCAACGCGTTGTAGAACCAATTTGAATAGACATCCACGCTTATGTGGAAAGTGAGATTGTAATTTCATAATCAAAGTTCCATGACAAGCAGCAAAGATTTTAATTTAGGATGTTTCTCAAGAAGTGCATAAGGCTACGAATTAACAAGACAAATGCTTTACTTCTCAGAAAACTATGAAACAAGTAACTAAGGAAGCTTTTTGCAGTTTATATTCTACACAATACGTAAAATTGTCTAGTGAAGTAGTTTACCGTATATGTTTGTTATTGAGCTCCATCCTGCGTTACGTTGCGAGAACAAGGTTTGCTTTGCAATCTTAATGTCAAGCTAATCTAGTGTCCAGAGTATCACGTTTCTGTCCCAATGCCACTCTTTCCGGAATAACATGAATCCCTCATTGAGATTTGACAGAGTAGATTTTAGTTTCCACATACTATATCGGTATATCCACTAAGCAAAATGACAGCCATTTTCATTGAGCTTCATGTTTCGGCTTCTTTAAGTTTAAATTCAAGGGAGGAAAAACATAACCACGTATCAAAAGTTATGACATACTTTCAAAACTCAATATCTCAATTACTTTCTCAGGACTTAGAAACTTCAATTCCAAGAGTCCCACAAACCCATCGCCAGTATCAGAAAACTATATTACTCAACTAGAAACGCGAAAGAGAAAGAAACCCATGAAGGAAACAACATATCTAGCACTGAAACAATCACTAACAAAGAATATCAAGGTTGTCAATTCGATTGACAATTAGGGTTTAAAGCAGATAACCAATATTTGAGGAAAGAGATTGAAATGTAAAAACATGGAGAGAGAGAGAGAGAGAGAGAGAGAGAGAGAGAGAGAGAGAGAGAGTACATTTGAGAGAAGCAGAGTATTGAGGAAAGCAAGGGGAATCGGCGATCCTTGCAGCACTTGGGTATGGCGTCGATTGATCCCTCGAAGACGTCATTTGGACTTCCAGCTCGCTCGCTCTCTCTCTTCCTGCCTTGCCAGGAAGATTTATATACGGGTCAAGTTTGGAGTACGTCGGTTCACTCTGTTTCGGGTCTTCACCCGATTTGGGGCGAGAGATTATTCGGCCCAAAAATAATTACGCAGGCCAATCTGCAACCCTTACCCGGCCTTTTTTTTTGGGCTAAAAGTGCGTTGCAATTTGATATTGACTCATTGAGCAGTCCAAAATATTCTCAAAGGAAGCAGGAGTCTTAAGGCCTGGTTTGAGTAAATTGAAAAAATTAATTTTTTTGTTTTTTGGTTTTTGTCTTTATTTAATTTTTTTTTTTACATTTTTTAATTTTCGGTCGATTTTTTGTGATTTCTTCAGTTGTCTCGACAAGAGGAATCTAAAAAATATAAAATTATTACTCAAACTTAAAGTTTTTTGAATAAAAATGAATTTGACATCCAAAAAATCAATTTTTTAGATTATTTTTCATCTTTATTCAAAAAATTTTAAGTTTGGTTAATAATTTTATACTTTTTAGATTCCTCTCGTCAAGATAAGCCAAGAAACCACAAAAAATCAACCGAAAACTAATAAATCCAAAAAAATTTGAATCAGAACAAAACCAAAAAAATCAAAAAACCAATTTTTTTAATTTACCCAAATCAGGCCTTAGTTATGTCTCAATGTTGGCTACACAACGTGAAGTAGCCATGTCACGTAAGTCCAACATAAAAATATTGAGATGCAAAATTTGGTTCGTAGCGAAAGGGAACAAAAGAGGTGGTCGATGCAGATTTGCCAACTTGTCAGTTACAAAACTTGCCTCCGATAAACGTGAGAAATGATAGAAGTTATTAAGGGGTGGTTTGGGTAAATTGAAAAAACTAGTTTTTTAGTTTTTTTCTTATTTAAATTTATTTTGTATTCGTTAGTTTTCGGTTGATTTTTTGTGATTCATGGCTTGTCTCGACGAGAGGAATCTAAAAGGTATAAAATTATTAGCTAAACTTAAAGTTTTGTGAATAAAGACGAAAAATAATTCAAAAAAAAAAAAAATCGACCGAAAACCAACAAATACAAAAAAAATTTGAATAATGACAAAACCAAAAAACCAAAATTTTCAATTTACCCAAACCAAGCCTAATATGATTTCAAGGAGAAAAAAAAAACAAAGAAATCTGTCAATTTTATCTCATTGACTTATCAAATGGACATCTTTTAGTCCATTACGGAGCATCTAAAAAATAAAGATGGACGAAAATTATGGGACTAAAAAATATATAGAACATAAAATAAGTTTGTGACATTTACGCTTTAACCAATGAAGAGCTTATTCTTTGCCGGCCAGTGATTCAACATCTTCCACTAAAATGACATTTGGGACATTAAAAAAGGCATTTCACATTTTACAATTCCCGTAGTGCAGATTTGATAAAAATAGCTGAGTTTGGCTAGATTTGTTGCAAGATGTTCACATGAAATTTGATAAAAGTTTTTCTCAAAAGGATTGAAATCCTGGTGAAAATTTTGGGTGCAAATAGAGTAGGGTACAAGTGGTGTCCGAGCGCTAATCTCGGTCATTTAAAAGTGTTTTGGATGACTCAAATTTCTCTCTCTCTCTCTCTACCCTCTTACTCTCTTGGTCTCTCCTCTTTCTCGTGTCAAATTCAGATTGTCCAAAGCATGTTTGCTACCGCCACGTGCTACTCAGCCGGCACCCAAATTTTCTTTAAATTTTAGCCTTTTTCCCTTTAAATATTAATCCTATGAAACAATTGATGAACACTTGAGTGCGGTAGTAATTTCATTTTACTTGTTGCCTAGCTGCACGCACGAGCGCGTGGAAATAACAAGAACTTTTTCTTTTCATTTGTCTTTTGGCTTCGCCTTTTTCCTCTTGCCTTTTAGCATTTGCCTCCAGTGACAGCTCAAAATAAAGTCATACTCCTCATTACTCATAACTTTCCTACCCAGAATAACTGAAGGAAAGAGAAATCTGGAAAAAAGGAAAATTTTCCATTGATTTAGTTAGCACCATCTCTGCAACTTGTTGCACTACAAACCAATTCAATTGTAGCCCAAATTTTGAATACAGGGAAATGTTTTTAGTGGGTGATTTTTCTTTTTCGGAATTGAGATAATAATGAGATGGCTACAATGACGACAACAACAACGACGACATCCAAGTTCATCAAATGTGTGACTGTTGGAGATGGAGCTGTTGGGAAGACTTGCCTTCTGATATCCTACACCCGCAATAAATTTCCAACTGTACCTTCATTTTTGTTCTGATTTTGTTATATTCATTTCCCTCATTGGTATGAAAGTTTTCTTGGGTTTTATGGGATTTTTGTTGTTGCTGCTGCTAGGAATATGTTCCAACTGTTTTTGACAACTTCAGTGCCAATGTTATGGTTGATGGACAGACTGTGAATCTGGGCCTCTGGGATACTGCTGGTATCATCTCTCTGTGTGTGTGTATATATATGTGTGTTTACAAATCCATGTGTATATGCGCGCTTTTAGTTCTTACACTGCGATTGTTGTCTATTTGCATCGTTCGTAGAGGTTATACTAAACCTTGAATATCACTAACCCATGGCTTGATCAATGGTCAAAGTGAAAGGCAAAACTTGGAGGTGGAATTATATGAGAGCTCATCAAGTCCATAGAAATGCATATAAGTTTCCGTGTGTGAAAAAGATTAGATTCTTCAATGTTGATATCGCTAAGAGAGCATGGGCATGGATAGGAAATTTCTGAATCTAAGGAAGAATTCCTCAAGAGAAACTTTCATAGGAATACACTTCTGATTTTACGGTTTGCATTTGATTGGTCCATTTCAATTCTTCAACTCTTCTTCTTTCGGCATCCTAATAAAGCATGAAAGAAACTTAGTCAATCATCATTTTCATTGGAATCTCCACTTCTTCGGTGAATAGTACTTCTTTTGCTCTTCTATGGTTCTGGTATTGTGGTCCTCACTGTGCGACGATGATATTCATTTCTTTTCAGTACTTGTCCATGAATCCCAATATCATATCCCATACGTACATAAATAAGAGAAAAAACAAAACAAAGCAGAAATTCTTGCTCTTCGATGGATTTCTTGACAAAATTGTTTTGTTATCACAACTGCAATGAATGGTAACTTTTAATATTTGTCTGGTTTTGAATTTTTATGCAGGCCAAGAGGACTATAACAGGCTGAGGCCTCTTAGTTATAGAGGAGCTGATGTCTTCCTCCTTGCCTTTTCCCTAATAAGTAAGCCAAGCTTTGAGAATGTTTCAAAAATGGTATGCCTCTTTTTCGCCTATCTTGCAATTTAACCCATCTTACGTCCTTTGATTATCAGGTCAATAATTCCCTTTACTTGTCTAATCACATCTTTTTGTCTCCTATCTTTTGCCTTTTGCCTCCCTGTAATGTTGGAGAAGTGGGTCCCTGAGCTAAGGCATTATGCTCCATTAGTGCCAGTTGTTCTTGTGGGCACCAAACTGGGTAACTATGCCTTCATCCTACTGGATTTCACTAATTCTGTAGATATTTGTGATGGTGTGTGTCTCTTGCTTTTCAATGAAGTTTCCAAAGGTGTTTCTTGATTGACCAATTTTTTTTGGAAGGACTAAGAAATTGAAAAGTGACGGTGATTGAAGTGTCTCCTACCGCTCGTCCCCTTATTTTCTTCAGAAGAGTGATAAAGCTCCTTTTTCGTTTCCTTTTCTTTCTTTTGCATTGTGAAAACTAAGCGAAGAAACTTCAATGGCATTCTATAAAAGTATATATTAGTTTATATGTGCACACGAATGTATATACGTACTTTGAACCAAGTACATCTGGAATTAAGGCTTTTTTTGGAGTTTGAGTAATACGTATGTTTCGCTATGGAACTGAATTAGGACAAAACTCGGCTGCTTATGGAACCTTTGAGTTAGCTTACTTATTGGTGACATATAAAATGTTAAGTGGTCTCTCTCTATGTCTTGTCTGCCATCTGCATCTTCTGGCGTCTAAAATTGTTCTATCGAAAGGCAGATTTGAGAGAAGATAAGCAGTTCAAAATGGATTATCCTGGCGCTTCTACCATTTCTACAGAACAGGTATGCACTTTGAATTTGGAAGTTCTGATCTAGAAGCACCATGAAGTGTTTATCATATGTGGAATCGCTGATGCAGAATGTTTAATATTCAGTAACCTTCAGAAAATTGAAGTGCTAATCTTGCAGTTAACTTACGCATTGTTGTTTTGTTCAAGGAGATGAAGGAAACTAACTTTGTAACTTGTACGTTGGATACTTATCAAATTCAGCAAGTGCTTCACTACTCTAGTAGTTTACAAGAAAAATTTAAGGACAAAAACTCTAGCAGCAATTTTCCCCATTCCCCACAAATGGATTTCCCCTTATAAAGAATACTAATGCTCCATGAGTTGCTTGGGTTGTCCTCCTTGGCTTCTTTTGTTTAATTCTAAACGGTTTAACCACATGTTTGGATCCGGGTTTTTGTAGGGTTTAACTTTTGCTTCCTTATGATCACAGGGTGAAGAACTAAAGAAGCAAATAGGAGCAGTGGCATATGTAGAGTGCTGCGCCAAAACACAGCAGGTTCGTATCACCTCTTTTTAATGTGTAAGCAATTACTTATGCATCCAACCTTCCTTGAGGACTCAAGTCTACATTTGGCATGCCACTATAGACCATTGAATATTCATATCTTGAAATCGTGCATTGACGGATTGCCTTAAATACTGCCCGACACGTATAAGTGTGTTCGTTAATCTAGAGTATGGTTATCCATTTTTATATTACCAGCATCTACTTAGCTGAAAGCTGGTGGAAAAAAGTGACTTCCAATGGAGGCAAGCTTTGTTTTCAGGGAAGACTTTCACCGTTAAAAATGGCCTATAAATCTATGAAATAAGGCAGCATCAAAGATAGAAGTCCAATGGCACTAAGTTTTATAAGGAGTCCCCTCTTCAAGTTGTCATCATTCGCACCCTGGTCTCAAGCAAATTAATCTTAATACTGTCACAAACATGAAGGCAATGTAAATGAATATTTGGATCCCTGCATTCATGTAATGGAATTTATACTTCCATTTGCACTAGCTTTGCGAGTTTTGTTATTCGCAGTCAAATCGTCGGTTGGACTGTCTGAAGAAAACAGAATAAAATCAGAAAATCCTTTATGTCCAAATGATGGAGGGAATTGAGTCCAGTTTAAAACATATGTTTTTGCTCTTTCAAAGTGCAGAATGTGAAAGCTGTCTTTGATGCCGCAATCAAGGTGGTTCTCCAGCCTCCAAAGCCCAAGAGACAGAAGAGAAAACTGAAAGTTTGCCGCGTACTTTAACCACGGCAACTAATTATTGGAATAGTACTGATGCTCATCTTGTTCTATATAAACTTTTCTCTCATCTCTTTTCTGTCATTGGGGTGTTTAGGTTTCTCCCTTTGATTCTTTTGGTCCAATGTTTTTGTGTGGGGATTAAATGTGCCAGTTTGTTGTGCTAGTTCCCTTGTGTAATTTGTATAGGAGTATTTAACAAGATTTATCTACGCGATTTGGCGATATTTGTACTCTCTTGTATGGTTGTAGTATATGGAAAACACGGCCTAAAAGGTGATACTTCTTTTGGTTGGTGTAATGTACCATAGATAATATATTTTATAAAATGAGCACAACACCAGACTAGTTGAGCATGAATATCTCAGTCTCTTTAAGGAGATATAGCTTCTGCGATGGGTAAATTCTCAATAACCTACGCAACAGACTACAAGCTATTATCCTCCGAGATACAACAGCCTAACTACCAAGTTGTGTACTATCAGGTTGTGTGACTCTTACATAACTTGATAGTTGGACTTGGGCTGTTGTATCTTGGGCGAGCCCAAAGCTCCACCAAAGGAATACCTTTCTTTGCCCAAAAAAATAAATATAGAGAACTGTTAAAAAGTTAATTTTTTTACTTCTACTTTTCTTGATACAATTCTAAAGCTGCCTTTTATAGCATTTGTAAATCCCCTGACACTCTATGCAATGAAACAACAAACTCTACAATTTAGCTTCATTAATGAATTAACATAAATTAATTACTCAATCAGTTAAGTTAACCACCAACTCTACAATAACTCAGACGTTGTAAATGAAACTTGAATGATAAATGCTTAACGTCAATAATTACTTAATAAAACGATTCATTTAATATACAAATGTAACAACACTTTCCAATGGAAACAAGGACAAAATATGTCTAATCATTGGAAAATTTATGAAGTCCGGACCTTGTAATTTCCAATTTCATTGCTTATAAAGTACCATGTAAATATGTACTATAGTACTAATAACGAGTAATTGCTCAGTCAACGTACCTAAACATCATAATAGAGGATATTTCTTTTTGTTGGTGTAATATACCGCAGATAAATCTTTAATATTTACTGTAATAAAATAAGCACACACACAAGCTAAGGCTATGAGTATCTCGTTCTCTTTAAGGAGATATATCTGCAATAGGTAAATTCTCAATAACCGATGCAATAGACAAGTTATTCTCCCCCAGGGTACAACAGCGCAACTATCAGGTTGTGTGGCGCTTACACAATCTCATAGTTGGGCTGTTGTATCCTGGATGAGCCCAAAGCTCCACCAAAAGAACATCTTTCTTTGCCCACTAATATTAGATATAGAGAATAAGTAGAAAGTTAATTTTTTACTTCTACTTTTTCTTGATACAATTCTATGGTTGTATGAAGGCCTTTTATAGCCTTTGTAAATCCCCTGACACTTAATGCAATAAAACAACAAACTTTACGATTTCGTTTCGTTAATGAAGTAACATAAATTAATTAAGTTAATCAACAACTCTACAATAATTTAGGTTGATAAAACATTTCATTTAATATACAAATGTAACAACACTTTCCTATGGAGACAAGGACAAAATATGCCAAATCATTGGAAATTTTTTGAAGTCCGGAACTTGAATTGGTTATAAAAGTACCATGTACATATGTACTATAGTAACTGATTGTTGATCAACCTACCTCAAACATCATAAGAAGTTCGAACATGGTTTGATGTAAAAAAAATCTCAGTAAAACGGTTTGGAAAGGGATGGCTAAAGTAGTGGAATTCCGAATTCCCATGGATGTGACTTGAGAGGCGTCGGTAACCATTGTTCCAAAAGAGAGGGCAGATAACCTAACGCGGCCGCCATTACCGTCCAACCAAAATGTGACTATGGTCTGATACCTTTCAGGTGTTATCAATCCCTTTAAAGTAATCAATTCACAAGAATTTATCGAAAACTGATCCGAAAACCTGAGTTATTAAAAAATATCTCTCCGCATAGTAAATAGTAAAGTAACATCAACTTCATAGTGCAGGCATGTAGGTCCCATCCTACATGAATCAGCCTCCCTCAGATCAAGGTAAAATTGGGTACCCCCACTAAGCTTGTGACATGAAGAAGGAATGATTGAACCTCAATTTGAGGTGGATTGCATGATCTTCCTAACCAAAACACATACACACAATCACTCCCTCTTCCCCTCTTTTAAGACAGTCAGCTTCAACATATTGATATTGATATAGGGTACTTTACCTGATCAAAAAAAAAATATAGGGTACTTTACTTCGTATCTTTTTCTGGGTAACCCCTCTGTGTGAGGGAATGATTTACAAAATGAAAGCAATCTTCCCCAGTATATCAGTTCTGTCTCTGACCTTGGCTGCAGTCATCTATCTCTGCATCTGGGCTCAACCCTTCTCCAAATCTTTCATTTCTGTCCAGAACATCCCCAGCTGTTCTCAATCATACTCTGTAAGTCCATCACTCTCAATTCCTTCATCAAAATTGATCTCTCTTTGCCTAAATAATGCATAGTTATGAATTCCCACTGCATTTTTCAACTCACCTAATCTTTCGTGTCGTGTTCGGGTCGCGTTGTCGTGTCGTGCCGTGTCAAAAGTCCTACTTTTAGCTAAATTTTTATTTATTTTTCGTGTCAGGCATACGCACCCCCAATAGTGATACAGAGTACCCCAGCAGACGAGCTTGAATCAGCTCTGCAAAAAGCTTCGATGCCCAACAAGACTGTGATCATCACCGTAGTAAACAAAGCTTACGTGACCCCACACAAGGAAAATTTCCCTTCAATGCTTGATCTCTTTCTGGAGAGTTTTTGGCTGGGGGAAGACACTCGGCCGTTGCTCGATCATCTGTTGGTGGTCGCTGTCGATCAGACCGCGTACGACCGGTGCGAGTTTCGACGGCTGCGGTGTTACAGATTGGAAACGGACGGTGTGGATTTCGAGGGGGAGAAGGTTTACATGTCGGATGATTTTATTAAGATGATGTGGAGGAGAACGGTCTTCCTGGTGGATGTGCTAAAGCATGGGTATAACTTCGTCTTCACGGTACGGTATTACTGTACTACATTTACTATGGTGTTTGCACTTATATATTCGCATATATGGGCGGAGTCAAGATTTATGGATTTTGTGTTAACGGGGTTAAAAATTAAATTCGCATGCGGGTTAGTTTTTCTATTTACCAATCCAAAGAAATTAATAACTAAATTAAGAGGTTAATTATAAGATAAATAAATATCGATTGATAAATGTGTTTTTAATTTACAATTGGATCTCAGGGCTTTTTGTGTTTTGAGGAGGGAAATGATTTTCACAACTCCTTTTATATATAAACACTTTTTTTTTTTCACTGTGGAATTATCCAATTAGATTTACATTATAAGTCACTTTTTCTATATGAAAGACAATTTGATACTTTCAAGTGAATAAAGACAAAAAAAAAGAAGAAGAAAAGAATAAGAGTGTTTGAGGGATAAAACGAGGTTTGAAAAATGAAAATCATTTTCCTTTGAAAATAATGCATCGTTAATTTGTAATAATATCAAATCTTGAAGGGAAGAGAGCATTTAGATTTTATGCACACTTAAAATAAGTTTGGCACACTGTAAATATTTTTTTGCATATCAAAAGTAGTAAGGTTTGATTACAAACTATCAAAATGTCCTCGTGCAAAATCAAAATGAGTAAACTCGAACACTTGTCCCATACCATAACACCTCTAAGGATTATTCAAGTACTATTTTTAAAAAAAAAATCGAGACAAGTCATTCTCTTATAATACATTATAAAAAAAATCGTAAAAAGTCGATTTTTTTTCAAAAAATCAAGTTATTGGAATACCCCTAAGTCTTGATCTCTCTGCCTCTCTCCATTTTTTAGATTCAAAAACCTCTCTCAAAAGTACTTTCAAACTTATGATCGATATTTTTCATTTTCAACCTTCAAAAAGATAGGTTTGACTTGTTATTTAGGGTCGTAAGGGTATTTGTCAAGGTGCTTAGAATAGACTACTCCCATGACAATAGGGGGAGGGTGTTGTCTAGACAGTATGCATTTTGTTCCTATCTGAATTGTCTGTGTTTGGCGATCAATGTCTTAGATTTGTTTGGACTCAAACAAATTTGCACTGTTTATTACTGAATTGATCTGGACCGTTGATCGTGAAACACAAATTGTTTGGATGGCATGATCAGAATTATTACCGCTTGTTAAAAAACTTGAAGGAAGTGAATGCTTTACACTGCTACGTACGTACAACCTTCTTTTTTTTTCTTCACGGTAAGGTATTACTACATTTACTATGGTGTTTGCAATTATATTCGCATACATGGGCGGGGTCAGGATTTATGGGTTGTGTTAATGGGTTAAAAATTAAATTCACATGTGAGTTAGTTTTTTCTATTTACTAATTCAAAGAAATTAATAAATAAATTAAGAAGTTAATTATAAAATACAGTAAATAAATATTGGTTGATAAATGTATTTTTACTTTACAATTGGTTTTGAGGGCTTTTTATGTTTTGAAGAGGGAAATGATTTTAACAAACCCCTTTTATCCTCAAACAATTCTTTTTTGTTTTTAATCACCGTGAAATTACTAAATTACCCTTACATCATGAGTCAATTTTCCTATATGAAGGGCAGTTTGGTACTTTCAAGTGAATAAAGATAATAAAAAAAAAGAGTGTTTGGGGGATAAAACGAGGTTTGAAAAATGAAAATCATTTCCCTTTTGAAAATAATGCATCGTTAATTTGTAATAATATCAAATCTTGTAATAATATCATTTCCCTTTAGATTTTATGCACACTTAAAATAAGTTTGGCACGCTGTAAATATTTTTTTGCATATCAAAAGTAGTAAGTTTTGATTACAAGCTATCAAAATGTCCTCGTGCAAAATCAAAATGAGTAAACCCGAATACTTGTCCCATACCATACACACCTCTAAGCGTTATTCAAGTTTGGGCTTGAAACTCGAGAAAGCTTTGTTTACTTGGGTTTTCAAAACCTTCCCCCAGATCTCTCTCTGCACGGTTTTAAATAAGGGGGTGTTTCACTAATAAAAAATTATTATTTTAAAAAATCAAGACTGATCATTCTTTCATAATACATTACATAAAAAACCGTAAAAAGTCAATTTTTTTTCAAAAAATCAAGTTAGTAGAATACCCCTAAGTCTTGATCTCTCTTTCTCTCTCCATTTTTTAGATTCAAAAACCTCCCTCAAAAGTACTTTCAACCTTATGATCGATATTTTTCACTTTCAAGCTTCAAAAAGATAGGTTTCACTTGTTATTTTGGGTTGTATTTGTCAAGGTGCTTAGAATAGACTACTGCACATTTCTTCTGAAAGTATCGGGGTGCATGTTGTTCCTTTGCATGTTGTCAAATTTGGGTTGTTCGTGTTTGGCAATGGACGGCTTGGATCACATCTTGTCTAAACACATCTGAACTGTCCGCTACCAAACAAATCCGAGCCGTCCATTGCCAAATACGGATGACCCAGATTGGGGATAACATAGATGTTGGCCCTTTAGGGACAACAACATCCCCCAATTTGCATTTAATATGTGACAAATTTAACCACATGCCCATGAGAATTAGGGGAGGGTGTTGTCCAGACAGTATAGACAGTATGCATGTTGTTCCTATCTGAATTGTCTGTGCTCGGCGATCAGCGTCCTAAATTTGTTCGAACCCAAACGTATCTGCACCGTTTATTACCGAATTGATCTGGACCGTTGATCGTCAAGCACAAACGGTTCGGATGGCATTACCAAAATTATTACTGCTTGTTAGTAAAAAACTTGAAGGAAGTGAATGCTTTATACTGCTACCTACGTACAACCTTTATTTTTTTTGAACCATAAACATAACCTTTATGGCTTGGTTTGGCTAAATTAAAAAAACTAGTTTTTTGATTTTTTGGTTTTGTTCTTATTCAAAAAAATTTTTGTATTCGTTAGTTTTCGGTCGATTTTTGAGGTTTCTTAGCTTATCTCGACGAGAGGAATCTAAAAAGTATAAAATTATTAGTCAAATTTTAAGTTTTGTGAACAAAGAGGAAAAATAATCCAAAAAATTTTAGATTCCTTTCGTCGAGACAAGTCAAGAAACCTCAATAAATAGACCGAAAATCAACAAATACAAATTTTTTTTAAATAAGGACAAAACCAAAAAACCAAAAAATTAATTTTTTTAATTTATCCAAACCAAGCCTATATTAAATTGAAATAAAATTACAAAAAGGACTTCGCTAAAGATTGTGAGCCTCGTGTGGCCTCAATTGCACAAACATACCAGAATGTTATTGGGGATATTTTGGACGTACGTACAACCCCGAAATGCTAGGTGTGAATGTGTGTGTCGTAGCTTTCTTGTCTGATGATGTAGTACTGTCCTACTTTTACGGGGAATTAAATCCTCTGTCCGAAATTTTTGTTCCTCTTTTCCGCTGAACTTCCGGTCATTGGATCACGGAATTAGGGGTGGGGTGGCTATAGTGAGCTCGGTTTGACCGTCCGATTTGCAATGGACGGTCCAGATTAATGAGGTTTAAATTATTTGTAAAACATTTATTTAAAGTATAAGATGATCTGGACCGTCGATTACGGATCGAACGACCGAGCTGAGCTCACTACACTCCTCACTACAGGGTTTCCGTTTCCATGGATCACATGAAAATTTTAAAACAAAACACAAAAAAAATCTACCATCCAACGACCCAAAATAACTCGCCATAGAGACAAAACTATTTTTTGGGCACAGGGAATCTTAGACGCTTTTATGGTGATTTTGTTTCTTTTGTGATTGTCACTAATCGCACTGTGCATTTGAGCATACCTCTTTTTCAAAGTTGTAATAACTCTAATCCGTGGTCACACTTTTTTGTCTTTTCTTTTCATTTCAAGGAGAGGTGTCGGTCGTCACAATTATTGCATAAATATCTAGATAATTTCCCAGCTAACCCATTTCACATGACCACTATGATCACTTCTCCCAGCATCATTTGATTAGTCAAGTTGGCTTCACTCACATTAACCACAAAGCGTTAATCCGGTTAGTTAGTGGGTTTATTTCCCACAAATTGACCTCGATTACTGGGATAAGATAGCAAGAAAGTAAGTTCTTGTGAATCCCTTAGTTCCGACTTCGATGGTCTGTCTTTGACCGGACTGAAGAGAAAATTAGTCGAGGTATTATAACCATCGAAACCAAAAGAAAAAGCTCCAGGCACTTTAGGAAAACAAGAAATAGTCTCACTGATCATGACATTAATTAAAGACGAAGCAAAGCTGGAAAACATTGATTCATTTTACTCCTTTAGACTTTTGTTTAACATCCAAGCTTTTAACTTAACCAGAAGCATTTGTCAAAAAACTTAACTAGAAGCACATGACTTGTCTAGGAGTGGAGTAATGTTCCAATCATTCAAGTCAATCTATAGTAACACACCCACCCCACCCAAGGGTTATCCCAGTGGTGCGGGCAGATATCAGGCTTTGAGGAAACTCCTTTAGGTCTAGGGTTCGATTTCCCGTTGAGTGAGTACCCTGAACATAAGTGGTGGGGCCGTGATGATGTGGCTGTGCTAGTTTTTCCGGAGGTTTGGGTTGTACAGTCAGGTTTAAGGGCCTGGCTATAGGACTGTTATTCCGTCATAAAAAAAATGAAAAAAGAAGTCAATCTATAGTAGGCCATTGATAGATAAATCTGGTAAAGAAACAAAAATCACCTCCAAGTTCCAACCATTACACATAGAGTTCGAACTCGCAACCTCTAAATGAAAAAGTAGGGAAAATACATAACAAGCTAGTAAGTTTTTATCTATAAAACTTGATATTGAGTTATTTCCATTGCCGGAGGAAACAAAAATTTCCTCCAAATCAATTGCATTGCATTATGTGTCCAAACCGTGGTCCCAAGTATTAGAACATAGACATGTGGCGCAATGCAATGGATTTGGAGGAAACATTTGTTTCCACAGACGGTGGAAATAATTTAAATTCATAAAATTTATGCTCGTAAATTATGTTTCTTATTAACGTCGTCCGCATCTTTGGATTTGTGGTTTCTCACTTTGCTTATTAGATAGCGATATTACGATGAATGATGTCAATCCTAATAAGTTCATGCTATATGCAAAAGCTTATGCAATCTTAATTCAATCTATACAGAATGAAAACTGAAATTAGCCGTGGATTGACGTAAATTAACACAGTTGGAGACCCGCGCAAATTGTTTTGCATCGTTTGTTTGTGTTCTTGCTTGATTCATTCTTTTGTGTGCTTGTGTGCGTTGTGCCGAAGAATCTGCAACACATACCTTCGTCTAATGCCAATCTCTATTTGACTGCAGGACACCGATATACTCTGGCTCAGAAACCCATTTCCAAGACTAGGAACAAACGAAACCGAAGATCTACTAATTAGCGACGATTCATCCGACAGCCCGTATGCTGAACTCTTGCTCAACACGGGCTTCTACTACATCAGATCAAACAACAAGACCATCTCACTATTTGAGAAATGGCAATCAATGAAAGACAACTCCACGGGGATGAAAGAACAGGACGTTTTGATCAGTTTGAGAAGTAAGGGCGTGTTTGGACAGTTGGGAGTCAATATGAGGATATTGGACACCCTCTACTTCAATGGGTTTTGTAGCAATAAGACTGATGTGGGTTTGGCGGTGACGGTTCATGCTACTTGTTGCCGGAGCATAAGCGCAAAGGTGGAGGATCTAGCAGCGATTCTTGGTGGTTGGAGGAGGTTAAGGGGGGAGGCCTCCTCCATGGGTGGTGGTGACGGTAGGGAAAATGGGGGTGGGAATGGGACAGTGGGGTTGTTTCAGTGGACTAGGCATGTTGCTTGTTGGAATTCATGGAAAGAGGATAATGAGACAATGATTTAGACAACAATTTAGAGATTGGTTACAGGCTATTGATAAAGTTTGAGTTTAGTTGCCAATTGAGATTTTAGGATTTCGAAATAAGGAATTCTATCCCCGAAGAACATTTGTTTGAGTTCCACTGTTTTCTCAACCATATGAAAATCGTCACGAAGTAAGAAAACACACCGCACGAGGACTCAATTCCCATAAGCATTGTACTACTACTCAATGCAAAAATAAGAAACAAAAACAAGCTACAAGGACAGGTTCTTTTGAATACCAGCTGGACTAAACATCTGTCTCTTGAAATAACTGGTCAACCTCTGCTATGGTGCTTCGAGCTTCATCAATTTCTTGCCCTTCTTTGTGATCTGACTCCTCCAACTCAGCCTGAAACCAAACATACTATTACCATAGTGAACACCGCAAAATTGAATTCTTCACGTTTCATACTCCTGCTAATTGTGTGTCTATAAAATGACATGGAGAGAGACATTCTTTCAAAAAAACCTACTCCAGCATCCAGTTTGCTTAGAACCAATGTGGTTAATTACACCTGATACATCAGCAAACAAAAATGGTGCAAAGGTAAGTAATTTGTCCTTTCAAGTCTGTTTGCCGATGGAACAAGGTTGTTTTGTTCTTATCATTGGAAGTAAAGCACTTCTAGTGCCCAACTTTATTCTTGTTGAAGTGCTTAGCAAATATATTTGTGAGAATTAGATTTGCCCATAAGATAGAACGCAGCAGATAACAGTGACCATCCACTAGTGAAGTAGTGATCCATATTAGGATGGCCAAAGTTAACACCAACGTTCAAAGAACATCTTCTCCATTTAGCAAAGAAAAATTTGACCCAGCTTAATCTAGAACACGTTTAAGAACCAACAAAAGCGGGATGAGAGAGAGAACAAATATTCTTCAAAAGGATAACCCAGATTTATTTTCTTTTTCGTGGAAACGAAGATGCAGCCTAGAATTTATGGGTTCCAGAGCAGCTATTAACCTGAAGTACCACAGGCAGTAAGATATGATGCAACCCTGTGGCTGCTCACCAGATAAACCAGCCCCATGAAAAACCTAGTTCAAGTGCGATAGGAAACTCAAATCAAGGTTAAATCTAGTTTTCCATGTAGGTCAATGCAGTTTTGGTAATTCCTACATAGAAATTTCCAATGCAACACATTGACAAGCTGAACAAACTCCAATCGAATGTGATTTGATTTGCCATTTTAGGTTAATATAAATTGAACTAACTATCATATAGCACCGACACAATGCATTGTAAGTGAGAGAATACCAAGGTTCCTTTCAAGTCAGTTAATGCAGCCTCCAGACGTTTGTGACAATCAGGAATCATCATCCTGGATTCAGCCAGCACATTTTCCTGAATCAAATTCCATGCCAAACAAGAAGATTTCAAGACCAGAACAGTCATCTATATTTTTAAATTACAAGTCCATAACCTTATCAATATTATGATAATATGCAAATCAATTCCTACGATGTGGTTGGCCATTCTCAGTGATGTTGCAATTGCTTGTAATGAACTTTAAACGAGGAGAATTCAATTTTACATGGGCAAACTCCATATTCACAGAGTCGGAAGCAAGCAAAACTGCCAGAAACAAATCTGAGAGATCATTCCCACATATCAAGATCAGCTGCCTGTTCCTTTTGTGAGAAATAACTTGGAACACCTTACAACAAATTCAAGCTCATAAGAAACAACTTGGACTCCAACATGGTCCATATTACAACACGCTCCAACTTGAACCACCAGAAGTGTATAACTATGGTTTGCCTCATGAATAGTTTCTTACCATTCAGCAACGCATAAAAAACAAAGGCATATTATGAGTGAAAGGGGATACAAGGCAGATTCTCTCAACTATGTGCACTAACTTTACTACAACAATAACAATAACATAAACCATCTAGTCCCCCGTCATTGGAGGTATGGGCGGGGAAGATTGAAGACAAACCTAACCCTTGGCAATATGCAAAGTGTCCACTTTCAAAATACCATTGAGACAGTGGCCCCCTAAACATGTACACTAACTTTACTATTTCAGGTAATTCAGTGAACACATTAGAAAAACTGATGAGCAGCAAATGCATTCAGGCACAATAAGATTTAAACCTCACTTTATGTAGCATAAATTATTTCTTTCCAGAAACCAGTCTAGACAGAAATACAATGAAGTTCACAGCGCAATGCCAAAAAGATCAGCAATTCTAAAATACTCCCAAGAATGAGTGACTAAGTTTGTAGATTAAGGTAATAGATAAGCATAACAGATGACATTGACGACTGACAGAAGACTAATTTGGCAGGTAGAATATTATCCAAGGATAAATCTCAATAGCCCATAATACAAAGACAATTTCCTAAACAACAAACCCAAGAGAGAGATAAAGGATAGAAGGCTAAAGACGCACTTGGCTTAAAATAAAATTCAAAGATATGCGACCATTAATTTACAACTCAATAACATAATGTGTTGCCAATTAATTATGCCATAACAAAGAAGAATAAAAATTAGAAAGCTAAATTAGAAGCCCAAATACCTGCTGTTTAAGGTCATAAGGATCAGCTCCTTTGTCCTTCATATCAGTGGTCTTTGCAGCTTCTCTCTCAACCTCTTTCTCGTATGAATTTAGCTCCTTAACAATACGTTTGCAAGTAGCAGTCTTGATTTTCAGATTTCTAAGAGTAGCCATGCTAACTAAGCCTGCGAAAAAGAGACAATCCCCTTTTATTGGCAATAAATATCAAAATCCGGTCAAGGAAATAAGTGTAACAACTTCCCTTTCCGATTACCTCTGTCATTGTGTGCCTAAACCACGTCGTAGGGTTTTGGGGAAAAAACACAATGCACAAAGCAGGGTCTCTTAAATGTATTGTACTTAACCTTAACGGGGTAGGCCTCATGGTCAAGGCATGTACGTAGGGGTTTGCTCTCTGACCAAATTACTTACATACTCTGAAAATGACCGAATTATCCCAATATAATGATCTAAAAGTCACTAGGCGTCAGATGGGCAGAGGAGTGGCGCCTAGCACCTAGCAGCCAACTAGTCACCGCTTAGGCCGATTTTTTTTTTTTTTGATCCACGCTTAGGCCGATTTTAATCCAGGTATAAAATAGACCCAGGTATAAACTTGCCGACAAAAGCCAATTTATAGAACTGAAAACATGCTTGAGGGTCAAGGCCATCAAGATTATTTGTTCAGTATAATTTCCAGACAAAAAAAAAACTCCAAACTAAATATGATGGAAACAAACATCTTTGGAGGTCACCACTGACATCACAGTAAATCAAAATCAAAGAGCTATCCGCAAGCAAGAAAGCCATTCCCCATTCAGAACCGAAACAAGTATTCCCAAAAGAATTAACGGAGGTCTTAGCTAAAATCAAGTACAGTAACAAATATTCAAAATACATATAGAATAAAAGATGTTTCGATTTCGCATCTGAAATTCTACAGATTCGAAATCAGAAGTTCGATATGGAGATGGAGAGAGAGACAAAGCTACAGATTCGTACCCAAAATTTTGCTAGAGAGAGATAGAGAGAGCGCGGCAGAGGGAGAAAACGATTCACTTGCGCAAAATGGGTTTGACCCTAAGAAATGAGTTCGGTTAGTAGGTGGGTTTGGATTTGTTATTGGGTTTGGGTCCAATTTGTCACCGTGCCATCATGTGCTACAATTTTTTTATTTTCCTTGTCATTCGTCGTTCTTTATTCTATTACATGGGAAAATAGGAGAATGAGACTCGAGCTCGAGATACAGTATAAGGTATTCAAGAACTCTTTATTTGTGGCTTGTGTTCTACAATTTTAATTGGGGTTCGCTACTGTATTCTACAGCATCATCACACTAACAAGCTTGTTTATCAATTTGATTCCACTGCCCATGAGGCCCATGGATGTTGTGCCCTTGGTTCTCCCAATATATATGTTTACGTACGGTGCAAAAAATATCTATACATGTATGTTATATAGGTATGATTCAGCAGTTTAGTTTAGTTTTTTTTTATATTTATTATTATTGTAGATAATGCTGCATGCTGCAAATTCTTCCCAAGCTATCATTGTGCATTTTAAAGCTTCCCATTGTAACTGTTACACTTAACATGTTTTCAAAACAAGAGGCTTGGAGATGGATATTGGGTTACCAAAGTAACCAAGTGGGGTGAAAATTATGTACTGTATCATTTTCCATTGCCGTGTGCTGTGTCAAAATGTACTTTTGAGTTGGCTCAAGTTTTGCTTGTAATGGCCACCACTTTAGAATTGAAGGGCCTGTTTGGATAGAGGAGATGGCGCCCAGATTTGCAAGTGTCCGGATTTGTACTCCCGGCCCCACACAAATCCGGTGTTTGGAATGCAAAATGAGAGGGCGGATTTGGGTCCACCTGCAGGTGGATTTTCCAATGATGGCCTTAGCCCTATCGTTAGCAAATCTGGGCGGTTGTGGTCGATTTTACCCCTCCATGTCCATCTTCTTCTTCTTCTACTCTTTCTTCTTCGACAAACACACACACACACACACACACACACACACAGAGTACTTGAAAGGGGCGGAGGAACAGAGTCTCGATTTGGACTTGGTCGCCACGAAGCCGAGCACCGTCGCCGTCGCCACAATGTTTCTGAGAAATCGGTTCACATTTCTCTGTAGAAGAAGACAGCCCCATTTTATGCCTTCTAGTTAAATCACACTAGAAGCCACTGGAGATTGTTGACATTTGCATTGTGATTCATGTTGTGATATTGTTTTTTTTATAGTTAAAATGGATAATAGTCTTTTGTTTAACTTTATTAATTTTTTTCCGGAAATATATTTTTTAACATCTAATATACTTTAAATATATTTATGTATTTATTACGTATTTATTCTTATTATTATTTTAATTATAAAGAAATTAATGCATCTTGTTTATTAAATTAATAAACTAGGGGTAATTTAATCATTTACCTTCTTATTCTATCATATCCACCCTCCAAATCCTTATTTTCAAATAATCATCCAAACACCTCATATACAAATCCATTATTCTTAGAAAGTAGTCCCACATTGATTACAAATCTATCCAAAACAAATCCGGCATCCAAATGGGCCGGAAAGGTGAACTTATGGTAGTTCCCTCTGGTCGAGGTGGTGATCTTTTGATGCATTTTATTACCATTCGATGGACTATGTGAAACTTAGAAATAGAGCCCTCTAAGATCACGAAATAATTAATCAAGATGATACAATGTCCTCGATTTGCATAATCTTTTCTTTTTTAGGTGGATTCACTTAGAGATTTACATGGTGCGAGTCTCTTGTTTTCTATTATCTTGATGATGGCCATTGGCAATACGGTATTAATTGTTCTAGTTTATTCTTAACTTTGTAGTATCTGTAAGTGATTAGTTGTTAAATAGAGAGCCATCTGAGTGTCATGTATAAAGTTAGATCTCACACTGATGTACGTATTATGTAGATACTTCTATTTGTTAGTAATATGACTTCCAAGTATTATACTTTTGTATATAGGCTTTTGTGTTAAGAGTAGTTAACTTTGTTGCCGATGCTTTAATGCAGGAGGTTCTTTCTCTTTCGTGAATAGTTATGGTTTCCCTCTTTTCATCGACTTGTTCGGTCTACAAATTAAGTAGACAAAATTGTTTTTGGTTACAAAAGACATGAATTTCAGTCTTGTAATTAACAAGAGAAAACTGAATTGGTTTTTGAATATGTGTTTGTAATGTTGTAAGGAATGTTATTTTTTGTTGTTCTAAAACACCAGAAGAAAAAGAGTGTAATCGAGGAATTGGGTGGATTGTATGTGAAGCTTATTTGAAAAGGCTTACTTTTGTGAATAGATAGTGTTGGAGTAATGTAAAGTCAATGGTTGTGGTTGCTTAAAGATTATATTGCGACATGCTTTTAGGCACAGGCACATATAAATGTATATTATGTAAGTAATTCTGGTATCAATTCCAAGGACTATGTTTGCAAATGCTGGCCTTTGCACTTACCAATGAAAATATTTACTTATGTTTGAAACTCATGGCCTTCAAACAAAGATCACCATAAAATCGTAAACCAATGGGCATGAGCAGTCATGCTTTATAAAAAGCCACCCCAACATAGCAATTCAAGATGAACCAATTTTGACAAAGCCAATCCAAACATAGCAATTCAAGACGAACAAACTTTGCTCTACCAATCCCTGCACACAAACCAAAGAGAGCAATTCAAGGCCCGTTTTGGAGTTACTGTAAAAGGAAAAAGGGGAAACACAAAGAATGAAAGAACCCCTTCCGCCCATTTGGATGAGATGTTGTAGGGGCCATAAATATAGAGAGTATTATTTATACTCAGACTCACACATATGGAATGGTTAGCCAACAAAAAGTTTAGAAATCTATTGGCAGGTCCTATTATTTGAAATTTTGGCCCACTGGGTCTTGGGCTAATATTTATTGTTGGAGAGGTCCTGGGGCACAAATATGGTTGGAGATTTTACTTTTTTGTCCATCCTCGTCGTCGTTACTCTTTGTTTTTACTAACCATTTAGGCACTTTCATAGGGTACCTTAGAATTTTAAACACTTTCATAGAGCACCCTACAGTTTAGGGTACCCTAAATTTAGAATGTATATTTTAGAATTTAGACCGTACATTTAAGAATTTAGGGCACCCTACAGTTTAGGGTACTCTACAGTTTAGAATGTACATTTTAGAATTTAGACCATACATTTTCGAATTTAAACCGTATATTTAAGAATTTAGACTGTATATTTAGAATTTAGGGTACCCTATAGTTTAGGGTACCCTACAGCTAGAATGTACATTTTAGAATTTAGATTGTACATTTTAGAATTTAGACTGTTATATTTGAATTTAGGGTATCCTAAAGTTTAGGGTACCATAAATTTAGACCGTATATTTTAGAATTTAGACCGTATATTTAGAATTTAGACTTTATATTTAGAATTTAGGGTACCCTACAGTTTAGGGTACCCTAAATTTAGAATGTACATTTTAGAATTTAGAATGTACATTTTAGAATTTAGACCGTACATTTTAGAATTTAGACCGTATATTTAGAATTTAGAATGTACATTCTAATTTTCAAAATGTACATTCTAATTTTCAGAATGGGGGGTAATTTTGGAAAAAAAGTGTAAAACTTATGTCCAGGACCTAGTGAACTATGCGCATTATTTGTTCCGGACCTTACAAGCTATAAGACTTGTTTATAGGACCCGCCCACAAAACCGGACTAAATAACACCCCTGCAAGGGTGAGATTTATGCGGGTGTCCATAAATATGACACTCTAAATACCCTCGCTAAAATTACCATCCTACCCCAATTAATACCCCCACCTTACCCCAAGTTTGCTACTGCTTGCTACAACTGTGTAATTAAGGTGTTTTTTTATTTGCTTTGCAATATTCTTCTAATAAAAAAATAAAGTACTTCCGCACATAGTTTTTTTTTTCACCAAATTAAACTACTAATAGAAATCTTTAATTTGATACAAAAAATATATTAAAAAAATTATATACTTTAGTATTTGAAAAATAGTGGTCCAAAAAATGCACATTTATTTAGATCTTTACATTTTACACCACTAGAGTTGTAAAGATCTTAAAAAAACTAAACATCTAAATTAATTTTTTAAAAATAATTAATATAAAAATTAATTACAATTAAATCTTATAGCTTAATTAGTTATTGAGTTTCAATAATAAATTACTTAATTATTGAATTTATCTAATTAAAAAACACATAACTAGTAGGAATATGCACATAAGAGCAAAAGAGTCCTATGATAGTTTTTACATCATCCACCCAAACTTAATCCCCCTTCTTACAAAATCATTCAAACCAAGTACTACTTAATCCACCATCTAGGGCTGTCTAGCGGATCGTCCGATCCGCCAATCCGAACCGATCCGAACCATCCGTTGATCCATCCGTGAATGTTCGGTTCGGTTTCCGGATCGAGAATTTTCTATCTAACGGTTCCGGATCGGATCGGATCGGATCCGCTCGATCCGATCAATCCGCTCAATAATCCTTCTTTAATCTGTCAAATCCGCCGGATCCAACTCGATCTGATCCGATCCGTAACCGATCCGTCAATGTTCGGTTTGGTTCCGGATCTTGAAAACCATAATCCGCTCTGAGCGGATCGGATCGGATCCGTATCCGATCCGTCCGGATCCAATCCGTGGACACCCCTACCACCATCCATAAATGTCACATCACTGTGCGATCACCCTCCATATATATTTATCCCCTACTATCTTATACCTCCTCCATATAAAATACTCCTAAAAATAATCCGGTATCCAATCGGGCCGCTTAGGTTTCCTTTTGGTACAACTTCCTCTGCCGCTAATGAAAAGTGACATTTTCCTCTTTGAAGTTTGAAATTAAATTTCACAATGCCTAAAAAAAGGTGATTAATATGTGCTTTTGGTGCACTGTGGTACTTCAGGGATTTTTACCACCATGTATTCACATGCGATTCAATGATAATGCTTACCAAGTCCAACTACCTTCGCGCTTGAACATCTCCAACACTTTCAACGTGCAACACTTGCTACCCTATTTCTCGGAGGACACTATTGTAACTTGAGGACAAGTTTCTTTTTAGTAGGGGATTCATGATGTAGTAGTTTATGGTGTTTACTGTTATTATTTAATAGTTAAGGGAGGTCTTTTGTCATTTTATGTCTTTAATGTAAGGGGGTAGTATAAGTAGTATAAGAGTCTTTGTTTTGAGCAGTTTTTTTTTTATCATTTTAAGAATATAATTATCAAGAGTTTTAACTCTTTGTATCCCATTTTGGGAGTTTCTCTCACTAGAAATCTCAATGAAATATTCTGGTTGCATTAATTTTATCTCATCCGATTAGCAATGAGCAAGAAGAAAATAAATGATAACTGGGAAAGAAAGAATCTATTGAAAGTTGGAAACCAAACACGAAAGTAAAATATTGAATTAAAAGCAACATTACCTTCACATATGCTACACCATCAACGGTAGATAACCCCATGCATTCCACTAGAACTTGTCCCCTTGGTGGGATTATATTATCCACCTAGCTTTTGTGCATAAGATTCCTAAGAATCACATTTAACCCCATTATGACTAAACGATCAAGTATATCACCGATAGTCATCGTAATAGGCATGTTTGAGCTCATTCACAACACCTAGGTATTCTGTTGACATCAATATGAATTCCTCCTAGTCGATTATGGATTCAATGTGTGATTTCACTCAACAAAATTCTACGCCCACAACGGTAGCCATTGTGTTAGAGAGAGAGAGAGAGAGAGAGAGAGAGAGAGAGAGAGAGGAAAGGGCGAGAGAGTTCTTGTGAGAGAAAGAGAGAGAGAGAGGTTCTTGTGTTCTTGGAATAGGACCGTTGGGAGAGACGCGGGATACATCAGGTGCAAGTCTGTTCTACTATTTATCTTTAAAATGTCTACAAATAACATTCACAAGCAGAATAATACTTCATCTGTCTCTTTTTAAATGTGTTCTTGCGTTCTTGGAATAGGACCGTTGGGAGAGACGCGGGATACATCAGGTGCAACTCTGTTCTACTATTTATCTTTAAAATGTCTACAAATAACATTCACAAGCAGAATAATACTTCATCTGTCTCTTTTTAAATGTGTTACATTGTAAATTCAATTTATTAAAGAAATATTATTATTACACCTTTCATATCAATTTTTTTCTCCACTTTAAACTTTTCATATTAACTTTTACCTTTACTTTCATAAATTGTCCTCCTCTTTTACCCGTTAACTCTTTACCTACTACTTTTTGAAAAGGGCAAAATGATAATTGTATAAACTTTTACTCATTAACTTTTCAACCCACACAGTTATTTAGAGATAGCCCAAAAGGGAAAGTTAAACACTTAAAAAGGGATGGAGGGAGTACAATACTTCACAATAAATACACAAGGGTAAAAAGGTTAGAATTAACTTTCATTACGGTTCATTTGGATACCAGATTAATTTGGGGGTATTATATTCGATCAAATTTTGACGAAATTCGAACCATTCAATGAGTTTAAAACGTGTTTTTAAGGGCCTACGCATGGAATCATAAAAAAAATGACAAGTAAGTACTTGATCCGAGCAATATTCAACAAAACTGTATATATAAGGTTTTTATCGAAAAGAGCTCGGATCAAGTCTTTTCTGGTCATTTTTTTATGATTCCTCATGTGGACCCTTAAAAACGTGTTTTAAACATATTGAAAGTTTCAAATTTGATCCAAAAAAATGAGTCCTACACTTTAGCAAAGTGTGGGACCTCATTTTACCCGAACACCGTAGTAGTAAAGCTAACCTAACAGGTAAAGTATATAATTTTTCGAATTTTTTTTGTCGAATTAAAGATCTCTATTAGTAGTTTAATTTGGTGTAAAAAAAATTACATGTAGAAATACTCTTTTTTTATCTGAAGGAAATTGCAAAGCTAACTAAACAAGCCACAATAAGCCAACAATGTAAAATACTCAAGTATATAATTTTTCAAAAAAAATTCGTATCGAATTAAAAATCTCTAGCACTAGTTTAATTTGTTGCAAGAAAGTAAAAAAATATGCGTGGAAGTACATTATTTTTTTGATCCGAAGAAAATTGCAAAGTAAAAAAAATTCCCACCAGTAGTAGCAAAAGAGGGGGGGTGGGTCCGGGGATATTATTTGGGGTAGTTGGGTAATTTTATCAGGGGTATTAGGGGGTGTTAAATATAAGCACGCCTGTGTTGTCTAACACCCACATTGTAATATTTAGTCTAGGTGTGAATAATACCCCTGCACTATTTCTTGCTAATATTTTTTTTTTTTTTGAGATTCATTATGTTAGTATGCATGTTTAGAATTTAAAACATAATTAGTTTAGGCATGTTTAAGGGTTTTTATTTCGGTTTTATGCCATGTTTAGTTAAATTATTGTCTAGCTTGTAGAATGTCTGTTTTGCCCTTACATGTTTAGTGTAGTTTCAAATCACTTTGTATCCAAACACTTGCACGTAGTTGCCACCTATGTATGATTTAATCTTCAATAGTGATAGAGACACAAACTTTGTGACACAATCAACCACAACCTCACTCACATGGGGTGTGTGGCCCGCACGTGGGGTCCATGTGGGACCCACACCCCATATGAGTGGGGTTGTGGTTGGTTGTGACACAAAGTTTGTGTCACAATCATTTTTGTTTAATCTTCAACGTAGTTGTTACTTTATCCGGGTGAAGTATCGTACATGACGTATCCTATCGTTATGTTGCTCGCTTAAACACTCGAAAAGCTTGTATTTTAGTCATTACCCTATTCAAATGGTTCTTCTCACGTAACGTACCCTATCATTATGATGCCCACATAAACACTCATAAATGACTTATTTCTAGTCGTTACTTTGTCCACATGCATATTTACATTTGTACCATGTTGTTACTCTGTTCAAATGCATATTTACATTTCTACCCCAAATCCCCAATCGTTGTGATGTCCGCATTATTCTATGCATGTTGTCTGTTTCTAGCGGTTATGCTATTTGTTTGGTCCCAACTTGTAAAATTACTGTTTTGCCCCCGTATTTGCATATTACATTATTAATTTGTTGTCCCGCCCTCATGGTCCTTCCATGAGTAGCTTGTCTATGCATATGGTTTTCTAATTGGGTTACTTTCCTAAGCTAGCTCAGTTTTTCAATTTAGAAAGTTTCATAATCTGGTCAGGGCCTTTGATCGGGTTATACTTTTTTAATCTGAACTGGTTTCCCAATTTGGAAAGTTGTCTAATCTAGTTAGGTTTTCTAATTTGGTTTGTTTTCTTGTTTTAGAAAGTTTCAATTTTTAGAAAGTTCCAATTTTCAAAAGGTTTCCATTTTTAGTTAGTTTCCTAATTCTTGCATATTTTGTATCCTGTTTAGTTTGATAATTCCTTTTGCACCGACGGGGGTGCACTGATCCCGTACCGACAGCGTCCACGACGCCGTTGTAGGTCCCAATCGATCGATCTGAGCCATTCATCCTTCTCAAAATTGAATTCTGAGTGGGCCCACGCAAGAATCGAGGCAATCGAACGGCTGTATGAGCTCGATCCAAAATCACGCCATTTCATTCAAATCATCCCCGTCGATGTAGGTAGAAGGGTTCTATTTAGTCGCATGTTTAGTTTAAGCAAGGTGGATGATAAATGAAGAAGTGCGTTAGATTGGGTTAATCTCAACTAAAGCTGCCTAAATAAAAGTTAGTTTATTTTTATTTTTTTAATACAGTTATTTATTGGGTGAACCGACTCATGTGGAAGAAATTAGAGCACTTTTGAGTTGTT
This sequence comes from Vaccinium macrocarpon, assembly GCA_022606695.1. Taxonomy (NCBI): domain Eukaryota; kingdom Viridiplantae; phylum Streptophyta; class Magnoliopsida; order Ericales; family Ericaceae; genus Vaccinium; species Vaccinium macrocarpon. Next base: position 5,323,519 of record CM040176.1, on the reverse strand, counting down.
TTGGAGTACATTGTGTGTGCCTTGTGGAGAACATTGTGTGTGTTTTGTTATGATCATGTTATGCACTTGGAACATTTGTTTGTTTGAAGTCCATTTTATGATATTTGTTATCTAATAATAGTTTATTTTATGATGAATTGAATCAGATGAAAATAAAATTTCATATATATATATATATATATATATATATATATATATATATATATATATATATATATATATATATATATACGGGTAGTACCACTAAATCCGAAATGGTGCACAGTACCGGCCGATACCAGTACCATACCATACGGAAAAAAAACGGGTACCTAAACAGTTATGAGATTCAAAATTTGGAGATAAACTCCTTGTACAAATAATGCTTCCATTAATTGCCATGCAAATTTATGAAATTACGTTTGACTTTAAATGGGCTCCGTTTAGTGAACTATGGACACCTGGGATAGAAAAAAAGTATCTTTCTCATTTAATATCTTAAATTTCAATGCAAGCAGTTATTTGAATCATGAAACAACTAAATATATTTATGCCCATATTTAGATGCAAATACCTTCTTCTTTTTTGGCTCAGTTATTTAGATGCAAATACCACATATTAATAGAGCAAATACCACATAGTAATAGAAGGTTTCAAAGTAAGAAAAAGTGAATACCATACTTATGTACAGAGAGAGGAACAAAGTGCTCAGAGAAATACGAGGTGTACCGGTAGGCTAGTGAAATATTACATTTTTTTTTTTTGTTGCTAATTGTAACTTTAAAGTGAAGTCAAATAAACAAAAAATTTATTACATTTTTTTGCTAATTGTACTGTGTCTCAGAAAAAATCTATGGTGGATAAAGGTATTGTGGTACCCCAAGGCGGTGCTCCAAAACCATGAAATAATTACTTGTCTCTAGGGATGGCCATCTCAGCCGACTTGCCCCTATCCAACACGTCTCCTACCCATTCGGAGAATTTTTCGGGGATCGGGTAGGGGATGCGGATTATTTTTAAAAAAATTCGAGGATCAGATAGGGGATGGTATTGTTAGTCTCCTACCCGATCCCCCTCCCCTCCCGGTTCCCCCACCCTTCCCCGGATTCCTGTTTATATATATATATTATAAATTTTTAAAATTTCTTTTCAACCACAGTACTTCACAGCCTCCGGCCCGTCTGTCCATAACATATTAACCAAACTCTCACGGTCAGTAGTCATAACTTAAATTTGGAATTTAGGACTTAGTCACTTAGGGTTACCCACATTTCACACAGCCGCCCCATCTCTACTCTCTCATCCCCTATAGGCTACACGATCTCATCTCTCAACTCTCATACATATTACAGATTGAATTTAATGGGTAATGGCAACCAGATTGCATGGATGGAATGGAATCTTGGTCATGGGGGTTGAATTTAATGGGTAATGGCACGAACTAGTGCATGGATTTTTGGATCCCCGATTCTCCGTGGGGATCCCCATTCCCCACATCGGGGCGGGAATGGAGGTTAAAATAAAAACCCTGGTGGGGATCAGGAAGGGGATGGGGATTGATATAGGTTCGGGGATCGGGGATGGAGGTAGTGGTATCCACGGATCCGGGGTGCATGTTGTTCCTTTGGGGACATCATGCATGTTGTCCGATTTGGGCCGTCCGTGCTTGGCGACGGACGGCTCAGATCACATCTTGTCCAAACACATCCGAACCATCCACTACCACACAAATCTGAGCTGTCCATTGCCTAGCACAGACGGCCCAGATTGGGGACAACATGGATGCTGTCACCATCTCCCAATTCAGTATCCACTCCCTACCCTCCCCATGCCTATCCCTACTTGTCTCACGCTGTTTCTACTCGAGGTGTAGGGATGGCAACGGGTCAGATCGGGGCCGGATTTTTCTAACTCCGGACCCGAACCCGAATGGGTTAGGTACCTCCGAACCCGCCCCGATCCCCGACCGGGGATTTTTTTAGGATCCCCAAACCCGCCCCTAACAAATATCGGATTACCCGATTGGCTCCGAAAATCCGAATGCAACGTGGGTAATGGGTTTCTTTAACTACGTTTGATGCAAGAAAACCGAGAATTACAAACAAGTAAACAACAATACAAGTAAACAAATGGTTGAGAGAGGCGTGAAAAGTGAAAAGCAAAGTGGGTGGGTGGAGTAAAAACCCTATCTCTTCATATATATATGTTGGGGTTAAGTGTAATATAGTGTATCTCTTGGGTGGAATTGTAAAAATGTATAACTAATTATTTCGGGTTCGGGGCGGATGTTTACAAAACCGAACCCGAACTCGAATCTGAAAATTTGTAAAATTTCCCTCCAAATCCGACCCGAAATCCAAATTTTAGAACGGATACAGGCCCCGTTCGGATCGGGTACGGGGCAGAGGCAGATCGGATCGGACCTAAATGTCATCCCTATCGAGGTGCTTGAAACCATACTAATTGGAGGAAATTGGGATTCGGGAGAATTTAATTTTTTTAAGTGGGAAGAAAACAAGTTTCAAGATCGAAGGGAGAAAGTGTTGAAACATAAGGGGGTAAACCGTTATTTACACTAAATCAGAATTATGTCTGCATTTTTTTATTTTTTATTTTGCACTCCGATATCCAAATCCAAAGACTATAATAGAGAGGGTCCTTCAATTTTGTGTTTGCCCATTTTTTGTCCAATTTGGACGATTTTAGCCCTCAATTGGAAATCTCGGCTGTTGGATTGACTGTAATTATGCGTTTTGTACATGGGCAGTTGAGTCTTTTGGCATTTGCTAATACCTCTTTCCAACTTTTGTTTTATTTCCCTCTGTGTCCCTTCTCATTTTTTACGCGAGAGAGAGAGAGAGAGAGAGGGCAGAGAAGAAGAGGCAATCACCACCGCCCTCGACCACCACCTGCCGATCGATCTCCTGTATCAAAACAGCTTCGTTCTAGACAAAGAGAGAGAGAGAGGGGAGAGGGGAGGAGGTCGGCGATCGGGGAGAGAGAAGGAGAGAGCGATCTTGGCCGGACCATAAACCTAGGGTTTCCGAACTTCCACAAAGGGGATCTCCGTCTTCGAGAAGCTCACAAGAACAGCGGCGTCGCCTCCTTTTGTTCCTCTGGGACCTCCAAGCCCAGCACATCGTCACTTCATCTTCTTTCGACAACTCGATGCCCTCTTGCTTTCGAGCCCCAATTCGACCTGCCTCGCGTCGGATCAGATCCAAGACCGTTCCGTCAAGCTCTACAAATTTCCAGGTAGGTCTCTTTGTTTTATTTCTTCGTTCTGTTGCGTGAGAGTTTTTTTTTTTTTTTTTTTTTTGTGTGTGTGGAACTGTTTCCTCTGGCCGTTTAGGAAATAGACTATTTACTCACAAATGATGTAGTAAGAGCATCTCCATCCCTACTAAAAAATCAATCAAATCGAGTTGATTTTGTTGCCAGGTTTCGAATTGTTTGATTGCCCTCAGTTTTCGGCTTCCCTGTTTTGAGTTATTTCATGTTAACAAATTTGTAGGAATTGAAGCTAGGGATTTGTTGCTTGATTTTCTATTGAGGCCAATTCCTGGTATGTACATACGAACAAGTTCAGTTTTAGTATTTACTTTCATTTTTATTAATTCTTTATTTTCTTAAGAAAGAATAGTAGTTGGGTTGTAGCTTTTGGTTGCTTTAGCGACTTAATTACACATTAATTTTTTATGAAAATCAAGTTGTTTTTATTGTTTATTTCCAATTGAAAGTGTCCTGATGAACTGCATTAATCTCTTCAGTCCTTTCCAAACGTTTGCACGAGTTGAGATGGCCAAGGACAAATGCCTAGGGGAATCAACCCTATGACCTTGGGTGGTATGCACTGCCGAGGCAAGTTGATTAACCACTACAACTAAACCCCTTGGGGTTGATGAAAATCAAGCTTCTACGATTTCAAAGTGAATTATTCTTTATTTTTTTTTTTATTTTGTTTATGGTTCTTATTGCTTCTATCGACACGATATGACGATTTGAACTTCTATCGGTTCATAACCCTTTGTATGTGGGGGTACTAGGAGGAGGGAGGGGTAGACTAAAATTGAGTTTAGAAGTGGTAGTTACAATGCATCTGACTATCTGAGTTTTTTTGATCTTATGGAACACCATGTCTTTGGATGGAGCTCAACAGAGAAAATAGGTTCATACAGCAACCCGAATTATGGATTTAAAAGGATTAGGTTGGTTTGGTACATGAGCTATTTTCTCTCTTCAATTTCCAATTGTTTAAAATTACCAATTTTTACACTTGGACTCTATTTTGATAAATTGGGGACTTCAACTAAAGGAGGTGTCGGTTAAAAAAAAAAGGCCTAAAGAGAGGTGATGTTCAATTTTAAACGAAAATACAAAGATTCATCTCTAGGTGGATTGTGAAACTAGAATGGAAGATGGATTAGAGGTAGAAAGTCGGGATCTTCATACAACAATAATCCTTGACACGAAGTGTTTCACATTACTACCAATTAATTGTCCTTTGAAATCCATCGTGATAAAGCTCCGAGACCGAAAGTTCAAAACCATTCGTCCTCTATCTAATGAACCTCTAATTTAAACGGAGCCGTATTTTCATTTCCTCTTTACATAACTGAAAGTGATGACTGAGGTTGAATGCTTTTACAGTGACCAAGTCAGACCAGAGCATAGAATCTTATGTGAGGGCCTGGTTCCCAAAGCCACCAGGCCATCCTTACATGGTCTCCTCTATTTGCTAACCGGGTGCCATCGACTTTGGATGTCGGGCTGTTCTCATTACCAATTTCCTCAGAAAGGAGTTCCAGTTGATGGAGATTGTCGTTCATGGTTTTAAACAAGGCCCTATATTTTCCCTTGCTGATACATGGATTCGTTCGCAGAAAGGTAATCCTGAAATCAGAATTATCTATACAAATAAGGTATGGATGGCACAGTTTTAGTTCTTCGCGTGATAGGTTTTCTTAGAACAACATTGTTGGTTTATTTCATGGGGTGGCCTCATTTTCTTGAACAGACACATTTACTAGCACAAACACCTCCTGCCATTTTTTGGAGTAGAAATTGATGATTCTCTCTCCCGTAGTAGAATATTTTTCCTTTGCATTTTTCTCACACTTACATCTTTGTTACTAGCTGCATAAATGTAGGGTCCCTAGGTGCTTTCTCCAATCTTTTTCCTTCTTCCCTTAATGTGGCAGCTTCATCCATCGCCAACGTGCATTGCTGTTGATAAATTGGTCATTTCCTTAGAGCATTGGTTTGGAAAAGGTAAAAAAATTGGTTGTCTATTCTAGCTTTTTTTTTTGACATCAAGAAAATTAGCTAGACACCCACCATGAGCCCAAATACTTGCAAATGATGAAATTATGTTCCCTATCAAAAGCAAAATAGTTATAGTAACACTGTAAAATTGATAATCATCTTCTTTAGTTCTCGGTTGAAGAATACCTCATTCAAGGAAAGGAATGACATTTATTTCTGAATCCAAAGGCAAGACATTTCGGATTGTTGTGAAAGTGGAGAAGTACATAACAACCTGCATTTTTTCTTCCAATAAAATAAAACCATAATCTGATGACAAATTGTTCCAAGTCTTTGGTGGTTATTAGGTTCTTATCTTTTTCAATGTAGTTTAAGAGGTTTTATGCGTTTGCTATATGAACTAATATTTTCTTTGTGATAATTCTTCAACTATCGTTTAAAGTGTCTTGATTATATGTATTAGTTCCATAGCACTTCATTCTTTTAATTTGTTCTTTTCCGTTATTCATGAATTTGGAAGACGAAATTATATTTGTTTTTCTCTGTTGTTCCAGTTTTGGTGGAAGTTGGAACAACGAGAGGTTAGGAGCTGGTATTTGATTATCACACCAAAAAACTATTGTATTTAAATTTTAATTCTGATCCGCGATATGTAACTCTCAAATTCGAACAATTTGGAAGACAGTTGTTTCAGAAGCATTATACTCAACACTTTTTGGTTCTCCCACATTCTTCGCTATTCGAACAAGTTTGGGAGTGGGCCTATTTCACATGCTTTGCAGAAAATTAAAATCTACAAGTTGCATATATGATGCTAATTGTCTCTAAAATAGTAGTTAAGTGAAGGGTAAAATATAGTTGTTAAATAACTTGGGAATTTTCCATCTACCATAAAAATACAGTCTAAAATCATTTTGGTTTCTTCCTTGCATGGCTTTGTGTAATTGGTGCAAGGGTTTAATCGTCTTCCTTAAAATGAGAAACCATGTTTATGGCCCAGTTAATAATTACATTCGGTTTGTGGATTTCATTGCTTTTTAGGTTGCCCTTTGGATTCTACAAATGAATACTCCATGATACTATTGACTTTTAAATCCCAGGTTAATTGTTTCTCAACTTAGAACTTGCTACTTACATCTGCAGGGCGACTTTTCTGGTGGCAGAAGCATGCCTTATCGCAGGTGCAAGGAAAAATGCCTATCATACCAAGTAGCGCGACATATTCTACACACGACCTCTCTTGTGATACTTTAGGTAATGGAGTTTTCATTGCTGTTATGTTTTGGAACTAACTGTGTGAGTTCTGTTTCCTTCATTCTGGTGGTGGTTAGAAATACTTATGCACTGTACAAATTATATTTACGTTGCTAGCTAGAGAACATTAGTTTGCTGCTGTCTGCAGAACAATTGGGTTGCCTCTGAAAACACTCTTTATTGCACACTATTTGGAGAAGCTGAAGATGATTTTTCAACTCTGAAAATGAATCATGGGGGGGAATATTTAAGATTGATGAGTTAGATTTCAATTCTTGGGCCTAGAATAGTTGGAATTGCTGATTAGGAGCTCTAATTAAGCTCTTTATGTGTGTTGGAAGTTTAACTTAACTCATTGAAACTGTGATTTTTAGAGGAGCCAAAAGTGTAATTTATATCTTTGAAACCGGTAGTACATGCTAGAAATATGAACCCAATTCTTTGAGAATGACTTTAGAGGCTTAAGCGAAACAAGATTTAGAGTTGAGTAGGTGCTGGTCTTTCTCAGCAAATATTGTTTATGCGGAACGAAGTTCAACTTGTATAAGTTTGTTAATTGATTTGTCAATATTTAGCGGAAAACTAAAGAGGCAAAGATTCTTTTTCGCTTAAGTCGGCAAAGAAAACAAAAGTTTTGATTGACTTATGATAGCACTAGAGATGTCTGACAAAGGACATTCTCAATGGTAAGCATTACAGATGAATGCACGTTATATCTCTCGGAATTTTATTTGAAGAAGAGCTTTTTAGGTTGTGTGTCACGGATTTCAAGAGCTTACCACTCATGCCCGTTCTTTTTCCTTTCCAAATGCAAAAATGAAATTTGAATTTTGAATGGTCATAGATATCTGCCTTTGCATTTAATTGATAGCATGGATAGGCATTCAGACTTGCTAGGGCCATCTCGAACAAAATAGAGTTCTGTTGAATGGAAAAAAAAATAATAATACATTCGTTACCGACCTTTGTTCGAATCTTGGTCTAAATATATACGTTATTCTTTTATTGCTTTAGACTTGCATGTCTTATTCATAATGCTCGTAGATGTGTCTAGATCCATTTATTTTTAAGAGGTTTAACTTGGTGCCTCCTTGATCTTGGCATTTCAGTATCCAGATAAACGCCGAAGCAAATCTTTTGAACCAATCAATTTGCTGCCTCCTCGATCTTGGCATTTCACAGGATAAACGCGGAAGCAAATCTTTTGAACCTATCAATTTGCTACCTCCTCGATCTTGGCATTTCAATAGCAACTAAATGTTTGTAATAACTTTACTACAACAGTCTACTTACCCTACTCTCCTGCCACTTTTGATGTTAATACTAACGGCATGCTATCTTATATGTTTCACCAAATGCTTTACATTAGAATTCAAATACCCACTTAACAATACAACATCCCCTGATCTGACCGCCTCCCAAGGGATCAAACCATTCAAAAATAAACGCACGTACCTACTACCATTCCAAATTCACCGACAATTTCACAACTAAAAAGGCGGGAAAAAAAAAAGTGTCCCACCTCACATAAACACACATAACCATCTCACATTCGAGTAAACAACCCAAAACGGGCATAAAACTCGTGCCGGGCACGAGGGCATGTAACTAGTACTATGTATATCTGCATCTTTGCCCGATCGACACAACTGCAATCTCTGTCCCTCCGCCGTTTCTCCTTCTCCCTCCCTCTCGTCTTTGATGGGATCATGGATTTCCAGCGAATTACGTCTATGCAGCTATTCGTGAAGGATTCGGTCTGGATTTGGCTTTTTTTGGTTTTTTTATTTTTATTGTTCGCTTCCGCTAATTTATCTGTCCAGGGCTGTGATGTTTTTTTTAAAAAATCCTTTTCTAAGGTTTAGCGACTCTGAAAATCCATATTGCATATAAAATGTATTATCGATTGAAAGATATAATTATTTTTTTATCCGGTTAGAATAAAACAATGGAGTATAAAATTGGGACAGAGGGAGGGAGTATTATTATTTTTTCTTCCGTGCATGCAGAAAAATGGAGCAAAAATGTTAATTTTAATTGGCCTTGTTCAGCGGAGAAGGTAATTTCTTAGAAGAAGCCCATGAGATTGTCTTTTCTTTCAATTGGTTGATTGTATTCCCTATAGCGTTCGATCTTTCCTTGTTGAATCGTATCCTATTTTGATAAGAAGTAGGAAACTCTTTATTAAGGAAAGTTTTGTGATTACTTGGGGTCTCATTATTCTATCCATATCAAAATAGGACTCCTCTTAATTCGTATAAGTACACATAGTAAGTTGTCAAACTTTGTTTTTGTTATTTATAGTACTTGTCATGCGTATGCAGTCAAAGGATTGAGCGATTTGTAGAGTTACTCCATTATTTATTTACTTATTACGAAAGATGGAGCCATCGATGATGGAGGTTTGTGTTCATCGGTCTTATGCACAAAAGGAGGGTTGTCGAATTGATGAATTGCCTGACGAAATTCTTGTGCTCATTTTGTCCCGCTTGACAATTAATGAAGCGGCCCGAACTACTGTCCTCTCTCGTAGATGGGAAGATCTCTGGAAATATTCCACTGGAAGTTTCGATTTACGGGCTCCAGATGCAATCAAAGATGGTCACGGGTGGGAGGGTGGTTGTGGGTCGCATCTTACTCGTTTCAGTGGAAGGTACAATTACGCGAATTGGGTGAACCGTGTATTGGGATTGCATAGGGGGAGGACTCTGGATGAGTTGAGGATCTTCTTTAATCTGGGAAAAAGTTACGAGGAGATGATCAGCTTGTGGATTAACTTTGCAATAAAAAAGCAAGTCCGGGTACTTCAGTTGGATTTTGGACTCGGGCTGGACAATGAACATTACACCTTCCCATTGCTGTCTCATCTTGGTTTTTCCAGCTTGAAAAACCTATCAGCCCTATATTTGTCGCGCATAGATATAGCTGACCAAGTCGTTGCTGATATTTTATCCAACTGCCCACTTCTTGAAGAACTATCAGTGCGTTACTGTTGTACTGTGGTTGATGTAAAAGTAGTCGCGGGGTCCAATTCCATCCTCAGTTTAAAGTACTTAGAGATTTTCATGTGTGATCAGATAGAAAGTATTGAGATCTCAGCTGTTAATCTCATCTCATTCAAATATAGAGGTCCAGTGATTTCCTTGTCTATTAAGAATGCTCCTCTTCTTGCTCAGCTGGAGATTGGAGGAGTTTATTGTACTCGTCTCCGTTCTAACCTTGGTGGGCTTCTATTAGTCCACCCTTGCCAATTAGAGAGGCTTGTTTTGGACCTCAACTCCATGACACCGGTGGATACCGTGAGGGTGTTTCTCAGAGGATTTGTTGAGTTCTCCAGAGTCAAGTATTTGGAGTTGCGAGTGAGACTTAAGGAGCACGATGAGCACAGCATCCTATTCCTCACTGTCATGATAGAGGCGTGCCCTCGCTTGCAGATATTTAGGCTTGAAGTGACTAACTATGCGATGCGCCGCCCTCTATATGAAGAACGCTCCAAAGATTTGCCTGATTTGTGGAAAAGGATTTCACAAAGAAAGCCGAGGGCGGCAGACAGATGGTGTTTTATGGTAAACCCAAACTTTCCACTACCTTCAAGAGACCAGACCCACCAGAATTGTTTGTATCAATGCCTTGAGACAGTGGAATTAGTTGGCTTTTCTGGGCATCCAGCTGAGCTTGAGCTTGCCATATACTTGTTAGAGAATGCTGCTTTGCGCCTCCGAAGGATAACTATTGATCCTCACCTCCAGCATTGGCCCAGAGATTTTATGCTTGCAGAAAAAATGCTAGCGGCCAGAGAAAGTGCGAAACAACTGGAAACAAAACTACCTTCTGCAGCTAAATTAGTGATACTTTAGTATACCTTCGTATTTATTTAAGATTGAAGACTGTATGGATGCATCGATGGATTCTATATTAGTTTTATCTGATGACCCTGAATTTGTTGTAATATTTTGAGTGTTATACTGACAATTAAGTTAAGGCAATTCTTTGCTTGTTTTTTTTTTTTTTGATCCATAATTCTTTGCTTGTTTGTCAGAGGCTTTTTGTAGCATTCGCTCCTGCACATCAGGATTATCAATTTCCCTGTTTCTTCTTTCTTGAACTAGTGTTATCCATCCACCTTAATTAGTTTGCTAATCTGTTTGTGTTCGTTTTGCTTTCATTGCCGATTTTGATTCTTGTAAGTTCTCGGTGAGTGCTTTCATTCTGATATCGCTTCTGTAAGACTGGCTGTGATCATTTATCCTCGCGATGTATTTGCACTGTAGTGCTCACAAAACAATGCCAAGAATGGTTATGAAATTCTGTTTTTGAATTTCATATCAATTTGTTCCCTTGTTTTGAAGGCACTGTTCCTTTTTTCCCTTCTGTAAGTTCTGATTCATCTAGAAATGAGTTCCTTATCACGTCCACGCAATTTGAGCCTTACCATAAGATTTGTGATCTCTGCTGTCATCACTTCTCAGCCACAGATTTTGTATCTCTCTCCTATGCGTATTTCCTCTTTATTACTAATTTGCGTCCATGCATTGAGGGATATTGGTTCCAAAAAAAACATCTTATTTTGTTTTGGATTAATCTCTGTACATAGCTTTGGATCAGAACACCTTGAAAACTATGTTTGTAATGTCAAATTACCTTTATTATGCCTTTGTGTCATCGCCAATAACAACAATCACCTGGAGATGATTACAGCCGTTGGAGGAAATGGCATACGGTAGAAATGGTGGAGAGGTCTCTGGGAGATTAGATTTTTCCTCGGCTAGAACTTACCAACCCCTCTCTTTACACAAATAATTTTGTATGGGTGATTTTTCCTATTGTTTTTTATTGCGCTATTCTTTCTTTGATCATTCCTCCTCCTCTATGCTCTTATTAGAGTTCGGATTTGTTCTGCTTTGAGGGTATATTAACATTTTTTGCTAGGCTGCTTCGAGAGTACATGTGGTGAGCATTGCTACTTCTAATTTCCGTTTTCTTCAATTGAGCCTGCTTTTGGTTAGTTAACTATTAGTTTGACTCACCTTGGAGCCACAGGGGATTTGCTTGATCGTTCCTTTCAAGACTTCGGAATTAGTCAAGGTGTGGGCAAAAACTGACCCAGACATCCATTTATGACCGTTTATCTTAACAACTTTTCATTTGACTCTGATAATTGTTTTGGGGATGAAAAGGTACCTCCTGCATAATACATTTGAGAAAAAGACTGTCATTTTCACTGGAGTGATTCTCGCTTCTGTTCCATGGCCGAATTTTTATTGCTAATTCTAATTTTGAGGCAGTTGATAACGTCAGGTAATGGTACAAGAGAAGAGATGAATTGGTGCAAGAAGTGGATAGTTTCAATCAGAGAAAGGTTTGATTTGGTCTGAGGTCGTAGGGCTGCTGCCAATTTGTGGTCAATCAAATGAAAGTCAAAAGACTGCTGGATGGTAGTGTATCATAATTGTCTCTGATAATGAGTTGGAGACTATTCTGTTAACGTTTCTCTGTGTGTGTGTGTGTACGGCCAATCCAGAAGCGATGATGGAAGCGGCAGAAATCTGTGAATTCACAAGCCCGTTCAATACGTTCAGTTGCCGTTGGCTTAGGCTATGGAATGATTCGTAGATTTGCTTTCAGTTTGTAATTTTGCAGTTGTGAATAGGTATGCAAATGAACCAAGCTGCTCGCGTGCAACTTGTGGCTCGGCTCGTTTAGTTATCGAGATCAAGTTGGGCTCGTTTCGTAAAAGAGCCGAGCTCGACATTCAAGAGCTCGGCTCAACTTGAAAAAGCTCAACTTGCTTAAAGTTGCTCGCTCGTTTAGTAAATTAACTGGGCTCGGCTTGTTTACAATTGAGCCGAGCTCAAGTTTTAGACTTTTTTAGTGAATGAGCTCAAGCTTGATCACTACAAATCTCGGCTCAACTTGTTTACACCAGGACTCGTTTGGATGGAGCTAAAGCTCCCCTGCAAAAATTATCCCCCTGATAAGGGGTGGGTCCCATCTCTTTGCCTCGGTTTGGCAACCAATTCTTCACCCTTGATAATTCTTCACCCCTTCTTCGGTTCTTCCTTTTCACGGCTATGAGGGTTTGTACAGGATAATTTTTTGGCACGCCTTGGCCTCCCCAAAAATTATCCGCCTGTGGAGGGGTGGCTTTTTGGCAATTTTGCCCCTCCTTATCCCTCTGCTATTTCATCGGCGGCAAGGTACCTCGCAAGCAACTCGCCACCAAGGCCACAAAGTCAGCTCCGATCTTAGAAAGTCAAGAGATGAAGATCTAGACAGGTTATCAAAAAATAAAAAACCTGGAACCTGAGAGCAACACCTCCAAGGAATAAGGCTCTGTCCCAGGCTTACTTCCATCAAACATTTTCTCAACATACCCACACTCAAACTTCATCACTGGATGGCCATTAATTGTTGGAGCACCAAAACCACATAAAACGTACCCATCATTACAAATTTTATAAAAAAAAATCATAAGCTACCCATGAAACAAAAAACAAAATCGGCAAGCCATGCATTTAGCCGATCTTCTCTTTCACGGTCATCCAAAAAACAATTCAACAGTTTTATGACTTAGCCGCTTCCGGCCTTATTTTCATGAACAACCTTTCCGAATAGATAAAATCAAGGCTTGATTTTATCAAATCTTAATAAAATCTAGATAAGATCCATTAAAAAAATCAGCCTTGGTATTTGGACTGGTTCGGTGTAAAGTGAAGTGTATAGGGTTAAAAGTTTTTCAACGGTGGAGATTTGATTAAGAAATCAATGGTGGAGATCAAATATGGTTTTAATTAAATATATTAAAATATTGAATTTCTTAATTAATTGATTGATTAATATTTCAAATTATCCAAAATTATTTAAATATATCGAGTTTTGCATTTATATACTTAATTTAGTACATAATTAAGTTTAACACTGCACAAGGGCAAACGAGTCATTTGATAGTTTTTTCCATCTTCTACCCCCTCTTATTTTTAAAACATCACATCAATGTGGGCCAACTCTGAAAAAATAATATCGGGGCTTATGGTTATACCCCTTTATAACTTATCCCCAGGGATTTTAACACCATCCAATCGGGGCTTATGGTTATAACCTGCCTAATAATAAATGCAGTTGGGTTTGTGTAACGGATGGCCAATGATCTTGAAGTCGTTGGACTATTATTGAGCTGCAATTACTGGTGATTTGGCGAGAGTGAAAGAGCTGTTTTACTCCTCGTGGTCCAGGAAAGAAACCAAAAGTGTCAAAGAGCATTTTGAATTGTATTGACAAATACATCTCCTGATAGGCAGCCACTTCACACGGCAGTAACTCTTTTACTTCAACAATGCATATAACCCAATCTTTAAGGATGACAATATCGACCGAACCGACGAGTAACCGAATCGAAATCAGTTTTTTTTACCGAACCATAACCGATTTTTGCCCCGTGGGTGTGGGTTCGATGGATGAAAAACCGAATGGGTTCGGTTCGGTTATGGGTTCACCTGGAACCCGAACCGAACCGAACTTATATTAATTACATAAGACCCCCTATATTATATATAAATATTACATAAACCATATATATATATATATATTTGAAAATTACCCTTTTCCCCTTCATATATATATATATATATATATATATATATATATATATATATATATATATATATATATATATATATATATATATATATACACACACACACATAGCATTTACAGGTAGGGTTTCAAAATCACATTTTCTCTACATCAAAGAGGCCGTGGCCGGTGACTTGTGAGACTCAGAGATCGACTTCCACTGACCACCGACCGCCGTAAGCCCCTCTTTCTTTCTCTCTCTCTCTCTCTCTCACATAGTCCATGGCCATGGCATAGAACGATTCCATGTTTTTTCAATTTTTTTGAGATAATAAAATATGTTAAACTCAATTTATTCATGTTTTAGTACGGTTTGGGGTGGGACGGGATGGGTACAATTCGATTACCCAAATGGGTAGCTTTTTTTTCTTTCACAAAATTGGTTACCCGAAATTACCCGTACCCCGAATGGTTAGGTTATGGTTCATCCTCTCCCTTTTCCGAACCGAACCCGAACTGGGTGCGGATCGGCCAAAACCCGAACCGATCTGCCCCATTGCCATCCTTACCAATCTTGTACTACTAATAGTGCAAGAAAAAGAGGAAAACATAGACTTCTTCTTCTCTGTAGAACAGAAAACAACTTCTTCTTCAATACCGAGGATCTTCCTATGGGCAATCGGCGGTCCTTTTCTGCGTCAGTTGAGAGGTATCGGGCTTTAGCCATGGATGTGGCCTTAGATGATTTTGATGCTTCTGATTTGGACTGGCTTTTTGATTGGCGATTGGCTAAAGTGCCGGAGGATGCCCAAGCTCGGTTGCGTGAGATTTTCTATCCGAATTATGAGCCGTGGGAAGAGGCGCCAGATGATTTGGACCAATTGGACTTAGGCTAAGTTTGCCTAAAAAATCCAACTTGACTTTTTGTTTTGTCTTTTTTTGATTTTTTTTTTTGCGTTTGATAGTTTTGCATTGATTTTTTTGAGTATTATTAGTTCGTCTCAGCGAGACGAATCCAAAAAGGTAAAAGATTATGACTAAGACTTTCAATTTTTTGAATAAAATCGAAAAAAGTGTAAAAAGCTGATTTTTTGGCTTATTTTTGTCTTTATTCAAAAAAAATTAAGCTTCATTAATAATTTTATACTTTTTTGATTCCTCTCGCCGAGACGAACCAATTATATACAAAAAGTTGATGCAAAACTAAAAACTGCGAAAAAAAATCAAATAAAGACAAAACAAAAAGTCCTCCAATTTTTTTGGCCAAAACACACCTTAGACCAATCAGATGCAGATTCTTTGGGGGAAAAAAAATAGAAAAGTGGTGAAAAACATATAGACATCATAGTAACTAGACAAATGTACAATGGTCAATGCCTACCCATCATTTGGTTGTGTACTTGAGGAACAATTGTCGTCGCTCTCCCTCCCCTAGCGATAATTAGTTTGGCAAGTTTGTGTGAATTCAAGCGTTTTCAATGCACTCGAGGAACCATTGTCATCGCTCTCCCTCCTGTGGCGATAATTAGTTCGGCAAGCTAGTGTCAATTCAAGCCTTTTCAATACGTCGGCCATGGTTGGCCGATGTTTTGAACTTTGTTCCAAACACGCGTTTGCAAGTTCAGCGAAATGATCCAGACTCTAGGGTGCTATCTGTCCTCTCAAAAATGGATCAATCACTATGTCAAGCGTTCCCTCTGTCTTACATTGTTTCACCCAATGAGCCAAGCCGACCTGCTCCAATTCCAGTCATCTATCGACTGGCTGCCTCCCTCCCGCATAGAACCTCCAACAAAACCACACCGAAGGAATAGACGTCCAATTTGGGGGTTTGAACTGGATTCACACAATTTTGGAATCCAGTTTGCCAATTTGACGAAGGAATAGACGTCCAATTTGACGATGGAATAGACGTCCAATTTGACGATGGTTCCTCGAGTGCATTGAAAACGCTTGAATTCACACAAGCTTGCCAAACTATTTATCGTTAGGGGAGGGAGAGCGATGACGGTGGTTCCTCAAGTACCCAACCATATGATGGGTAGGCGTTGACCATTGTACATTTGTCTAGTTATTATATGATGTTTATGTTTTTTTGCCACTTTTCTATTTGTTTCTCCTAATGTTTTTGAATTTTTTTTGGGTAGCTATGTATAGACTTTTTATTGCAATCCCTTGTGTTTTTGGATGAAGAGATAGAAATTCCATTAAAACAAATCACCACAGTACACGAAGGATTAAAGTTAGGAACTTGGACCAAATATACTTAGGAACATACTTTGAGACTAGTTGGCCTGAGTGAGTGGGATAGATTCCCCTCTCTCCCCGTGCATGGACCTCCTAGGTTCAAACCCCTCCCATGCCATTGCTAAGACTTGTGTGGATTTGCGTGGAGAGCCTTTGGCCAACTAGTAGTCTAGGTGGTGTTGTGGTGACGACCTGACCTCTCGAACAATAGTTATCGCTCAACTGGACATTCCACGACGGATCGGGAACCCCAATGGTCATGTCCATGAGGGCTTGTTACGGTGGTCGCCCCTTCCCACCATTTTTTCATTAAACAAAAAAAAAAAAACTTTGTGATAGAGCCACAATCTAATGGAGATATCATTAGGGATAGTTTTAAAATGACGATTTTGCTTTGTGCATCTAAGAGTTAACGGCTTCACTGGTGAGGAAAAAGGCATTAATTAGGTGGAGTGTGACTTTAGGAAAAGTAAAGAATGACGACATTAGTGAGGTTTATGTAAATTGGAAATAAAGGCCCTGTTTGATTATCCAACTAGTATAGATGATTAGTAAGATGATCTGATTAGGATATGATTGACATTTGTTAATGAAAAGGGATTGGTAATTTGTATGTTTGTATTTTACACTGGATTAAAAGATATGATTGTTATTACCATGTTTGTTTCACATGGGATAGGATTGGATTGAAACTACAATTTTCAATTTTACCTTTAAGCAAAACTGAAGCATGACAGAGTAATTGAATAGGTAATCATCCGTTTCTTGAATTTTTCCTTCTCCAGTAAAGCGAGAAGGCCAATGAATTGGTAGACCTTCACTCGCAGGTTTTGTTTCGCCTAAGCTTTCTGAGTTGCTCTTTTCTTCATCGTTTTTACATGAATTACCAAAATTTATACCCTTGCAAATTCACTTGTTTTATATATTATAAAACTCGCACCCGTAAAGTAAACCCCCAAAAAAAAAAAAAAAAAAAAAAAAAAAAAAGCTGCAAAAATCAAACCAAATTGGATCCATTAGCGGGAACCCATAGAAAGGCCTGGGAAGTTTTGTCATTGCCTTAAAGGGACTCAGGATTGGATTGGCAACCATGTGCCCCCAGGTATTGGTAATACCCTTAATCCAAGGACTCATAGTCCCATGGGCTTGTTAGTTCGCCCATTCAAATTGAAAACAAACAAGGTATTAGGTACCCTCTAAGAGGGTTATCAAATGGGGCCAAAATTTTGGCCAAACAGTTTCGGATACAGAAAATTGGTCTAAAGGACAAATTTGGGACTTTAAATAGTGTTTAGTCCAGCTTAACTTATTTTAAGGCATCCAATACATTGATAGAAAATTTTTCATGTCTCAAGGACAACACTAGACAAAAATACCTTCAATAAACAACACCACTCACACTCACCATGCAGAGGAATTTCAGCAATTGGCTCACGGACAAAAGCAATTGCCCCACTCACGCCCACATCATTGACGATTGTGATGTGACCCGTCACATCAATTGCCCCACGCCGTCTCTCTCTCTCTCTCATGCGTGAGTTTTGGGTGGGTGGGACAAAATTAATTTCTCTCTTCAATTTTAGGGGGTGGGTTCAATTTTAGGGGGTTTAGGCTCTTTGGGGTAGGGCATAGTGGGTTTAGACATTTTGGGTTTATGCAGTTAAGGTGCACTTTCCAAAATAGGGTTTTAGTTGTTTAGGCACTTTTATAGGGTACCCTAGTACTTTAGGCACTTTCATCGGGTACCCTAGGGTTCAGGTTTAGGGTGCACTTTTCAATTATAGGGTTTTAGTAGTTTAGGCACTTTCATAGGCTACCCTAGGATTTTAGGCACTTTCATAGGGTACCCTGGGGTTTAGGCTTAGGCACTTTCATTAGGTTTGGGGGTTTAGGCACTTTCATTGGCTAGCGGGGGCATTTTTGGAATGTATAGGTGATTTGTCCTTTCGGCATTAAAGAAAAAATTGATGTCCTTATTGAAGTAAAGACCCCTTTACTATGTCCTCCCCAAAAACGGACCCTTTCGGATAAGGCTATGTTGAGTTAACTTATGAATCTTGATGCTTCCGTTATGGTTAAATTTCTCTTATAGTTAACGAAGCTTGTGCTTAGCAAAACAGTGAAAGGCCTGAAGATATAGAGGCCTTGAAAAGAAGAAATTCTCTTATAGTTAACCGTTATGGTCCGTTTTGTGTATCGTTGTTCGTCATACAAACTAGGGTTGCCTGTGAGGAAAGGTTCAGAGAACTTGACATGCATTTTTTGACCTTTTAACCACTCAAAATTTGGGGATAATTATGATCTCAACATGTACTCCCTCCGTCCTTTTTTAAGTGATCCACTTGGAAAACGTATATTTTTGCGGATGTTTGAAAATGTACTTTCATATATCGTTTTTATATTTTTATTTGCTCCAAATTAAAGTACTCATCCAAATTAAAGTACTCAATGAGCACTTTAATTTGGTATAAAACAAATTAAAAAGTTATATAGAGAAATACGTTTATTAGGGGTTTGAAATTGCATATATTCCCATATAGATCACTTAAAAAGGGACGGAGGGAGTAAAACATTAATAATATGGAGATAAACGTTGAAGAAAAATGTCAATAAAGCCCTTAATTCAAAATAACGGTGGAGCAGGGCACCTACTTGGCTGTGCAAAGTGATCCTCTATAGACCACAATCCCCTATGCTTCATCGTGCATTAATTGTTGATCTGAACTGTTCATTTTGTAGGGCCCGCGGAATAATACATCCCTGCAAAAAATCAGTTTGATCGGACATTAACAGATATATCAAGATTTGAATTATGTTTTGTAAAATAGGTGGTTATGGATTTTAAAGTTAAAACTATCATTGACCGTCCATTTCACAAAACAAAATTCAAAATTTTGGATCAAAACAATAAACTCATGGTGGAACCCACATACGGCGGTGATGGAAAATGGGGGTTTTATACCGGTGGTGCAAAGAATTTTTCCACAATTGGTAATGCAAAAAATTAGGTTAATTGAATATTGGTCAGAGAGAAATAATTTTAACAATCCATTTTTGTTGTAAAATTCTGAGATAGCTATCAATGTCCGATCAACCTAATTCTCTAAATCAGATAATATTCATTTCTCTTATTCACACAAGATTATCTCTCTCTCTCTCTCTCTCTCTCTCTCTCTCTCTCTCTCTCTCTCTGTGTGTGTGTGTGTGTGTGTGTGAAGGTGGCACATGCACATGTTAAATGTCCCTTCCATAGTATCAATTACAATTGTCAAGTAGGTACAAGTTGTCACTTTTTCACTACCAAAAATAACCACAACCCTCACATTTATCACTTTAGTAGACTCATTACCTTTTCTGTCACGTACTGTGTCCCATGCCATGACCAAAAGCTCTCACTCACCACTCCTCCCTTTCCAGATAGTCCTCCCCCAGCTCATGTGAACTTTGGTGTGAATTAATCCTCAAAGAATGGAAAGCTTTATGTTAACTCTATCGAAAGCGTGTAAATCACACACAAGACTTAGATAATGAAGCGTAATAGAATACTTCAAGCACAATCCATAACCACAAACAAGAACCCGAACACCGTCTTCTATCCTCGTAGCGTAGAGAAGACTACTAGAGCCTTTTCTTATTATCCACACCGCAAATTGTAGGGTTATAGATGGAAACCCTAGAGAGAGAAGATATTGATACGAAAATATTGTGGGGAGAAAGGAGATATATGAAACTCTAATTGTTTCGAGTGTAAATGTTGGAATAATAAATGATTTTGGTTTGGGGTTTTATGAAAAGGTGCGGAGAGAGGTTATGTGAAAGGGTGCAACACTTTTTCATATAAGTTGTGACTTTACTAAATGGTTATCGCACCCATTTATATTGGGATGTGTTTAATAGAATGGATGTGACTATTAGGAAGGGATATGATAAATGGGGTGCCTCCAAGAGACATGACTCTTCCTAATGAGTGTCTATAGAAAAGGCACGATTGTTCTAATGGATGTCTTTTAAAGACATGATCTTTCACAAAGGGGTACCTATAAATCTATAAATAGGCACTTTGTAAAGTCATTCGATATACGGAAAAACATAAAAAATTCCATAGCGAATTGCTCTCTTTCTCTACACACTATATTCCTAGAATTTTAGGCATACTGTTATTCTGTTATTCTGCAGAAACAGAATGTCAATTCTTGATTCTCTTATTCTTCCATAGCAGATATTTTGTTTGTCTTCGTTTGTGCAAATGCAGTCAGAAAGAACCTCGACCTCGGTTTCGTTGTATCTTGAAGGCGGATTTGCTGTTAACCCGGTGCACACCAAATTCACTCGAATTGGTGGGGGCAAATATTGTCTTTAGGAAAGTGGTGTTACAACGTGCCTCTAATGTAATTTATTATTTCAGACTTTTCTTTGGAGACGATGCCATCAACATATTTGAAGACCGGATTTCCAACAGAAAATCTCTAATATATGTAGGACTTTATTTATAGACAAAGTCCTAGAGTTTAAACTTGCTTTAAACTCTCCTAACAAATAGAGACAAGAGTCCATCTCTTACCATCCTTCTAACCAGCCCAATCAATTAACCCATGTGGACAACCCATGTGGGTTGGGTCCAGTTGAACCTACCTATAATTACCGACACTTTATAATAGGAATATAAGAGCAAATCTCTAATGGATCCGTAAGAAAAATCAAGAAAGGAAAGAAAGAAAAGAATTTTTCTAGTTGAACTTCTTGTTCTTTTGAAGCATACTGGTAGATACATGACTATGTCTTGGGATTTGTTTATTTCAAGATTTTAGTGTATGCTTGTGGGATTGTAACGTAATAGAGATGGGGATTAACACGAGATACGAATAATGGTATCTTTATGCAATAGTGCAAGCAAAATCTCAAGACGTTTGTACTATTCAAAACAATCAGTTGAAAATACAAATGAGAAATGCATATATGTTTGTACATGAAAATTGTACAGTATTAGATAATGAAAAGTGCAGGCTACACTAATTCCACACTTAAAACACCATTACATATACCATTGGGATGATTCCTGTATCCGCTCAAAACTAATATGCTGTCGTGCATCGTTGAAGAAAACAATTAATCCTATAGCTTGGAGAGTGTTCAACAAATGCCAATTCATCACAAATCATATTAGTGTCTAATTGCTGCGGATCAGGTGGTTGGAGGAGAGGTCGGTAAATATGAACTACATGAGAGAGAGAGAGAGAGAGAGAGAGAGAGAGAGAGAGAGAGAGAGAGAGAGAGAGAGAGAGAGAGAGAGAGAGAGAGATGGTCTATTTAAAATGTAGACTTCAAATTCGTAGATTATGCATCTAGAAAAAAATCAGATTAATCGAATTACTAGCCAAATAGTTTTATCACGCTAGTGACTAGTCTAAGCGAAAATGGATTCTCTATTTTCAATGTCAGAATTTTTACATGATTTTCTTAAAGAAATCCAATAGAGCAATGTTGTTATGATTATTGGATCGATACCCACAAAAACAACGAGATCAATCATGAAAAGGAAACCATGGACTTCGAGTGATAAATCCATTTCAACAGAGAATCGTTAAAGATGGTAGCGAGACCTAAACAATGCGACAATTGAGGTCTAATTACACTCCCACAGAACAGCATTTGGAATCCTGCTCGAGCTAATCCAAGCTTCTTATCGTATATCTATCTTCATCTCATTGATGCCAAACATTCAAAAACTGCATCGTCCATAATCGTGCAATGCCAAAGCTTTATGAGTACTCTACTTCCATTCCTGAATACGTAATCCAACGACAAGAAACATATTTGTCATTGCTCCATAGGAAAGAGTTTTTGGCCACCCAAAATCAGCTGCATGCCAGACCAAGCTATATAGGGTGATCAAATAGAAGCCAAACAATTGACAGTTCACAATGCTTCACAAGCTAAAGCATTACCAAGAACAACACCAACCTACAAAAACTAGCAACATTAAGCCGCTTAAAACTTTTAAAAGAAGCACCACCTAGGTTATGCCATTATGGTAAGAAAGGAAAAAGCTAGATCGAGGGAGGTCCACAGGCATGGTTTCGTTCGTCCCAACCACAAACTTCAAGTTAGTTCTGGGAAAATCCGGCCCTTGTATCATACCAGTTGAAATGCAATTTGCTACTGATTTGTGAGAATGAGAAAAATGGGATTTTGGTGATTCTTCTTATCAAAAAAAATTTGTCAAACATCCCTATCTCTATATCGAAATAGTTTATTAACAATCCAAAAAACAAATAAAAAAGTGCATGTTCTAATAGAAAGATGTGAGATCAAACATGCGTTCCTGTACATGCCTTCAGCTGTTATTAGTCTCTTAAGCTTGAACTCATGAAGTTGAAAACCAAAAAAGAAGGTTGGAAAGGTACAATCCTGGCACAATCAAAAGTAGACAAATTACTGAAGATAAGATAAGTTGAATTGCATGACATTGGGAAATCACAAAAGCAGGATTAAACAAGCACCAAACTTCAATGGCAAACAACTCAATTTGGAAGAGGAATTAAAAAGGACTAACTTGTGACATTTACTCTCTTCAAGTTATTCCACTTTGGCACTAAATTTTCAGCTCATAAACTTGAGTTTCAAATGGCAGTATAATCCACAGCGATCTTAGAAGGGACACCAAGGCCATTTACATTTCATTATGGCTAGGAACTACATGTCACAAAAAACGGATCTTACCGTTGTCTTTTGCTCCAATGTTGCAGAAACTTCAATGACGCCAACAAATTCAGTTCCTTGGGAAAATATCTTCTAGAACAACTCAGTTTTACATGAAACCCTATTTCGGATGTAAAAACGAAAACATCATATATTCGGGAATTTCGTCATTTTGAGAAGAAAAAGAAATTGCCTTTTGTCAAAGAAATTAAACTTACATTTCTGGTTTACTTCTCGAATTGAAAAAGTAAAGTTATATGGATCTAAAAGACTTCAGAAAAAGTCAAGCGAACACCTATTCATGAAAAAGATCAACTTTTAGAAACTATTGTTCTAGGAGTATTTTCTAATGCATGAATCTATTGACAATTATGGCTATCTGGAGGATTACTAACAGAAGATGAATGAAATGAATAATGACATGTCAATATTTTCTGGCAGTGTTCTATAAATAGAGCAGAACAAGTACCTGGGAAGCTTTGGTTTTCCCTAGCTACATAAAGTATAAGTGAGAAATTAAAGAAGAGTCTACTGGACCAAGATGAACTTAGTCAAAGAATGCTTCTCCATCCATAATTATGACAGGGACGTGAGCAATCTTATGCCAGTCTTCTCCTTCCTCCTTTTTGCAACGAGGTTTCATCATTGGACAGTCTGTTATTCGCAGCACAAAGAGGGAAGTAGGAAGCCGCCCTTCTGGCAAAGATTTGAGTTGAGGGCATTGTTTAATCTCCATGTACTTGAGAGAGCCAAGAAGTTGAAGGCCACTTTTGATCAGTGCTTTGAGATTTGGCATACGTTCTATGTGGAATGATGTAAGAGTGAAGGGCAACAGCCCCTCCTTTGGAAACGACTCCACCACATCTCCACCTGAAAGTGTAAAGCATGTAAGAGAGGGAAGTGTTTGCAATCCCCAACCTCTTCGTCCACCAACAAGTTTTTTGCAATTCCATATCTCAAGAGTACGTAATTTTGAAGGCAGACCTCCTTCTGGAAAAGACTGAATTTTCGGACAACTGGATAACCTCAATGATTGAAGAGATGAGAGGAGGGTGTGCATTTGTTCTGGAAGAGCCTTTAGTTTCTCGCAACCCCAAACCCATAAAGAAGACAGCTTTGGAGCAGGTAATCCTCCACTAGGAAAAGATACTAGATTAATGCAAAAATCAATGGCAAGGGACTCAAGTAATGGCATATTTTGGAGGTCAATCTCGTCTGAAGTCAAAAGGGTCTCAAAATTTATACAATGACTGATTCCCAGTACCCAAAGCTTGGGAAATAAACCTAGTGGGAGGGATTTGAGACTTGGACAACCAAACAAACTCAACCTTTCTAGGGACGTATAGCAGTGGCTCATCTCATGTAGTGGGAGCACTAGTTAGGAACACCACTGAACACTAAGTTCTTTCAAGTTGTTAAGGTGCATAATTCCCTCTAGAAATGACATAATCCTTGGGCATTCTTCTACCTTCAGTTCCTTCATATTTGTTAGTGTTAACACCTCCCTTGTGAGTTCCTTCAAACTTGCAAAACCAGAAATATCCAATGTTTCAACAGAAGACACATCATGCCACTCCAACTTTATCTCTTGGCAATCATCCAACACTAGCTCGTGCATAGAAGTAGTCCTTGGAAGTGAAGCCACAAGCTTTGGGCATCCCTTTACCTCAAGTCTCACCAAAGAAGGTACCTTCTGTGGTAAGTCTCCAATAAGCTTGGGACACTTGATTACCTCAAGCTTTTGAAGGTGAGAGAACTCTCCGGCATCTAATTGAAGCCAGTGCACCCATCCTGACATTTCTTCAAACCGTAGAGTCTCCAAAGATTGGAATGCTTTGCTTAAAGAACCACTCTCTCTATAAAATTCATGGCCCACGTTAATTATTCTGGGCATCCTTGCAATGGTAAGTTCTTTCAAAGAGGGCATTTGACCAAGTGGTGGCAAGGAAAAGCAAAACTCACAATTCTCTAAACGAAACGACACCATCTTATAGAATGATTGATCTCCTAACCAAGTAGGAAATCTTGTGCCTCCATAGTTTTTTATCTCAAGGTGCTTCAAGTTCTTATAAGGCTCTAGCTTTTCAAGTACATCTCTTTCATTCTGTGAATCCTCCGTTGTGCTACTCCACTCCAACGCCAACTTTTCCAGGTGTTTTTTCTCCCTTACCAGTGCTTCAAATGCATCATTGCCGCTTGTGACATTTTGCAAACCTGAGATGAAGATTGTTCCATGAAGATGATGAAGCTCTTTCAACTCATTAATACTTGACCCACTGCACTTTCCCACTACAAAAGCAGTTAATTGTTGGAGATCTTTCAATCTACTTATATGCATTGGCATCTTGTTTAAGTTGGTACCAATTAAATCAAGATGACGCAATGAAATTAGTTTTCTAAGCTCGACTGGCAAGGTTGTAAGAAGATGACATTCAGCTAACAATAATGTTTGTAAATTATACAGGGTACAAACTGATTCAGGAAAATGATTGATTCGAGTATAGGAGAGGTCCAGAAAGCATAGATGTATCAGATTGCCAATTGAATGAGGCAATTCAACAATCTGATACCTCGGCAAAGATAGCAACCGTAAGCGTTTCAATCCCACTAGAATCTCATCCAAAACCTTTTTGCTGAACCATTGTTTGCCATAGGGGCTACGGTCTATTTGAAGGAAAGTCCTTAAATGCTTAGCTTTCTTAATTATCTTGAACTTATCAAAGCCATCAAAACTACCTCGAACATATGAAAAATAGCGTACCTTTTCAGAAATAGTGTGTGGCTTGCCACCCTCTAACCTATAACAGAAATCTCCAGTGACAGATTGAGCTAAATCATGGACAAGATCATGCATGACAAAAAGAGAATTATTGGCATTTGATCTCTGAAAAAATGACCTTGAATGCAACTCGTGGAAGCACTCAAAACCTTCCTCTTCCACTGTCTTATTATTATTGGGCTTCGCAAAAAAACCTTCTACTATCCAGGTTGAGACTAATTCCTTCATGTTGAATTCATAATCTGAAAAAATGACCTTGAATGCAACTCGTGGAAGCACTCAAAACCTTCCTCTTCCACTGTCTTATTATTATTGGGCTTCGCAAAAAAACCTTCTACTATCCAGGTTGATACTAATTCCTTCACGTTGAATTCATAATCCTTAACAAATATGGAACAATAAGAAAAACATCTTTTTAAATGGGCAGGGAGATAATGATAGCTCAATCTTAAGGCTGGGAGGATGTTGCTCTTCTCCTCTGGAAAATCCCATATACCACCCTTCAATATAGCATTCCAATCCTCAATATCTCGTTCGGAATGCAAAAACCACCCAATGTTTTTGCAGCTAAAGGCAAACCTTTACACTTTCTCACAATCTCCTTGCCAATCTTTTCAAGGTATGGATATGCATTGCAATCTCCCTTCTCAAAAGCATGCCTAGAAAACAACTTCCAACACTCTTCATCTGGTAATTCCCGCAAACCATGAATAGGAAAAGTTTGCATGACAAACGCAACACTTTTATTGCGCATTGTGACAATAATCCTATTTCCGCGTCCTCTAAATCTGAAAGGAGCCATCAATACGTCCCAATGGTCATAGTTCTCATTCCAAACGTCATCCAAGACAATAAGAAACTTTTTCCCATACAATGATTCCTTCAAATTGACTTGAAGCAAGTTGAGGTCATTTGCATCGAAAGCCCGCTCAATGACTGCCTCAACAATTGTTCTTGTGATCCTTAAAACATCAAATACTTCAGAAACACAAACCCATATTTTCGTATCAAAGTGTTCATCTACTCTGTCATCATTGTACAAAAGTTGAGCAAGGGTGGTCTTACCCACCCCGCCCATACCCACAATCGGTATCACACTGATCTTAGTACTACTTTCTCCATCTGAGAGCAAAAGTTTCATTATCTCCTCCTTCTCATTCTCCCTTCCATAAAAACAGGATTCATCCACCAAAGAAGTTGTTGGCAATCTGTGAGACCAATTTTGTCCAACAACTTCTTTCAAACCAAGTACATCTTTTTCTTTTGCAAAATCTTCTAATATATCAATCATCTCTTCTAATTTGGACTCAATCTCAGCGTCAAATAAGCTAGCGGAAGTCGAGAATTGAGATTGTACCTGGTTTGGGCCGCTTTGATACTCGGCTTCCACCTTGCACCGCAAAGCCTCGGTGGCAATCTCATCCACTAAATCTTCAGCATGGTACACAACATCTTTAAGCTCATCCAACCAATCTTTCACAACTTGATCACTGATCTTCTTGTTCTCTGCATCATTCAGCACCTTATTAAGTCCAAGCAATTTCAACTTGAGCTTCTTTAGTAGTCTTTCGTCATGATTTCGACCCCGGAAAAAGTTGATGAACTCACGTGAAGCCAAACCATCAAACAACACTTGAAGTGTAGCGGAGAGAAACGCCCCTCCAACCAATGCAGACATGTTTTCTTTTCAATTCCTTTTCCAAAGTAAAAAGGCTTATGAGAAGTGATGAGGCAGAGATTCTAAAAGCCTCTGCAACTTTAGTAGTTGTACTTCACAGAATGATGGTTGTATTCAAACTTTCATGTTTGTGGATTTCACCATGTTCGGGCCCCACACGGCAATTTGGTACTACTGACCAAACTAAATTGTACTTCACAGAATGATGGTCGTATTCAAACTTTCATGTTTGTGGATTTCACCACGTTCAGGCCCCACACGGCAATTTGGTACTACTAACCAAACTAAAGTTATGAAAATGAAAATGGGGTTTTGTTGAAAGTTGTAATGCCTTCCACGTAGACCATTGAACCAGTACTTTGATTTTGATTCACAAGCTATATTCTGTGACCCAAAATGCTAAAACCCAATGTATTAGTAGTTTACATAGTTCTTTATACATACATACATATATCAGTATTAGTATTACATATGTAGACTTGCAATGTAGGTCAGGGAGTTACAATAGTCTCTCTCTCTCTCTCTCTCTCTCTCTCTCTCTCTCTCTCTCTCTCTCTCTCTCTCTTCTTTTCTTTTTCTTTTTTTCCTCAGTAAAAGGTTGGGAGTGGGAGATAAGAGTTGCAACCCCTATTACTTGCACCATTGAAGGAGCCAAGCTCACTGGAGCATCTTTAATTTGGAGTAATCCCTACCCGTGAATGTAATCCATCACTATAGTTCTACCAAGGTGCAAGCTGAACAGATAGTGCCCAAAGCATGGCATCTGGTTCACAAAGACTAAGCGGAATTCGAACTTGCGACCATTTACTTGGAGGAGTTTCACCTACCCAACACTTCTTCATGGCAACCACCTTCGGTGTTGGAGTTATAATAGTCACTTCCAAGTTTTCTAGCACTTAAATTAATATAGATTTGCTTGTCTCTAGAAAGTACCCCACACGGTTTTTAACTTTTGACCTTTCTATGGACTTCTCTTTCTACCCATAAGGTGGCCATGGTGTCCTTTCTGGTCATGGGAGCATTCAGGTTGGAAGACCTTTAAAGTTGCAAAATAAATAAAGGATCTGGCTCCTCTCCAGTAATGGGAGAGGATCCACCCGTTCCCTCCCACTTTTTTTGAGCTCATACAAGATTCACATCATTGATCCGAATCGTACAATATGTAGACGTCATCAAATACTTCAACCATGCAAAAATTCATAATGCACGCTTCAGATCATTGAAGTTGGCCCGGTATGGGACCAAAAATGAAGGGACTAGACGGGAAGCTCTTTCGTAGGATAACAGTGAAACACAGTTCCATAGTTGAAAAGCCGGTGTTGAAAAAATGATTTTGGAATATTTACCCCCCCAAAAATGATTTTGGAATATTTACCCCCCAAAAAATGATTTTGGAATATCTATTCAGTTTCTTCAATCATTTACTCCGTAGGAGTGAATGCAAAATTTACTTTTATTGATTTCGATTTAATAATTAGTTGAAGAAAGTCAATAAAATTGAGTAATATCTTTATGAACTTTATAATTTTCTGTTGGATTAGTTATTTGTATTAGTTGACACTTGTTCAGATGAACAATTATGTCTATTTCATTTGTGATTGTTCGAAGTAATGACTTATACTTCTACGTATTTGTGTTTTCATCATTAATTTTTAGGAGCTTACAGAGTAGTTATTGGAATAATTTTCGATAGTTGAGTCTTCATATGACACAGTACAAATTAAACTCGAATTTGTTTATCGGACACATCAATTGCATGAACGTTATCCCACTTCGGGGCGATTTCAACCATTATGTATCTCAGGAGCTAGACATCCGAAGATTCTATAACTACTGTAACACGGACAAATCTTCTTAGAGAAATAATTAATGCAAATATGAACAAGTTTTTCAAAAAGTCAACAGCCCGGACCAATGCACACACTCTCTCCTCCTTAAAACCATCTCAAATTTAAAACAAAAACAAAATTTCACGCATTAATCCGAGCCGTTGAATCCCATTTCCCCTTCTCTTATTGTGGGTTCAGGCCGATTCTTAGAAAATGCTGGTGCGGAAGCTAATTAACCTGGGGTACGCAAGGCCAAAATCCAATGGATCATCTTCATAGCAAAGAGCTAAGCACAAAATGCTATGTGTAAGAATGCATTATATGGTAGTGGCAATTCTGGTTTCGGCGATGCTGAGATCCTAGAAGTTGCACTAGGTGGGGGTCCGAACCACCCTTCATGGATTGTGTGATAGCTTTGTGGCTTTCTTACCATGTTCTCCTTTTAGACCTGTTGTTCTAATTTAAAATTTTACATTTATATTTTATTGAGTAGTTCCCAAGTAAATAATTATGTTGGAGAGATTTGTGGAATTAGTTTTTTACATTGACTTGGTCTCCTTATTATCTCCAACAAAATCTCCATTATCCTATTTCAACTATAGCAATTCCTATATAGTAGGATTAGTTGGTTCTCAACAGATCACAACTTATATTACCATTAATTATAATGTTGGCTACTTCCTATTTTTCCTCCTCAATACATTAGAAGGTAGCTAGTTGGTTTATCTCTAACAAACTAAATTAAACATACCCTATAAATTCATGCCGTGGGTTTTCTTTTTGTACACAGTATTACCAATGCAATAACATATCTCCTGAAATACAACAAAAGTATTCATCATAGTCTCCACTACTGATCTTTTCCATAACAGATGACCACCATATTACTTATATATTTGATATAGCATTTTATTCGGATTTTGAGTGTTGGAAAATTATTGGTTCATGAGTTTACTTTGCTGCACAAAAGAAGGCTCGAAGGTCGTTGTATCTTGGGGAAGGAGCACCATTCAACCCCGTGCAGAAGGGGGTGTATCTTTCCTAAGGAGAGCGCGTTTACGCGTGCCTCGACCACCCCACAGGCTTTTCTAATCCTTACTCTATTTATCTAATTTCCTTAATTTGTTTGATGCATATAATTTTGAATTATTATTCTATCAAAAAATCCTATCCCATATATTTTCCCCAACAAGACCATCATTCGTTGGGGTGCAGCAGTACCGAGGTAAGGGCGGGAGCCCCCACGGAACACAAGTCGCATTCTGGACTACAGTGAAAACGATATTTAAAGGACGTCAGTGTGTAGTTTTGGAGGCTCGACCAAATTATTTCGCTGTTAGTGTGTAATTAAGGTAACACGTTTTAATAGAAAACAAAGATAGAGAGGGGAGAGAAAACGCAGATCTCAGAGAGATTGCGAGAAGACCTTTACTCTTGATTTCGATTTCATAGTAGACTGGTGTGGCTCCCGTGGTTTTTCCTCGCGTTGAGGTTTTCCACGTATATCTGTGTCTCGTTTTTTTCCGTTTTTCATTACGCACGATTACTTGTTTTTCTGTTCTATGATTCATTATTTCCAAGATCCGTAGGGGTGTTGGGTTGCGGAAATCCTAACATCATTTGCTTGAAAAAATTGGTACGAATACTGCACAAGCCCATGCTGGTAGGAAAACTGGACCAAAAGTTATTCATCTTGTTAGTCTCGTAAATACACCATTGTTGGATAGTTCAGAGGGTTAACTATCCTATCTTACAAATGGAATGTACAATACCAAAGTACTGAAAGATAAAGAACTTTTTCTCATTGAAGAATGTAAATAGGATCTGCATATGATTGATATGGCTTTTTAAGTATATACATCAATATCTACACCCCAGATCTGTTAGAGCAAAACGCCTCCTTACATACGGCTTGCCACCCCATGGATAGTGAGCTCCGCTTTTACCCAGCAAGCATCCTTCACCAATATAAGGTAATTGAAATAACCGAGTGAGACAAATTTGTTCCAACCCCATTCCTTCTTTGAAGCACTGAACCAGTAAGTTTCTGCAAAATTGATAGATATGTATACATACACAAAGTGAATGATTGGAGGCACACAGCTACGATGGACTATGTTGGACAACTTTGGCTCAAAAACAATAATGAATTACTCCCTCCGTCCCATAAAGTTGTATCACTACGAAACTACGTGTAATTTTCAAACTAAAAAATAATGTATTTACCAAAATAATTTTTGAATTTTTTTTGCATCGTATAAAAGTTCTCGATGAGATCTATCAAACAAGATCCATATTGACTAAAAAATTATTTTCGTAACCACGTTATTTTTTAGCTTGAAAATTGCACGTAGTTTCGTAGTGATACAACTTTATGGGACGGAGGGAGTAGTTACTAGTACATTTAAGAATGGGAGTTCGCAAAATATTACCTGTAATGGATTGATTATTAGAATTTATCGGGCTCTCTATTGTCAATTTGAACTTTGCACATATTTTAGAATTTGGAGGAAGGGTTGAAGGATCAGCCAAAGCTAGAAACAGAGATATATGGGTACCAATGCCATTGCCTTTCCCCTTGGGATATACTTGTATCTTCCTGCGTCGATCAACCCACAAATAGGTTATAAGTATCATTCTTTGGGTTTTCAAGAAAATCAAACAGTGTTTACCATTTCTGATCTCCTGCATTGAATGTCTCCGTATCATAACAATCCACATTCAACTTTGAGAAATTCTCAATTCTGAATAGCTTATTGTACGTAAGGGCATCCTTAACCATCAACAAAGACTCCCCTTCCCCCGTATTTCCTTTCTTGCAAACAAAGACCT
This sequence comes from Vaccinium macrocarpon, assembly GCA_022606695.1. Taxonomy (NCBI): domain Eukaryota; kingdom Viridiplantae; phylum Streptophyta; class Magnoliopsida; order Ericales; family Ericaceae; genus Vaccinium; species Vaccinium macrocarpon. The sequence continues at coordinate 5,291,385 of CM040176.1, read as the reverse complement.
CTGCCCCAAAGATGCAAGTGTCATTGACAAGATATCCATTGCCAGTATCGCTAAATATTTTGAGTGGGATGAACTGATCAAAACCCCACGCCATCTTTGTTCCATGGAACCGTTTTCCCTTTCCCGGTGCATCTAAACAACATGTACTAATGACTTGATTAGCGAGAAACATATAGCTTGTCTGTGTTACTTATCATTTCATGACAGTAATAACATGTATACGGATGACAGTATATATGTTATCCGTAATTGAACCAGAGGAATTGTTATTCAATATATACGGATGACAGTATACATGTTATTCATATGTAAGACTGAAACATATGGGAGCAGGGACATTGAACTGGAGGAATTGGTTATGATTAATGAGCCAGGAGTGCAAGGCCAGCCCAAGATGTTCTAGTGCCCAAGGCAAGTTCTAAATTTCGTGCCCATAACACTTAGTAACATTTTTTAGTAGAAGAAAAAAAGCTTCATCCCTCTTTGTGGGTGTTTATACAGGCAACTGAGGTTAATTAAAGAAAGTGTATGACCATTTTCACATACACTGAAACCAAAACTGAAACCAAACTAATAGCTTAGAAAAAACTAAACCAACATTTTTCTGTTGATTCGATTCCATTGGTTTATTCCACCCTACATACAAAAGATGTATTGTGTTGGGCACTTGAACTCCTTATAAACAAAAACAATGGTAGAAAAAATATGATACTACTCTTATAACTTTTCTTCAGATATTGTTATAACTTTGCTCCTGGCAAAGTGACCTCCTTGTTGGGGAGGGAAATAACATAAGAATTGTTATTTATGTTTAAATAAGCATGTTGGATATAAAAAAGAATGAAGAAATAGAACTTTTTAAGTCTACCTGTGCCTTCTCTTGTTGGTTAAGATTTCAAACCAAATGGGCCTTCTTTTGTTTTTCATTTTGGGCTTGAAAGACTCCTATTAAGCCGAACAAAATATTTTTCCAGAGTGCCCTATTTTTTTGGGACTTTTTGTGATGCCCAAGGCCTAGGCCTTGTGGGCCTTGCCCATGAGCTGGCCCTGCATGAGCGTAACTAATTACATTTGCTAGTATCTGTGTATGTCCATCAGACCTCGTAACTACCCATCAGTAAGGACATGGGATGTGAGTGTAAAACATTATATGTGAGAGTTGAGAACTCCTTGCATAGCCTTGCGATTGTCAATAAGTAAAAAAGGAAGAGCAGAAAGAAGAACATATCGTGATAAATTGAAGAAGAAGATGCCTTGAAGTATTAGGTAGTTGTCCTTGTTCCAATCAAGCAGGAACACACGGAAAACAGCATGAACCTCCCACCCATGTTTCAGCGAATTTGCTTCCGACATTACCAAGTAAACAGAGATGTGATCTTTAATGTTTCTGTTTTTGTTTCCATTTGGGTAGATAACTAGTTTCCTGAAAGCAGAAAAGGGACTCAACCAACTATAGCTGGGCAGAGACGGGTCACTTTGGCTGGAGAAACGAAAGAAAAGATGAATATAATCAGGGAATTTAAAGAGATTGAGGAATGTACCATTTGTAGCCCCCAGATTCGAAATCATCTGAATCGTATCTCTCTATATTGTTTGTTGTTAATAGTGAAAATAACTCGATTTTAACTGTGTAGTGTGCCGGTGGCGCATCTGAAGTTAATCTTGAAACCCCTGCTATAACATTAGTAGGAGGAAAATAGGTAATTCAATATAAAAGATCACAAGCTTGTTGCCATCTTTTTGGCTGTCCAATGTGTGTGTGTGTGTGTGTGTGTGTGTGTGTGTATGAGAGAGAGAGAGAGAGAGAGAGAGAGAGAGAGAGAGAGAGAGAGAGAGAGAGAGAGAGAGAGAGAGAGAGAGAGAGAGAGAGAACTACCATCTCGGACATCATAGATAAGATCTGCCATGGCAAAATATTCACTGAAGAATTTTTATAACTACGGATATAAACAACAATCTATTGGCGCATTCGAATTTATAAGCCAAAAAGGGGAATGGCTTTAATTCCGAAGCCTTTCAAAGAATTTATCCTTTTCTTATTTGAGGACTTGGTGATTGTCCTTTGGACAAAGCAGCACCCATTCCCTTGCTTGTTAGTCATGCAAATCTTTGCTTTGAATTGAAAATTACTCCCTCAGTTCGTTTTAATCGTGGAGTATTCTATTTTGGATTGTCTCCTTAATAAATGTCTGTTTTGAAAAGTAAATGCGTAAAGGTTTGAACATTTATTGTTTTCCTTTTTTGGAAAAGTTAATGAGTAAAGAGTTGTTTTAATGGGTAAAAGTAGAAGATAATGTTGAAAAATAGAGGTAAAAATCAATGTAGAAGGTGTAAAGCGGAGGTAAAAGTTGATGTGAAAGGAGTAAAGTGAGATTTTATTTAAACAACATAATTCATTTTGTAGCTCTCAAAGTATTTTTGCTCTATGCAAAGCTAGGTCGATCAGAGATTGATAACCATACAAGCGAACTATATTCATCACCACAAGAAAAGTGAATAGCTAGGCTCTAGCAATTCATTTCTCTTCAAAAAAAAGTAGGGTTAAACCGAGTCATTTCCAATATCCGATCGATTTTGTGGTGTGAGCAATTAACACATCAACGGCTACAAAATGAAAATATAGTGGGTGCAGAATATTTTGAAGGCTCCATTGTATAGTTGATGTGAGATGCTCCTAAGGAATTATGTAATGGAAATACCATGTTGTCTAATTGTTTGGTGATATGAATATTTTCTAACCTATCTTGTTCCGGAGGCCAATCGCACCAACCGGAGACAGGAGAGAGTCCCTGCCGGTGACTGGAGAGAGATTCAGAGCCTAGGAGTGATTACGGGTAAAATGTCATTTTTGGCATATTCTCGATTTGACTTGTTATGTCAATTTTTTCGCGTTCATAATTTAGTTTCGCAACGGTTTCTTTTCGGGCAAATACTATAGTAATTCCGGCCAGTTTTAGAACTGACTGACTATAGCTTTATGTAACCGAAGGTAAACGAGTGAGGAAACGGACTCATAGCTGTCACCATAGCCCACAAAAGGTGACATTGCATTCAATTTACAAAATATCTTGGCGTTGCAATTCAGATTTGAAATCAAAGGAACACCTATATATCTCCTTTAACTATATTTTATTTGATGGTTCAAACATGTTTGAAATTGAAGCAAAACTATTGGGACACAAGGAAAAGTTTTCCCGAAAACGTCCAGGTCTGCGAATCTGAATTGTTCATTTCTCTTTTCTAAAGGTTTTCGGAGAAATGAACGAACATCTTCTTCCATCTCTATGTAATGGACAAGATGTTTTGAGTTTGTGTTTTCTGATACTAAACTGGAACTCAATATGAACCAATAAATATTGGGCCATTTCCTCCGTCCGAATGAATTAATGGATAGTTGAAAGTTAATTTCTTCATATATTTATGACAGGATTAGATGTAACCGAGATTTTAGACTAGGAAACCAAATATACCGCTTGCAAGTGATGGCTAGCTCATGGTGTAGAGCTCTTGAATGCCCCACACTGCATCCCGGGATCGTCTCTCTCTCTCTCTCTGTGTGAAGGTGGCACATGCAAACCAGTTGTACATGAATATATGCACATGTTACAGGTCCCTTCCAGAGTACAGCTGTCAAGTAGGCACAAGTTGTCACTTCTTCACTGCCAAAAATAACCACAAACCTCACATTTATCACTTTAGACTGATTACCTTTTCTGTCACGTACTGTGTCCCATGCCATGACCAAAAAAGCTCTCACTCACCACTCCTGCCCCTTTCCAGATAATCCTCCCCAGCTCGAATGCAAGCTTTATAATAGGAATATCAGAGCACTTAAGTCACTAATGGATCCATAAGAAAAATCAGGAAAAGAAAGGAAGAAAAGAATTTTTCAGGTTGAATTTCTTGTTCTTGTGAAGCATATTGGTAGATACATGGTTATGTCCTGGGTTTTTTATTTTCAAGATTTTAACCTTAGTGTACGCGTGTAGCATTGTAACCTACATAAAGATAGGTCATATATAGGACGAACACGTGATACGAACAATGGTATCTTGACACAATAGCGTAAGCAAAACTCAACACGAACGTGCTATTTAGAGCACTCGTTAAAAATACCAATGAGAAATGCATGTTCGTACAATCATACATATGAAAATTGTATTCTTAAATAATGAAAATTATCTGATAATGAAAATTTCAGGTGACAGCTAAACGCTCCAATAAATTATTGAGATGATTCATGTGTCCGCTCAAAACTAGTACTCCATCGTGTATCGTTGAAGAAATTAAAATTTTGCCCCATCAACCAATGCATCATGAATGTAATACTCCTCTGTCTTGGAAAGTGTTCAACAAATGCCATAATGCTCATACGTATATAGTTTCTTAGATCCAAGCCACAAATAAAAGGCCCGTAGCATGCATCTTAAATCACATTAATGCTAAAACACCCGGTAACTAAAAAAGTAACTAAGAATTTAGAGTTTAGTAAAGATGATGGCCTACTTAATTTGCCAGCACAAAATAAGAGACAGAGAGGGACTATCTCCATTTCTAACTGCATTTTTAGAGCCAAATTAAAACCTAAACAGCTGCCAGTTGTTGTTGATGTGAGGCTTCATCTTCATTATAACTCAATTGGAGCTTTTGTGACCTTATTACTCCAACATTTAAGGAAGATTCAGCTGCTAAATTTAGAGGAGGCTCCATCAACATCTGCCTTTGGAGGTAGGCACAGTAACTGTGAAAAGTGGTAGGGGTGACATTTAAATGGAACCCTAATCCAAAAAGGAAATCCACTTCAAGGAAGTTCATCTCTGCTGTGGTGATCCCTCCTACTTTTGCATAGTATGCATTATTGTAATACCTGAAATTTCAAACCACAAAAGAGGAAAATAGTGTTAGTTTTTCGCCAAATTACCAAATTAACCCTAAAAGTGGTACTTCTAGTTCAGCTACTAAGGGTCTCTTTGGACAAATTTTTAGGAGCTATACTAATTTTCGTGTCGACGAGAGGAGTCAGAAAAATATAGAAACATATACAAAGAATTAAAAAATTCGTATAAGTCAACAAAAAAAAATACTTAAAATGTCGAAAAAGGAGACAAAAAAAAAGACCGTATAAATTAAAAAATATTGGAGTATCATGGAATTTGGAAACAAGAATTTTCCAGCTCTTCACATTGGAGAAACAGAGTTTTACAGCTGGCCTTGGCCGAATGCTTGATTTATTGGCTGGATGCTTGATTTACAAGTAAACTAGATTTAAACAAATAAAAAAAAATTAAAAAGTTTGAAGCTTTACTTCCAAGAAAACATGAAAAAAAGAACCAAGGAAACGAGACCCAGATTTTGGAAACTTAGTCACTTATCATATTTTATTATAAGCAAAAAAACTCATGAAAAACAACTAATCAAATTCACATAAGCTGGCAAGTGGTGGTTAGGTTATGAGGTAAAGCTCTTAAGTGTTCCACACTCCCCCATGTAATAGATTAGGAATGACGAATGACAAAAAAAAAATCACATAAGCTGCTCCGAACACTGAGTTATACTTAAAAAATAATAAATAATAAATAATAAAATTTAAAAAAAAAACCAATCAAATTGAAAAACTATCTACTCCGTACTGTGAACACAGCTCCAAAACCCAGATAACAAACTCAAGAATCTCATTTTCGTATCCTCCAAGCACCAAATCTTTACTCAAAATCAAAGGAATGGATTTTAAAATCCATGAAATAAGTTCTTGATCCAAGAATTTCCCGTACCCACCAAGCACCAAATTCAGTTATCAAAAGTAAGAAAATACCCAAATCTCAACTCAGAGGAGTGAAAATTCAAGAACCCAGAAAAAGAAATCCAAGAATTTCTGTTCCCCTGCCCCCAAAGCACTAAATTCAATTATCAAAATCAAAAAAGATACCCAAATCGCTACTCAAAAAAGGAAAGAAAAAAACCCAGAAAAGAAAATCCAAGAATTTCAAGAAACGCTTACATATCATCCATGAATTTCGCGGCGACCATAACACTAGTGATGAGCAACCGATGAACATTGAGAGAGTTGATTGGCAGAGAGGGCTGCTTCTGCATAAACCGATCGAGATAAACGTACGCGACTACGAAGCAAGAAGGGCTGCAATTGGCATATTGGAAGATTCTCTCCAAATAGCTCTGAATTGAGATGTTTGGCCTGGTGAGGCCATGGAAGACAGAGATTTTCTGGGGGTGGAATAGACCGCTGCGATCATTCGACTCGGCCACGTTTTGGAGGAGAGAAGAGAGATAGGTGATGAGCTTGGGCATCACACTTGGCCTCTCTAACTCTGCCATTTTTTTTTTTCTGATGAGCAAGATTGTGTTTGATTTGGAGAAGAGTGTTGAAATGGTAAGGTTTTTACTCTGCTTATATAACAACCAGATGGATGGTAGTTAATTAGGAAGGTATGGCTTTTGGAGTTGACGAAAATACCCCCTGGAATTTGAAATATGGCTGGAATCTCCCCCCACAGTGTTTTGGCACTTTCTTATTCAAAACTTGAGGTGGGTTTTGATTCCTTATTTCAAAACTTTGATCTGTAAAAGAGGGAAAGATGGATTAGAAGGACCCAACTTTTGGTTTATGTCTTTTGTAAATTGTAATAAGGGCTTTATTTTTGGCATGTGAGTCTTATAATTCCCGCGATAAATGTAGTCTTTCATCTCGATGAGAAATGAGATATAGGATTAATTATTGATTTGTTAGAATTAACCATTGATACGTAAGATGATTGAGATTTTCATGATTAAATGACAGACAATGAGAACAATAATTTGGCGATGGGTTGCCATGCTTGTCATGTGATTACATGTGGATTAATGCCTTAATGGTGATCCCACATTATGGGTCCCAACTATAGATCATCTACCATGTGTTGTGATTCTCCTCACATTTGGGGCTACATAATAAGGATTTTTTGTTCCATGGTGGAACTTCCACTGTAGCATTAATACATGCTGCTTTCTATACTAACCATACAAAATGGGGAAAAAGAAAAAGAAAAAAAAAGAGTTTTAGAGCTAAAAGCAACAGAGTTTGGTTTAGATATAAAGTTGTCCAGAATTTGGTTCAATGCCCAGATTTTAATTTTAGTGCCTAAACTTTTTTTTTCGGACTTTACTAGTTTACGAAAATTAGGTCATTGATTTGGGCTCGTGCTGGTAAACTGAATTTTACTTTAAATTTGTGGAATTACAATTTTATTTTGAAGTGAGAAGGAGCGTTGTATGAGTCATATATAGCTAAACTATGAAGATCAACAATGTATGAGCATGTACAAAAGAGAAGGCAAAATATGAAATGACAATTCAAAAGATCAATTTCCATTCTCCATTCTTTACGGTGTTTTTATTACCTAGTAACCAACTCATCCCGAGTCTAAGATCAACTATTATCTTTTTTCATTTTAAAATCTATATCAGTTTTACAATTTCTATTGTGGACAACTAAAATAAGTTGAAGAAAAAACAATAACCCATAAATGAAAGTATTGCTAATGGCTTAATTTTGTAGGAGTGAGCTTTTTCTTTTTGGATTGTGACAGTTCAGGGCTCAAACCTGTAAGCTTGATTGGGAGTTGTGGGGAAATTTTTACAAACCCAAGGGTAGAAAGGGAAAACAAAAGGACAATTTCTAAAAGGGAAAAAAAGCAGGGACTGTACAGCAAATATATGAAATCCGTTTATGGCCAATTGGTCACTCTGTGAAGAGTTCTAAAATAACATCCTGGCCACGTACAATAATCCTTTTCATTTTGTCACACTGAAAGCCTATACTTACAAAATATAAATGGGCCTATCACAGCTATTACACATAATTTAAGTTGACAATCTTTCTTGATTTGTTTTTCTAATCTGGTTGGATTATAGATTCAACTTGTGGTTCGATCAATGAAACGATTTCTTCTGATTATGAATGAAATACTACAACTATTTTTTGATTCATTTCCAATCTGACGAAACAGAAGGATATTCGTAGGTGTTGTATGACTTGTTGAAAAGAGCATTCAGTAAAAAAAATTATCTTGGTCAGATATCGATAGACATCAAAAACACTAAAAGTAAAATTCTCTCCAAGACCACTTGAATAATTATTTTAAAACTATTTTACGTTTCGAATCATTTGCGTGGGACCCACCCGACAAGATTGCATTTCGCAAAGCACTTGAGTTGCCCACCAAACGCCACCGTTTAACTATGCGACATGGTGTTGGTGCAAATATTGCACAACAGACACCCTTTGCCCAAAGGGTGTCCCAGTAAGATGGTTTTTTAAATAAACTGGTTTTTCACTTTTTTATGTAATATATTGTGAGAGAATAAACTGTCACGATTTTTTTAAAAAAATAGGTTTTTTTGTTAGTGGAACACATAAAAACAAGAAAACAAGAAGGGGCAACATTGGAAATGTGGAAACAGTGTGTAGATCTGGAAATGGCAACACATGAAAACAAGAATGCCAAGCTGGAAAGCATTTTTTTTTAATTTTTTCGTGGAGTGAAAAAAGGGCAAAGCATGTCGTATATAAAGAGATCCCTTCCCCCCAGCCTGTACCATCTGGGATCACAAGCCTCGCCATGGAAAATTATTCAGTGCTTCATGTGGAAAACTAGAAACTAGTGGTAATAAAATGCCTGATATCAAATCTAACCTAATCAATTAAGGATGGAGGAGAAAGATGGTGAAGAGAGAAAAGTACTCATTCATGCTGATTGTTTTCTATTTATTTAGGCGGAAATGATTTGGGTAAGATACACTGGGTGTACCTAATTGTATTCTTCCATTTTATCATGCAGGTCGTCCGTGTTTTTGGGACGGGCCCAAATTTAAAGTGTTTTATGGCCAGGTGGCCATAAAAGACTTTAAAATTGAGCTGCCTAAAAAACATTGGACGACCTAACCTGCATGGGGGCAATCAATTAAGGCATACCCATAGCAACGTTCTTATTTAGGTGTGGGACCCACAAAATAGGACTCGGGGTGCTAGAGAGCACCTTGAAGATTACATCCGGATCGTTCATCTCCGCAATGAACGGTTTGAATTTAAAAATAAAAATAAAAACTCTTTCAAGGAAGAGTTGCTTTAAATCCGGACCATTCAAAACACTTTTGAACGGTCCGAATGTTTTGAACAGTCTAAATGTTATCTCCAGAATGCTCTCTAAGAGGATGATCTCCAGTACTCCCAAATCCCACAAAATATATGTGGTCACAATAACTTGTTAAGATATGTTTTGTAGCACAGAATAACTTCTCCTCACAAAGCCCCTGTTTGTTTCACGTACCCCTCCAACACCATGTGTTGTCCATGTGCCCTTGTGACCCGCATTTTTCGCTACCACCACGTAAAATTACATCTATGCCCATATATACTATTCCCTCCGTCCCAATTTTATAGTCTTTCGTTCTATTTTAACCGGATAAAAAAATGATTATATCTTTAAATCGGTAATACATTTTTAAAAAATGATTATATCTTTAAATCGGTAATATATTTTATAAGCAATATGGATCTTGTTTGATAAATCTTGATTTAATCTAATAAACAAAGTGTTCAAAATCACCTAAAATATTGTAGATTATAATATATAACACTTTGAAAAGTTGCAACTCCCAAAAGGGACTATAAAATTGGGACGGGTGAGTTTATTCTTTGGCAAAATAAATAAATCTGGTTTGTTGAATTATTAAGGTGCAATAATCTAAGGTGGTTTGGATTAATAGACCAATAGTTCAAATCTGATGGTTTATTTGCTTCTTGGATTATTTGTTTTTAATGAAATAATCTAATGAACCAGGTTTATTTATTTTGTCAAAGAACCTAATTCATGTTGGTTGATGGATTTGCTCCCCACATAATTGATTAGGGTTCGATTCTTAAGATCAAGCTGGACAAAATAATTTCTTGTGAATCCCCTCGTTTTGGAGTAGATGGTCTGTCTATCTTTGACATGACAAAGGAGGAGATTAAATGAGGTGCATGTAAGCTGAATGAGACCCTCTTAGCTGTCAGACCAAAAACATGTATCTGTGTATGAGTAAGAAGTTTCTTCTGAGGGCTCCCTCACAAAAAAATGTGCAGAAAAACATTTGTGAGCCGTTGGATCCCGTGTCAGACCAAAAACATGTATAGATGAGTAAGAAATTTCCTATGAAGGCTCCCTCACAAAAAAAAATGCGAGAAAACAGTTGTGGGTTGTTAGATCTTATGTCTTTTACGCGATTCAACGGCACACAACTTTTTTTTTGCACTTTTTTTTTGTGAGGAATCCCTCGTAAGAAACTTCTTGTATATATATATATATATATATATATATATATAATTGAAAAACAAAAGCAAGCCACATGAGGATCCATCCAATATTGATTCCTAGTGGTAGTGGTCCTCCCAAGGTTTTAAACCTTAGAATACGACCCTTGAAAATTCCAAAACAATTTGAAATCAGGCTAGCACCTGTTGTTATTTCTGTCTAAAAAGTACGAGTAAGATTGCATATTTTCAAATTAGGGTTTGTTCCACTAAGTTGATAACGAGGAGAATAGCATGTCTCGCAAAATGTGAAAACAAAAAAGTAAACATTCACTTAATGGAACTGGAGCCTAATAAACTAGAATGTTGTCTGGTGCCGGAGTAATTTTCTTCTTGGCAATGGGACCCCAAGATATTTTGTTTAATAATTGGCAAACAATTGTCCCTTTTCTCAAACTACAAAAGATCCCAAGTAGAAATATTTGGAAACAGGGAGCGTGTTGTCCCTTAAGAAACACCATATCTTATTCAAGTCATCCGTACTCAGCGATCAACGGTGCATATCTACTCAAACCCAAATAGATCTGCACCGTCCATTATTGAATTGATATGTGTCGTTGATCACCGAGCATGGACGGTCCAGATAGTAAACATTGGGACTACTATTCAGATTATAACAAAAGAAATATTGCCCTCCCAGTACCTAACAATTTTTCAGAATCTCCAACAAGTTTGGCTTGAAAATTACGTGTTATCTATAATTACGTTTCGCATCACCCACATCTTTGATTAAGATCTCGAATATCTTTTGGACATTGTTTTATTGGATTTTTATGTGTGCTTATAGAACATATAATGCAGTGCCATCAAATAATCACCAGGGCCGTCCTTGATATTCTGGAGCCCGAAACATATCTAAAAGACCTACGTACTTGAACGACTGAAAAATACACTAACCAGTAAATCAATGAATCTACTTCCGTAATGTGATGTCAATAAATCCGGCTGATCAATTAATTGTATCCGCTAATAATGCCCGACATAGCATAGCACGAACGCCAACTTTTCGGTGTGTTTTGATTGACCGCAGTGTACCACGTTAGACGCCACGTGGTACCCGCTCGGCATTGAAAAACTTCTCAACTTGATGAGTAAATTGAACATATTAGAAGAAAAAAAAATCATTATTAATCCTTTTTATATCAAATTTTACCTCCACTTTACACCTCTCACATCAACTTTACCTCCACTTTCCAAAATCATCCCCCTTTTTATTCAATAAAGATATAGGTACCGACCGAATAGTGTATAGATGATTTCAACTGAATCAGGGACCCACTTGTAGGTCCTAAATAAACGATCCGAATTGATCATTCATCTTAGAATCATTTTCCAAGTGAGCCCACTAGAAATTAGCTCAATCAGACTTGCGCAGGTGGTTGATCAAAATCCTAAGATGAATGAATAGTTCAGATCATCCATATGAGATCTAGAGTAGGCTCCAAAGGGTGGTTAGTACCCTCTGTGTAGGACTGATTTTTACCCATTAATTTTACAAAATGACAAAATAATAATTGTACAACTTTTAATCATTAACTTTTCAAAACACTCTTACTAAAGGACAGCCAATATGAAACACTCTACATTTATTTGGGAACGGAGGGAGCATAAACAAAGACATGTCCAGGGAGCATAAACACTGACATGTCCAGATACTTTCAAGATGCTAACAAGGTAGATGATTTCCATGACAAAACCCTTCGCCCCAATGAGAACTCTCTTGTGAACCCCCTAGTCCAGTGTGGATGCCCTTGCCTTTGACCGAACCAGGGAGGTAGCCTGGACAAACCCTAGCAGTTGAAACAAGGGAAAAAAAAGAGCTGATAAGTTCCATTAAGACTATACTAAGCTGGCCAGACACTTCATTAAAAAAAAAAAAAAAAAAAAAAAAAAAAAAAAGAGGGGGCTGATATACTTGACAAACTCTCCCTAAGTTCCGAACACAGCCAGAATCAAACTCTCCTTTCTCACAGTCAGCCTGCAATAGTTAAAAGCATGGCTGAGAACTTGCTAGTTTTGACTTACACAAATGAATTCCCTATTCAATCTAAGAAGCATATGATCATCACACAACCTGCACCAACCCGTCATTGTCTAGTAGACGTCGTCTATGATAGTTTCTCTCATCACAAATGACCGATTCATGGATGAAACTGAGAAAATGAAACAAAGCTTTTAAGACGGGCACAAACAAGTCTGTAGCAGTCATCAAAAACAACCTCCAATTTGCCTGATGTTCTTTACAAAACTTGGGCTCTATATTTAGATTTCTGCCTTATCTTGAATTCCATCTCTGGGTAATCTTTGAATTTAGACGATGATCATTTGCTGACAGGACATGCGAAGCAAATTTACTGAACTTCAATTGTAGGCAACAATGCCAGGAAGATGGAACTCCTTTCCCACAGTCAAGGTTTTCTTCTCATTACCTGCCACAAGATCCCGAATTCTAATGAGAATTTATTGTTTCTCGACTCTTTACACAAGTGCAAATATGCATAGCGAGCACACAGAGAGAATTTCTTCGTCCATCTTTAAAATAAAATAAAAAATGTTCATGATTACCCTCAAATGTTTGAAATTTTACTACATCTAATTCATTCATTTAACAAAATATTTACCACCATGACCTTTGAGTCGGTAGAGAAGACCCAATCAGCAATGGTAGGTGACAAATGGTAGATGACTCCACCATGCTTGCATTAGTGATAGCGAAGAACAAACACGACCTACCTAGCCCTAGCTACGACAGCAGCAAAATAGATGGGGTTCACTGGTCACTTATATGTCCAAATGCAGTATTCCTTCCTGGAGGCTCATTTGGCGAAAAAGTAAGAGCCTGGAAAAAGAATTTCCAATTCTTAGCCAGTTTTAGCGGCACAAAAAAAGCAGATGATTACCATGAGAAGGCAATAAACTCTCTTTCAGGAACAGAGGGGCACAAAATAAAATAAGAGACCGCCTTAAACCCTTCACCTGAAATAGACTAGATCATTCATTCATTACCACCTGGAAAGAAGCGAATGAATCATTGAAAACTTCCTTGTAGCTGGTTGAGAAGTATTTCTTCTCCATAACTATCCTCAACTTCATCAGGAACAGTAGCTACCCCATCGGTCAAGGGAACATACGATTTATAAGCTTCATCTTCAAAACACCCCACTTGGCTCAACAACCCCATTAAAACATCCTTGCTTTGCAAATCGTCATTTTGCTCGCATATACAGAGAATGGAAGACACGTTAACAAGCCTTGGTTTCCAGTTCTGTGATCCACGAACCGAAACTGCTTCCTTCAGGCAAGACAAAGCCTCAGAAACCTTCTCCTCTCTGATGTGCCCTTCTGCGAGAATCTCCCATGTACCTGAATTCGGCTTTCCTCCTAATTCAACCATTTGGTCCAACAAAGCCTCAGCTTTCACTAAAAGCCCGTTCCTAGTGTAATAAGTCATCAGCAGATTTACTATTCTAGGGTTGTTAGCGGGCCTTACAGACAGCCATTCCGAGTAAAGTTGTTCTGCCCCTTCAATATCACCCAACCGAATCAAGGAAGAGATCACAGCATGGTAAGCCATCATTGGAATCTTCGGAAACATCGATTTAAAAACATTCCACACTCGATAAACCTCCTCCCGTTTACCAACAGAACCGTATAGACTAATAACATGATGATAAGGAATTCTATCTTGACCTGTGAGTCTGCTTTCAAGCTTCTTTATACACTCTTCCGCTTTTTCAAACTGCCCGACTCTAATATATAATGAAGCCATTGCTCCGAATGTAATCCAGTTCGGATTAACGGTACTGTCCTGCTCCATCTGTTCAAACACTTGTTCCACTTTTTCAATAGATCCTTGGGCCCCACAAGATGATAACCAGATATTATACGAGTACGTATCCAGACTTACATTTTTCTGCCTCATCTCTGAAACCAACAAGTCAACCTTATCGTACTCTTCAAGGTTCATGTAGAGAGTCATCATCACATTGACCTGAGGTGGCTTTAAGTGGTAACCTCTAATCATCATTTGTGCATATATAGATTCTGCCTTCGCTCTCATTTTAGCCCGGACATATGCATTTAGAAGAGCAGCATATGTTCGCTGGTCCTTTGATGTATCTGGCAGCTTCAGGAAGCAATCTTCCGCATCTAAAGTTCCACACACCTTGGCAATTAGATCTAATTGAATTGCTGTGTCGCTGGTGGTTATTCCAAACATCTCTGCTCTGTTGTTCATCCACTCATATACCTGCACAATGAAAAGGGGGAAATAATAATTCCAACCGCAACTAAGATTTTCTTCTCCTATGCCATGCACCAATTGTTCAATTTATTTGGTAAATCGGTAATAACCAAGAAAAAAGAAGAATCTAAAAATAACTATACCCAAGAAACTAAACTAGTTGTCTCCTGGGCCTGTGGCATTTGCATAGAAACAATTTCACCAACGAACACTAAAGAATAGTATGTGTGTTTATTCAGCTCTCCCCGAATCAAGAGGTTCCCAAATATCAAGCTCTTCAATGGTCAAATAAATACATAGAAACATGAATCCCAACGGTTTAGCCTAGTGGTTAACATTGGGACTTAGGGCCTCCCCGGTGCTATCAATCCTTGTTGGACCAATTCATATGGGGCTTTAATCATGAGAGCAAGATTTGTCCCCAATGATTAGTCGATGCATCAGTAAGGTGCATGAAAGATAGCCCGGTCATCCAGAGTTATCAAAAAAACCTCACACAGAACATATATACAACTGACCATAAGGCTGTGATTGGATGGCAGTCGTCTTTAGGGGGAATGGGAATATGATGCCATAACTCTATGATTCCCACGTTTGGGTAGTGATGGAATGGGAATATGATTACTTGTCTCTAAATCCAGGAGCAATCAGATTCCCAAATAGAGGGGGAATCTCATACCTCCACTACCCCCGGGAATATGAGATTACGGGGTAATCTAATTCCTAGAAGGAAATGGAAAAGTTAAATTAATACCTCGCATGTAATATAACTATATGTAGTTTAAATCATCTTGAGTGATCAATAGATATCATTTTTACTCTTAACAAAAATTTCAAAAAATTATACGTGGAGAAACTTCTTCGTGAAGGTTAAAATGTGGAACTTTACTTCTCGCACTCACTGGGAAGATTTTTAGGTTTTGATGACTTTATTAACTGCCTGGTAGCAGGTTATTAGATAGTTTAATCTTTCGATAGTCTAATATTCCAGTAGTTCATTTTTCAAATGATGGTTGGACATTTTTTAAGTCATTTAACTGTTTGTAAGTGTTTTAAAAGTTCGGCATTTTTGTAGTCTACTGGTGTTTAACTATCAGCATGCAGGAATTGTGATATTTAATCTTTTAAAGGGGCATTCTTGGAAAAATAAGTAAAAATACATTTCATTCCTTGACTTCAAATGGTGGAACCAAAAGCTTGGATAAGAACTTATCCATTTTTTTCCTTACTAACATTCCCACATGAACCAAACACTTCAATAGACCCATGTATCACATTACTGGGAATGAGATTCCCATGAATAAGATACTCATTCCTGTCACCCAAACACAACCCAAGGGGAAATGATTTCCGCACTCCCTTTCGTCCTCATGCACTCCTTTTTCTTGTCGTTATTCATGTGAAATTACTAAATTATCCGAACTTCTACAGAAACTCTGAAGGGCACTTCGATAATTTTACTGGAATAAAGACAAAAATGGAAGGGCAAATTTGGGGGTGTTGATCATTTCCCTGAGATTATACGCAAATGACAAATTACTACCACGAAACCAAGTCATAACCAGCTATGCAATTGGATATTTCTCCAACATCAAGATTGTAGTATAAAACCCAGTTCAAATATCTACAAGCTAATCGATTTAAACAAAATCAATATAAACTTACAAACACCCATGAAACAGGACAACCAATCATCAAAAAAAAAAAAAACACAAAAAATTTCAAAGTTAATAATACCTCAAGAGCACGCTTGAAACGCCTGATTCTCCTCAACTGCTTAATAATCCGATGAAGCTCCCACTTGGTGAACCTCTTCCCAGCTTTCTCATACTCGTTCAATAAACTCGCAGCACTAATTGTGGGGTCGTTCATCTGGGAAATGCTCTTGCATATACGGAACCATTTGGTCCATTTGGTCCTCTCGTAGTCCACTGTTCCGTAGCTGTGAACCTGTGATATGGAACACCTCACAATTGTTGGGTTCTTGTTGCGAAACCCAGATGGGAAGGACAGACAGTAAGGGAGAGGTGAGGAGAGAGAAACATGGCGGTGGTGGTGGAGAGAAGAGTGTGGAGTAGTGGATTGGAGTAGCATGTTGTTTTGATCTTTGGGGATTTGGATTGATAACAGGGAAAGGGTTTTTGGGGATTTTGTCGGACGAACGTTCGAACGAAATTGCCAAAGGGTTCCTTGTGTAAGGTTTTTATATCAAATACCCACCAACGTTTGGATGTTTTCCATTTGAACAGCCAGTTTCATATATAATTACTCCCTCCGTTGTCCCAAATATTAATCCTCTTTTCTTTTTCCGCTATCTCAAAATAAAGGGTCAATTCAAAAAGTTAACAAAAAAAATTGGTACTCCTTTCTTTTGAGATGGAGGGAGTAGTATGCAAGTCGTAGCCATGTCAAGCTGTAAACACAGACATCATGAGTTCAAAACTTGACAATCTTTTGGAGCCAAATTGCGAGAAAGAAATTTCTTGTGAATCCTCTAATTAAGACGTAGATGGTCTATCATTGACAGGACCGGGGAGCGAAATTGTCGAAGAATGCATCAACTACCCCCAAAAAAAAAGTCGTCGTAGCCATGTTGACCATGTCTATTAGCAACGGGTGAAACATCGTCTTATTTAAAGTTAGTTTTGAATTTAGGGGAGATGAAGGGATGTATTACATTTATCGATCCGTTTGGTTATGACATCCTATTTGTTGATGCATACATTCAGACACAAGTGATAAGCTCGTGTGCTTGAAATTTTTCTTCTACACTTTTGCTTTCCTCTTTTCCTTAATTTACCTGCTTATTTTCTTTCCTATACACTTGGAAATCAAACAGCGATAATTCACTTTCCTTGCAAACCAAACAAAGAAGAATCAGCTTTCCGTCGCAGTTTCTTTCTTAATTACTCTATTTCCTCCTTCAATAATCCTACATAAGATGGTGAATACATGCGCAATTATAACCTTCCATTAGTTCCAAAACATACAAACGCTGGAATATAATTTTTTTTCTTAATTACGTTCATTTCAGTTGAGTTTCATATTTCACAAGATTCGCGTATTAAAAAAAAAATCCCAAAATAATAGGCATCCGGGAAAATGGGGCTGGAGCCGATGTTTTCCACAAATATGCACACTGTATATTTTTCTCAGACCAGAAATGGAATGAAAGAAAAAGGGAAAGTAATCAATAGAATTTTGTTAAAAGCCATGCAAAAAAAAAAGAAGAGAATTTTGTTAAAAATAGTTATTTCTCTTAGTTTTTTTTTGGGAAGAACATAAATTGAAAGTTTGAAAGAAAGGAGTTAAGCAGAATTTTATCAGGAAAGAAACAATAAAGCAACTTAAATTAACGCAGACAGAAGAAACAGGAAGAGAATGAAAGGATTTCAAAATATGTAGGGGAAACAAGATTTCACTTGCCTTAGAACCAACAAAGAAGGCATAACCGCTTATAATTTGAAAGGACACAACCAAACTGCCTAGTGCCAATGGCTGCTGTATTGCACAATTAACTCAATTTCCACTCAATGAAGCATATGAAGATCAAACAACCCCCAAATGCACCGAGCACCAAGTAATGTCTTTGATGAGGGAGACAGCATAGATGTAACAATGACGACATGCGCAAAAGTTTAAATACCATCTACGATTGCTCTTTGGCTGAATTTGGTACCTTGGGTATGCTTCCCCGAAATCCTTCACAAGTAGTTGGGTTTTCAGTTCAGACAGTACTCCATCTCTGTGTAATTTTGAGTTCAGTGTCACATGATTGCTGGCCCTGCAATTTCAATGTGTTACAGCTGTGGGTGAAATACTTTGAAGATGAACTCCCTTTCCTGCAGTCAAGGTCTCCTCCCTACCTCTTCAATTTCAACCAAACAATCTCATACTGTAGACCTTTCCCAAATATGTCATGAGCAACCTGGCCAAGTTCTATTCATAACATCCTTGCATCTGATATTCCCATGAATGAACACTTTGGGCTTTTTGACCTGCAGTTAAGTATATTAACGAAAATGTGGTCGCGTTCTTGGTATGACACTTCAGCAATGTAATATTATAAAGCAAAATCCCTTACCAGTGAAATGAGACGAATACCAATTTGACGACCAACCCTGGAGAACCCCCTTACGGCAAATAAGCACTTTTTTTTTTAACGGGGGTCACTATCGCGCAGAGAGAGAGAGAGAGAGAGAGAGAGCACTGGCAATTAAAGACAAAATGACAGGCTAGAGAGATACAATTGAAATTCCGTAATACATTAATATATGAATGCTCACAATCACATGAAAGAGAAGAATGCTCACAATCACATGAAAGAGAAGAATAAGATTAGCAGGGGAAAAAAAACCAGGGTAAATCCCTTAATAGAAGACGTGAATAATAACATTATTCCACTGATACCATAAACAGACTCTCCCCCCGTGGACAGTGTAGCTGGCGCCGTACCAAGATCTACCCAATGGTTGCTTCATTTTTTTGGGCAAAGAAAGTGGTGGTTCATAGCCATTTTACGATACCTAAGACGATGAATTTAACCCAACACACCCACCTAGTATGTGCATCGTTTCACATTGACTAGCAGCGTACTCGAGCAAAATATCTAGATGTAAGTAATATGAAATATAGCATCTCAGTACCCCTCTGTTGTTGAAACTTTTTCCTTCTTTTCATCCGCACACCAAAAATTGCAACTCCTTAAGGGGACAGGAAAAGATGGCATTCACGCCGAACCAGTATAGCATGACTTCCCAATTGGATTGTGAGTAATGAGCCTTTTCTTTTTGGATAGTGAGTATTGTGACAGTTTAGGGTTCAAACCTGTAAGCTTGGTTGGGAGTTGTGGGCAAACTTTTACAAACCTAAGGGTAGAAAGGGAAAACACAAGGACAAGTCCTAAAAGGGATAAATAAATAAAAAAGGCAGAGGCTTTACAGCAAATTGTCAAACCTGTTTATGGCCATTGGCCACTCTGTGAGTTCCAAAATAAAATCCTGGCGACATCCAGTCAGAGCATCTCCAACGAGAGGCAAACCTCTGGCCAAAGCCAAAAATTGGCACTCAGGCCATTTTGCAGCTCTCCAATGACAAGTCAAAATGGGAGCCAAAAATGGCCCCGGCATATAGCGAGTACTAAATAAAACCATTGAGAAGTAGCATGTTCATAAGCTTTTCAGATGGATCACCATTATTATCTTCATCAACCTCATCAGGAGTTAAAACTTTCTTGTAAGTTGAAGAGATATAAGACAGGTAAGCTTCATCTTCAAAACACCCCGCTTGCTTCATCAACCCCATTAAAACGTCCTTGCTTTCAGTATCACCATTTTGCTCGCATATTTTGATAATGGAAAACACATTACAAGGCCTTGGTTTCCACTTCTTCTTTGATCCATCAACAGTAAGGGCCTCCCTCAGGCAAGACAATGCATCAGATACCCTATTTTCTCCGATGTACCTTTCTGCGAGAGTCTCCCACGTTTTTGAATTTGGTTTTCCTCCTAATAAAATCATTTGGTCAAACAAAGCCTCAGCTTTCTCTAAAAGCCCGTTTCTAACATAACAAAACATGAGCATATTTACTATTCGAGGATCAAAACTTGACTTCACCAGCTGCCATTCCTCGTAAAGTCGTTCCGCCCCTTCAATGTCACCCAGCCGAATCAAAGAAGAAATCATAGTAAAGTAACTGAAATTTGGAAGGCGTGGAAATATGGATTTATACACATTCCAAATGCGATAAACCTCCTCCCTTTTACCAACACTAGTGTATAAATTGATAAGATAATGATAAGGAATTTTATTCCAACCTTTGATTCTGCTTTCAACCTTCTTTATACAGGTTTCTGCTTTTTCCAACTGCCCCAGTTTAGTATACGTTGTAGCCATTGTGCTGAATGTAGTCCAGTCGGGTCTAATGTTACTCTCCATCATCTGTTCAAACACTTGTTCCATCTTTTCAACAGATCCTTGGGCCCCACAAGATGATAACAAGATATTATAGGAGTATTTATCTAAACGTATGTCTTTCTGCCTCATCTCTGAAGCCACCAAGTCAACTTTATCGTACTCTTTCAGGTTGACATAGAGATTCATCATCACATTGAATGGCTGTGAGTGCCTGACGCAACTTTCAGCTTTCATTTTCTCGATTAAAGACTCTGCTTTTTCTCTCAATTTAGCCTGGACGTAGGCATTTAGAAGAGCCCCATAGGTTCGAGTGTCCTTGAATTCATCTGACAGCTTCAGGAAGAAATCTTCAGCATCTAAAATTCCATGCACCTTGGCAATGAGACCTACTTGAATTGCTGCGTCAGTGGAGGATATGCTAAACTTCTGTGCTCTGTCATTCATCCACTCATATACCTGCATGATGAAAAAAGAAGAAACAGACAGAAAAGAAAGATAAGTAAATGAAACTAATCTTGAAAATCGTTCGATCACATGCACTGACTTCCCACCTTATTCCATGATGACCAGACAACACACAACAATCTGAAAAGACCCAACTAAATGAATTGCTTCGTGGGCCTATACCAGTTCCTAGAAGAGAACTAATTTCAGCGCTAGAAGAATGTTAACTAAAAGATAGTGCATGTCTATGAACATGCAAGTATAAGACATAACGAAGTCAAAGGTTCATAATAATAAAAAATGTATTTGTCAATCTCACCAAGCAATTTTTCTGATCGTACTGAAAGCACACATACATGTAAGAAATTCTGGTCTCAAACTCATAAATTTCGGAAGGACGATCCGACTTTTCTGACAAAATTTACAGCTTAGCTTTGATCATCCCACATTTTCCAAATGTCTTCGCTATATAGATAAATCACTCTATTTTCTGCAACCGCTCACTCAACCAAATTTCGAACCACGACCATGTAGAAAATACAAAAAAAAAAAAGAGACAGTTACTAAACTTCTATCCAAATTCCTTTCCACAGTGCAATAAGTAGTCTTTCACAACGTTTTGTTCGTTTGAAATATTCCCGCCGTCCCAAATTGTTGCTCATGTTTCCGGAATCCAACTTTTCTTTAACAATATATACTTGTACCCAAAAAAGAAAAGAAGTACCAACTTTATTTGTTAACTTTTAAAATTGGGCCTTAGTTTTGGTACAGCAAAAAAGGAAAGTAGAAGCAATAGTTTGGGATGGAGGGAGTATAAGATTGCAAAAAACAAATAACAATACATTTAGGCTCTGTTTGTTTGAGATGAAAATATTTTTCCCAAGAATATTTTCCAAAATTTTGGTGTTTGGTTGGACATAAGTTGGAGAAATTTTTTTCAGCAAACCAGCGTAAATTAACTTACGGCTTCATTTCCCATAAATCGTTTTACTACTGTGTTCTCCCACGACTCACATTCTGGTTCTCACCTAGCAACCGCCAAAAGAAAAAAAATCACTTTTGATTTGGTGAATGGTTTGATGGGAAAGCAACATAATTGAGAGGAGGGGGCAGGAATCAAGAAGAGGTAATTAGCTACAAACATTGTCTATATATTTGTCACCGTTGTCTCCTTCCCTCTTCAACTGGCTTCTTTTTTATATCAAAACAAACACCGGAATAGACACTTGGTGCAGAAGTTTTCTCTAGTAAATTTTTTTACCTGGAAACCATTTTTAATCGCAAAATATTTTACATCAACACAAACGGAGCCTTGATACACATGCTTCTGAAAGCACATGATTACTCAAGAAATATTTCATTAAACAACATCAAAAGTAGATGAATCAAAAGACAGAATAAACCCATATCAGGTTTGGCCTCTATATTTATAATGGTACAAACAGAACTACTTCCAACCCAAAATTTTGATCATCAATTTAAAAAGACCAAGCAGTTCAAAAAACAAAAATTTAAAAAGAAACACAAATATATATAAATTAGTAAGAAACCAAATCCTCACTAACGCTTGAATTGGAATTTATCTCAACATCAAGAGTATATAAAACACAACTCAAATGACTATAATATCAAACAGCACTGTTAAACCAACTGATTTGTTTATGAAATCAACAAAAAAGTTACAATTAACAAAGAAACAAAACGTAAACAAAGAACAAACAAGATGCCAAACCTTCAAAGTGACAACAAAACAAAATAATCAGTATATGCAAATGGATATAATTCCAACATCAAGATTCGATTAATCAAGTTGTCAATGCATACACCCATATCAATCCAACCAACTAATTTAGCCCATAACCCACCCAATTTCATCCCTAACACTTCCATTTCAGACTCTGTGAGATGGAACTTGATTGGGAATCGTATGTATGTCGCAAAATTTGCTGCAGGCCTTGAGAGAAGCATATCCAATTATTCCACAGTCTAATATAGAAAGGTTCTCACCCGTGTTCCTCGTTGGGCATTCATTGAATGGATAGCTTTCCTGGGAAGACTTTCCACAAAGGATAGACTGCTCAGTTGGGAGAGGATGCTAGATGCCTATTCTGCCTAAGGGAAATTGAGACACATGAATACCTGTTTTTTTAAATGTGATTATCTCAGAATGTTTGGAACCAGATGACGCATAAAAATAATGTTGCTACATCAGGTTTTGGTCTATGAAGGGACGTGGATTGTATAAGTACACAGATGCAAGGTGCTTCCCTCCCCTGCAGGGTTTGTGAGCTTTCTTTGGCAGCTGCAATTAACTGGGAATGGAGGAAGGGAAATAACAGACAATTCCAAGGTAAAACCATGACCTGCTTCTGTTCTGGGATTGCAGATTATTGATGAGGTCAGAGCCTGCATTTCCCCATGGAGGTGTATCAAGCCTACAGATGAAAATATACCATTGGCTAATGAACGGAGGTTAAGTCCTAGGATTTTCGGATCATAGTAACACTTCTCTACCGTTGTTATGCTTTGACTCCTGTTGCATTGTTCCTAGTTGACCCGGGTAAGGTTGGTTCGCTAGCTTCTGTAGCGGAATGGTGATTTGTAAGCATTGCTCCAAGTGTTTTGGTTTGTTCGCTTTAAGGATAAATTTACCTAAAGTTTAAGTAATAATATAAATAAGACAGGACATTATCAATTTCTGAAAGAAAAAAAAAAAACCATGACAGTTTCTAAGGTTATTAATACCTCAAGAGCAAGCTTGTACATGCCGAATTGTCTCAACTTCTGAGCAATCCTCCAAAGCTCCCATTTACTGACCCTCTTCCCTTCTTTCACGTGCTGGTTCAACACAAACCCAGCACCCATTTCAGGATTCCGCATGAAAGATATCCTCTTGTACAACGCACTCCATCCCGTTGTCGATTTTACAACTGGGTCCTTGTTATTATTATGGGCTTCACTAATTCTACCTATACGAAGAGAGTTCGAGCTGCTGCGCAACCCAGATGGGAAAGAGAGATAGTGAGGCAGAGGTGAGGAGAGAGAAACTTGGTGGTGGTGTTGGAGAGGAGAGTGTGGAATAATGGTCGAGTGATGAAGCATGATGTTTCGTTGTTCTAGGGTTTCGGAATGCTGTGGAGAAGAGGCAGTGGAGGGTTTTTGCGGGAGTTTTTTTGGGAGCGAATGTTCGAAAATTACAGTAACATACCATCAACTAAACGCATTTTCCTTTTACTACTTCTTCCGTTGTACACCTTTGTTTTAGCAGGTATGGAAAGGAGGGGATATGGCTTCGATACAGCAGTGCTACAGTCCCAGAAAAAAGACTCCGAAAATGACTCAGAAAACAAATCTAAGGGATGAAATTCACCCAATACCCAATAAAGGTGTATTGGGTGAATCTCATCCCTTGGATGTGTTTTCGGGGTCATTTTTCGGGGTATGTAGACTTATTGGGCTTCGATAAGCTAATCCAGACCCACCATTGTCCAGTGTTATGTTATCCTCTCCGTCGGATTAGCTTATCTGGGTCGGCATGGGTATCAGTCTCCCCTCAAATTTCTTCAAATTCTTTTTGCATTCTATTACAATATGGCAACTAACCAAACTCACCTATTAATTCTTTACCCTCCCATTCTTACCTTTCAATTTCTACTACACTAAACAAATCTCTTCTTAGCCAGTCCCTCATTCACAACGAATATCGCCTTATAACATATTCATATCTTATTCACCACTTTTTCTTATCCTTTAAAACATTATCTTCCCGTTAAACAAGCCGTTCCTCCCGCCAAACGAGCGGTTACCTAGTTATCAGTAGATCTTGTGTGACTGGCTTGGCTACCAATATTTAAAGTAGGACTTAAGCACCCTTATTTGGTTCTTGAAACAGAACATGTAGGGCAACGTGTTATGCACATGAAAACTATCGTTTTTTTTTTTTTCAAATTGTGTACAAATCTTTTTGGGTTGCCGGACTATCTTCAAAGAAATCTTAAATCAAATGATGTTATCGGGTAACATTTGGTAGAGCTGATAAATTCAACCCAGTGATGATTCAAGTGGCAACAAGGACAAGTTATAAACCCAAATATCCTGGGTTCAAAACTTGACAACCTCTTCTGGTTAGAACAGAAAAGAAAAATCTCATGTGAATCTTGTGAATCTCCTAGATCCGACATAGATGGTTAGCCTTTAAAATGACCGGAGGGGGAAATAGTCAAGATGCTTGTAACGGCGTAAACTGACCCAGACAACCGTTGACTGTTCGAAAGGAAAAAAAAAAAGAAGCTGATAAGTTCCATTAAGTCGAGGTATACTAAGCTGACCGGAAACTTGATTAAGACAAACAAAAAAACAAAAAACCTGATATGTTTAACACTCTCCCAAGTTCCGAACACAGCCAGAATCAAACTCTCCCTTCTCTCAGTCGGCCTGCAATAGTTAACAGCATGGCTGGTTTAGAACTTGCACAAATGAATTCCCTATTCAAACTAAGAAGCATATGATCATCACACAACCTGCAATTGCACCAACACGTCATTCTCTAGTAGACGTCGTCTACGGTAGTCTCTGTCATCCCAAATGATCAATTCATGGCTCAACTAACCAACACAGCCGAAACTAAGAAAATGAAATCAAAGTTTTTAAGACAGGCACAAACAAGTCTGCAACAGTCATCAAAAACCACCTATGATTTCCCTGATGTTCTTTACGAAACTTAGGCTCTGTATTTAGAAAACAATCTATTTCGTCTTATCTTGAATTCCATCTCTGGGTAATCTTTGAATTTACATGATGATCATCTGCTCACGGAACGTGGGGAGCGAATTTACTGAAGTTCAGTTGTGGGGGAGACAA
This sequence comes from Vaccinium macrocarpon, assembly GCA_022606695.1. NCBI lineage: Eukaryota > Viridiplantae > Streptophyta > Magnoliopsida > Ericales > Ericaceae > Vaccinium > Vaccinium macrocarpon. The sequence goes on along the minus strand of CM040176.1, from coordinate 5,265,574 downwards.
AGCAAGGAAGATGGAACTCCTCTCCCGCATTCTAAAATTTTCTTCTCATTACCTGCCACAAGATCCCAAATATGAATGAGGATTTAGTGCATCACGACTCTATATGCGCAAGCAACTACGCAAGCACACAAACACAGCAAAAGAACTTCTTCATCCATCTTTGAAATAAATAAAAAATGTTGATGATTATTATCAAATATATGAATTTTTTCCACATCTAATTCCATCATTCAACAAAAAAATTACCACCATAACATTTGAGTCGGTAGAGAAGACCCAGTCAGCAGTGATAGTGAAGAACAAACACGACCTACCTAGCCCTAGCTACAACAGCAGCAAAATAGATCGGGTTCACTGGTCACTTACATGTCCAAATGCAGTATTCCTTCCTGGAGGCTCATTTGGCGAAAAAGTAAGAGCCTGGAAAATTAATTTCCAATTCTCGGCCAGTTTTAGCAGCATGAAGAAAGTAGATGATTACCATTAGAAGGTAATGAACTCTCTTTTAGGAACTGAGGGGCACAAAGTAAAATAAGAAACCGCCTTAAACCCGTCACCTGAAATAGACTAGATCATTCGTTCATTACCACATGGAAAAAAGTGATGAATCATTGAAAACTTCCTTGTAGCTGGTTGAGAAATATTTCTTCTCCATAACTATCGTCATCTTCATCGGGAACAGTAGCCACCCCACCATTCAAGGGAACATAGGATTTATAAGCTTTATCTACAGAACACCCCACTTGGCTCAACAACCCCATTAAAACGTCCTTGCTCTCCATATCATCATTTTCCTCGCATATACTGAGAATGGAAGACACGTTAACAGGCCTTGGTTTCCAGTTCTGTGATCCACGAACCAAAACAGCTTCCTTCAGGCAAGACAAAGCCTCAGAAACCTTCTTTTCTCTGATGTACCCTTCTGCAAGAATCTCCCATGTACCTGAATTCGGCTCTACTCCTAATTCAACCATTCGGTCCAACAAAGCCTCAGCTTTCACTAAAAGCCCATTTCTAGTATAATAAGTCATCAGCAGATTTGCTATACTAGGATTGTTAGTGGGCCTAACAGACAGCCATTCCGAGTAAAGTTGTTCTGCCCCATCAACATCACCCACCCGAACCAAGGAAGAGATCACAGCATGGTAAGCCATCATTGGAGTGTTCGGAAAGATCGATCTATAAAAATTCCACACGCGATAAACCTCCTCCCTTTTACCAACACTACCATATAGAGTAATTGCATGATGATATGGAATTCTATCTTGCCCTGTGATTCTGCTTTCAAGCTTCTTTATACACTCTTCCGCTTTTTCCAACTGCCCGACCCTAATATAAAATGCAGCCATTGCCCCGAATGTATTCCAGCTGGGATTAACAGTACTGTCCTGCTCCATCAGTTCACACACTTGTTCCACTTTTTCAATAGATCCTTGGGCCCCACAAGATGATAACCAGATATTATACGAGTACATATCTAGACATATGCTTTTCTGCCTCATCTCTGTAACCAACGAGTCAACCTTATCATATTCTTTAAGGTTCATGTAGAGAGTCATCATCACATTGACCTGAGGTGGGTTTAAGTGGTAACCTCTAATTATCATTTGAGCATATATAGACTCTGCCCTCTCTCTCATTTTAGCCCGGACGTATGCATTTAGAAGAGCAGCATATGTTCGTGGATCCTTTGATGTATCTGGCAGCTTCAGGAAGCAATCTTCTGCATCTAAAGTTCCACGCACCTTGGCAATTAGATCTAATTGAATTGCTGTGTCACTGGTGGTTATTCTAAACATCTCTGCTCTGTTGTTCATCCACTCATATACCTGCATGATGAAAAGGGGAAATGATAATTCCAAATGCAACTAAGATTTTCTTCTCCTATACCATGCACCAGTTGTTCAATTTATTTGGTAAACCAAGACAAAAAAAAGAATCTAAAAATAACTATACCCAAGAAACTAAACCTTAGTTGCATGAAGCGGGAGCCGGGATGGGGGCGGGTGCAGAGGAGCGGGGGTATGTAGAAGCTCTCTAGGTTGGGAGTGGCGAGGGAATATTCAAATATATATGAATAACCTTATATATTTATATGTATTGTATATATGTTTTATAGTTGCAAAGGGAGCATGTACATAAGCATTTTATATGTATAAACATAAGTGAGAAATCACATACCAATAGATTCTTTTGTGCCAAATATATGGATTAAACACGTAGATAAGTAAGTAGAATATGAGACAAGAAAGAGAGAATCCTAAATCTTTCTTACTTCTTTTTTCTTTTTCTTCTTCCTTGCATATATTTGGAAAGAGAAGTGAGAATTTTGTCCTTAAGATTAGTGTGGAAGCTCCCATCCTATTTAGGAGCGGGTTCCCGTCTTGATAGGAGCGGGTTCCCATCAAGCTCCCGTCTCAGGAGCGCGGAATGGAGGTCCCGTCTAGGGAGCGCACCCATTTTAGAAGGATCCTGCTACTAAGAACTAAACTAGTTGTCTCCTGGGCTGGTAGCATTTGCATAGAAATAATTTCACCTATGAACACTAAAGAATATTATGTGTGTTTATTCAGATCTCCCAGAATCAAGAGGTTCTTAAATATCAAGCTCTTCAATGACCAAATAAATATAGAGAAACATGAATCCCAAGCGTTTAGCCTAGTGGTTAACATTGGGACTTAGGGCCTCCTGGGTGCTATCAATCCTTGTTGGACCAATTCATATGGGGCTTTAATTGCAGGAGTAGCGTTTGTTCCCGGTGAATATTCAAGGGATCAGTAGAGTGCATGAAAGATAGCCCGGGCATCCTTATCAAAAAACCTCACACAGAAACATAAATACAACTGACCATAAGAGAAATGACTCCCGAGCTGCCATTTCGTCCTCATGCACTCCTTTTTCTTGTCATTGTTCACGTGAAATTACTAAACTATCCTAACTTCTATGGTAACTTTCTACCGTCACTTTTTCCATATGAAGCGCACTTTGATAATTTTACGGGAATAAAGACAAAAGAGAAGGGCAAATGGGTGGGTGGGGAGAGATCATTTCCCTGAGATTATACGCAAAAGAAAAGTTACTACCACGAAACCAAATCATAACCAGATATGCAATTGGATATTTCTCCAACATCAAGATTGTATGAAACCCAGTTCAAATATCTACCAAGCCAATCGATTTAATCAAAATCAAGATAAACTAACAAACACCCGTGAAACAAGACAACCAAAATCATAAATAAAAACCCACAAAAAGTTTCAAAGCTAATAATACCTCAAGAGCACGCTTGAAACGCCTGAATCTCCTCAACTCCTTAATAATCTTATGAAGCTCCCACTTGGTGAGCCTCTTTCCAGCTTTCTCATACTTGTTCAGTACACTCCCAGCACTCATTGTGGGGTCCTTCATCAGGGAAATGCTGCTGTATATACTGGCCCATTTGGTTGTAGGCCTCAGCTCGTACTCTACTGTTTCGTAGCTGTGAACCTGTGATATGGAACACCTTACAATTGTTGGGTTCTTGTTGGGAAACCCAGATTGGAAGGAGAGACAGTAAGGGAGAGTTGAGGAGAGAGAAACATGGTGGCGGTAGTGGCGGTGGAGAGGAGAGTGTGGAGTAGTGGACTGGAGAAGCATGACGTTTTGATATTTGGGAATTTTGGATATAACGGTGAAAGCGTTGTTGAGGATTTTTGTTGGACGAATGTTGGAGCGGAATTGCCGAAGGGTTCCTTGTGGAAGCTTATTATATCAGACACCCGCCAACCTTTGGAAGATTTTCACTTTATCCCCCAAGCCATTGTATCCATTTTGATCATGTCTATTAGCACAGCGTTTGGAAGATCATCCCTTTTAAATTTAGTTTTGAATAATTGGATTTGAGGGAGATGAAGAGAATGAATAACATTTCTCATCATATGGTGTGACTCGATTCAGAACAAGTAGAAGATCTTGTGGTCACAGTGGAAATCCCTCAATATGTTAGACTTCTCATGCGAGAATATGTTGTAAGTATTGGCCGTGTTGCAATCTAGTGAATATATTGTAGGTATCGGCCATGTTGCAATCTAGTTTGGCCGTTCCATTTGCAAGTGCATTAAATATTACTCTCCGTTTCTATTTATTTGTCTCACATTCTCCCTATTATCTTCTTTTAAATAAAAAAATTAAGTGCTTTCGTGTATCATTTTTCAAATTTTTTTGTACCGAATTAAAGTACAAGATGAATACTATAATTCGGAGTAAAAATTTTGGAAAATGATACACAAAAACACTTTATTTTTTTATTTGAAAAATGACAACTTTTCGTAGTAGACAAACAAATAGGCACGAAGGATTGTTACGACTCTACCAGTGTTTTCAACGAGAAAATTTTGGGTGCGGATTGAGTAGGGACACGTGGTGCCCGACCCTTTGAAATTGAACTCCAAATATTATACTTGTAGTTGCTTGACACTAGTCTTTTACCATTTTGCCTCCTCTTTTCCTTAATTTGCGTACTTGTTTTCATTCTTCCCTATACACTTTGAAATCGAACCGCGAGAATTCATTTTCCTTTGCAAACCAAACAAAAGAAGAATCAGCTCTGTATGGTTCCTTGCTCTCTTTTTCCTTGCGAACCAAACAAAGAAGAATCAGCCTTTTTATAGTTTCTAGGCAAACTAGTTTGAAGTGAGAATCTAAATATGCACTCGAGCAGGTGTTTTCATGTGGATAATTTCTCAGAAAAAAAAATGGATTGAAATAAAAACGGGAAAGTAAGCAAGAGAATTTCGTTAATGGTTTCATTTTGCAAAGAAAATAAAAAAAAAATTGAATAATTTTAGAAGGAAAGAAAACAACAAAGCAACTTAAATTAACGAGGGTGGAGGAAAGAGGAAGAGAATGAAAGGATTTCAAAATATGTTAACGAAAACAAAATTTCAGTGGTCTTTCGTCCAAAAGCTGAGAACCAAACAAGGCAAAAACGAAAATCGCTTTCATTTCCAAAGAGAGACAAGCCAAACTTCCTAGTACCACTCAAGCTGTAATACATGTAGCATGGCTGCTCTAGAATTTGCACAAATGAACGCAACGAGTAATCGTCTTTGACGAAGGAGACAGCATAGATGTAACTTCAAGGGCACGTACAAAATTTCAAGTACCAACTCAAACAAGTGTCCATTAGCCATCAAAAACAACCTACGATTGCTCTTTAGCTGAATTTAGTACCTTGGGGGGTATTTCCCAGAAGTTCTTTACAATTTGTTAGGTTTTCAGTTCAGACAGTAATGTGTGTAATTTTAGAGTTCGGTCTCACATGAATGCCCTGCAGTTTTTGACTGGACAAGGCAAGCAATTCCAATGAATTACAGCTGTGTGAGAATAGTAGGAAGATGAACTCCCTTTCCTGTAGTCAAGGTCTCCTTCCAACCTACCACAAAATCACAAATTTTAAAGAGATTTAGTGATTGAATTCAGATATATACATAAATACATATTTACCGATGCATTGATCGAGAGAGACCTCTTCAATTTCAACTGAACAATCTCATACCGTAGACCGTTCCCAAATATGTCATGAGCAACCCGGCCAAGTTCTATTCATAACATCCGTGCTTCTGATATTTCCATGAATGAACACTTTGGGCTCTTTGACCTGCAGTGAAGTACATTAACGTAAATGTGGTGGTGTTATTTGTATCCGACATTCAACAACTTAATAATCTAAAGCAAATCCCTTACCAGTGAAATGGGAGGAATACCAATTTGAAGACGAACCCTAGAAAACCCCCTTACCGCAAATAGACACTTGAATCCATGGATGTTTGAATGCTCACTATCATGCAGAGAGAGAGAGAGAGAGAGAGAGAGATTACTGGCAATTAAAGACAAACGACAGGCAAGAGAAACAATCGAGAATTAGTAATGCATTGATTTTTGAACGCTCGCAATCACAAGAAGGAGAAGAATATGATTAGCTAAAAACTAGGGTACATTCTTTCATAGCAAATGAGAATAATCAGATTATCCCACTGATACCATAAACAGACTCTCTCTCCTAGTGGAGAGTGTAGCCGCAAATGAAGAAGGGCGTGGACCAATATATACCCAATGGGTGGTTTATTGCCATTTTACGACACCCAAGTCAATAAATTTACCCCAACACTAGTATAGGCATCATTTCACATCGACAAGCAGGACACTAAAGCAAAAAATCTGGATCCAAACAATATGAAATTTAGCATCTCAATACCCTCTCTGTTGTTTTGCTTTTCCTCTTGTTCATCACTTCATCCACCAAGAATTCCAACTCCTTGAGGGAACAGGAAATGATGGCATCCACGAAGAACTCGTAAACTTCCAAAACTATCCATCTATTTTACCCAATGAAAATTATTTGCACTAAAATAGAACAAAAAATATATACTCCCTCCGTCCCAATTTCTTGGTCCTTTCCATTTTGAGATGTCCCAAAATATTTGTCCCACTTCTAAAAACATTCATCAAAACAGGGTCACTTTCCACTTTTACCCTTAAAAAATAGTTTTCCCATCTTAATTGGCTAGTCTATTATCTTTTATTTTATAACGGTTTTTATGATTTTGAAAATTTTGTATAATAAAACTAATTGATATCTATCAAACAAGATCCATATTGAATATGTTTTGACTTTCATATAATAAATTAGCCTCACAAATTTGGTCACAGTAATATTAACTGGATTTAGGGGCAAAATAGAAAAGTCAATTCAAAGTTTTCACACCCCTTAAAAACCCACTTCCCTCAAAGATCTCTTCCGTGAGGACCACCCCTTTTTTGATTTTTCGGAACAAATTTCGACGATCCGAACTGCTCAATGTGTTTAAAACATGTTTTCCATGGCCAACGCGAGGAATCACAAAAAAAGAAATACCCGAAAGGGCTTCATCCGAGCGGTTTTTCATAATAACCATACATATATAATTTATCGAAAAATGCTCGAATGAAGCCCTTCTGAGTATTTTTTTTGGATGAATCCTCGCGGTGACCCTTAAAATCATGTTTTAAACACATTGAGCAGTTCGGATCATCGAGATTCGATCCCAATCCATGAGGTCCGCAAATTATGAGTTTGAGGGAGTCCTTAGTAGAACGGGATCCTATATATATATATCAAATTCATGAAAACATACAACTTCAACTTTTAAAGGGGACAACCACATGTAAACATCCCAAAAATGGAGTGGTAGACAAATAACGTCTGGAATAAACATTTTTATTGTGTATACTTCTACAAAGTATCTTTATGTGCGTGTGGGTGTAGCTGTATTTGCATATAGTCAAACTAATAGATGGACAACTTTCTATTGTCTCTATTTCTACATGTATCTATATTTGTGTGTGTACCTGTATTTGCAAATAGTCAAAGCAATAGATGAAGATTCAATTCCTCCACCACCTCCTCTCTCCACATCTACATGCAGAGACGTATGTATATCCTTCTAATTTGATTATGGTTCTCTAAAACACTCATCCCCACTAATTCAGCTTTTTTTCTCTCCTCGGGAAAAATGTTAAAGGATAATTTTTGTGTGGAATACGGCTCATATGTGAGAACCTCTCGTGTAACTCCAAGGCAGCATTGATTGAGCTTCTTGCCAAGAGGATAGGAGTGGGTGGCATGCCACATCCCACAATCATCCAGCAAATACTAAAAATCCTAATCACACTAACTAAACCGTTGTCACACATACTTCCCTCTTTGTTGTAACTTGTACGGGCTCTTACTTTTTGTTACCGAGTTAATGAGGTATTGAGGGTACTCTAGATTTAGGATATCTTGAAGGGAGTACCTGAGTAGAGGAGAGGAGAGGTAGATTCTGTTCCCTTAAAGCAAAAATCTTAGGTGGCTATCTTAAGTTTCATAGTTTATAAAAAGAAGATATTGAAAATATGATGGACTACTCACTTCAGAAGATAAGTGAAATTCCTCCGGTCAAATTCTTGAATGGGTATTTCTTCTTCTTTGGAATACCTGCAACAGCAAAGATATAATTGTGAACATGCCGCAGATACCTTTTTTACGACATACTAATTTATCATTAAAAAAACAAAAAGAAAAAAAGATGCATCACAGGTAGTCAACTGCCAAAATTTAAAAGCAAAAAATCAGATTATGTTTGTTGTTGTAACTTGTGGAATTTTTTTTACAAGAATTCCATGCTAAGTTATTACTCGTATGATAAAATGTTAAACCAACATACAGTGACGGCCATCCAAATTAATGTACCACAACAGATACACTAGTCTCAAGTATCAACGAAATTTCTTGCATCATGTGGGTAGTGAGACCTTCTTTTTCATTTCCTTCTCATTCGTGTCCCATGATCTAATGAGAAACAAAAGAGAGAAGACAGACAGGGAGAGAACAAAGAGCACGGAAGACAGGGTGCAGGACATCTTCCTCTCTTCCTTTTTTTCCCAAGAGGAGATGAATAGGAGAGGGAGGGAAATAAACTGAAGCCTATTTAGCCAAAGAATTCAACTAAGTTAACATTATATTCTTGGAACTCTAGAACTTTCTACAAACAAAAAAAAAGAAAGAAAGCACTTTTTCCTTCATTTACAAACATTTATTGTATGCATTTATCTACTTGGGCTCTGAATATAATTTGCGTCTTGAAGGTAGGTACATATCTATTGAAGGTATAGCAAATGACTTCAAGTAATCTAAAATTCAAGATAGAGGAGATCTGCAAATGACAACATTTCATCCCAGAATAAATGGACAATCAGACCATTTTACTCGATCTTAACAAATAAATGATCATTCTTCTTATTCCAAGAATCAACTTTAACTCCACTTTCAAGCCTTCAATAAAAGATGGGCGCATCATCTCAAGTTTTACTTTATTAAAATACCTCAAGGACAAGCTCTAGCAAAAACCTATGAAAAAAAGTTCCTCTGCATATTTTCTTCCAAAAATGCCAATTAGCTAATTTGAAAGCATGCTTGCATGACAGAGACTGATGCTGCTGCACTCAAGTTCGGGTTTGTTGGTTATGGGGTAGGCGGTTCAACAAATAATCCCCTTGAAAACCATTTCCCTATCTACACTGCCAAAACCCAATTAAGTGGAAACCAGCAGCAACTTTGTACGCACAGTACAAAAGTTGAAATGCTTTCACATGATCATGGACTCGAATACTATCTAAGACTTTGCAAAGACAGGCCATATTGCCAGCTCTGTTGATCGAGAGATATTCGGCATATTGCATTTATCATACTGAAACATGTCTCCTTAGGATTCAAGAAACCATCATGGGATTTGACTGCTATTATGGATAAACCGTAATCAAGATACCTCCATGGAAAATCATATTCACAAAAGCGGGAGATTCCATTCATTGCTGAGAAGGGATCAATGTGAACCCACTGCTCAGTTGAATTGTTCGTAAGAGAGCCTGTCAAGACAATCATACCTTTTGTCAGTAAAAACACAAATCACAAAGAAGACATGACACATGCATATATCCTTGTATACCAACACATGCAAATATTATAAACGAATGGTTGTCGACAGTTGAAGAAAGGACCTCGCCAGAGAGAGAGAGAACACTTCATAATACCTACATTGTCGTCCCTGGCTAGTAGTAGATATCTGTGTGTTTGGCTTGATACAGACTATTATTGCTTGTTAGTCCCATTACATAACTTCAATCACTGTGTTTGGTTTAGAATTTTGAGAAGAAATTTTTTGAGAAATTTTTTGAGATAGTGTTTGGATGAGTTTTTGGAAAAAGTAATAATTAGAGAGAGGTGTAATGATTGGAGAGAGATAGAGAGAGAAATGAGAATTAATGATTGGAGAAAGGGTATGAGTAGAGAGAGAAAAGTGATTAATGATTGGAGAGGTGAGAGATGGGGAAGGAATCTTTTGGGAAAATTTTTTGGAAATGTGAACCAAACAAAGTGAATATATTTATTGTGCAGTAACCTGTACAGTGCTGTTCATAGAATCAGCACAGTCGATGCCCTAACAAGTATCTGATTATAAACTAAATGTCTGCATCCAGACATAATGGAAGACAAATGACTTCTCAGTTCGCACACAATTGTCCACATCCAAACATAATGGAAGACAAATGACTTCTCAGTTCGCACACAATTATCACTTTTTGCCGTTATCATCGTTTTCCCCATTTCACAAGTGATGTTTATCGTTTTGTCAAGAATAGTTTCAAGAAGTACATATCTTTCAACTAATTCATCAGAAGTGGTCAACTCTTCCTAGTATAAAGAATGTACCTACATAAGGATATATATGTTTTCACTTTGCATGAGTGTTTCTTTAGAAGCTTTGGAGTACCTTATGTGGAGATGAACTATATGCCCAATACAATAATGAAATTACCAATATAATCCCTGATCCTTCCCTTTGTGGGTGTGAAGTGTGGGAGGAATACCTCGAGGTCTCCCTCTGAGAATATGGCGGGCGCTACAAAGGCTTGAGACCACCGGAGATGGAGGAGAGAGCTTAGGGCAGTCTCAGAGAGAGAGAGAGAGAGAGAGAGAGAGAGAGAGAGAGAGAGAGAAGTGGCAGTATGAACCAGAGAGCAAGTGCGGTAGTAGGTATTAAATGTCTTGTCTTGAATGAACCATTAACGCCTCTTTATATAGGAGCCTTGTGCCTTGAAGGAGAAGGAAGCGCCCCTCTCCTCACTAATGTGCAATAGGGTACAAGTGAGCGTTATGGTCAAATTTGGAGTTCTGTATGGATAGTTGGGTGATATATGGAGGCCTGTATCATGGCCAGATGGTAGCTATGATCCAAGCTCCCATGTATAGAGATCTTCTCTGGTGTCAGATGTCAGGTGACGTAGGCGAGCCCTCTCTCAATGGCCGGTCAAGGTGGAGCTCACCTCAAGGAGGTGAGTCTTAACAATCCCTTTACTCTAGCCTCCAAACCACGTACCTCCTTCGGTACCGAGGAGGTACCCAGGCCTTGCTCCCAACCTAGGGTCTTGTATAGAGACACCACGATTGTGAGAGCCTAATTAAGTGTATGTATGATAGGAGATGCCTTGGGCATATCATAAGGTCTCATAGAGAAGTGTTTTGAAGCCAGGAGTACCTTAGAGGGGGCACCTCGGAGGAGGAGGCACTTTGGAGGATGTACATGAGGCCCATGAGGCCTAGGGTGCTTTCATGACACGAGGGGTCATGATCCGAAAAGAGCTCGCTTGTCTTACCCACCAGATATTGGGGTCCGCAGGTAAGTGCCACATGGTGATCTCTTCCAGATAACCCCACCCATATGGGGTCTGCAGGTGTTTAGTTATGGTGGCCGTGCGAGTCGTTATACTTATGATGATTTCATATACGATGACATGAATATCTTTGTTACTCAAAAGCCTATAAATATATATGTTTCATATTCTATGAAGTAGAAAAATATAGAATTTGGGTGAAGCTTTTCAAGCTGTGTGCTTTTTCCTACTAAAGAGTTTAGAAGTCCTCTACACTACACAACCCACACCCTGCGTTCTATAACTAAAAGTGGCACCATGATTCCTCTTATAGCTTAACTCTAGGCCCTTCCTAAAGCTTTCTTATACATCTAGGTAAGTAAGAAAGCTTCCTTAACAGCACACCAATAGTTGACTCGACAAATGATCTAAATTTGTACACCCTGTTTCTATAGTACTTCATGGAGGTACACTCCGTTTCTATAGTACTTCATGGAGAGAGAATAGTAAATAAGGTTGTGGGAAGTTTTATACGCCAATTTGATTTGGTAGTAAACAGCACATAAATGAATGCTCACCACTAGTCAACTGCATGCGTGCACAAACACAGTGTGTGTGTGTGTGTGTGTGTGTGTGTGTGTGTGAGAGAGAGAGAGAGAGAGAGAGAGAGAGAGAGAGAGAGAGATTACCCTTATTATGCAACTCCTTCAGTGCATAACCACTAGGATAATTCCCGTACGATGCCATAAAAGTTATGATGGTGCACCCTAGACTACAAAACAGGAAGTGAGTACATAGAGCCTATACAACAATCCATTTAAACAAAGAGAATACTAATTGCCCAACCTGAACATGAGCAATCCCAGCAAAATGACATTAAGCAATTTCCAAAAACTCTTTGTCCTGTTGTTGTAGCTGCAGAAAGCGACCTCAGAGTTAATTGAATAAAAATTAGCATCCAAAATAGATGAAAGAATCATAAATTTCTTTTGTTTACCAGTGCTATGAAAAACAAAACCCCTACAAATGAAGGTAAAGAAGTTCAATATGGCAATAATTGTTACACCCTAACTTTTCTTTTCCTAATAATAATTAATTGCTTGGAAATTTTCCTTTTTGGTGGGATCCTATTTAATTATTGTTGCATTCGCTATGGGTATTTTGGCATTATTGTAGTTTTGAGAGTAGAAGCCTAGTTTTATTGGTTATATTTATTAGGCCATTTTTATCATTTATATGTAAGTTATTTTTAAATCCTCTAATTAATTAGTTAGCTATAGTTTAGGAAGAATTATGATTAGTGGGTAGTTTTGCGGGGTTGTATTTAAGTAGAGTACGCTGGTTTCTTAGGGTTAAAGCCGGGTATATCAGTTTGAGAGAGAACATAAGCAAAAGCCATAAAAGGATTTCTTTTTCTTCAAGGTGGTTCTCAAACTCTTGCTCTCATCTTTCTTTGTGGTTCGGGTACGTATATGCATTTCAGTTATTTTTATTATTTCCATTACCTTAGATCAATTCCGTTTGGTAGAGTGAAACAGTTTCTTGGTTTACAAATCCATCTTGGGTTACTAGATACAAATTGGTTTGACTTTGATGTGGAGAGAGAGAGTGCTGAAGTGGGCGGGTTGTGATTGTTGTGAGGCGGTGATGTGGTGAGCGCTGGTGTGGTGGTATTTGTGATGGGGTTGGGTGGAGTTAGTGACAAATTGCACCAACTGCATTGATAGCTTAAGATTACTCCCAAATCCCCCTCCATCATTTTTAGTTTTAACAGGTTGCATTTACAAGTGATGGAAAAATTAAACCTGGTCATCAAGGTTTGTAGCTTGAAGTTCCGTTCAATATAACTAATTCAAACATGATGAAGCCCTAATCTACAAACTAAACCTAATACAGTCTGTTGGCATCATTATAGCACACCATGATGCAACTAGATCTACACTGGAACATCGGATTTCTCTGATGTTCCAGAGACTCGAACACTCAATGGCCACATTGCTAATACTACAGCCATCGTATCAGAAATGCATTCAGCTTAGTGGGTCCTGTAAACACCACCATCATATGATAATTAAGGACTGCACTCTGCAATACTTTTGGTTGACTGTGAAGAATGATTGCACCTCATGTTGTACCACCTATAACATATATCATCGAGTGCCCCTATTTTCATCTATTCCTTCAAAATACACGACAAATTAGTTGAATGTTAACTAGCCTGAAGAACAGCTTACATTCTAGTAGCTGCAATTGCTGCTGATAAGTTGAACATTGGAACAGAACTCATTACAAACCGAAGCTCCTGCAGCATTGATAAAGCTAACAATTAATAGGTGTGCATAAAAAAACCCTGACCTTAGGCAACTAAAAAAAAAAGATGGAACTTCAAATATGCAGCACAATACCTTGTGTGGAAGCTTGGAGTAAAGTAAAACAAATGAAACAACTGGAAGAATGTAGAACACAACCCTTCTATCAAGGAAAACCCCGAGCTGCAACAATTGTGTTACATCAAGTGAGAATGAGGGAGAAGGAAAAAAAATATCAGAGACTACTTCCGCCTCAAGTTCGACAACTGTCAAAAGATCGAATTTAATCAACACCAAAGTAACACACAATGTCATAGGACATTTTCACATTGTCAAACGAAAAAATATAGCCCCACTATCAAAAGCAATACTCCCTCCGTCCCATTTTAATGTCTAGCTTTCTATTTTGGGATGTCCCAAAATAAGTGTCCACTTTCTATAAATAACCATCAAAACATACCAAACTTTCAATTCTACCCCTAAAAAGTACTCATTGATTTGACAGTTTTTGTTATTCATATCATTCAACATATAATATTTTTCATGATTTTGAAAATTTTGTATGATAGAATTAATTGAAATCTATCAAACAAGATCCATATGACATTTTTTTGAGATCTATATTGAAGGATATAAAAAATTTAAATACATTTAATTGACTTCACAGTTTTTAAGGTTACTTTTGGAAATTTAGAGCAAAATTTGAACTTCTTAAAAAGCTTGATTTCCCATATAGGACATTTAAATTGGGAAGGAGGGAGTGTATTCAAGTAGCCATCTGTTTGCAAAGAAATTCCAACTAACATGTATAGACCATAATGTAGCAGGCGCTAACAGAACTTTAATTTCAGGCAGCACCAAGTGTTGTTGTAGCTTTTCTTAACCCTATCAGTAAAAAATAGCTTACTTTGTGGAGGGATTTATGGAATGAAAGGATGGGTATTGGAAAATATAAGACAACAATTAAGTGTATTCATAAATCTGCTTTTGATTTTTACTTTTCAGCTTGCAAAGAGATGCACCTAAAGTCCGGATAGAACTTTAACAAGATGCCACTGAACCAAAAGAAGCACAGACAGTTACGAGGCTAGAACATTCAAGAGATAAATATAAACAAAGGTTATACAGCCAAAACCAACTCAGACAAATATTTTTTGCAAAGTAACTCTATGCCTATTGTAACAGCAGATAGCCAGCCGGCTAATGAGAAGCATCTATCGACACTTCATAGGGACTAAGAAGAATATTTCATTGATACATTAGTCTAGAAACATAAACCAATATTAGGCACTGCCAAGCCAAAATAAGATGCCAGTCTCTATCTAGCAGCGTGGTCCAAAACATAGTTGTCAACAATTACGATGGGGCATGATGTGAAAGGATGCAGGCACATGCAGGGACCGAATCTAATCAGCAAGCATGTCACCGAATCTAAGCAGCAAGCATGCCACAATGAGTATCTAGCATACACACTGGAATGAGAAGAGATTAGCAAGGCAATAAACGGAACTTTTAACCTTTCTAGACTCACCAAAAAAAGAGGATATGCTGCAAGCAACGAACGGGGAAGTGCTGAAGTGAAATACCAATGGAAGGGATGTGTCTGGGAAGTATATTTTGAGGAACAAACTCAATGTGAACATAATCCAAAAGTTATGTCATGGAAGTTTGATAAAAGTTTTGAGATGTCAAAAATAAAGGAATGCTGTTAAAACCATTCAGGACCAAAAAGGTCATCAAATATACTGGAAAAGAAAAAAGAGAGGTGCAGAGTAACACTAAATGCAAACTCAAACAATGCAGACATTATCCAAGTAAAGTCCAGTCATCACCAAAAGTTTTGCCAAGTCTCGTCACCATTAGCATGCAAGAGAACAAGGTTATTTTATTCCATTCATTCAGCTTATGTTTTCATTTTCCTATGTTTCCCACCTAATGAGAGTTTTCAATAATGTAACTCATATATCAGTATTTTATATGAGATTATCCTGCTACAGACACTTCCTCTGCAGTTCAAAATCTGATAGTAACCTGACTCGATTACCATAGAGTTAACCCTCAACAAATTAACAATAGTTGGCCTAGAAAGTTATAACATGATAATATACTGTTCGTGTATAACAAATTTTGTCTTCGATCTATTGTTCTCAAAAGTACATATATAGTAAACCCTTCCTCACACAGTAATTATATCATACTATATTTATGGGCAAATTACTGTTAGTGATGTTAGTCCTCTCTCTATTGTAACAAATAGGAGAGCAAATAAGTAAAGTAAGTAAATTTTTGGTCTAGGAAAGACCATTTCCTTTTCGGTAAGTGGACCAGTGTATCAATAAATAGACAATGTTGCTGGGAATAAGAGTTAACGTTAACCATTTATTCAACTAAACAAAAATGCCAACTTTAATTCTCCTTTCGCCTGGCGTTCTCCCCTCCAACCATCTGCCTTGATGCATTTGCTTTACAAATGAACAAAGCTGTCCAAAAGGACCCAACCCCTATATAAACTAAACACACACCAAAAAGGGGGACAAATTGTCTATGAGCATGAATATATAATAGCCCCTATGCCATATGACCACAGAAATAAATAAATAAATAAGGCAAGAAACCAGTCATATACCAACCCCCCCTCCAAAAAAAAAAGGAGCAAACCTGAATATCTCTACTGCATGCCACAGCAGACACATTTCAGACATGCATGATGCATGCATAAAACCAAATCTATGAACTTGAACACAGTTAGAAACTTAGCCTACTTGTACAATAAAGTTCCATGTATGGTATAACCTCTGATAAAAAGGATACACCCCATTCAGAACTTCGGTTCAAGACGGAGTTGAACCATAGAACTTCAAACTCAGGCCACACGAACTTCTTCCACATAATTGAATCAACCAGCACAGTAAGACCTGAAATATAAAGGCAAAATAGAGTTTCGATCATTGAGTGACCAACATACTTCTGAGAACCATAGAAGACAAATGCAAATAACGGGTATCAAAAAAGTTTTTGAAAACTATTCCACCAACCTATGCAAAACAAGGCAGTTCCCATGCAGCATTTTAATGCTTTCCACAACGAAATTGATTTGGTCTGCATTCATACATGAATAGCCTAAAGCTGAGGTGGAAGTCATGATAAAGCAAACATTATCATGTTTCAAAATATACTAAACAACAAAGATTAAGCATGTATTAGATAGTGCAGTTGATATGGAGAAAATGTTTTGACCACCACAATATATCAGATATCCACATACATGCATGAGGCAGTGACTTCAATACAAACTGGTGTTCAGCACAGAAAAGGGTGCAACATTTAAAACAGAAAGTCTTGACAGGGGGACACAATGTTCAAGCCTATGATGTCTCAGGCAAAGAAATCAAGCCAATCTACTATTTTCAAAACCAAGAACAAGCAGTCATCCCTGATGGATTAATACGTCGGATGGAGAAAATATGCTTACTACAACGTTTGGTTTTTTGACCACACTCCCCACATTAAGGATTCATTAATTGCTCAAAACTGAAGAAAAATGATATGTTCTTCATACGAATAACTATGGCTATGTTCGGTTACAAGTTTTGGGCAAGTTTTGGTTTTGATGACATCATCATTTTTTTCATTTCAATTTCTATCTCTCTCCACTTATTACACCTGCTTACATCATCAAAACTAAACTAAAATTCTAAACCAAACACAGCCAATGTAATTTGGAAATGCTGTAGAGAACCCCAACAAGAAATTGAGGTTGGCGGTAAACATTCATTAACTGATGCATGCTTTCTGGTTCATGATGCAAAGGCAAGGAATTTTTAGAGAACTTTCTTTATCAGTAAAGTTTAAATCAACTTCTTGAATCATTTTGATGTCCATAGTGTGATAACCAAACTCCAAGCATTAGTCCCATCTTGGCCTTCAAGTTTTAATCAATGTGCTCATGATTATCACACCTTCTAGATAATCATCTTTCACGCATTATAGAGCTGAGATACATAAGAGTAGAAACATCTGGTAAATAAAGGATTCGTTCATCAAAAAGGTAGTCTTTCATCTGAGAGTGAAATAGAAAGAAGTGTAGATGACCCAATTAATGGTTTGAAAAACATTAGGGAGTTGTGCTCAAATTTCAGAGCTGAGATAAACAAAAAGTTGTTCATAAACTTGGTCAGCATCTTTCCTAGGTCAGTATAGAAGATCAAAACCATAATGCTACCACAACATGACTATGGGTGAATGCTGTAATTTCGCACAACACGACAATCTAAACAAATAGTTCCTTCCAATCATTATAAAGAAGTCAGGAGTGTATGTAGTCAATTACGCGGTTATACTTCTGAAGCATTAGTTATGTCTTGCAACAAGTTTACAAGTCCATTCTTTCTATGACAGTTTCTTCATGTCACATGGATTGAATTAATATATCAAAATAATTATCCAATTTCAAAAGTGCAACGCGGTTTACACGAATTTGAAAATCAAACAACGCCCATCTCCTATTTTTTGGATCTCAAAAGTTAGAATAAATGTAAAACATTACTGAGCAGAAATTGTTTCTTGTGCAAAAGGCAATAAAAATCATGAAGGAATAATGAAAACTGAACATACCAGCAAAAGCTCCAAGCCCAGAGGGCAAAGCAGTAACAGTATGTCGCATCTAAATATGAGTGTAGCAAAAATCTGACCACAAAAAAACAGACAGCGGAGAGGTTTTTAGAACAGCAACAAGAAGATACCAATTAACTATACAGTTTATATTTTCATAACTAGAAATGTCACAGCAAGTCTATCTGAAAAGCAAAGATCATTGGAATCTTCAAGAACGGAAATTGTCTATCCGTTTCTCTTTTGATACTGACATGTTCATGCAACAAGGTAAACATGGGGAGTCAAAAGTCAAAAGCTAATCCCAACCAGTAGAGCAAGACATCCATTTATCCACAGAGATAAACTAGAAAATATAGACATACAGATAAGCTCAAGCAAAATTTGGTCATTTTGGACATGGGGTACACATACCAGACAGTTTAACGCAGCATAACAGTGCCCCTTCAGCCAATTCCCATAAGCCAAGTTGACTACATGATTTGAAAGACATTAGCAGAGCAAGTTATAACATACTGAAGAACCATTCAAAAGTTTCTACGTGAGGCACAAATCCCGTCTCGCAGGGGGGAAGATATTCAATGAGCATCTAGAGGGTAAAATAGAATTAAGTAATTACCCAAACCAAGAGCCATTATATTTGGGAGAGGACGTGTACAATAAAACAGAACGTGAAACTGGATTCCAGTCAAAATCACAAAGAAAGCTTCAACTTGTCCTCCAAACTTCTTTCTAATCTGGTCTACGAGTAATTCAGATTAGTACTTCTTAAATTGGAACACTAAAGCTGAGAAGCTGAACAACAGACAACATATGCTGAGAATATTATTTCACTAGAACACAACCAAAACAATGCTAGAGAAACAATATGGAGATAAAGAGAGTCAGAAAAGTAATAAATTGCCAAACCCAACCAAAACATTTGCTTCTTCTTTTTTTGTCACCACCAAACAAAACAGTAATTAAGGGCAAAATCAACCCTTTAAGAGTAGGAGCCTTTGAAGTATCTGTGTAATACTTTATAGAAAGAGAGCTCCCGATAAAAAAGTGTTTGGGATGCCATAAGAAACATATCAAATCTGAGTTAACCTGTTGCATGCCGAGTAATTTCTATTAGCCTTAAGAGAGGAGTTACACAACTTAGAGAAGGGATTTGGCGACTCAAAGGCAAGATATATTATTAAGTCCTGTTTGGAAAATGGATATGAAAATAAGCTTGTGAGGCCATAGACTACGGAGAAGAGTGGTGCCAGCGAAGTATGCCTTCGGAGTGAATTGGTCTTTGACGAATGCCAAAATGTCATGGGAAAAAAGCCTTCTTCAGAATGGCATCCAACCACATTGGAAATGGTTTCAAGAGTCATGCACTTTTGCTTGTCAGAAATGGTCAACTTCTGCAATCCCAGAATCACGTTGGGTGCAGAAAAAGGAACTTTAGGATGAGACATTCCCATTGCTCTCATATTGCAGTGGAGATCTACCAAAAAATCGGGGCACTGCCTTTAGTAGAGAGCTAAATGAATAGGAAGTGGAAACTAGTGGATGGTCCTAGTTTCTTCGTGCCATCTCCCAAATAGAATAAGGTGAGAAGGTTTTGAGATGGATCAGGTTGAGGTCTGGCCATTTTAAAATGATATATTTCTATGAAGTTTTGTCAGGCGGTAAAGAATCTCCCTTTCATTGGGAGAGGGATTCATGACCGGAACGTGCTGTCAAGGGACAAAGGTTGTCTTCCCTCCAACAGCAGCTCATGGCAAAACTAATAGTCAATAGGATAAGGCAACTTAATGTAACTGGTGTTGTATGCGTAAGCAAGGTGGGGAGTTGGCGAATCACCTTCTTAGAGATCAGCAGCTCTAGATAATTGGGTCATGACTCTACGTATGTTGGATTAATGTCGGTATTCCCTATTTAATTTGGGGAGGTGGAGAACTGGGGCCCACTTGTACCCTCTCCTCCCCCTTGTTCTTGGTTATTTAAAAAGGTCAATACCGGGACAAGAGAGTGACCCCTCGTATGGGGGATTACCAAGTAGTCTTGTGTCACCATCATGGTATTAGTTAATCCCATCATCCGAACTACCCACTATCCTATACAATGGTCAAAATTAACCATCCTCTCTTTAGTCCACAATGGAACTCCTTTAAAGTGAATACACATAGAAGTTTGATGAAGGATGACAAGTAACTGAACAAAAAAATTATGCACGCACCTGAATGCGAAAATATCTGATTGACCACAATATAATGCAACCTAACACCAGACGAACTAGCCAAACCAATATAACAAAAAAAAAAGTAAGTTATTTCAGCAAAAATAAATGCAAAATAAGCTTTACATATCAAAGAGTCATGATGTGAGTGATATAAGAGGAAAGAAGATTTACTTATTGAAAAAAATAAACAAAGAATAAAGAAGAAACGAACACCCAATGGTTTTATAATAGAAAAACAATCTTCAGAGCCAGCAGCCTACATACATAAGAGGCTCATGATTCACGGGGAATATAATACCAGTCCATACAGCCGATTCGTGATAATAATCTGTTCTCCAAACTAAGTATCAATATTGTTAAACCCAAGCGAATGGGATCCAGAAATGATCTACAGAACTAACGTTGATCGATTACTAAATTAGTGCCTCAAGCTACCCGAGATAGGAATTGTCGTCACTGTTCTGTTAGGGGGGAAACAGTTTTGGTTTGGAAAAGGGTGAAATTTGGCTTGATTCCCAGCAATACATAAAAGTTGCAGGAGTTCCAGATTTGGTCCTGTTTGAAAGCTTGAACAACATCAAAGTTTGGACTTAATAGTTCAGATGGTAAACTGAAAGCGAATAAGTAGGAAATGGCTTTATCGCTGATGAATTGATGGTTCAAAGTCGAGACTTGACAAGTTCTTAGACCACTTGGCACAGCACAATAACATAATCACTGGCATATATTTGAGATAAAAAATGTCATACAACCATGGCCAACATTCCATCGAACGTACCTGCACAGAGACTATAAATCTTTGGCAAGTGGAGCGAACTCATCACTGATACTACTGGAGATGCCAAAATTGCTACAAGGATGGCACCTGCAAGAAAGATATTACTCACCGTGAACCAGCTTTGAACATATCAAAACACTGCATTCTAGTCATTGAAAATTTTAACATTTGCCCTTGTTACCACCATCATCAATAAACCGACTGAACATCATCCTCTTAGCAACACTGCATTAGCTATTTATGAAGGTTATGACTTACCATACCGCACTTAAAATAGAATCTCAAAAGACATTCTGGATGAAGAATGATGGATATGGACAGGCAAATGAAATAAATCATAAGTAAAAGAAAGTAAGGGAGATGTAATAGATACTCTCAGTTCAGACAAACAGATTCCCTCAAACAATGTTTTCTCCTGCCCTTGTCCCTCCAAGACTAAGACATACTCACTCTCCAGCCAAGCATTCCCCTTCCACAACATCACTTGTCCCAGTTTGGCATGCCCCTCAAGAGACCTTGACCATACGGCCAGCACCAAGTAGCCTATTATGATCTCCTCAAATTTATACACTTGGTCTCCGAAAGGCAAGCTGATGTAAGAATACCTACCTAGGTAGTGAGGAGAGGCTAAGAATTCTTTTCAAGGTTGGGCGCTCATGGCGTAGCTCGGGATCCCAAATGGGCAAACTTGGAGTCTAGACTTAGGATTGGTCAATGTGCCTCTACCCATCCTACCTAGAGGGACTTGCACTCTTAGAGAGAGAGAGAGAGCTCCACAAGAAGGAAAGATCAAACTTTATAAGGTGAATTACCCCTTTCCTGTACAGCACCTTGATACAGTCTCCAAGGCTAAACAGACATACCATTATACATCACTAATGCCGGACAATGGGTGGTATAGGTAGTTCAGAAACCTCTGGATGGTCGAAACCAACTCCTTGCCTCAAAAACTCAGAATTTCTATCTGCTCCTCACTCGAAAACTCCTTCCGTTCATGGAAAGGATAAATGACCAACTCCTTCCCTCCAAAACTCAGAAGTTCTTTCTGCTCCTCCATGTGTGCAAGGGAAATGAACCAACTCCTTTCTCCAGCAACTCAGATGCTCCCAGTCAGCTACCACTCACTGTCCCCCATCCAAGACCACCAGTGCTCCCATATTTCCCACTTCCGGTGGTTTCCTTCCATCTCAGCTCCTACAAATCTTTCCTAGAAGGCCCTGCTCTCGCCATCCCAAGCCTATTATGCAAAATATATCGAAGTCATCTGCACTAAAGAAAAGGCCAGATTTCTAAATCCACCACTACGCTTTCATCTCCACAAAGCCTAGCAAGATCCTCAACTTAGGAAATTATCAACAAACGTACATCCAGCTAAAACATGACCAACTCGTAGTAAGGTAAGTGACACTCAATGTCACTAGTCTTGGATTTGTTTTATTCCAGTTGTCCAATATCACAAGAAATCATATGGTTCAACAACTCAAATAGACGCATTTTTGTGGCACACCAGATTTATTCTTTGTACGTATTGGTTGAGGTGCAGGCATGGACAACTTTGATTGGAAAATCTCCAATGATTAATTTCATCTGACCATGATAAAGAAATTGCTAATATATGATAATAATAAAAAATAGAAGAACCCATAAAACTAAATGCAAAACTTACCAACGAAAGTTCGCGAAACAACTCCAGGGAAATCCAAATGGTCATACTGATATCACAAACAACCTATGAATCAGTTCAAAATTCACTTACTACACAACAAGATAGCAAAGTAAGAAAAATCAAAGAAACAGAGAATCAAACTTACATTTTCTAAGTGATGCCTATGGTACAAAACGTCGTGCATTGCCTAAAGCGAGAAAGAATAGTTAGTTTGATTTTGACAAAGAGAACTCCAATAAATTGAATCAATAATACTCGACGAATACAGCAGTAAGTTTACCCAATAAATTTACCCAAAAAAAGAAAAGAAAAGAAAACTAAAGAAAACCAGAGATGTTGAGATGTTGATAGGGTAACGAAAGTACCTGAACGTTGAAGCTTTCTTCGACCTTAGTGTAAGGTACCATAAAGACGTAAAACGCAGCAATGGATCCAAGAAGCAAATCATAACCTATCACAGACTCGAATTCTTCGATCACACTAGAATATATGCATAAATTTTACACGCAAATAGATTGGAAGCTAGAGCATAGTGCAACGATTTACCATAACGATCGACAAAATTGGATGAGTGACGAGCCATTCGGGGATTTGGAGAGATAGGGAGAGAATCGGAAGGTCTATAATCTAGAAGAAGCGTGTTTAAGGAACGCGATTCCAACGTAGGCCGCCTAGATTTTAACGCAAAAATTACAAAAATTAGATGTACAAAATTGCTCCAACTTAGGCCTAATTTGGCTAAAAAGTGGATTATAGTTTTTTGGTTTCATCTTTATTCAATTTATTATTTTTTTTGCATTTGTTAAGTTCGTGTCAAAATTTTGTAATTTCTGAATTTCTCTCGATGAGACGAATCTAACAAGTATAAAATTATGGTCAAAACTCAATTTTTTAATAAAGCCGAAATACTTGGCAATTTTGTGGTTTCTGAATTCTTCTCGGTGAGACGAATTTAACAAGTATAAAATTATGGTCAAAACTCAATTTTTTTAATAAAGCCGAAATACTTGGCAATTTTTTGGTTTCTGAATTCCTCTCGATGAGAGGAATCTAACAAATATAAATTATGGTCAAAACTCAATTTTTTTAAATAATTCCGAAATAAATGGATTATTGGCCAATAATCCAAGTATTTCGGCTTTATTTGAAAAAAATATTTGGTTTGACCATAATTTTATACTTGTTAAATTCGCCTCACCGAGAGGAGTCCAGAAACTACAAAATCTTGATGTGAAACTAACAAATGCAAAAAAAAAAATTGAATAAAGACAAACCAAAAACCAAAAAACCATAATCCACTTTTTAGCCAAATTAGGCCTTAGACTAATCAAATTTAGCAAACCTCTCATATATATCATCCATAATGGAATAACCAAAATTGGATAACCAAAAGTTGCAATATCATCTTTTGAATATCCATTTAGTGAGTGATTAAAGTTAGCAACTCTATGCTCCACATTGACCTAATCAAAATGAGTTGACAAAAGTTCAAATTCAACGGTTAGTTTTTTTCTTCTCAATCTAATGATCTATATTGAATGGCATTCTAGTAAAACAAAGTGAAAGTGGATAGCCAACAATGTTAAATGCTAAAGATACTTGCTAAAGGCGAGTGTGAGTTTCAGCCACTAATAAGAGAGAGAAAAAGGGAGAGAGAAGGTTTTTGAATAATGATGAATGTACTTGATTGAAAAGTTGTGGCTTCACTAAATTTGGTTATTGGCAAAATATTTCTAATTTTGACTATCCAAAGGCCAAATTTTGTTAGTTGCTACGAGGTTGTTTAAGTTTGGTTATTCCAATGCAAGTACTTTTTAAAAACAAACATTGCAAACTTTAATAACCTTTGAGTTTTGATTAGGCAAATGTGAATGCTCTTATTTGGCCATTGCATAACCAAAACTAACAACCTTTAGCCAATAACCAAATTTAGTGACCTTAGATCTATCCAAAACCCACCATTACACACAGTGACATATACTTTTTATTTACTCATCTATCGTCTTAATCCGTCAAATTAATAACCGAAATTGCTAATTGGAATTATTTTTCCAATGGTGAAAAATAAGAAGGGGCAGATTCATGAAGTGAGGTACATGGATGGGGAAGTGGGTAGTATTGAAGAGTTTTTGAATGATATGTGAAATGTGTTGCGAAGGAGAAGAATGAAGATGATGATATAGGTGGTTCTAAATTTTGGAGTAAGAAGAAAAGGGAAATCAATGGTTGGAGAGAAAAATATTAAAAAAAAATTGGTGAGGAGGCACACATGGAGGGGGAAAGAGTGAGGATGGTGATGTGGGTTTGAAGAGGAATAAGTAGAAGGAAGATTTAATGATTGGAGATAAGAAATAAGCAAATATATAATTGGAAAAAAAACCTCAATTTGCAATTTCCACTACCAATTTGACAGATTTAAATGGCAAGCAGATAATTGATTAATGGTTGACTAGTTTAGGAGTCTAAGTTCTAATTAAGTATATAAAAGTTTGGGTGCCTATGAGACATTAACGCCCAAGTTATGTTAGACATTTGCTTTAGAAAAGTGGGCCTAACCTTGTTGAGCTTGATTGGACTAGGCCTACTTCTGTTTCAAGACCAAAGTTGATTCAGAACAACTTCTAAATATATTTTAAGGGGCCAAAATTGTTTCTCCAAAAACAATCATCAATATTTTGAATTTTTTGGAGAGTTGCTATAGGGTCCAATATAGCTATTTTTTAACATTTCTAGTCCACCTAATATTTTCCTAACACATCCAGTTCACTCACACATACCAAATACAAGAATACCCCTCGCTTCTCTTTTCATGACACACTCCTGGTTTCATCCATCTTCGGCAACCCCCTTCTCTCTCTCTCTCTCTCTCTCTCTCTCTCTCTCTCTCTCTCTCTCTCTCTCTCTCTCTCTCGTTGCCTCACAAATCAACACCACCACCACACAAATCCTCCACTGCGAGTCACCTTACTCCAAACCAAAGCCTCTGACCCCACCTAGATCCTCAGTGACGCTGCCAATAAACTCTCCCACATCCTCCTGAACTCCATCGGTGTCAACATCACCTCAAATCAGCTGGACATTTCAAATCTATAGTCCACCTAATATTTTCCTAACATTCCGGCGGGTTTCGACCGTACGAGAGAGTTCCAATGAATCTGGCCTTTCCGACAAGTACCAGCCATGGATATCGGTCAGCCCAAAAATAAAAGAAAATGCAAGAAAAACACAGAGAAGGAGAATATCAAAGCCATAAGTGAGTTTTCTAAGCTTTTGGCACATTCCAATAGCCCTTCAACTTCTTTTCGGGCGAAGTCTCCCATTGGATTTCGAACTTGTTTTTATTCTTCACGCTATTCTGCTACTAATTTCTCCTTCTCCAAGAATATAAGTCATAAGGACAGTAATGTATATTGGGAATACAAGCGTAAAGGGTAGGTCATAGGTGGGAGCCACTAGCCCACTATTAAAACCCTTTATCAGCCTTATATTAGAAAGAATAATTAGCTACAACACCATCAACTATATTGTGATGCTCCTTAATGCTCTTTTTTTTTTAAAGTTCAGATAACCACATTTTCTGAGTCTAGATAATCACATCTGATCCCAGTGGACTTTATAAAAAAAAGATATGTCTAGATAACCACCTTTTGTGAATCCAGATAACCACCTTTTGTGAGTCTAGATGACCACATTTGATCCCAAGTATGCTTTAAAATAAAGATACAGTACATATAACCACATCTCGTGATTCAAAATATGGTTATCTGCTCCGGCGAAGTCCAATTTTCTGGCAACTTTCCGGTGCCGACAAAATTTCCTAGCCAACTTTTAAAAATGGAGAGTGGACCTTACACCTTAGAAATTGCAAAAAGATGGATTGGAGGAGTTATGGAATTAAGAGGTGGATTAGAAATGTTACAAAGAGTTATAATGGACCTTAGAGTAATTCTTTATTTCGGAAAATAGTTTATTACAAAACTGTAACTACTCCATAAACTTCATGAGGCTAGAAATACAATTACGTCCAAATTTCTGACGCACTGATTGTTAGGTGTGTCTTTTGGAATGAATTGAAATGAAAATTTAAAACAATTTCCCTACTATTGATTGATGATGAGTGACATACATACGAAACTAACAAGTTTAAATATTGTGAATAGTGGAATTTTTCTTCCATTTTCTTATCATTTTTCTCCTATTTTCTTTTCTTTTCTTTTCTCTCACTATTCCACAGTTCCAAACACACAGCATTACAGATTGGCCCTTTCCGTCAAGCCCTGATTTTATGACCTAACAGATTAATACTTGCTTTGCCATAAATTAATTACTAGCATTAAACCCGTGCTATGCACGGAGTCGCAATACAGAAAAAAAAAATTAACTATTGATGAATACTTTCAACATTAAAATGGACTTGTTTGTTTGTTAGTTTAGTTTTTCACAAAAATCTAACGTCGTACTGTGCTACATGATTATATGCTTGGAGCACTTTGATTCCATAATCTAGCGGAAAACCGTGCTATGTATGGGATGAATTAATGTTATCATATATCAATAATTTAAATTTGTATGGCAAGAATAGTGTTATTCTACAAAACACATGTATTATTTTTGGTATTAAATATATTGATGAGTGATTAATCGATGAAAGTGTGTAATTTTTGGGTATTAATCATGTTGATGATGATTAACCTATGAAAATGTGTATTCTTTTAAGTATTATAAATAATTAATCTTAGATCACTTAGACCCTTTTTTTTAATACTAATCCCTCCGTTCGTAAAGATAATCCATTGGCAAGAAAAACCTCTAATTTCCAAATAGAAAAATAAAGCACCTCTGTACATGATTTACACATTTCTTCATACAAAATTAAAGAACTAATTGAGATTTTTATCCAAAAATTGCACGTCGCTTTATAGTTAATAGACTACTCTTTTGTGGAATTGAGGTGGAAGAATATTAATTTTAGGAGCTACCTCTAAGTCAAAATCTTGACTCCGTCCCTAGGTATTACTCTCTAATATAAATTGTCAAAAAAATCTTGGCATTGTTCGTTTTCCTGTTTAGTTTTAATTTTAGTTTTGATGACATCATAATTTCCCCCATTTCTCTCTCTATCTCTCTCCACTCATTACACCTACTAACATCATCAAAACTAAACTAAACTATTTAACCAAACACAGCACTTATAAATTGTTTAAGTACCTCAAAAAATCAAACTTAAACGAATCTTAAAATACCTCGATCACAACCTTCATATTTTGCTATGGGGCTTGACTCTTTTGTTTATGGAGCTAGACATTAATTGTAGTGGTGCAATTGTTATGCTTAATGTATGGTTAGTTCAAAATATTAATTCAATCATATGGATATATATAGTTTCTTATATTTGAATCTAGTTTTGCAATTATTACGTATCATATGTGTAGGGAATATATTTGAGTTTTGAATTATTTTTTTTCCATAATATAATTCAACTGTATTCTACAGCTTCTCATTTTGTTCATATATTAATTGTTTAAGTTAGATAGATATTCATCATTCTGTCTTCAAGTAGAGTATAATACTATATGACACTTTGTCAGAAGAAGAAGAAGAGAACAAATTCTATCCCACAAAACTC
This sequence comes from Vaccinium macrocarpon, assembly GCA_022606695.1. Classification (NCBI taxonomy): domain Eukaryota; kingdom Viridiplantae; phylum Streptophyta; class Magnoliopsida; order Ericales; family Ericaceae; genus Vaccinium; species Vaccinium macrocarpon. The sequence continues at coordinate 5,237,158 of CM040176.1, read as the reverse complement.
AAGATAGATTGACTATAAGAACTGTTAAGATCTTATTTGTCATCTGATAGTCATATAGTAATTTAGTATTTTACCTTTCAAGATCTTAGCAATAACAACTATTAATTTGACACTTACTGCTAAATTGAGAATAATATTCTAATTATGTAACCCTTTGACCATTTTTGCGTTCAAAATGTTGTTTTGACTATTTTAATCGATTGTTTCTCATCAAGGTTCTCACATCAATCCTGTAGAAGCTGAGTCATTTTTTAACAAAAACATAAATTTCAACATCGAAAGTTATTAAAGATTTTTTTAAAAATGAATTAACAATTAATAGAAACTGAAAAAAAATATTGCAAATTAAGTCACCATTACCAAAACATGGGTTATTTGTTCATTTTCACCAGGCCAACCATGGCCCTAGCCAAAGTATAAGAACAACAATAAGGTTTGCACGAAAATATAATTGGTTGGATTGAGAGACTTAAGAGTTTTTTAGACTGATGGTTGAGAAAATGGGGGATGGACATTTTCATTTTTATAATTTTTTTTATGTATTTGGAATTTAAAACTAATTGATTATTGTTTTTATTTGCAAATGTTGAGTGATTTTCTAAATTATTTTGAAATTTTTAAGTAGCTAATTAATTGTTTCATTTGTAGAATTTATTGATTGATGAGTATTTGAAATTTAAAATTATTTGCCACATTATTTTCTTTACAAATCTTGAGTAGTGATTCCTTAAATCATGGAACTTGCTTGAAATATGAAATTACCTACTTATGGTAATTGAATTATTATCACATGTGTCAGTCAAAATTCTTTACGACAAACCAGCTATTTTATGCCACTTGTCGCGATGAGAGCGTTCCTCACAAAAAGTCATTTTGCTATATTATATAAGATTTGATCGTACATTTTTTTTAGTTAAAAATTGGTCCACCAGTCTAGTATATTGTTTTATTCTCAAATTTAAATAATAAACCCACTTTTGCTCTTAGTGCACTATGTTTCCTATTTTTTGGGGCACATATGGACAAAGACTTTTGGAAACAAAATCTAAACTTGGAGATGGATTGGGAGGCATGCAGTCCCCATCCGAGCTGTCGATTAACGGTCCAGATCAGCTTGACAATCAATGGTGCCGATTTGCATGAGTCCAAACAAATCTGAGCCATTAATTACAGAGCATGGACGGCTTGGTTGGGACTAAAATTTTGATTTCTTCGGAAAATTGATTACTAGCTTGATCTCTTAGCAAGGCCATAATTATTAAGACATGCGCTAGTTGGAATTTTTTTTATGATGTTTAAACATGGGCACAAATGCCATCATAAAACAATTTTCAAACAAACTAATAAATTGAGCAAATACAATTGAACAAATATGATGACTAAAATATATAGGAGTACATCAAAATTGGACGAAGATAGCAAAATATTGACCCAGCTTCAGCCAATTTCAAAATAAATTATTCGCAATTGGACGGAATTTCCTATGATAAATTTAATTAACCATGACTCAAACTGATGTATTATTGTCTGAAAGTGATTTAAGCAACTTACTATGGTAAGCAGGACTTGTTTAGGCTTATTATTTGGCTTTTTTTTTTTCTTTATTCAATTTTTTTCCGCATATGTTAATTTCCCGTTAAAATTTTTTGATTTTTAATTTTTCTTGACGAGAGAAATCAAAAAAGTAAAAAATTGTGATCCAAACTCATTTTTTTAATAAAGCCAAAAAAATCTAGCTTTTGGACTTATTTTTTGTCTTTATTAAAAAATATTTTTTTTGGCTTTATTAAAAAAATTTGAGTTTGGACCATAATTTCTTACCTCTTATAAAAAAAAAGTGGATAATTCACATAAGTTTGACATGAACTAAGAAATGCGGAAAAAAAATAGAACAAAAAAAAAAACCTAATTTATTTACCTAAACACCCAAATTTTTTGTGTGTTTTAGGCTTTGGACCTTCTTTTTTGTCCGGAAAGGGGGCGTCTGTGCTATTCTTATTCTTATCTGCAACTCTTCGATTGGGAAAACTTGTGAAGAATAACCGTGTTTTGTCAGTCTCTTGGCCGATGCAGCAGAATCCGACGAGGTCACCTACATTTAGATTAAGTTTCTCAACAAATTCAGCCCTCCAAGTGCTCGTAAAACAATAATGTGGTCCGTGTACATCATCATTCACAAATTTCATTATTGTCATTGGAATTAGGGGGGATGTAACCGTGTTGTCAACATTGCGGACTTGGACTTTCAGAAGACACTCGATGTCTTGTAGGGTTTTTTTATCATTCTCCGCCATTTTGGGTAGGATACATCTATTGAATTCATTCAATTCGATAATCAAATTTTCGCCCATATCATTGTTGTCAAGCGTTTTTACCAAGTCCCAACCTTGAGAAGAAGAAGAAGAAGAAGCAGCCTGTAAAAACATCCAAAAAAAAAATTTTGGTTACAAAAATTTTGTGGCAAAAATCTTCATGTCAAAGCTCTCAATGTTGTAAATGTTGGAAGTTGTTAAAGGCACGGAACAATTTGTTCCTGCCGCGGGCATTTATTACACAATATTCTAAATTGGCTCAATTGCCCTCCCTACCAATCTATTGTTTTGACTTCCTTCCCCATCACCAAACTAAACTGTTGGAAAATTTGAATATACACATCACAAATCCATCTAATCTAATTTGATACAAAAATGGAAAAACCATTATGCTCAAATAAATAAGTTATTTGGCCTTTTTTTTTTTTTGGTCTTCAGTCAATATTTTTCCGCAATTTGTTAGTTTCGATTAAACTTTTGTAGATTGTTGATTCTTTTTGAAGAGGGGAATCGAAAAAGTAAAAGATACAAAATCAATTTTTTTAATAAATCCAAAAAATCTGACTTTTTAACTGATTTTTGTCTTTATTCAAAATATTTTAAGCTTGGATCATAATTTTTTTTTTATTTTTCCGATTACCCTTATCGGAAACTAACAAACGTGGGAAAAATCTGTATAAAGATCGAAAACTAACAAATGTGGGAAAATTTGTATAAAGATCGAAAACTAACAAATGTGGAAAATTTTTGTATAAAGGCAAAAAAATAAGCCAAGTGACTTATTTAGCCAAAGCACCCAAAGATTTGAGAAGTTATTGGCAATCTAATTTTCTTTATCGTATCAATTGGTGTTCTGAAGAAGAAAATATTTTCTTTGGGATTCGAAAAGGACTTTGAGTTTGTGTGTACGGAAATTCTCAAGGGGGCATTTTGGAAAAGTCAAAACAAGTAGATTGGTAGGGAGGAAGGGCAATTGAGCTAATTTGCAATTCTGGGAGTGAATTCTGGGAGTTTCTCCCAAACATTCAAAATGAAATGAAAAAAATGAGAATGTGAAAATGGAAAAAATTGTCTCCCAAACAGGCTCTAAGTCTTTTGTTTTGTGTTTATTCAAAATACAATTGATGTTTGATCATTAAATTTTATTTTTCTAATTCATCTTGTTGAGACGAACCAATAATCTACAAAAAAAAAAATTGATGCAAAAAAAAATAGATATGAAAAAATTGAAAAGAGAAAAAAAAAAAAAAGTCAACTGGTTTGTTAAGCCAAATCAGATTAAATCTTTCCCCTTTTTTTATGGCTAATTTTAGAGTTGTCTAATTATTCAAATGTGGCAATTCATGTGTATTAATTTATTCCCCCAAATATATAGCTACCAAAATTACTTTTATTTGAAATAGCTATTGAATAAAGATAAAAAAAAATTCCCGTTAATTTCTTTTTCTTGGCAAATGAACTAAATTTTAGTTTTTCTAGATAATTCCTTCATCAAATGAAAATCTCCCAGGAAAATAGATTTTTTTTTCTTTTACTTCACTTAAAAAAGGACTAAATTTCCTGCACAATATTCTTGACAACTGAACGCAGCCTTAGTGTGTATATCATTTACTATAAAAAAAAAATCAGAGTAATCAAATATCAAGAAGTGTCTAGTCGGATTACTGAAAAAGTGAGAATCTATTGTTATCACGAAATTTAAGAACGTTAAAAACTTTCACTTTTTGACTGATAAAAGAACATTTTTACTGGTAAGAGTTCAAATACTTTTCTAGTAAGAATGCGAACTTATCATTCAAAGAGTAATCTTTACCGATAGAAATTTCCTTGAAAAATTTCACATATTCTTTGACTTTAGCTTTAGGTGTGAGAAAAATGTTTACAGTGCTACAATTTAAACATAAATATAGAGGTTTGCAAAGGGAAATATCATTCTCACCATTCTTGGAGAGAAACAACTTCCTCAAACAGAGTTGTCTAATTTTTCCAAATTCCACCTTACAGTATCGCAATATTCTTGAAGGTTATTGCTATCTAAGTAGCAAGCCTAGTATTATATATAACTTTCAGAAGAACAATTTTCTAGCAGGCATGTCTGGCCTTAATATTAGGAATTAAGGGCTAATAAAATTTGATACCTTTGGAAAATTGATTACTAGCCCGATCTCTTAGCTCATAATTATTAAGACATGCGATAGTTGGGAATTTTTTTTATGAAGCTACATGCGATCCATAACGTTTAAACTCGTGCAAATTTAGTACTACCTCCGTCCCAATTTCTTGGCCCCTTTTAGAGAAATGAGTTTTTAAGGGGTGTGAAAACTTTGTATTGACTTTTCTATTTTATCCCTAAATTCAGTCAATATTACTGTGCCCAAATTTGTGAGATTAATTTATTATATGAAAGTCAAAACATATTCAATATGGATCTTGTTTAATAGATATCAATTAGTTTTATTATACAAAATTTTGAAAATCATAAAAACCGTTATAAAATAAAAGATAATAGACTAACCAATTAAGATGAGAAAAATACTTTTTAAGGGTAAAATTGGAAAGTGACCCAATTTGGATGAATGTTTTTAAAAGTGAGACAAATATTTTAGAACATTCCAAAATAAAAAGAAAAACCAAAAAAATTGGAACCGAGGGAGTATCTGCTTTTGGATCCTTTCCCTGTCTTTTTACTTGAAATCAGACAAATCAAGAACAATTAAAAAACAAAAGGAAATCTCTGACTCCTGTTCGGCTGTTCCGTGACAGAGATCAAAAGGGGAGAAATATATTGACTTCAAAGAAGAAGACCAAAGAAAAATGAGAAATTTATGGACTTCAAACTAAGAGCAAAACCTAACCTTTTTCCTCTCTGTGAAATCTTTTTTTTGAACAGTTTTCTGAAATCCGCAGGGGAGTAGTTTCCTTGAGGAAAAAGTGTTGTAGATGCTGGACCCTGTTTTCCTAGAGTATTTGAACAGATCTCTTGCAAATACCATGGTGGTGGATGAGGCAGCCCAGAAAAGGGGAGCTGCGTGTCTGGTAGGAGAGAGAGAGAGAGAGAGAGAGAGAGAGAGAGAGATTTGAAATTTTTTAGTTTGCAACGTTGAGAGGTCCAAGATGAGGGCTCCGGATCAACTGTTCCAATCTTTGCAATCCCCATCCTTGTCCCAATCCAAAGCGGCACCGTTTTGGTGCAACCTCCCAACCTTTGCAAAATACAATTTTGTGGGACCCATTTTCCAGTCTCATACAAAGGACTCAAACCGTTGAATAATTTTAAAATAATTATTAACATAGTCTTGGAGTAAATCAGGCCGATCAGATATTTTGACGTTATTCATCTAATACTTTGATTTTTATTCAGAAGGATTCTACAAATTGGAAAGAATCTTTGGAAAAAGTTATAAAATTGTGGACTCAGAAACTCATCGATTTGAACCATAAGAGTCGTAAGGCTCATTGGGAAGAACATCCAATAAAAAAATTATCTTGTTCGGACATCGATAGATATGAAAAAAACTCAAATTCTTTCAAATTGGTAGGGTCCTGAATTCTGAATGAAAATCAAAGCATTAGATGACTAACGTAAAAATATCCGAGCCTGATTTTCTCTGAGACCACGATAATAATTATTTTAAAAGTATTCAACAGTTCAGATCGTTTGTGTGAGACTCGTAGGTGGGCCCCACAAAATTGCATTTTGCGAAGGTTGGGAATTTTCACCAAAATGGTGTCATTTTGGGTTGGGATAGGGATGGAGACAAAAAAAGGTTGGGACAGCTGATTCGGAGCCCGAGATGAGACAACAGATCTACAAAAAATCAAGGTGAGTTTGTGAGATTGAAATTAAAACTGCAAGGTATTTACGAAATTGTCACTCAAAAGTAAGTTTGTGAGAGACATATTTTTGGACCGTTGGATTTGCACAGATGGAGGGTTGAGATTTGCAAGGAGATGAATATTTTATTCAAAACAATTCGTATTTTGTTATATACTCGGATTCGGGGGGCATCGGTAATGCCTAAATCACAAGACCTCTCTACGGGTTGGATCAGTTTTGGATAATTTCGGATGCGTTCGGGTAAAAAAACTCAAAATTAAAGAAAAAGTGCGAAACGATCCGAAGCCGCCCAAAACTTCGATCCAACGGCCGGAGAGGTGCACAACAATTAGGTGCCAAAGATGCCCCGAATATATATACTCCCTCAGTTCCAAAATAACGTTTCAATACGAAAAGTCTTGTCATTTTTCAAATCAAAAAATGAACTACTTCCGTAAATCATTTTTTAAATTTTTTTGCACCAAATTAAAGTACTTAATGAATACTATAATTCGGTGCAAAAAAATTCAAAAAATGATACACGAAAGTACTTCATTTTTTGATTTGTAAAATGACAAGAGAGAGAAAGTGGGACTCTTTATTTAGAACCGAGGGAGTATATATTTGTTCCATTTGCTTTAGCTCGTCCAATACTCAAACTTCTCTGTCTTGCAACTCATTTTTCCTAATTTCAACATCGCATAATTACTCCCTCCGTCCCAAAAAATTTGGCCTACTTTCCTTTTTTGGCTGTCCCAAAATATAGGACTAATTTAAAATTTTCAACAAAGGAAAGTTGGTATATTCCATTTCTACCCTTAAAATGCTTTTAACAATCAAAATAATGAGACCAAAAGAAAAATATTTAAAAAATTTAAAGTTCAAAGTGCGTTTTTAAAATTTTGAAAGACATCTCTAATTACATTGGCATCAAGATTTTCCGCTTTACGGGAAAAAAAATTTTAATTCAAAATTTCGTTAACTCCTGTTTTATTAGAGTCAACTAATGAAGGACAAATTTGAAAAGTTACAATTTTTTTAGTGACAATGTGTATTATACATAAAGTTTAGAAATTTGTAAGTAGGCCAAACTTTTTGAGACGAATAGAGTGCTTATTAAATTCTTCCTTCAAATTACAAATATGAGAGCTCTCAGTATTAGGTGCATCAGGTGCATGTGACAGTTAGAGTGCTCACTTTCTCTAATTACGCAAAGAGCTTTAGATTCTACATCAAATTCTTTGTTAAATAGTCAAACTTACAAGTGACGAAATTGAAGGAAACGGGAGTTCAACTTTTCTCCTCCAATTTTACTCGTGAGGTTTGGAGGAGGGGACGTTGTTGTGCACATGTGCATAATAGTTGTGCAGAATCACACTCGTCTATAAGTGTTTTCAATGGTTCGGATTAAATACAAATGATTCAAGCAACTAGTTAACTATTCGCACAAATAATTTGTTTGAAATTTGAGCCGTCCATCCAAGCAATAAACAACGGCTCGGATTCTAGGTAACACCTGTTGTGTAGCCTATGCACAACAGCTTCCCCGCGTCCGTGAGGTTTTTCCATTTAGAGGTATCTATATATAAACCGTCATTGTGGGCTTACACATTTCGTGTTTGTCATTGTCAGCGATATTTGGAGTGTTGGACATGTGAGGCTGATCGAGACACGTTCAATACTTCAAAGGAAGTAAAATGAAATCAAGTGAGGTTCATCTTGAAGAATAGCCTAGTAATGAAGAAGTTGAGCATTGCTTGGGGAACATATGCTATGAATCACAGAAAACGAATCAGAGAAAATAGAAAGAAACACAAAACACACAGATGTACGAGATTTGCCAACTGCTTACTCCTCGGAAGTCACACCAGTTCACTATGATCAATGGAGAAAACTCTCAAAGTCTCTCTCTAAAAGTACATCAGCTTTTTCTTAGAGAATATGAAGTTCTTAACCCTAAAAATTTGATTAAGGTATTTAAATAGGTGTTATCTTCATGTCTGATAGTTGTGACCGTTTTTTCAGCAACTTGAAAACCTATAGACGGCCCTAACCAAAAGTGCTGAAACTTTAGAAATTAGTTTTTGCAACCGAACAACAACAACTTCACTAGATTTAGGAGTTGTTCCAGAAAATTGTCTTTTTTTTTTTGCAATTGTCTTCTACTGTATTTTCATACTGTACAAGATAGACCATTCTCTGAAGACAACAACCCAAAAGCCAAAAAAAAAAAAAAAAAGTAAAAGAAAGTTACTAAAAAAATAGAGTTTATGGAACAAGCTCTAATATTTTTTGAAGAGAGATTCTTATTCATGGAGCTTTCTAAAAGTAGCCATTTATGGAAGCCCCAAAAAATGGACCCAATGACACCTCATTGCAATAATCTGAACCGTTCATCTTGCAAAGCTCGCAAATTAGTGCATATGTGCAAAAAAAATCAACTTGACCCAACATCGATAAGTATGTCAAAAGTTGAATTTTGTTGCAAAAAATAAACAACGGTCTGGATAATTTTGTTAGATGTATAAGCATAGCTTTAAGCAACCTTGTTAAATTCCTTATTTCCAAAATCCGAAGACTACAATAGAGAGGGCCTTCCAATTTAGTGTTTTGGCCAATTTTGTCCAATTTGTCCGATTTTACCCATCGATTGGAAATCTTTGCTGTTGAATTGGTTGTAATTAGGCGTTTTGTACGGGGGCAATTGAGTCATTTGACATTTGCTAATACCCCTTCCCAACTTTTCCCATATTTCCCTCTATGTCCTCTTCTCATTTTTACGTTAAAGAGAGAGTGGAGAGAAGAAGCGAACGAAGAAGCTGAAGACGAAGACGAAATCGATAACTCTGGAATCGAAACTTAGGCCGATTTTTGAAGCTCTCTCTCTCTCTCTCTCTCTCTCTCTCTCTCTCTCTCTCGTTCTATGGTTCGATCTGGGTTTGTTTAGAATTTGACAGACCTAGGGTTTCGATTTCGGATTTCAATCTTTGAGTTTGCATCTCGAATTTAGGGCTGCGTTTTGGATATTCGCTGTGACGATCGGGTATGGAGGATCTTCCATGAAACTGTGCTCTCTCACTCCCACCGATCGTCGATTCACCTCTGCAGCGGTTCCTGCCTCTCACTAGGCGTCGAATTGAAACTGCTCAAGCACAGGTTTGACCTTTTTGATGCCTTAATAGTGAAATTTGTAACCAAGTTTGATTGTTTATGCCTTTCTGGTACATGGGTTTCTTTATTTTACTTCAAAATACTCATGGGCACACCGTGTATCCAGTTTCCATTGCGATTTTTTCTTGAATGTGTATGTTGTATATTCCTTTTAGCTTATGGTAAAGGGTTGATAAAAAAAAAAAAACAGTTGGTAGAAAAAAACTATTACCAGCATTTTACTAAAGGAATATGTGTATTATTTTTTGATTGTATGTTAGAAGACATGGCTAAATTATCAATATTCTGTAGTAGTAAGTCCTTGCATTCGCAAGTCGTTAGGTTCTTGCTATGTAACAAGTATATTTTTTGGATTTCCTTGCAACACCAGCCATTAAAATTCTTCCTTCGTGCTTTGTGGGTGATGGGTCTGCAAATGAGATTAATGTGGTGAGAAAAGATGAAAGGTGCAGCTGTATTATGCTCTTTGGAACTCAGTTCGTTTAAGATTTTTGTGTGATTCCATGTCAGTGGACAGAGATGAATTGGTGATAAAGAAAGTTTGGTGGGGTACAAAAGTAAGTTGGCCTTAAGTCAGACTTGTAGAGTGTCGAATGTGTATGGTGTTTTCTGGATGGGTTTCCATATTATAAGATCAAAATTATGTGGCCAAGTTGTGGTGTAGACGGATGTAATTTATGGTTAGGTAGAAACTGCAAAAAAAAAAAAGAAGGCACAAAATGATGTTTTTAGATTCAGTCCCCTAAAGGAAGCTGTGTTAATGGAATGAGATCAAAATGTGCTTAGGTTGTGAGCTTGTTATCTGGAACTCAAGCATATCTATGGTTAAAGATAACATAGGAGCACTTCACCTTTGATATCTCAAGACAAACTTCAGAATAGCATAAGATCAAAATCTGATATGCACCTAGGTTGTCAAATTGGTAATCTTTTTCATTAATTTGAGCTCTATTTTACCACTGTGGTTGAATTGACATATAAAACATTTGAACTTCCATTATGATTTTTAGGTACTTAATCTACTATAACTGAAAGTATATCAATGAATGTTGCTGGGTGCCTAGCAATGTTCTCGCTTAAATCTTAGATTTGCATTTTTCCCATGTTATATCATATAGTTCAATTTTCTCACATCCATATACTTTTGCAGGCTATTCGCTGGTATAAGTTTGTGTGATGTTGGATAACCCAGGGTTTGCTGATTTGAGTGCATATGCTAATTTTGCCTCTATAAGGCACTCTGCCAAGGAAGTTTCAGGTGAATATTAAATCTGCTATTAGTCTTCTCACTTCTGTGTTTTCACATACTCACCATTTCTTTGAGACACTGATGTAGTAGTAGTGGAAGAGATGAAATGAATCTACAAGTCACAGTACAAGATCTAACATTAGACAGTCAGTCACATGAAGAAACATACACTGCTATGGAAATTGTACTTTGGATATTGTGAATAACATTCTTGGGCTCCAAAACCAGAGTCTTGATGATGGGTAAATAAATAAAAAAAAGAACATCCCAGCATTTAGTAGGATGACATTTTCCCTCAGAATTAAGAGGAATGGCGTTGTTTGGCACCATACATTCTCAAGTTCACTTATTTGGCCTGAAATAGCAGGCTTCATCTACCCCAAGTCTGAAGAAGCCTTGGTTTCTAATAAATTGACGTGAATTGTTATTGAAGAAGTATATATATATCTACCATCTTCTTTATTCTGCATTTCAGTATTCTGTAAGTCTTTTAAACTCCGATCAAGCTGTGAACAAAAAGTTTGAAACAACCCTTAGTTTTCTGATAGGATACCTTTTCTTATCCTACCATTTCTTATTTTGAACTGCATTTCCCTATCATTGATGTTCACGTCTATGTTGCAATCTTTCAGTTAAGCGACCAACCTATTTTTCTGCTCATGCACTTGATAGGGAGGGAGGGAGGGAGTGTTGTCGGGCTTAGGAGTACCAATTTGGGACAAACCCCTCTTCTATCTCTTCTATACACACACAACATTACATGCAAAATCTTTAGCTCAAATTGACACCCCAGAGCAATCACTCACAGTTTTACCTGAGATTTGAGAACACAAGCGCAAATCTCTATCTGGGATTTCAAATGTCATGATCTGCTAACCATTCAACGAGTGTGTACCCAAGAATGGAGAGTTTATTACCATGTCTGATGCTTTTCAAACTCATAACCTGATTCGATTCAAATGGTTCTTGGCATGCTGGTTTTGGGTTTTATATTTTGATAATTATTGGAATTAGGTTTTGTGTAGGTTGGTGAAGCTAGCTGCGAGGGCATTTTATGACGATATCCAAATGAAAGGAGAAAATTAGCCCAAAACTGGGAGGAGCGATAGTAGATGAATTGCTATGGTGGTTCTTGATGCTCTCACCAGGTTTTTCGTTACTTCCAACAATTTTGTTTATAATTAGTAGTGGAACTTTAGGACCTTTTGGACTATTCTTTTTAATACTCTAACGGATTATGCTTGCTGCCGCGTAATTGGTATTTGTTAGCTTGGATGAATTAGTAAAATGTACATAAAATTTCATCAAACTTGTATAGATACATCTGAAACTGCTTTAAAAGGAGTGAAATATGCATTGCGATGCATTTTTTTTTGGGGACATATCTTTACATTAGCCATCACCTTATAGTCCTACGTTGACCCTGAAATGAAAGATATCTCAGTGTTTGTCAGCGGTGTATCAAAGATTGATACAAGATTGATTGGTAGAGTATGTTAAGAATTATTGAATTTGTGTGTAGTGGTTGCGTAACTTGCATTTGAATTGGTTTTTGGATGCATGTTAACTTCATGACTAGAGATTCTTGAAACCAACTAAGTACTGGTTAGTTTTACCTTTACTGTGAGCTAATTCTCCAAGTTTTTGTGAGTTTTGGGTTCTTTTTCATATGTAGACTAGCAAGAAAGGGAAAAGGAACAGTATTTTGGGTAGATCAATTGCAAATCCCTCTTTATCTTGTTTTTTTGGAAATGATTCTTTTGCTTTTGTGATACGTAACTTAAATAAGCTTATATCTGACTCTTTGTGTTGTCATGTGATGTGCATCTTTTGCATTTTGACGAATATGGGATCGATATTTTGCAGTTTCATGCCCCTCCTTGGTGTTAACTGGTGCCTCAAACAATGGACATACATAACAGACTAAACATGCTAACCAAGGTCTTTTAAGTACCTTTTTTTTTTTGCAAAGACCTTTCTTTTGGACATATGAGGATATGCCATGATAGTAATGAAAGGACAGGACAGTAAGCAGGAGCATAACATTGCTGATCGCCTTGCCTGTTTAGAGTCCAATCTGCTCAATTTGAGTTTAATTTTGCCGAAGAAAGAATAGGAGCATCTATACTATCTTCCCGAAACTTCCAAAAGAGCCAGATCAAGAACAAGACCAGGTAACACTACCCATTCCCTACATTTTTTTTATGCATGTATTGTAAGGAAGGGATGAAAAACTGTATTTTTTGGTTTGTTTCTTAAGAATGTGTTTATATATTTGTATTTAGGCGTCTATGGGTGAGAGAGGGAGATTTGGCAAAGGACTTGAACCGACACTCCAAGCAACCTCGTCGGACACTGCATAAAAAAGAAGAAATATAACAAGGGTTTCCTTTCACTATTCTAACTTTATACTTACATCAAGTGGTAAATATGCAAGTAGAAAGTTATAATTTTTGTCTAGCATTGACCTTGTATACCATTTGATGATATGTTGATGCTTAATTTCTCAAGTTGTAAAGAATGAGCAAATGCTTGGGCGTTTTACATTTGAGGAGAGGAAGCGTACTGCTTAATGGTTTCTTTGCTGAATGGTTTCTCATTTGAGAAACAGGACAAATTAAGTCATAGGGCATTTCATGTACATAATGCTTGCGACCTTAGATTGTGTCGTAGAAAGTGTTGCCCCAAGCGTAGGGCTAGGTCGGCGGTAGCATAATAACCGGTAAGACCGGGTCGAATCCAAAGGGACCGAATGCACCCGGCGTGAGAGTTGTCTTGCAAATGTAGGTTTTAGCCTTAAAGCAGCAAACTTGGCTTTTGGAGTTTGATTGGTGGAATTCTCTCTCTACCTCTAACGCAATTGAAAACGAAGATATAAACTATAAATTAAAGGCGGCAAGGTCTAGAGGTTCATGCCACCCATGACTAAGGATATTTAATGGCTCTCAACTATAACTCAAGTGAGAGACAAAGTCACTTGCTCTCACTCGGAAGATTTAACAATGAATATCATTTTGACTCTAGAAAATGGGTTTAACAATGGGATAAGTTCTTTGAGGCACTTTGACAAACACTTTGAATGCCATAGCTCCAAGCATGATGTGTGGCAAGTAGTCAAGCCCTTGCCTACACAAGATCAAAAAGGTTAACAAGACTAAGTTTTGATACATAAAATTGAACTTACCCAATGAAAACCAATCTTAATCACAAGAATGAGGTTTGTAAATGGAAAGACACCCTCTTAGACATTTTGTCGAACACCCAAAGTGACATAGCTCAAAGCATTGTGTGTGCCAAAGGAGTTGTCTACACCCAATTAAAGAGGTTAACAACTCTAAGTTTAGACCGAAAATAGATTGATTAATCCATTCACAAACCCACAATAAGCATATAAACATGAGAAACCATTGTAACACCGAAGTCATGGAGTGATCTTCACCCCATGACCAAGCCTAAACTACTACTCAAACATGATCAAGCCAAACATTAAAGGAAATATAAAGGAAATATAAAACATGACGAAAATGAAAATAAACTACGGATTTATAAAGATTAGAGAAGTGCTTACAACATTAATGAAGGAGAAAACCTTGGTTCTTGAAGATTGAAACCTAAAAACTAGAGAGAAGGTGGAGCTAATTTAGACTAAAAAGAAAATAAAATGAAAGTGTAGGAGATATATGAGAGATAGAGAGAGGGAGAGATATATACACATAACCCTTCTCTCTCACAAAAATATCCAAAATACAACTAAAAGTAGTAAGTTTCCATAAGTGGAAAGTCTAACAAGTGGTTAAAACACTTTTTCGGGTTGCTGGGTATTGATACCTATCAATACTTTTTGGTATCAAATACTGCATTAACAATGCTACCCCGAGAAGCCTAGGTATTGATACCAATTTTGGGGGTATCAATACCCCCGGGTCGCCAATCCATTTTTGTCCTCGGAGGTATTGATACCTATCAATCTTGGTATCAATACCTGCATTTATACTTAGGCATTTGAGGTTTCCTCTTCTTTCTTTGCCATCCATTGGCCTTGTGTGCTACCGGGCATCCTCCAAAACATTTCCAAACATCGTGTGAGCTTCGGGAAGAGGGGCACTTGGTCTCGTGAGTGCTTGTTCACTCCCGGACACCACCGGGATGGCTTTGTGGCTTTTCGACTTCCCGGGCCTTAGCTGAGTCTTCATTTCTTGGCTTTTGAGGCCCGGTGGTGGCATGCCATGGGGCAACTTGGCACTCGGTAACTTGGGACGGCTTCCAATGCGCTCCAAAACGTGCTTATTCACGTGTTTTACCTATAACTAACAAAAACAACACTACGCGCATATCAAACATATAAAACACAAAATTGCGTGTGTGTGTGAACAAAAATGAGCTAGATAAGCCCGGATTATATACAACATTGAGGACTTATCACATAATGAAATTCAGGGTCAAAGACGTGAAGTGGAATAACTTACGAAAATTAGATTGTGACCCTGCCTTGTTAATTCTCTTAAAGATTAAGTTGCTTGCTACTGAAGTTGGTGCTTAATTGTTTAAGCATACATGTTCAATGTTTTTCGGCCCATTCCATGCCATGTAGTTCATTTTTCTTTTTCTGTTTTATTAAGCTACCGTATTTTTCTCTAATTCAGTGGTCAACTTTTCTAGGTTTTTATTCTACTAAGCATAAGCTCTTGAAGCATCACAAAATCTCAATCATGTGGCTGTTAATCAATGAAAGCGAAAGCAGGTGGCCAAAATTAGCAGGATCAACAGAAGATCATTTAGGGCCACGTTCGAACTATGACTTTGTGGAGGGAAGCACTCGTATCGCTTTTATATTGTATGATTTTCATCAAAATAGTTTTTAGTGTGTGACATGGAGCTGAGATTGTGACAGAAATCTGAGGTGTAACTTCTTTATTTCTGTGTCTCGATACAAATTCAGCGACATTTTCCTTTAAGTGAATTCTACTTTTATCAACTGATTTCTATTGAGCTGGAGTGAATGTGTAATGGGCATACTCTGTTTGATTTTAATCTTTTTGCAACAGTTATACTGTTGCCGCTATTTGAATGTAAATGTTCTACACTTTTGCTGTGACTTGACACCTTAAATTCCTCTAATAAATGGCTAATACCTGTGAACTCTTATTCCAAAGTGCTTAGGCAATTTTGTGCAAGATATATACATCATTTAGTTCTCTATTGGCCCTGAAAACAGGATGTAATCTTTTCAGCTTTGTTAGTTGGCAGACTTACAGTTGTCATCCTGAAAACATTTTGGCTTAATGCTGAGCTGCACAAGGCTGATTTTTCTTGCATTCTTTCGCTTTGTGTCCCCGTGCCATTCTTTTTGCGATAAACAAAAACGGGCATAAAACTCGTGCTACGCACGAGCGCCTAAAACTAGTCCAATTAGAACATGAAGTGATTGATGTGTGACACCCTGCCCTCAACATCCTAATTAGAACTCACCCCTAACAAATTAACCATCCACCTATAGTTACTTCTTTATTGATGACCAAACTTCCTACTTTGTATAGGTTTTTCTTCCGATTAATAATCAGTTTCCCAACGACAAAGCATTGCATGTTTAGCCAATTTGATCAATATTATTTGTGTTTTTTTTCCTCATTTTGTTTTTCTTGATTTGTTTGGGGTTCACCCCGTGTGGGCAAATTGAGCCAAGGCCCGAGGGTTGGTTAGGGTTTGCTTGTTCAACTCTTGGGTATAAATACCCTTTGTAGTCTCTTATTTGTAGAGTTGAGATATAGTCTAGAAAGAGTGAGGCTCAGGAGAGCCTGTGTGGGCTCCGGAAAGGTTTTCATGATTGTGTGTATTTGTGAATATACACAAGTCATAATTTTCCTGAGATTTCATTGTTTGTGCTGCGTGGGTGAGTGGCCTCCTAGCACAACAAACGACAATTTGGAAATGCTTCTTTTTTTTTCTTTTTCTTTTTTTGGGTGCAACGTACATCCGCGCCTTCATGAATCTCTCTCCTTCACCTTGCTGATGATCAGTTGCATCACTCAACTGTTGATTTTCCATTGATTTTCTCTAGTTTTTTTCCTTCTTCTTTTCGAATATACGAAAATGAGCTTGCAATTGACTATTCGGCCATCCTTTTAGTCTCTAAGATTGGCCATAGATGGTTGATTGTGTTTTGTACTTAAAACAGAGCCATCAATCGAGAAGAAAAAAGGGGAACAAAAAAATTTCATGATTTGTTGTTTTGAATAAATTCGAACTCAATTGTGTCTACAGGTACTCCAAGCGCTGAAGGAATGGAAACAAGTTCTGGATTAATGCATGGAGAAAGCAGTTTATCGCATTTCCCTAAGAAAGTGTAGTCATAATTAGGGGCAGACACGGGTGCCAGCTCCTGCAGTGCTCCAAATATTGTTACGTATAGTACTAGTGGATTCGTAGTCCCAAACTTCCTGTCCCAATTCTCTATCCCTCTCATCCGAGCAATTAACGGCTTGGATTCTATTTCATCCCAAACAACTCTAAGCTATCCACGTTCATCTGCGAATCTGAGCCATCGATTGCTCGGATGGATGGGACGGAGAGTTGGGACAAAGTTTTAGGACAACAAATCCACTCTCTATGCATGCTACTATTTTTTTAAGTTGGAAAAATATATGGGATTGACTCCTCCATGGACTCAGGGTATTTTATTTTATTTTGGTGGGAAGTACCTTATAGTATACAAATGTCACCATAAAACAATTTTCGAACAAACCAATAAATGGAGCAAATACAGTTGAACAAATATTATGACTAGAATATATAGGAGTACATCAAAATTGGACGAAGATAGCAGAATATTGACCCTTCAGCCAATTTCGAAATAAATTAGTAGCAATCGGACGGAACTGCCTAAGATAAATTTAATTAACCATGACTCAAACTGATTTATCATAGCTTGTAAGTGATTTTAGCAACTTACTATGGTAAGTAGGAATTATTTGGACTTATTATTCGGCTTTTGTTTTTGTGTTTTCATTCAAATTTTTTCCGCATTTGTCAATTTCCAATTAAACTTTTGTGATTTTTAATTTTTCTTGACGAGAGGAAACAAAAAGTAAAAACCAAGGTACAAAGCCAAAAAATCTAGATTTTGGACGGATTTTTGTCTTTATTAAAAAAATTTAAGTTTGGATCATAATTTTTTACCTCTTATAAGAAAAGTAAATAATTCACAAAAGTTTGACACAAACTAAGTCATACTTTGGCTAAATTTGGTTTTTTGGTTTATTGGATTATTTAGTTTTGTCCTTATTCAAATTTTTTTTGCATTTGTTAGTTTTCGGCCGATTTTTTGAGGTTTCTTGGCTTGTCTCGACAAGAGGAATCTAAAAAGTATAAAATTATTAGCCAAACTTAAAGTTTTGTGAATAAAGACAAAAATAAACCAAATTGGATTATTGGTTTTTGGTTTTTTGGTTTATTTTTGTCTTTATTCACAAAACTTTAAGTTTGGCTAATAATTTTATACTTTTAGATTCCCTCGCCGGCATGTGCCAAGCTAAACCTCAAAAAATCGAATCAAAACTAAACAAATGCAAAAAAAATTTGAATAAGGACAAAACCAAATAATCCATTAAACCAAAAAACCAAATTTAGCCAAAGCACCCTTAAGAAACGCGAAAAAAATTTCAACAAAGACAAAAAAGAAAAGAAAAAAAGAAGCCCAGTAACTTATTTGCCAAAACACCCGAATATTTTGTGTGTTTCAGGCTTTGGACCTTGTTTTTTGTCCGGAAAGGAAACATCTAGACCCTTCTTTTTCTTATCTGCACCTCTTTGCTTGGGAAAACTCGTGAAGAATAACTGTGTTTTTTTGTCTGCCACTCGGACACAGCGGAATCCAACGCGGTCACCTACCTTCAGACCAAGTTCCTCAACAAATTTAGCCCTCCAAGTGCTCGTAAAACAATAATGTGGTCCATGCGGAGGATCATCATTCAAAAATTTCATTAGCGTCATTGGGAAGGATTGAACCCTTTCAACGTCGAAGACATCAACCTGCCTAAGACACTCGATCTCTCGTAGGGTTCTTTGATCATTCTCCGTCATCTTTTTTAGGATACGGCTTTCGAATTCATTCAATTTGATAATCAGACTTTCGCCATTGATATCATCATCGTCGAGTGTTTTTTTCAAGTCCCAATTTTCAGAAGAAGAAAAAAACGAATCATCCAGTAGCAACATCAAGGCGCAAGCCTGTAAAAACAATCAATTTTAAAAGTAAATGTTTAGCATGAGAAATCAGCCAAAACTGCTAGTGTAAAGATTCCATAAAATTAGTACTCCATATGATTTAAGAAGGAAAGTATTTTATGTCATAATTAAAGATAATTTTTCAAAATTGTGATTTTCAGAGTAGAAGAAAGCTTGCTTCGAAGGAAAGATTAAAAGGACATTTACCATCAAGTCACCCTTAGATCCTATAATTACCATCAGGTCAAGCCGAACTCTGAAAAATTCCCATCAGGTCAAAGCGATACCATATGAAAGTGTCTAAACCGCTACAATCCTATAATAGGAAAGTGCACTCTAAACATAAACTCTAGAGTACCTTACAATTAGGGTACCCTATGAAAATACCTAAAATCCTAGGATACTCTATGAAAGTGCCTAAACCATTAAAACCCTATAATTGGAATATGCACCTTAAACCAAAACTCTAGCATACCTACAATTATGGTACACTATGAAAGTGCTTAAAATCCTAAGATACTCTATGAAAGTGCCTAAACTACTAAAACCCTATAATATAAAAGTGCTCCATAAATCTAAACTCTAGGATACCCCTATGACTAGGGTAGTCTACGACTATGGTACCCTATGAAAGTGCCTAAAATCCTAGAGTACTTTATGAAAGTGTTTAAACCACTAAAATTCTATAATAAAAAAGTGCACCATAAACCTAAACTCTATGAAAGTATCTAAAATCTTAGGGGACTCTATGAAAGTGCTTAAACCAGTAAAACCCTATAATTGAAAAATGCACACTAACCTAAACTTTATAAAAGAGTGACTTACCTTAATGGTAATTAAAAAAAAGACTTACCTTAGTGGTAATTGGACATCTCTTATCTAGACCTAGATGTAATAATCCCAAGATTAAATTTACGGATGCAAAAAGAAAGACTTATTACACAGACTATAAAATTTAGCTGGAATAGAGGACCAACCACTTTCCCCCGCTTGCCCTACCTCTACCAAGTTTTTTGTTTTGTTCGTTCCGACTAATTAATCATGGTTGGTTAACATTGATTTTATTTTTTCTTTTATCCTATCCATTTCTCTCTTTGGCATTCATGTACGCCGACTAGTTAGCTTACATTTTTTATTGCATTTGGTAGCTTGCGTCAATTTTGTATCTTTTAATTGTTCGTCAAGCCAAGAGAAATTGAAAAAAAGTAAAAAATTGAAATTGCAAATTCTTTGAATAAAGACAAAACTAAGCGAAAAACAAAACTTTTTGCATTTTTTTTTGTCTTTATTCAAAATACAATTCAGGTTTGATCATTAAATTTTATTTTTCGGATTCTTCTCGTTGAGACGAAACAATAATCTACAAAAATTCGACGCAAAAAAAAAAGATATGAAAAAATTGAAAAGAGAAAAAAAAGTCAACTGGTTTATTAAGCGAAATCAGACTAATAAATCTTTCTCTTTTTTATGGCTAATTTTAGAGTTATCTGATTATTCAAATGTAGCAATTCGTATGTATTAATCCCCCCCACCAAATATATAGCTACCAAAATTACTTTTATTTGAAATAGCTATTAAATAAAGATAAAAAAAATTCCCGTTAATTTCTTTTTCTTGGCAAATGAACAAAATTTTAGTTTTTCTAGATAATTCCTTCGGTCAAATGAACACTCCTGGAAAATAGATTTTTTTTTTCTTTTACTTCACTTCAATTCACTTTTTTTCAGACTAACTTTCCTGCACAACATTCTTGACAACTGAATGCAACCTTAGTGTGTAAGTGTGTATATCGTTTACTAAAATAAAAATAAAAATCAGAGTGAACAAATATCAAGAAGTGTGTAGTTGGATTATGGAGAAAGTGAGAATCACTTGTTATCACGAAATTTAAGCGTGTCAAACTTTCACTTCTTTATCACGGAAAGTAAACTTCATTCTAGGAATTGCGAACAAATATTTTAACTAGAAAGAATTACAGGAGCTAATCCTAATCGAAAATAGCTAGCAAATACTTTCCATAAACTTTTTATCCGTCGCACAATTGAGAAACTACTCAATCTTTGACCGGTAAGAGAGCATTTTTACTGGTAAGAGACAAGAGTGCAAATACTTTTCCGGTAAGAATGCACTCTTATTGTTCAAAGAGTAATCTTAACGATAAAAATTTCCTTGAAAAATTTCACATATTCTTTGACTGTACCTTTAGGTATGAGAAAAATGTTTACAGTGCTACAATTTAAACATGAATATAGAGGATTGCAAAGGGAAATATCACTCTTACCATTTTTGGAGAGAAAAAACTTCCTCAAACAAAGTTGTCTAATTTTTCCAAATTCCACTGTATATTATCGCAATATTCTTGAAGGTTATTGCTATCTAAGTAGAAAGCCTAGTATTTTATATAACTTTCAGAAGACCAATTTTCTAGCAGGCATGTCTGGCCTTAATATTAGGAATTAAGGGCTAATAAAATTTGATACCTTCGGAAAATTGATTACTAGCTCGATCTCTTAGCTCATAATTATTAAGACATGCGCTAGTTGGAAATTTTTTTTATGGAACTACATGTGATGCGATCAATCCACAACGTTTAAACACGTGCAAATTTAGTATTGTAATCTTGCAATATTTTTAGTCAAGTTAACTATGGGGAGACATGTAATTAATATCACGAAACGAGTGACATATCACCGTATTGGAGAGTTTTAATAATGCTACATAAGAATTTCATATTTAATGTTCGATGACTTGATCATCCTATTGGATTCATCCGTCCTAATTGATTGGTCCCTCTTGAAAATTCCAACTCGTTTGGGGAAGATAATTATTGCACTTGTCATATTTTTTCTTTTCTTCTTTTACACTTCAAAACATATTCATATGTTGCATGTGCTTAATTACAAAAAGTATGGGTAAAAATTGGAGAGAGATGGAGTAGTACAGAAAAAGTAAAATTAAAGTTGTAGCCTTGCAAACAGAAGACCATCCTCAAGGTCCTAAGACTATGTTTGATGCAATTATAGGGGTTGGGATTGGATTATGAAACTATTAGCCTCGTTTTCAATACTATTAGGATATGATAGGCTTGAAAATTACCCCCTGATATTGAGATGCATTTTTTTTTGGGATGTTTTGGAAATATAATGGATTTGGAAAGATAATTATTTAATTGGAAGGTTATTTCAGTTGTTAAGGAGCTTGGATTTTAATAACCCGATCGAGTCTTAATTATACTTATAATTTAATTATGTGTTGGGTTTAGTCGATATTGTGGGGTAGCGGATTAATTAGCCTAGTTAATTGTGTGTTTTGTTTTATGTGTGTGTCTTTATGCCATTGGTTGAGGGAAAATCAAGCTGATGTTGGTTTGAAGTATCTACTTAATTGGTAAATCTTTGTCTCTTTATTCTTGCTCCATGTTTTTCTTCTGTAATTTCAAGCTATAATTGATAGAGTCATAGAAACCCTTGTTTTGGGGACTTGATACAAGTTCTTGACAAATTCTGGTGAAATTCTTGGAAATATAGGTTTGATTTCTTTTGAACGTTTCGAACTCTAGTTGAATCATGAGTCTTGATGGTTATTTTTACCTTTGAAGATTGGGTTGTGAAGATAAATGAACGGTTTGGATCTTTTGTGTGGGACCCAAAAGTGAGTCTCCCAACAGCTCTGTACATTTTTTGTACATATGCGTCTGTACACCTAGCATTGTCCCAAAATATTAGAGGCTGCTTGTAAGACTCCATACCAATCTTATAGTTTTGTTACACTCTAACTTCACCACTACATTTGGGGTCCTTAACCTTTAACTTGGACCTTCTATTAGGTTACTAGGGAGATCTAATGAAAGTATTAAGAAAATTAAAGGTGTTCCACTTAATCTTAATTATATTCACCTTATATGTTTATGCAGGAAATTAACGGGGTTTAGAAAAGCTTGGAGTCGAGGTGATCGAGTGACTTTGATACATAATTTACATGGTTTTGCACATGTTTTACATCCAAGTACAAGAGGTATGGTTTAATGACAAGTTTTGTTATATGATATGTACTCCGTGTGTATTAAATGAAAGGTGGACTCATTTGCTTATCTACTAATGGCATCCCTTATGTCTCAGCTTGCTTGGGGACAGTGCTAAAAACCTAGCAATATAGATATGTTTGTGATGTGTTGTGAGATAATGCGTCAAACGTTTAGCTTATCTGCACTGGGGACACTTAGTGATGCAATGTGAATCAGAGTGGGATGTGCATTATAAATCTATGTTACAAATGCTATGAAATTTTTGAGAATATGGAAAGGCTATGAATAATTGGTTTCGAATGTATTTTGAAAATATCCAGGGAAAGCATGATAATTATGAGTTGGTCATCATTCATACGACCTTCGGCTAATGAAAATATTTCACCTTTCAGGACATGAAGAATAGAGCGATATGTTACCTTTCTTGTGGAGTTGAGACTTGAGTGAGGGCACAGGTGCATGTTGATTGTAGAAAGGTTGTGCTCAGGCTACTTTCTGGCATTCTCGCAATTATCAGTAATGTTTATCACATGTATATGACATATACGCACAGCTCTGGGATGTAAAATTGGAATATTATATTTGCAAGAATTTAGAAAGGAAACCAAAAAGAAAACCTAAAGCGCTGACTTGGCTCAAATAAGAGAGAGGGTTTGGGGGCGGAAAACAAATTGATATCTCGATGTGATACAGCCTTTTCTAGTTTAGTTGGAAAAGAAAGGCGATGTGAACGGATGACAGGTTGGACATTATTAAATAAGTTTTCGTTGATGATGCACTCTAGCCCCTCTTAATTAATTTAATGATACGACCTTGGTGATAGTTTCACTGGTGCTCTGTTGTAACTAAGACCTACTGGAACGGGTTAGAGTCATGACATGGCTAGTCAATAGTAAACATCTATTTAGAAATTTGCTCCTCTTTTTTTTATATCAAGAACAGAACTTTTATTAGATCTCGACAAAGGATACATCAAGGAAAAATAACTGTCTCCCGGCAGAGAGCATGGAAAAGACAGGAGCCAAACTAGTCCGGCGAATTGCTGCAATAAGGCCAAAAAATAGAGGAAAGAAAACAAGTAGTAACTTGGCTCGAGCAAACAGATGCCCAAACTTGACAAGAACGAGATCAAAACAGGTCTGTGACATACAAAAAATTTGCTACTCTTAGCTTCTAGTGATTTTCATTTTTCCAAACTTGTTTTTCCTGCGGGAATTTGTAAAATTGTTTTTGAGCTTGGTGGTGCTTGGCATGTTACCGAGATGGGCCGGGTACAAGGCTGGAGTTATTTGTTGCGAAAGTTGATTTGGTGATTCGTTTGATTCGGTTGAAGTTGTGAATATCATTTATTGATTTTATTATGTCCTTTTATTGTTCTTGCATTGTATGCTTCCAGTGTAGTTTATGTGGCAAGTACGAAGCAGAATAGTGGAGACCAGAGTTGAAGCATTTTAAGGACTGGTGTTTTTTAGAGATTTTTGGAGCATTATTTATTTTAAGAGGATTTTAAGATATTGTATATACTTTTGTGGTTTTAGGCCCATCAACTGTAATATTAGAAATATTATTAACTTTCGAGGTTTTATAAAATTCGGGTCTCTACAGATTCCATTCCTATATGGGAACTCTATGTAGCAAACATATTATTATAATATAGCTTTCAAAAGATCAATTTGCTAGCAAGCATGTATATCTTTATCTTCTCATATGTTATTTAGAATGATTTTTCAGGAAGAGGATCGTGGGAGCGATACGTAACATAATAATTTTAGCTAGTCGTGGAGCGACCAGCTCCGAGGAGTTTTTTCGGGTTGGAGTATGTTTATGGCGTTTGGGTTTCTGGGTTGCTCCTTCCTCTATTTATTAGCTTTTTCAGGATAATTTAGTTGGTGTTTTAGTGGCTAGTTTTGCTTCTTAACGTAGTGTTCTGTGGATAATTTGGATGTTGTATTATGGCCAAGGGGTTTAGGCTAGGGAAAGGGTTTTTCAAGGGACTAGGGGTTACTCCTGTTTTTGGCACCTTTACAAAAAGGTTAAGGGTAAGGGTCTTGTGTATCCCCATGATAGTCGGAGGTTAAGGGTTAGAGCACCTTTGCCAATTTTACCGGGAATAGATCCACGTAGGCTTGGATCACATGCTTCATTGATTCAACCCCAAATCTGTAAGACAGAGAAAAAGTTAGAGCACATTTGCCTCTTGTCGGTAAAGGTCCTCCGATGCCTAAGTTAGTATCTCGTACTATAAACTCTCAAATCACAATGCGTACGAATGGGTTTCACAGCGTACCTTTCTTCATGGGTATGGTCTTGTAATATAAGCTTCTGTCATTCATCAGTAGTGCATAGAGCTTCAACGGTTCTTGATGCATCTCTCGCACGCCTCCCACTCACGTGGGGAGGAGGGTTAGTGTCACATTCAATGCGAAGTGATCCGTTGGGGGCTAGATAAGCCCAAAGGACATCCTGGGGTGACGTTTCTCGTATGTCATGCCCTTACTTTATGGGTTTTTGGGCGGGACAATCATTATCCCACCCTAAAACCCTTCCCCTTCCTTCTCACTCCATTTCGTTAGAAACAACAAAGAAGAGAAAGAAGAACCTTCATTTTGCCATTTCGTTTCTCTGCGAGTCTATCTACCCGCAGCTTTTCACTACTCTTCCGTCGAAAAAAATTCCTGCTTCTAGTCGGAAAGATCACTTCTAGGCCTCCTTTTCACGTAAGTACACCTTATGTTCTTAGATTTCCCGTTTTCCATTGGCGCCTTTAGATTCTGTTTGATTTTCCTATTCATCATCTTCTTACTTCCTCTCTTCTGGGTTTCAACGTTAAAACCCTAACCCACTCAGTCATGGGCAGGCACAGGATGCTTCTGAGTAATGCTAAAAAAAATAGTAGATTTTTGTCGAACATACAATATCCCTGATGACGTACAATTCCGGTTGAACAACCGCGATGACCTGAGAGAAGAGGGTCAGTCTCCCGATAGGATCCATGTCCCCCATATCTTCATATTAAAAGGTGGTCTTAGGTTCACTCTCCATCCTTTCTTTAAAGAGGTGTGCTATAGATGTAAGTTGAATCCGATGCAGCTGTGCCCCAATTTTGTTAGGGTAGTCATGGGCACAGTTGCACTAAATAGCATGCTCGGCCTCCATTTGGACTGGTGGAACTTACACTACCCATATAGTGTAGTCCCTATTGCCGATAACTCATACTATTTCAAAGCTAGGGACCCTAACCAAAGATTCATCACAGATCTCCCCAATTCCTCGAAGGGTGAAGGGGGTGACTTCTTGGTAGACACTGGCAATTAGGAGCCCAAGGATGCCGAGGGGAACACAGTTGGTTTTGCCTGCCCCACGGCCACGGGCCAACCACGTTAGTATAATAATCCTTTGCTATTACTTAGTCGGTCTTTACAGAGATAATTTGTTTCATTCGAACTAATCGTTCCTTTTCTATTATCCCGCAACGAGCAATCTTAATCACGGTGGTTGTTTGATCCAAAACAACCTTCACTGCGAGGATATTGCTCAGGCTCTGTATTTTTACGGATTCGAGCCCACACTTGTGGGACTAGGCTGAGCTTCCCACCTCCTCTAAGGATACACATCGCTATTATTGGGGGAATTGTAGAGAGGGCAAGCCTGGGCCACACACACCCCCGGCCCCCTATCCACTAGTTGCTACCGCCTTCAAATTGAGCAAAAAGGGCCCCGATCCCAGAGGACGCCTCGATAGAAGGACCAGCGCCCGGCCCCCCTGCATATCTTCATCAACAAATCACGTTTGCTCACAGTCCTGAGATTCCCATTGCAATCCCAGTCGTAGTCCAATCCTAGCCCCCCACTTCATTTACATATGTGTCCAGATTCATTGGAGATAAAATCACCTCCATACTTTATTTGTTAAAATCAACCTCATTTTCATTTTGCTAAAATCACCCACTTGATTTTAGCAAATGGAAAACTAAACCTGAAAGATGTAATCGTTTTCTTATCCGGTTGGGATAGAACGAGGGACTTTAAAATTGGGACAGAGGGAGTATTTTTATTTTGATGGATACGGTTTGGTTCGGTTCGGGTTCGATCCGCTTAATAATTCTTCTTTGATTCGCCAAGCCCGCCCGATCAACTCAATCCGCAACCGAACTGATCTATCCGTATGTCACCCACGGATGGTTGTGGTCTTAAAAATGACAATCTGTCACGAGCGGATCAGATCGAGAACCGAACTGATCCAATCGGAACCGATCCGTGGACACCCCTACTTTGCACGACTCGAATCTCCAAGCCGCCCAAGCCACTTTGGGGATAACGATTTAATCACACTTGCATTTTAGGTACAATATAGATTAATATATCTTTTAGGGGTTGTCGGACATATAACTCTCAATACATGAGTTGTACGTGTACAAATAATTATATATGCTGTGTTAGGTTAGATAGTTTAGTTTAGTTTTGATGATGTCAGCAGGTGCAATGAGTGAAAAGAGATAGAGAGAGAAATGAAGGAAATAATGATGTCATCAAAATTAAAATAAAACTAAACAGGAAAACGAACAAGGCAATAATGGTCCAATTTGATTTCATTTTGATAGAGATCGAAGCATAAATAGCTGTAAGCAACCTTATTAAATTCCATACTTTCAATCAAAGCATGAATTGATTGATGTGTGACACCCTGCCCTGGACATCCTAATTAGAACACATCCTTAACAAAGAACGTTGCTACGTGCACAGATGCACGTGTAAAGACAGCATACCGACGGTGTCGGTGACACCGTCATGGGTCCCATTCGATTGATCTGAGACGTTCATCGTTCTTTGAATTGAATTCTGAGTGGGCTAGCGCGGGAATTGAGGCAATCGGACGGCTGTATGAGCTCAATCCAAAACCACTCCCATTTCACTCAAAATTACTCGGAATTCAATTATGAGAATGATGAACGGATCGGATTGATCGGATGGGACCCACAACAGCGTCACTGACGCTGTCGATACATCGTCGGTGCATTTGGGTCGGTACCGCTCGTTTTACCACTTAACAAATTAACCATCCACCTATAGTTATTTCTTTATTCAGAACCAAACTTCCTACTTTGTGTAGGTTTTTCTTCCGATTAATCATCAATTTCACAACAACATAGCCTCCTTCGGTAAATAACCAGTTTTTGGTTTTTTAGTTTTTCTATTTTGTCCTTATTCAAAAAAAAAATTGCATTCGTTAGTTTTGCATCAAGATTTTTTAGTTTCTGGATTCCTCTTGAAAAAACGAATCTAACAAGTACAAATTTATGGTCAAAACTCAAATTTTTTTTTGTATAAAGCCAAAATAGGTGGATTATTGGCCAATAATCCACCTATTATGGCTTTATTCAAAAAAAAATCAATTTGACAATAAATTTATACTTGTTGGATTTGTCTCGTCAAGAGGAATCTAGATACCACAAAATCTTCATACAAAACTAACGAATGCAAAAAAAATTGAATAATGACAAATGAAAAAACCAAAAATCAATTTTTTACCCAAAGGAGGCCAAGCATTGCATGTTTTAGCCAGTTTGTTCAATATTATTTGTGTTTTTTCCTCGTTTTATTTTTTTTTTCCCGATTTGTTGGGTTCCACCCAGTGCGGGCAGGCTAAGCTAAGGCCAGAAGGATGGTTAGGGTTTGCTTGTCCAACTCTTGGATATAAATACCCCTTTCATGCATGTAGTTGTTCAACATCCCTCTCCCTTTCTCGTCGAATAGCTTTCCCCGATAGGACTGGCCCCACGTTCTAAGCGTATCAAGATTGCGGTTGAGATAATGCTACATTACCGTTTGCCCTTTCGTAGTACTTTATGTTTTTATCTGCGTTAAGCCATTTAAAAAATAATAATTATAGCTACCTTTCTTTATCTTGCATACATGTCTTGGGTTTTTAAAAAAATACCCTTTCGTAGTACTTCATTTGTTTTAAGATAACCCCTTTGTCTTGCATGCATGACATGGTCTTCTGTAAATTATTTGAAAGTCCATAGTATTTTCGTTTGCATGCTCTCAAGTCACACATGTTTCTTTCTCACATGAGTACCGGCTTAAAGTTGTTTGTTTTGTGTCAGTCCATTCAATTGCTTTGTGGGTTAACTCTTAGCACAACTTTGGGCATCCTTGGGGTTTGTTGTGATTCTCATAATCCTTGGACATTAGTTAGAATTGGTGGTGACGGTGGTTATTATTTTGGGTTAGTAGGCATCACATTATTTCTCTAAGGGGCGTTTGATGAAGGTTTTATCAATGGTGAAACTACTGGGCAGCTGCTCTTCGGCAAGTTGCATGCAGGGTTTCGAACAATTAATCAGTTGAATTAGCCAATACGAGGGATGTATCCTTCAGTTAATTTAGTTATATCCTTTGTCTTTCATGTTTGTATTTTGTTATTTTCAGCTGTATTTGACTATACTCTGTAGCATTTGATCTAATGAATTTTTATCTCTTTACCCAAAAAAAAACCCTTTGTAGTCTCTTATTTGTAGAGTAGAGGATTAGTGTAGAAAGAGTGAGGCTTAGGAGATCTGGTGTGGGCTTCGGAGAGGTTTTTTTATGATTGTGTGTATATACAATTTGGAAATGTCTTCTTCTTTTTTTTTCGCACAATGTACTTCCATGCCTCCATGAATCTCTCTTCTTCACCCTGCTGATCAGTTGCATCACTACTTGTAAATTTTCCATTGATTTTCTCTATTTTTTTCCCCGAATACACGAAAATGAGCTTGCAATTCATTATTGAGCCATCCTTTTGGCTCTAAGATTGGCCATAGATGGTTTAATTGTATATTTACCCAAAAAAAAAAGTGTTTTTGTACCCATTTTATTTTATTTTTTTAAAAAAACAAGCAAACTCCATAAATATAAAAAAAATACAAATTATCCATAGTTGTCTTGGCAAAATTATGGATAGGGGTTATCATTTGACAAACTCCGTACGTAGTAATTCTACATCCGTCATTAGTCTGTTCGTGCTCATTATCTCAGAAAATATAGAAAACTTGATCATTTGGCAAACTTTTTCTGAGAAAATAGCCCACGCAAGCCGTCCACTATTAAAAAAACTCCAAAAGCCGTCTTCACAAATGATGTCAAAATTTCATACACAAACTTATAGTACCCAGTTTGGAGATCAATTAACTAGGAAAGTTAAAAACTTCTGGAGCTCATGATAGGAATAACACATAACTCATAAATACCCAGTTTGTATCAAGCGAAATGCATGCTTAAGGAGGGTAAAATGATCACAGACTGAATCGAGAAAACAGATAATCTACAACACAGATAGTCGAGACATGTGTAAGCTAATCCGGACATCTGGTTATCAAGGGGGAAAAAAAAAACACTAATGTGTTACATATAATGATGTTCATCAAGAAAAGCAAGCTTTCTACACAATATTTAGTTATGTGCAATACTGTCAATCTTCTCTAAATCAAGATTGATGCAGAAGGCATAATTGTACAGTAAATATTATACCATTGTAACATTGTTCTTCTTCCATAACTCATTACCGATATTATTAGAATGATGAAAAGCATTCGTGTTCCGATGAATTCGAGTCTTCGCTTGGGGAGTGATTGTGCCTGCCTTCATACGTTGTTATCACCATTCGACAATCTTCTGATAATCGTTCGACCCTCTTCTTCACTCGACAATTACTATGCGTACACCGATAATAGCTCCTGCATGCAATATTGCAATCAAATTGCTGAGGAGGGAAATGACCACAAAAAATAAAAAAAAAATAAAAATAATATTAACAACAACAACAACAACATATTTTTTGCATTTTGGGTGCAATCGTTTACACTTGTTAATTAGGACAACTGACAACAAAATCACCTAATGGAACTTTGAATTTCTTTTTTTATCGGTGAAATAAAAATTTATGGACGAAGTTCAGTAGGGGGACATTAAGGGAAAGGGGAGGGAGCATCCAACCAATAGCTTACTTGGTAACAGTTGAAAAGTATTTGATTTACGCAATTGGCCGCACTTAGTTGAAATTGCTTATACTTGAATTTACTTGACCAATTAACCATCATATTTGCTTACTTCAATCAAGAAAAATTTAACACTACCTAATTTTCCTTCATCGTAGCAAATCAAAAGAGCAAGAAATACCTCCCAAAAATCACCACACAAAAAATAATTCTACCAGCATGAAAATTTTGCTTACCATTATTCTCCCTTTTTTTTAAATTTTTTTTTTGTGGAATACGAACTGCAGAAACCACATTTAAGAATCTAAGATAACCTTATAACCGTAGTACTAGATTTTTTCGGTGTCGGTGAAGTGGAGAGGCCGACGAGGAAGGGGCCGTGAAGTGTGGGGGTTGAAACTAAGGGTTTAGACGTTGAAGACAAGATGTGGGGGTGAAATTTCGAAATTACCTCTGCATTTGACGGAGAATACATACGGAGTTAGACACAGGGACCATTTAAACACACATTGTGAACATTGGGGACTCGATAGACACGATTTGAATATTGGGGACGAAATTGACATCTCGCGAATACTTTGAGAAC
This sequence comes from Vaccinium macrocarpon, assembly GCA_022606695.1. Taxonomy (NCBI): domain Eukaryota; kingdom Viridiplantae; phylum Streptophyta; class Magnoliopsida; order Ericales; family Ericaceae; genus Vaccinium; species Vaccinium macrocarpon. The sequence goes on along the minus strand of CM040176.1, from coordinate 5,205,797 downwards.
TAAAAAGGTAAATAAGCCAAATACGAATTGCAGAAACCACATTTAAGAATCTAAGATAACAAATTAATTTATGACTCGTGCCCTTTGTAGTGGAAGAATAACTCAAAATTAATAGAAATCACAAACGTGTAAATTTTTAATTTTTTAATCAGTCCTATTGTCCGTCTGTCCAGGAAAAGTATTCTTTTACCAGTAAGAATGTAAACACTTTTACCCGTAAGAACGCATTTTTACCGGTCAAAGAGCACTTTTATTGTTCATTCATTGGGTTGACGGTAGAATATATATATATATATATATATATATATATATATATATATATATATATAAAGATCAAAAGGATCAAGGGAAAAGGCATCACAATAGTGGGATACGTTCATTCCAACTACGATGACATCCATGACCCTGACAATCATATGGCCCCAAGGACTGGATAAAAACAAAGAAAGCAAATCAAGAATGGCTGGCACCTTGCCAACCAAAAAAACAGTTCAATAATCTGGAATAATAGATACAGAAAACGTACTAAAAACTGGCAAAACTGCCTTTGATGAATTCTGATAAGGTGATTTACTGCTAATATATGTTAAAGGAATGTGTATTAGTTAATGCGTATGCAAGTGCATGAATGTTAGGACAGGGAACTCAACACAAGTATTTTAGAATGTGATCAGATCAAGCGAGTTAAAAGAATAAGAGAAAGATAAAAAGATGTAGCCCGTGAGAATGAAAGGTGTATAAGAGTATTAAGGCCAATATATATGCATTCTACTAGAAATTCCTCCATGAATTTATATTAGAAAGGGGGATCAATGAGAGCGTTTGGGTTGAATCTTAGGGCCAGTACGCTACCAAATAGTGTGTATTCTTCTAGTGTGCACGACCACCAGGAGAATTTGAATGATTCATGAACTGAGTTGCCCAATAATAGGATTCTAACTCTCATACAAACAAATTAATACTCTCATTAGCATGTGACATCTAAAATATGTGAAATCTTTCTTCTTCCCTAGCCTGTAGAGAATACCAATATATAAAGGTAATTGGAATCAAGTATCATAAATTGTAATAATATTGAAACATAATGACAAAAATAAATCTCTTTTATTTTGGTAACGGACGAAGATAATAATTGAGATATTTGTATAATTTATTTATTTGTGTTTAAATATTCCAACAATGTATTCCTAGTCCAGAACCAAACCTATAATTGATCATTGATAGTATAACTGTCCTGAAATGAGTGCAAATTTTTTCACCCTCACCTAATGAGGGTAAACAAAACTTTCAGTCTAATTGGTTGAAATAGTGTGGGGTTTACGAAATCAATACACTTTTTGGGTAAACAAAACTCACTCTGATTGATTGAAATAGTGTGGGGTTCGCGAAATCAAAACACTTCTTGGTAAGTATGACATCACTTTGTGGTGGGGTCCTAATGTCTACACCATTTCAACCAATTAGAATGAAGATTTTGTTTACTCTATGAGTGAGGTTGAACAAATTTGCACTCGTCCCAAACTCCAACAATAACAACATTGCAATCAATTATCTCGAAAATCTTCACACGGGACATTATATGAACGCAAGCCAGAAATTTACAGGAAGTCTTGCCCAATAAAATGAGTTCATCCAACTTATAACCAATTAAATTTCTAAACCTAAAATGGCAATTGAATTGTACCCTGTCGTCATAAATTCTAATTAGGTCATTTATTGCAAATACATAAAAAATAAACAAGGTAACGTGACGCAGAACATTCAAGTACTACATGATTTCAGCACAAGGATTTTAGAATGTTTGAACACATAAGATATTGTAAAAATACGAATTAAACCAAGGGAGTATAAAAATAAGAAGAGCAACAAAGATCTGGCCTGTGAGAACGAGAGGCGTAGAAGCACCATCGTAAGGATGATATTCCTAAACCAATATCCATTCTACTAGAAAATTCATCTCTGAATTATTATTTAGAAAAGGAACTTGTGAGTGCTTGGGTTGAATCTTGGGACTAATACACTACCAACTGGAGTTTATATTACTCCTAAGATTAAACCCAAGTGCTAACGAACTTTCCTCATCTAGTATGCACGACCACTTTGAGGATTTGAATTGAGTCACAAACTATGTCACCCAAGGAATGTAGAAATGGGATTGTAACTCTCATTAGATGTATACATCTAAAAAATATGAGAAATCTCTCCTCACTTTTCCCAAGCTTGTAGAGAATACCAATATATAGATGTAGTAGGAATCAAGTCTCATAAATCATAATAATGTTTGAACATAATGACAATATAATTCTCCTTTATTATTTTGTAACGGGCGTTGATTTATTCTCATTAATATGTAACGAAATGAAAATTAATGAGAAGTAATAAATAGGTATGAACACCCAAAATTTGATTATCTTTAATTCCTAAGCAGAAATTCGTATGTGCCCCCACTAATGAAAAATGTTAACGATGCCAACAAATTCGCTTTATTTGATTAATGCTTCCATTAATTGGGTTTTACTATTTTCCCAATCCATTGAGCCCATTCAATGTTTCCAAGATCAATAATTATCCTTAAGCTTCACATATAAACTAAAGCCCATAAAAATGCCGAAAAGAAGCCCAAATACAAGCCCAAGTTTCAGCCCAAAATAAAATTGTCGATGCCAACACAAAAGTTGGCGGCCACCGTGTTTGACTTTCAAAAAAGTAGCGGCTGCCATATTTTGAATATAGCACTGTCATTTTTTGCCCAATAATTAGAATATTAATTGTTGCAGCTTTGTTATGGGTTGCCATGCTGAATTCAATGATTTACCATCCGATTTTGATAGGGAAAAAGAAAGCCTAAGCCTTGGTTCAACAAAATCTTACACCAAAAATCTATCAAGAAATCCTAAGCCAAACCCTTGTTTTCTTTCTTGTTTTATCAATCCTTGTTCTCAAGCCTTGTTTTTTACATTCGTAAAGCCAAAACCCTTTTTAACGTAGAAAATCCAAAAATTATTAGCTTGAACCCTTTTACTCATATTCCAGATTTCCTAAACACCTAGTTCTTAATCCACATTATCGAAGCATTAGTCAAAAGAAAGTGCTTTTTGTGGCGAAACTAAGTTTTACTCACTAAATTCATACTTTTTAGGGTAGCAGGTCTGGGCGTTGATCCAAGAAGTTCAGTCTTTGCCCTTTTATTATTTCCAGTAATATTTCGTTTATCTAATACTACCCTTGTGCGTTAGACTAATTTTAGTTCCTTTTTCCCTCTGTCGTATATAATGATTAGTATAGACTAACCATTTTTGTTAGTCAGGATGAGTGTATTTTTAAATAAAGGGCAACTTGTTCAAAAGTCCTAGACAAATAATTTATTACCTCATTAATCCACCAAACAAGTTTATAATTTATCCAGTCCTAACGCTATCTTTTTTTTTTACCAATTTTTTTTTTGTACATCTATGAAAGTGCCAAAAAAGTTTGCACCCTGTGAAAATGCCTAAAATTCTAGGGTGCCCTATGAAAGTGTCCAAAACCCTAGGGTATCCTATGAAAGTGCCTAAAACCCTAGGGTACCCTATAAAAGTGTTTAAACCACTAAAACCCTAAAATAGGAAAGTACACCCTAAAACCTAAACCTTAGGGTACCCTATGAAAGTGCCAAAAAAGTTTGTACCCTATGAAAATGGCTAAAATCCTAGGGTATCCTATGAAAGTGCTTAAAATCTTAGGGTACCTTATGAAAGTGCCTAAAACACTAGGGTACCCTATGAAAGTGTCTAAATCACTAAAATCTTATAATAGGAAAGTGCACACTAAAAATTGGCGGACCTTAGACCTTGTAAAACTTTAAAATGGACTAAATGACACAATAAGTCCACACTTCTGGACCCTAGAACAATTACTTAAATAAAGCTTTCTCATCCCATAACTTAGTTCTTGAACCAAGATTATCTCTAGGAATAACAGACCGGTCATCTCAAATGAACGTACGTTAAATTCAGCTACTTGGTTAGGGGGAGTTTTCCAATGGATTATTTTATTTTATCATCATCTTTTACGAATAGATAAAAAAAATATGATTTTATCACACTATATTATCCACAACTATTATGACTGATGACACTAGATTTTATCTATTGGAAAAATAATGTGATTTTATCACCTCTCCATAAAACACTAACTAAAATCAAATTTCTCGTTTTATCTCATAAAATTCATTGGAAAACTCCCCCTTAACCTTAAAACAAGTGGCGACTTCTTCTTTTTTTTTTAACGAATGTGATACTCTAGTAATTTTAAGGTTTCTCGCGGAGGACTTCAGTGCCCACATTAGGATATGAGTATATTGTTTCTATTGACAAAATTTTCTCACAATCTATGCCTATAAGGCTATTTAAGAACCAAAGGTATAATTGATATCACCGTCCTGAATCTGGATTTTGTTAGCTACACAAAAAAATAAAAGCTATATAGTGCAAATTTTCAAGAAGAAACAAAGTTGCAATCATCATGAAAATCATTCCCCGAGAAATTCTATGGTACGAACGTAGGCCAATTAAATTTCTTAACCTAAATGGTAATTAATCTAATTGTACCTTTATTTCGTAAAATTTCACACCTTTTTCTCATGTTTTGGTTCATGAAAAAGGGCCCTAAATGACTGAACAGTCGCTTTTTTATTTACTCCACTTGTGAGACCAGAGAAAGTTACTACAATTACTAGGAATCAAGTATTGGGTGTACTTGCAAACTTGTTTCTCTATTGTTAATTGTTACTTTACTAGTTCTAAAAGAACATAATCAAAGGTAACCATGAAAATCATGCAAGGTTCTCCATTTTAAATCCATCTAAACTAAGTCCAAGTTTTCTTAATTATCTAAACGAGCTAAAGTCAACAAAACTACGGATTTCGAGTCAAATCACGCATCTTCGATCCTCACACGTCCACTGAAAGTTCAAATAGTGAAAACAACTTGTATAAAATCCATATATAAGCTGTAGGCAGACTTTTAATGAGAAACTCACCCTCAAAACAGATTGTTTATTAAATACATAAACATCGATAAGTCTATAGAAAAACTAGAAATCAATTTTAAATTTAATCCCTATCATATCAAACAAACAAACAAACAAAGCCCTATAAGTATAAACTTATGTTAGACCCAAGGCTCTAGCCATGGATATGGGCTTTAGCGTCGAAGGAAGAGGTCTCATGTTCGAGTTGATAGATCAATTTCGGTCTACTGTTGAAATTCACTAATCACTAACCTATTAACGGTATCGCTGTTGCAAAAAAAAAAAAAAAAAAGGTACAAACTTATCTAAAACAATGAAGGGGAGATGGAGGTACCTAGGGTGAAGGCTATTCTTGACAACTTTCTGGCCATATTTCCTCCATTTGTAGCCATCATCAAGCACATCCACTTCACTCCTTGTTTGGAAACAAAACCTTGGCTCCCTTAGTTTTCTCCTCATTTTCACCTTTCCTTTCTCTCCACACCCTCCGGATGATGAGCTTCTCCACCTGTCAATAAGGTATACACACAGATATTAAACCACTGAAAAAGTAAAAAAAGGAATCGAAGTCCGCAATATGGTAATGGGGGAAACTGAAGATGCACTAAGTATGTTGGTGGGCTGATGTGGATTTCATTTTTTTCTTTTTCTTTTTTCAATGGTTAGAAGTGTTCGAATCAACTTGCGCGCACCTCGATTATTCTCATTCATGGTCATATCAAATGCAGAATATGTGGATTTCTGAATAACAAGAGACCAACTACTCATTTTTTCCCATATACTCCCTACATGAGAGAGAGAGAGAGAGAGAGAGAGAGAGAGAGAGAGAGAGAGAGAGAGAGATCTGTATCACAAGATTCACAACAGAAGCTTCCAAATGCCCTCTCAGAATCTAAGGAGATCCGATTCTTTTTTAATGGAAAAAAAATACTCCCTCCGTCACAGTTTACTACAAAACTTCGTATAATTTTCAAACTAAAAAATAATGTATTTATCAAAATAATTTTTGAATTTTTTTTGCATTTTATAAAAGTTTTCAATGAGATCTATCAAATAAGATTCATATTGATTAACAAATTATTTTCGTAAGTACGTTATTTTTTAACTTGAAAATTATACGTAATTTCGTAGTGATCAAACTTTATGGGACGTAGAGAGTATTAATCTTTGAAAGTAAATTTTGAAAAATTTTAGTATTTAAAACATGAGGTATCACGTACGACGGAGAAAAGACCAATCACAACAAAGACAACTCCACACTCCGGCAATCATCTGCCAGCGCTAGAACCGAATGGAAATTACAATCACCCAAGACTGGCAAGAAGATCTGATTCTACGGGAAAGAAGATGCTTTTTGTAGATACAATCACCAAAAAAACTATGCCAGAAGACTCAGATCTATCTGTCTAAGACCATGAAAGCTTTTGAGAGAGAGAGAGAGAGAGAGAGAGAGAGAGATTACCAGGAAGTAGCGGCATCGTTTGCATTACCGCTGCAATTCTCATCATTAACAGTCTTTGGATCAATTTGTCCCACCTAAGTCAAAATTCAAATATATAAGATGATATCACCAATGTTTTCTATTTAAAGAAAATCCCAGTAATTAGGAAACAAGAAAACCCATATCACAAAGGGTAGTGGTTGTGATTTGTGAAGCACTAGCCGTGCTTAGTACTGTAAGGTTGCGAGTTTAAATACTACGAAGAAGAAGATGAGTTTGATACAAATAGATTCTTTTATTTTCAAAGAATTTTCCACACAAAACAAGAAACCCTGCATCGAGAACTATAGGAAAATGTAATTAATTTGATATAACTTTCAGCAACCTGGTCGTTGTTCCAAGCAGCAGGTCTGCTATCGAGTCCGGCATGGCCAAACCCTACGGCGGCATCGTTATTGCCACCGTTTCTGCTCGGGTGGTGGTTGCTGGTGTTGCCGCCGCCGCCACCAAGCGGTTGAGACATCTGGCAATTACTAGGCTGCTGTGAAGGGGCCAAGAAGCCCATAACCTGATTCTGATCATCAAAATGAACAAAACCCATTTCCTGGATCACATGCGGAGCCGCCGCGAACGACACCGGTATCTCATAGTTTTGCAACCCTGATCCTCTCTCTCCTTCCATAGTTTTTCTGATGGATTGATTGAAAAAAATTCTATCTTGATGGGGTGGTTTGAATTTGTGGATTTTGTTGGTAGTAGTGGTGGGGGTGGTGCATGTGTATAATGTGTACGGGAGATGTTTTAGGGTCAACTAGTAAACGCTGGAAAAATATGGACTGGAATGTGGGGAATAAATTCCCCTCTCATCTACTTTTAGGGTTTTTTTAGGGAGTCTAATGTTTATATACTATAGAAGACATGCACAGTGGTAGTACTGGTGACACTTCTCTCTCTCAAGTCTCAAGGAACTTTTCAGTGCCGGATGGGTACCTGGTGACGCCCTACATGGTACATGTTACCCCGTATCCTAGGCGTTGACTATTACCGGTACTAGTTTATTTCAAATTTGAACCATTAACAACACTTTTGAATAACTGAGATGAACCGATAAATACGCCACGCGGTACCCACTCAGTGTAAATTTTTCCTCTCATAGAATACCTACAAAGTTGAATGAGGGGCCAAGGACGTATGACTGTTTGAATAATTACTAATGGCGTACAGATCACATTGTAGGGTTTAGGATGTGTCCAAACTCATTGAAGATAAAATCATCTCTCCACTTTATTTGCTAAAATTACTCACTCAATTTTAACAAATGTCCATTTTAGCAAATGAAACGTGACCTGATCTTTTTTTTTTTTTTGCACTGTCTTTCCGTTTTTAGGTCTCGGGCAGTGTATGTTGGTGTGACCTGATCTTTTTAATCTTTGTATCCATATGAAGATTAATAAATTTCTTTTGTTGAGGGGGAAAATAAAACCATGGTCATTTTAGTAAAATCCTTGAAACGTGTTTTCCGTTATCGGATAATCCATTAGTTATGGGTAATCAAAATCAGTGAAGAATATGAGTATTTTGGAATACATTAGAGACTTCAACAAGAATAGACCTGTATTATTTTAATAAACGACTCTATGGTCATTTATAAGTAATTTCACGTGAAACGAGTTTCCCATTTTCAATTATCAAATACATTATTTAGTCATAATTTTTCATGAACTTTAAGATAATCAAAACGCACTTGTAACCCTGCCAATAATGTCAATTACATTGTCACAAAGTAAGGGACGAAGTTGCCTTAGCAAAGTTCATTAAAAACAAAAATAATTTAAAACTTACAGATTTTTTGAATTATTTTTTACTTTTAAAATTCTTCTCGAAGTGACGAATCAATAATTCACAAAAAATTGATAAAAAAACAAAAAAAATGCGAAAAAAATTAAATAAGGTCACAAAAATAATTGGGATTAATTATTTAGCCAAAACAACATAGCATGAATTTTTGAGAAGTTTGATTTAAAAAAGAATTTAGGCTCTTATTTCAAAACATGATTTCTCTTAGAGTTTTTTCTTTCCTCTCCCATCTGTAATACCCAATTTTGGCCATTTAATTTCCATTTTCAGTACATTTTTCAATCGTTAAAATTGAAATCTTGAGGTGGGGAAATTTCACCAAAATCCAAAATACACCAAGATACTGATACTAACATACTATTGAATGGTTCGAATTATTTTTATGGGACCATTAGTAGACCTATATATATGTACATAAACTCATCGGTACCCATATTGGTGACTCCTTCATTTATTACTCCAGTGCCGGTCCCCTTTCCCTTGGATTGTATAGATCGAGTAGGATTTTCTTGGATGAGAAAAAGTAATAAGGGATTTTCTTCTACTATAAATAAGGTCTAGAGTTTGGCAAAACAGTTAAGTTCGGATTATTTATTTTCCATATTCAATTTTTTTTCATGTTTATTACTAGTTTTTGCGTCGATTTTTTTATGGATCATAGATTTATCTGGATGAGAGGAATCTAAAAACTAAGCAATTATAATCAAAATCTTAAGAAAGTTCACTAAAAATAAAAATTAAAAAATGTAAAAATTTAGATTGCTCTCATCGAGATGTATCAATAAATTCACAAAAAAATGTAAAAGAAAATTTGAATAAAGACAAAAAAAATAATTTGATTTAATTATTTAGCCAAAACAACCCATAGTGTCAAATTTGGAGCAGTTTGATTAACAATTTAGGCTCTTATTTCAAGACATGATTTCTTGAGTTTTTTTCTTTCTTCTCGCATCTGTAATACCCAATTTTGGCCAATTAATTTTAATTTTTAGTACATTTTCAATCGTTGAATCACATTGAAATCTGGATAGATGGCGAAATTTCCACAAAATCCAATAATCAAAATACACGAAGATTTCGTGATTATTGGAAGATTTTTGAACTCTCTTTTTTCAGTAAGAGTCAAGTCATTGAAACAAAAGGTACAGAAGTTATATGATCAGATTCCATGCCAGTGGCATCATTTTGGCTTCGGGTGCACACTTATTTCTAATTCCTTGCCATCCTAATTCCTTGCCATCCTATTGGGAATCGGGGTCCTATAGTGAGTTGAGCTCAGCTCTACTTGATTGTCCAATTAGCAATCGATGGTATTACATTGATGTGCAGGATGGGTCTTATACTTCAATTCCATTTCTACTATTTCTTTTTTTAATTTGGTTATAATGAGAATAAACCGGATTAATTAATCTTTTCCGTTCTTCTCACAGTCATTTTTATGCATTTATGTAAAGTGAGATTGTTCCAAAGATAAATCACTACTGAATAAAATCGATCGTGACCTTAATGTTGTCACAATAGGATCCGGATCCTCTACGGGGATTTCTCTATGAGGATCTTGTAAGGGTTTTGTTGTGGGTTTGACAATACACCAAAAAGGATATCTGATGGCTCACAATCTTCTTCCTTGTTTTTAAATCAAAACAACGTCGTTTCATTGGAAAAAAATCTGATGGAATAGTAAGCCATCACAAACGACATTTTCTTCTACTTCTTCTTCCTTTGTTATTTTCTTCCACAAATTGTTCTTCTCCATTTCATCATGGCAAGGAAAGAAACCCCATGGTTGTCATTTTTTTCCCTTTTTTTTTTCTAAAACAAAACGGCACCGTTTCATGGAAAAAAAATTTGACAGGATGGCAAGCCACACAAACGGCAATTTCTTTTTCCGTTAATTTTTCTTCTTCTCTGTTAATGTTACTCAAATTTCAAGTGACTTAATCTTTTTTCCTTTATTTATTTTTTCCCAGATTTGTTCTTTTTTGTTAGCTCAAATTTCAATTGGCGTAATTTTTTCCTTATTCAATTTTTTCCAAAATTGTTAGATTATCTATTACCTCAATTTTTTCCAAAAAAAATGACAGCCAATGGGTTTTTTTCTTTGCTATGATGAAATGGAGAAGAACAGTTTGAGGAATAAAATAACGAAGGAAGAAAAAGTAGAAGAAAACATCGTTTGTGGTGGCTTACTATTCCGTTAGATTTTTTTTCAATGAAACAACACCTTTTTTATTTAAAAACAAGGGAGGGGATTGTTAGTCATTAGAATTCTTTTTTGTGTATTGTCAAGCCCACAACAAAACCCTCACAAAATTCTCACAGAGAAATCCTTATAGAGGATCCGGATCCGGATCGGTCATAATATATATTCCTACCCACATCATTCGAACAGTATCTAAAAATTAGATGTTGTCATGATATCCACTGCTACTTTTCAGTTCTTTGCAGAATTTCTTTTCATCTTCTCAAAAAATTTGGCTAAAGCTTTTTGGCTCGTTCAAGAATGAGTATCATCATCAATTTAATTTTCTTCCAATGACGACCACATAAATACACAGTAGAAGAGAGGGAGGGGTGGGGGGAGGGTCTAGGGAGGCAATGAGTGGTGGGGTCTATAAAAAAATTCAGCAGTCCATGTCAAATTGTTTGATGGAAGGGAAGGTGAAAGAAAGAAGAGCGTAGAATGATAAGCCTACGAAAATCCGGTGAAATCTATTTCCAAACCGGTTGACATGCACTTTGACTAATTTTGATGAACGAATCTTATCGTTCACTACTGAGAGTTCAATTAAAACTAGAGCAATTGATTTTAGGAGATATATATTAGGATTTTCAAACAATGCATGCGGTCAATCCCACAGCGCCCTTACAGATCTTGGCAATAATTAATCATAGAACGAAACAAACAAACAGTTGTGCACAATGAAAAACGGAAAAAAAAAAAAAACGAGACACAAGATATTAGTGAAAAACCTCAACGCAAAAAAATACCAAGGGAGCTACATTAGTCTACTATAAAATCAAATCAATAATAAAAGTCTTTTTGCAATCTCTTTGAGATCTGTATTTTCGAGATCTGCATTTTCTCTCGTCTCTCTCTACTTTTCTCTAATAACTCATAACCCTAGTTACATGCTAACTACAAATATAAATAAGTCCAGTCCTATGGCCGAAATTAGACACCCAAGTCCAAAAAATATGGGGATCCGCCTCCCACATCCCCGGGCTAAACCACTATTGAAGGTTGTCTGTATCCCAATAAGATGGTGGATAAGCGGTCTAAGAAGTGGTATCAGAGCTAGAAGGTCATGAGTTAAATCGCAAGAGTGTCATCGTGAGAGAGTGAATGTTGGACCTGGAGTGCCCCGTAAATTTGGTGTCACAAAGTAATTCTCTACCTACCACTCTAAAACAAACTTTGCAAGTGCGATGTCAAATCTCATAAAATACTTAATTGAAAGCCTTTTCTAAAACCAATTAATTTTAGGAGAGACAATTGAGAAACAAGTCCAATGCGTAAAGCAGGAACAACAGACTGTCTAGAATGCATATTTGGGGAAAATAGACAAGAAAACCCCCAAATCCCTTCTCCAGCAGGTTGGGTATATTACTGTTGACCATGCATATGTGTACAATGCTTGTCTACTTCTACCGAAGCACTATTCACCAGCAATTCCTTTTTTTATTGTTTTTTCTCTCTCTCTCTCTCTCTCACCGCCGGACGGCGAAGAAAACGATGAGCAGTCCTCCTCCTACTGGACTGCTGGACCAATCGGAGTGGATTTAGTGAAGGCGACGATCGATGGCGGAGTAAAGGTTTTGGACGATCCGGCGACAACAGGTAAAGGTTTGGACTATCCGGCGATAGCGGGTAATGGTTTTGAACGATCCGGTGACGGCAACAATCCAAGATCGATGTTTCTTTTCATCCGACGATGATTAACGGCGACGATCGACAACTAATGGTGATGGAAGGGACGAACAATACACGTCGGAATATATAAATATATATATATATATACACATATATATACATATATATTGTGAGATTTTAAAAAAGAAAAAATAATATATTTTAATTAAAAAAATAGGTAAAATAGATAGATTATTGAAGTGTTAATAGTGACAGAGTAACTATATATACTGTACGCTAGGTATTTTGGCCAAATTTTTGGCTTAGGTGCTGCTGTTGCTCTAATATATGAACAAACTCAAAAACTCCAGCGGTAAATCCCGCCAAATCTTGTTCTCTATGGACCACCTTTTCTCTGCAAAAAGAAGAAAGAAAACTACTCATAACTCCCACATTTCACTACCCCCCTACACCTCTCTCTCTCTCTCTCTCTCTCTCTCTCTCTCTCTCCTGTTACTTCATCATCTACAGATGTCATTCATAATATTCCCATGATAAGACCCTCCCAACACCCCCCACAATACCAGCAACAAACACCGCTCTCTCTCTCTCTCTCTTTCTCTCTCTCTCTCTCACACACACACACGCACGCACTCACACACACTGGCAACGACTACTGGTTGACCAACTTGAAAGAAGAACAAACTACGCTCTCCGAAAATGAAATAAACTAGTAACAACGAGGAGTAGTAGGGAATATGGAAAAATTTCCCGAAATGATCCAGGAAAGACAAATATAAATCTTGACTATTGATTTCTCTTTTTTGAACCATTTCGGAAAAAATTTCCATACTCCTAACATTTTTTAGAAAGGACTTCTCATCTCTCTCACACATGCATAGGGACGGATCCAAGGGGGGCATGGGGGACACATACCCCCACTCAGGGCTGGCCCTGTGAGCAGGCCGGGCAGGCCCGGGACTGGGGCCCCCAATTTTTGGGTCCCCGTCTCGTAGAAAAAAAAAATTTATATATATAAAAAAAATTATATATATATATATATAAAAATTATATATATATGAAGGGCCTCAAATTGAGAATAGGCCTGGGACCTCGCGAAATACAGGGGCCGGGCCTGCCCCCACTGATCCCTCTTGACAATGTAAAAAAAATAAAAATTACGGAAATAGGTTTTGTATGTATATTATTTTTGTCGGAATCTAGTAACATGGCCAAGGCATTCGCTGGTGGTAAGGTGTGCTACCTCCATGCTAAAGGTTGCGTGTTCAACCTTTAAGCCACAAAATTGAAAGGTTTATTAAATAAGGGTGATTGTTGAGGTTTGAACCCTAGACCTCTGGTTCCAAAACTAATACATTTCCTCTTGCCACTAGACTAACAACACTCATTGTACAACAAATCAGTAGTTTTGTTATATATTTTGACCTTATAATGGTAACAATAATTCCCCTAGCATTATTTTTTTCTTGAATTTTAATTTTCTCCCTTCTTTTTAAGAAAATGATACAAAATGATGAAAATTTGTTTAAGTTACATACTCCCTCCGTCCCTATTTTATAGTCCCTTTCGGGAGTTCATGTCACTTTTCAAAGTGTTATATCTTATAATCTACAATGTTTTAGGTGATTTTGAACACTTTGTTTATTAGATTAAAGCAAGATCTATCAAACAATATCCATATTGCATATAAAATGTATTACCGATTAGAATAGAACGAGAAACTATAAATTTGGGACAGAGGGAGTATTTTTTTAATTCAGAGATATTTTATAATAGTCTCTAGCCTTCAATAATTTCTTGTTTGATATTAGGTTTAGAATCCATCTTATACGATTTCTTGCCCCTAGCAAAATTGTTGACTAGGAAAAAAATTGCATAATTGCAATTAATAAGATACCTCCCCTGGATTAGATTTCTAGATCCATCCCAACGGGTGCAAACGTGTGATCATGCATGAACTAAACATCGTCGAATTAGAAGCTTCACTACTGTATTGCTTATGTTGATCGACATTGGCAGTTACATGATGTGCAAGAAAAGGGAAAGGATTACGAATTCATTTGTGTGAGAAATTTCACGAGAACAGTGGCGGCTCCAATAATTTTTAAATGTAAAGATTTCTATGAGAACATATATTGAACTCCTAAAAAATTGTTGAAAATTGTTATTGAAGCAATTCAAAAGTTCTATACCCCCTTTTTTTTATCAGCGAAAATCGTACTAGTACGTTAAAAGAGCTCTAATACATACTCTACCCATTTACCCCGTAATTACCCAACATATACACACAAGTGTGTGCAGTGTGTGTGGGACCTACACACTTATATGTGTGAATTGGGTAATTTCGGGATACATAGGTTGGATACCTATCTTTTTCGACATTAGAAACTCGAACTGGTACATCCATTCCATACTATTGACCATATCATCTGACGTGTCTCCTTATGTTACGGACTCCGATATCAGCCTAGGACATTAAACCACCAATGATACGTCATTAACATTTTGTTGTAACGCCCTTTGACACGAGTTTTCTTCATAAAACTTCTGTATACTCGACACTCTCGAGCTGAAAAAAAAGAAAAGGGAAGGCAATCGGAATAAGATTGTGTGAATGTGACAGCTGAGATGATGAACTGTATCTATCTACATACGCCTTTCGTGTGTTAGGATTTTCGCAATCCCATTTACGGATCTTGGAAATAATGAATCACAGAACAGAAAAACAAGTAATCGTGCATAATGAAAAACGGAAAAGAAAGCGAGACACAGATATGCGTGGAAAATCTCAATGCGAGGAAAAGCTACGGGAGTCACGCCAATCCGCTATGAAATTGAAAAATCAAGAGTATAAGTCATCTCGCAATCTCTGAGAAATCTGCGTTCTTTCTCGCATTTTCATCTCTGTTTTCACTGAAAACGTATAACCCTAATTACAAGCTAACATCGAAATAATTAGGTCGAGCTTATAGCCTAAATAACACACCGAGGTCCCATGGGGGCTCCCGCTCCCACATCTAAAGATTTTCTGCACCCCAACATTTCGGTATACAATTGAAACCCGCATTTCACAGTACAAAAGAATTCCACATTGCTGATGTAATTGGTCGGCCGGCCGATTAGGAAAGATAAAAAAGCAACCGTAATTTTAGAAAAAAGGTGTCTAGCACCCTTTTTGACAAAGATTTTATCTGAAGATATGAGAGGTGATTCGGGCTAGGATATGGTGAATTTTTTAGCTTGTTTGATAGTAAGATCCAAATATCACATTCACATTCATTAACAATCATGTTCAGCTATGGCAGTTGTTATTTTAGCTTTGAGACATTTTTTTTCTGTTGCGGGTTTTGGTTTTCTTGCCAACTTCAGGTTGTTATTTTCCTTTAAGTTCCTAGTGCCGGTGTCTATCAGAGCAAGACGTGCCTTTCGTGGCTTGTTCTCTCTCTGTTGTAATGCCTCGTGTCTAGGATCCTTTTAATTTTTGTAATTTGTTTTTAAAGATTAATAAAATATTTTTTGCTATTAAAAAATAAAAGTTCAGCTATAACACCCTACATATGAACATATCAAATCAGTAATTTATAATACTCTCTGTTCCAAATTATTTGTCCCTCGTACTATTTTGAGATGTTTCAAATTTTTTATCTTTTTTGAAAAATCAAAGCAAAATTTATTCAAGTTTTCAAAGTAACCCTTTTGCCAACAACAATTATTTCACTCAAAAGTTAAATTATAGGGGCATTATTGAAAATTAATGAATCTATTTAATGTGAATGCATTTATTAAATGTGGTTATTATAAGTCTGCTTAAAATATTGGAATTCCCTGACCAGCAATTTAGCATGGAGGGACTATTATTTTGAACAAATAAAGAGGACTCCTGAAAAATCTTTAGCCTCAAATTTTAAATGTAAATCGTATATATAAAAAAAAAAATTAACAACGTACCCACAAATCTACGACCAAGGTGAGCGCTAGATACCCGGAACAAATAGAATTCGAGAAAAAAATATTGTAATTAGGAATAATTAATCATATTGCCAAAACATTTCAACCATAACAACCAACAATTAATACTGGCACAATCCCACTAAACGGTACTGATACAAATTCACGCAATTAGCGCACTGCGTATAAATTTGGCATCTTTGCAGTCTGCGTTTGGACTGTCTCCTTTGGCAAATCCAAAAAATTGGTTTTTTTCATTCTGTCTTTATTCAAAAAAAAATTGCATTTTTTAGTTTTCGGTCGATTTTTTATGGTTTATTGGCTTTTCTCGACGAGAGAAATCTAAAAAGTGTAAAATTATTAGCCAAACTTAAAGTTTTGTGAATAAAGACGAAATAAAGAAGTCACAAAAAATCGACCGAAAACTAACAAATGCAAAAAAAAAAATTTGAATAAGGACAGCAAAAAACCAATTTTTTGGATTTGGCCAAAGGAGGCCTAGAGGAAGCAAGTCGGGCCAAACTCAGCAGCCCCTCTTGGTTGCAAAAGTGTTTATAACGGCCCAGATTTACGTACAAATACCACTATCAAATGTCAACTGTATTTTTTCCACTGTCATCAGCTAGCCACTTCCCAGGAACCTAAAAAAGTTCACAAATAGTGAAAGAAAACTTCTCGTAGCGTCCTCCGTGAAACACATATTCTAATTACATATAAAAGGGTATTCGTACCAGGTTACGCGTATTATTTAAATGCATATAACATAGCTCATTCCTCGAAAGAATTTGACATATGCTCAAACTGTTCCTGAAGTGCATATGAGCCACCCACTAAGTTTGCATATGGGACCCGCACACAAGTGTTTTAGTATGTCCCAAACATGAGGAGCAACATGAAAATGGCACAGTGACACCATTGTAAAACAATGCATTGACAGACTTAACACCCTGTTTGGTTGATGAATCTAAATTCTAACCTAACAAATGACACAGTAACAGTTCCAAAAACCATTCAGCAACAGGAAAAAGGAAGTTTACCTACGGACCGACATTCTCATGATTTCAGTATCAATTTTCAAAGTTGCAATAATCGTAAAGGAAGGAAGGAAAGAGAGGGAGGCATTATCTTTGCTGAATTCCATGAAACAATCATGGCCTTCAAATCAATGTCAAAGGTCTTCTAATATATAATGATGATAGAGTGAGGCATCAGATATTTGGTGGGCCATTCTGGGTCTCCACCCCCCCTTGTTTCCCTTGTGTTCATGTCTCATAAACAGAGACGTTGAAAATTTAGAAGGAAATTTGAAAACAGTGCTTACAGTTGAGACTTCACCATCCCTCACCAAAACTTCCTCAAATTTTCCTCACCAGTCCAGCACACTTCAATTGTGAACAAGCATGATATTGTTTTAAAAACCCGCTTTCGGTTCGGTTTTCGTGTTTCTGATACCCCAAAAAGAAAAAAAAATGAGGTGAAAAGTTCGGAATCACCGTTTCTTCGTATCATTTAATTGCCATGTTACAATGGTGGTGGTTTTTTCAGGCAACATTTGGAAAAACAGTCATACGAATAAATTCATAAACAAGTTTTCCATATTGCTTTTTGTTAATTTCGGGTCGAAGAACATTTAGAAGTTTAAAAAAAAAAGGAAACTAAAAAATGGATCACATGAAGATGTCGAATAAACCAATGTATCTTAACTATAGAGCATGACATAAAACATGTCGATCCAAAATCATGAATGCATCCAATAATCCAGATGAATTGATGAATTTTTGTCTCTGCTAGGCTTGTTTTCACTTTCGAAAAAAACTAAAAAAGGTGTCACATCTGGGTTTGAAGTTGATAATTATACCTCATGGGGTCCTAGTCATGAGATAGGAAAGCCTTCCACTGATTGTACCCAAATTTCAATTGCTTCATAAGTATTTCTTCAGCCACAGACATTACCAACATGCACTGCAGAAAAATAGAAAAGGATCCAAATCAATTTTGCAACCACCGTCAAATTAATCAGCATTGAGTAAGTTCAAAACATCTATCTCTGCACAGTCAAGGTCCTAAACGGAATTTCAAAAGGCAGAGACGACATATGTAAATACCAAGAAGCACATATAAGAAAGTGGCTAATTAGGGCGTGCAAATTGGCTCGGACATCCTGAGCTATACAAAAAAAAAAAAGTAGAATAGATAAAGGGTTTCCATTCTCTCATACACTACGCGTGCGAGTTTAGGGACTTCTCTGGCAACAGGTAAAGCGCAGTCCAGTCCAGTGATCACAAGGGATGGATCCCATATTGGGCCTAGTTAATCCCACATACTTTTAGATGGACAACACTTTAGTTGCAGTTTAAGGGTTACGAACTGAGAAAAATAACGGGCTACTAGCAAGGGCTAAAATTAATCTCATGGGCAGGACAATTATAGCAAGGACCAATCTTTCAGAAGTGGAAGTCCAGGGGATCAAGACTCCCCCCCAAAAGCCCAAGCCTGCTAAGTTTTGAACAATAGAAATCCAATTGTCTACATCATGATGGATGTAGCAAGGTGACTAGCATGTGTCCTGTTTTGATAAACACCTAAAAATAAATAAAAGCACAAGTCATCTAATGGATCACCATCAATTATGCCATCTTTTACTACCATGATTTTGCTACGGGATTGAATCCATTATGCACATCAGGGGCATATTAGGTTTTGTATATCTTCACAACATGGATCAACTCCCAATTATGTCGCATCTTAATATAACTTTCTGTGTTGGAAAAGGGAATGATATATCAAAGACCATTTAGCAACAAAATCAGCAGGGTTTAACTCAAAAGGCCAGATTGATCGTTTTAAACAAACCAGAAAAAGATATTGTACTTCCAAAATTGCAGACTTTCTTCCAGATTAACCAAGCAAAAACCTACAGTAAGTCAGTTTCGATTCAAAAGCAACTACCATATGAATCCTGAGAGGCTGATACAAGTCTGCTGTTAAACTAAAATTGAAACTTTAGGACTATGATTACCGTCAATCTCTGGGCTTCATTGTCATTGAATCTCACATTTCTAAGCAGATCCTTGATCTCAGTACTAGCCAAAGCTGTACCAAAATGGCTTTTTGGCTGATGCTTGGGGAATAAGATTACAACATTTGGAGATGCTTAAAATAACCAAATGCCTTGTGGAATTGGTTCCCGCTTACGTCCGATGGTCCAAGAGAGAGTGACTTCCTCCAATACCTTCCCGAGGGTGAGAAAATATATTTTAAAAATTCAAGTTCAAGTTTCGTCCCACAAGAGTTATTTATTTAGGAAGAAAAAAACATCTGACATGAAACAGCCACAAAACCACAGTTCCTTTAGCCTTGAGACTCCAACGACATAAATTGGCAAATAAATCAAAACACAAGGAAACTGTTTACAGATGATTCAATGTATTTGGTTACGCAGGAACATATTTCAGGACAAACCCATTTGCAACATGTGACCAACCCATCAACCTTCATCATGAATCTAACTGTGTTACATAGACCCTGTTATGAGTCTCAGAAGCAATATATGTCTTACATGCCAGGACCCGGAGTCATTAGGGTCCAATGTTAGGGTAAAACTATGCGTACAGAGTTCTATAAAGCAATTTATAACCAAACTAGTAGTATGCTTGAGGGATCAGTATCCAACTGCACCTCTTGGGTGCAATCTCACACCCTTCGTCCATTTTCCCAATAGGAAACCAAGACGCAGATGCATAAAATCTCATTTCGGTTCACAACTGTTAAGATTGTGTTAAACATAACTTCTACAAAGCAAGTGTCTAACTAATATGGCATGCATCTTCAAGATTATAGAACTTTATTAAACAGATTTTCAAGTAACTGATCATTGAATATCTTATCAATGGAAGTCATCTTGTTTGGACCATCATTCATTTTATCTAAAAAGATGTAAAGAAGATGCTTTGTGTAAGGATCATAATTCAAATGTGTCATAATCACCGTTAACTAGCATGATAACAGTAAAATGTTCAAAAAATAAAGCAGATCAATTTCAACCTTGTAGCATGTCTGAATTCTACCAAGAAATCACACGAGACATTGCCTTACACAAGTGACACAAAAAAAGTCATTCTCAGTAGTTTGTCGATATAGCTGTTCACAATGAATAGCAAGAGCTTCCAGATACGGAAAATGCTTAAGTGGATTAGTACTTGCAACTGGCATGGAGTGAAGCCTGCACACAGAGTGATAATTACTTGAGACTACAAAAGCCAGTATGGATAGTAGGCGGCAAGCACAAGGAACAGAAACAAGAAAAGAATCAAATTGTGTACATATCTATGTGGGCGACCAACTGATTAACTACAATAAAACAAAAGGGCATTGCACAATCCAGGCTCCATTACTACCACATCACCCCTGAGCACCTCAAACATAATCTTGATCGGACAAAACAAAAGTACATACTCGTAAATTACACACACAGACACACACACGCAAGCACGCCAAAAGGGGGGGGGGGTGGTGGGGGGTGCGAGGGGTTCGAGGATACAATATAACAAAGGGTAGCAAGAAGTCCACCAATAAGAAATATATACTCGAGTCAAGACTATGACTAAGCAACAATAAAGGGTCCTTTGGGACCAGGATTCCGAAAAGCTGAAATGAAGGACATTAAGGCAAGTAGTTTCATGATACTCCAATCAAATATAATCTTTTTTGTATCTCAAGGTGTCTGAGCGAGCTTATGCACAACTTGACTAATCCAAGGGACCTATCTCATCGTCCAATAGCCAGGGGCCATATCAAGATTTGGGCAAAGTCTTGTAATGACTGGCCGTCAAAGAATTGATAGCACCCGGGAGATCACAAACATGAGACAGAGAGCTAATTCTAAGTCACAGATCTTGACCACATTACCCTGATGACAACTTGTTAACTCGATTGACTCGGCATATTCCTGGTGCACTAAACGGGGCACAAGCTTTTGGCCTTAAGCATGGGCAAGGAAGAAAGGAAAAACACCTCTACATATCAAAGTCTCTTCACATCATTTGTAACATATCAAAATCTCTTCTTGGAATGGTATTTATCTTCATCCTCTAAAATTCCTTAATGGTGTTAGATAATTAACAATCGTAATTATTCAGTATCTAGAACTATCATGATTTTTACACGTCCATAAACATTTTTTTTTTTTGGATAAGTAACTCACACAGCCATAAACAGAGTGCGGAAATTATATGAGCATAATCTTACAAAACCTGACCTCAGATTCTTCAGACAAGCCTTTTACCTCATGGATTTGTTTGAGCACCGTTGACTTCAATAGTTGATTGCATAATTTAAAACCCTTCTTGAGGAGAATGATGTCTCCCACTCACTCTACTCATTTAACAGATTAGGGTGAATTATGATTACCTTGCTTCTAGTGTTAACAAATTTATAAAAGTATCCAAAAAATGAAACCGTAAAGCATTTTTTGCAACTACGCTGTAAACATAAGCACCCAAAAATGAAAAAAATTCATATTAATTGAAAATGGATTGGTACTTGATCTTAATGAATTTATGTATGGGTTTGGATGTACTGAATCAAAACCATAATTACCGGCTTCAACAGAATGCCTTTCCTGTCCGGTTTGACACTGGTGTCCAGCGCACCAAACATGAGACAACCTTTGCAAGTAATTCAAGTGATTTTGCAAGTGTGTCCAGAACTGCTTCAAAGTAGATAGATTTATAACAGTGTTATACTTTTCGTTAAGTATAATTATATTACAGAAGGAAGTAAGGCACAAGGGAATGCCACCCATGTATCAAAAGAAAGTCTCGTGAAGAAAATTTCCACATGTATCAAAAAGATTTTGTGCCATCAAGCCAATGGTCGAGGTGAGTATTACATTCCTTCGTCTCCAAATTTACGAGCCAGTGAAGCTAAAACTAAGAGGACTTTTAAGACTATATAGCGGCTCCACACTCCACAGCATCAAAATGATGTCGATTAATGTCCCGCCGTCAAAAGATCTATTATAACCTGTTATGACCTCCGTCAGTCTGTCAAACCTTCATCTCTCTCACAGGTCAAAGTCCTCAAGAATTGAGCAACAACTTTTAAGCTTTAATCACATAGTTTTCATGATATCATTGCAACAATTCATTTTAGTACGAAAATGAGCTACAAAGAGAGATAAATAGAGACTAAAAATTTAGTGCTCATCACATATCAAAAGGAAAATTTTAACGTTTTATTCTTTTAGATAAATTAGAAGAACTCATTGATTTGTAGTAATTATCGGCAAAAAGGTTGAAACTTTTTCAACAAACATGCATTATTTTTAAGTTCTCATTTCGCTCTTTTTGGAATGGAGGTACCAGTATGTGTTTTTTACACACAAAGATATGTCTATATATACATATGAAAACATCCACAAGTGTATAAAGTTGGTTTCAAATTACTTTCCTACCATACACAATACATATCCTAATTTGAAAACATTCCACAAATTGTGTGTGTATGGATTTCATGTATACATATGAAGGTATACGCAAGTCAACAAGGTTGGGTTCAAATTACTTGCCTGAGACGACTATGAATGAGCTCAATAACGTATATGTTCCCACACACACACACAAAACATACCTCTGAAAATTTCCATAAGTAAATAAGGTGGGATAAAAATTACTTGCCTGCGACTATGAATGAGATCAATGCTGTGGTTCCAGACAGAAAATCGAAGTTGTTTGGGGCTCAAAACCCTATGAATGTCTTCTTCCAGTAAACCATTGGTTCTATCAGTCGCTTCTTTGAAGTTAACGCAATATTGTTGGACGGTGGTGGTGATGGTGGTCGTCGCCGGTGGTGACTGTTTTCGTCGTCTTCTTCTCACACCCTTCGTGTTCTCTGTATCCACTGGTTCGTTCTCTCAGTCAGTTCTTTGAAGTAAAATGTAAAATTTTGGGGTTATTTTTATTTTCCACGTCATGATACAGGTTCAACCTGTGTCATGCCCCTAAACGACGTCGGTTTTTCGTTTTAAGTTGTGGGTACTACAAGGTTGATTTCTACTTATATCGACCATTATTTAATGATCCGAGACATCATTTCTGTAGAAATTATCATAACGCAAGTGATGGATAAATATCTTTTAAAATAAATACAATTTAGTAATTAATCTAAGTTAATTTCTATTTCTTAAAATGTATTTGGATACATGGAATCATATCTATTTCTATATCAACAACTCTACGGATTTTAAGTACGTTTTCTATCTATCTGAGTTATATTTTAATGATCTGAGACATTCATATTGTAGAACGCAAAAAAAATGCATATCATGTAAAAATTTCATATTAATTGAAAATGGATTGGTACTTAATCTTAGCGAATTTATGTTTGTTAAAATAGGTTTGGATGTACTGAATCAAAACCATAATAACCGGTTTGACACTGGTGGAACCGAACAGGCCATCCAGCGCGCCAAACATGACCGTCTCTGCCTCCTCCCTCGCCACCATCGACGGTTGCGGAGGAAGGCAGTGCCATCACCGCCGGTACACAAGCCTCCTGACCAAGCCCAGACTGCTCAAGTTTCTTCCTCTGGAACTCGAGTGACGACTCGTCAAAATCGCCAGTAAGCTTCGAATGCTCCATGAAACGCTTATACGGGTCTGGGTCTGGGAAATTCAAATCACACCCAATCTCTCTGAAACTGCATTATTTGTGTTTGTGTAGATGTGGTAGGACTTAGGTGGATTTGATAATTGATTTCTAGGGCTCCCAAATTTTTTTTTTTATTTATCTGAAACTCATCTTTATATTCATGAAATGCCATTGGACACTAACAAAGATCTTGAAAAGGATTTATACAGTGAGGCATGAAAGGAAACTAATGCGTCCACCCTAACACGAGCGTAATGCTCTCTTCACAAAACGAACATCAAGGTCTGAGTACGCCTGGAGTATCATGGAGTATTGATTTCTAGGGCTCCCAAAGTTGATTCTATAGCTTTGCTCGGCATCTTAACTATTTTCTACCTAGAAATCAAGCCTCAAATTTGCTACCCATTAATACGAATGTTGGGTAGGGAATACATGTGTGTGGGTACATACTCAATCTCTTTTCATTTATCTCTGTACCTTTTTAATTTTGTTTTGGTGTCTTGCTTTTTCTTGGAACTGCTTTTGGTTTTGCTTGGTTAGTTGTTTTTGCTTGATATGAGTAATTGGTTAATTAGAAATCATGTTTAAGATGGACCTGAGAAAAAAAAGATTTGGGGAAATATCCAGTTTGTTGGTGGGAAAGGCCAATAGTAAGGGAGGGTAATTTGTTTAAGTTGGGTTTGGATTGTGGTGAGAAAGGCACGAAGCTACCCTTCACTCTTGCTGTCTCTAAATTCAGGTTCAATGGGTGGAATGTTGGGTAGAGAATCACTCGCTTCATTGAATGGAAATGCTATCAGTGGAAAGTGGTTTTCCAAGAGAAACAAAGAAGAACAGATAGTGTTTTTTTGATCCTTGGACTAAGGTAACTTTTAAGTTTTATCCTTTAGGCAAGGGCACCTGTTTGTCTAAGAGTATTTGAAAGTGTAAAGTTGAGTCAACAGAGAAGTAGTGCAGCTTAATGTGGTGATGGTCTTTCCCTCTCACTTGCTCATTAATACTATTGAGCTACTAAAAGCCAAATGTTAGTTTTGGCTCTTATGGTCGTTTTTATCCTCATTAAACGGCACGCTTCACCATCTCACTATCTGTCTCGTGCGTGCACCCACTTACATTCTCATGAGCAAATGTGAAGATCAGATACTAGAAATTTGAAGCTCAAAAATCCCCATGGAAAATCCCAGGGAATATCACATAGTGAAATCAATGGGAAAACTAAGTTAAAACACAATCACAAACTAGACGTGTGAGATGTATGTTCAACGACTCTGTGATCTTGAAGGTCAGGCTCTCTCTCTCTCTCTCTCTCTCTCTCTCTCTCTCTCTCTCTCTCTCTCTCTCTCTCTCTCATCACAACCAACACAAACCACTCACTGTTTGCATGATTTAATTTATTTGGTAGAAGCTGTGAATTCCCTTGAATTCCTAATATTATTTGGTAGCTTGTGGAAGGCTGGAACTATGCTTTGCGAGTCCTTGGTATTGTTTTATCTTCCTCTTAATTGAACCATGAAATTAGACAATATACAAGTTATAGTCTTCACTGCTTTTTTTAGGATGTTGCTGTGACTATTAAAGAAGTACGAAGGAGCTTTTTTTGGCCGTTACAGGGCAAGACACAGATTCAGTTTTTTGTTTATTTTAATTTGATTTTTCTTTTCACTCCCTTTCCCAACTCTCTAAAAGTTAACCAAAAAGATCAATAAAGCCTATCTACTAATTAGCACAGTGGCTAATGGCTATCATGGAGATTGGTAGTGTGGACACAGTAATTGATGATGTATACTATTATTTGAATTCTGCAAACCACAACTGCTAGCACAGCAGGCCACCGCTACTCAACCATCACCTCCACCACCGCACACCACTTCCTCTTCCTTGACTTTTGGTTGCAATTAGGGGCAAATGATTATTTTCTTTTGGGCTAATAGAAGAAACTGAGTATGCTTAGTATATTTGCAGTTGAACACTTATTTGAAGTTCTATTCAGACTTTAGAAGAAAAAAAATCCCACTTTGCCCTGCGGCTTTGAGGTTTTGAGTTTATGTTTCAATTTTTCCGAATTTTCCTGGAACTACATGTGGTATGATCTCAGGTGGCATAATTTTTCAATAAGAGAAAATTTTGACTGCTTCTGCTGATGCCGAGACTGGTTAGTGGCCCTTGCCTTGCCGAAACTCTACAAAGTACTCTCATTGCGCCAAGACCCCATTTCTAGGAGAATCACTTGGGAAAAAATTGGCATTGGTGTGTGCACATGAACAAGAATAAATGGATTGGCATTCAAAACAAGACCAAAACCACGAGTCTGATGGCACATTTGATTTATCGGAATCTTATGAAGACACGTGTGTGCACTCATAAGTACTGACTCTAATGAGTTGGATGCCACATTATGTTAGCCATCAAATGGGTAACCTAAAATATCTAATCAAACTAGCAATCTAATTTGGATAAAAAAAATTTCTGATCTATCCTACATTACAGTTTAAGGCTTTTGGGTTTTCATAATATCGATTAATTCTAGTAAGGGTAACAAAGTAGTACTATTTGTAGGGGAGCTGCTGGCCCATCTTGTTTGTAAGATACGTATCAGGTTAATGCATTTGATTCTAGCGCTGTCTCATGCCTCAATGCTTTCTGACTCTGGAGCCCAGGACACTACACTCTGCTGCTACACTGAAGCTGGTTCAGTACCTAGACTGCTGCTACACTCCACTCTGCTGCTACATGTGGTTATCTCATTTATTAAGTGATGCATGGAAATCCTTTTCTTGTCTGTTGATTATCTGATATAAGCTCAGACTTTGGTTGCTGCTATTGCTGTTTTGCCAACCCAAGGGGATGCTTATAACTCAGCTTAGCGAAGATCTTTTGTGGTGCTATTTGCCTTATATGATCCCTCAATGTGCTATTTGCGAAGATTAGTCTAGCATTATATATGATCCCTCAATGATCTTATCTTTCTAGTTATTCCTCTAATGTGATTTATGAGCAGTTACAACGATTAGGAATTTGTTGCAGTTAGTGAAGCAGACGATGACCCTATGCAAGCAAGATGTAGACTTTAGAAGTGTACAATTGAAACAAACACAGATAATTAAGAAAGATGTTGAAGGTGAAGATGGTTCATGATTTACTCTTTGTGAATTACCAACAAACAAGAGTCTTAAGAGATTTTGTGTGTTCTCTCACCCTCTCTTGCATGGATCAGAGGGAAGAAAGAAGAAGAGAAGATTCAATTCAAAAAATTAATTGGGGTTCATATTAGAGTTGCAGTGGGTGGAGTTCGAAGCCACCACCTAGTGCAGAGTCTAAAATTGGGCTATCACTCCACGTGCATCTATTTATTCCGTGATATTGATCTATTAACATATCTCCAATCTTTAACCAATTCCACTCATTTGCAGAAACCGATACCAAATTGAGTTTTACTTAAACTTTTACTCAAATTGCAAGCCTTATTCTCCCTTTTCAAATTTACAACAATGTCATTGATGAAGTGTCTGCTCACTTGTTAAGGGACAACCCAAAATGGAAAAGTAGACACTATAAAAGGGACGAAGGGAGTGTCTAGTAAGTGTAATATGTGAGACCTATAAAGATGATTAAAGCTAGTCAATAAACTTTTTCTTGAAGTAAATTGAAATGTTAATATTCAATTTTGAGTAAAAAAATAAATTATGGGTTAAGACTCAAAAGATTTTACAGAATTTATTCCTTTTATTTGCTTTTTGTATTTTTTTTTTGGCATGGCTCATTCATTATAGGGAGATTTAGATAGGCATTGGATAATTAGGAGAGAGTGGAGGTGTCAAACGAGCCATGTCATGTCGGCATGGCATGGCCCATTTAATTTCGTGCCAACCGTGGTTCATGTCGTGCTTGCTTGTTTAATTAATCGTGCCGCGTCTGCCATTTTGTAATCATGCCATGGCCCAGCCCATCTCCAAGTTTCATTGAATTTTTTTTGTATAATCTAGCCAAGTTTTGTCGAAAAAAATTGTATATCTAATAACTATAGTTGCATTGACGTATCAAAAAGCATATAACATATAATTCAATTATTTTTTTTGTATAATCTAGCGAGTTTCGGCGTATTGAGATTCACAAAATATTTGTATTGACTTATTAAAAACTATATAACATATAATTAGAAAATTCATCATTAAAAATTAATTTTTTGGTACATTAAAAATTAGTATTTGTTGTGTCGTGCCCTGGGCCGTGCCGTGTCTAGCCCACTTCTGTGTCGTGCCCGACCTAGTTTCACCCGCGCCCATGTTGTGCCCATCTAAAACCGTACTTGTGCCGTGCCGTGCCTTACCTTGCCACATTTAAACGTGTCGTGCCCATGTCAACTCTGCCCGTTTGAGAGAGAGAGAGTGAAATGCCAATCTACTAAAAGCCATCAGGTCAACCAGTAAGTCCTTTAAGCAAAGAAAACCACCAACCACACCCAAGAAGTTTCCCATAACCAAATGACCTTAAAAAATAAAAATAATAATAATAATAAAAAAGCCTACCACATGGGGAGATTTGATCAACTTGCGCCTTCTTGACCCTGGCCTTTTGGCCCTTTTAACACACCGTACAAATAAGAAAAAGGTTGACCGCATTTCACACGGAAAAACAAATCTCTCGGAACCATATTTTTATGCAGTACATGCCAGTTGAATAACAAAATTCCACAGCTTTCTTTTTTATAACTTGACGTCTAACCCAGCTTACACTCACTTTGACAAATCCGAGTACACTTAAGTTAACAATCGAGAAAAGCTATAGTGATCCTGAGGTTTGGAACGTTTAGCTTTTATGAGATTTGTGACCTTGAGACGTATTTGAGAAAAAGACTTTTAGTTGTTGTCTCATACCCACTTAATTAAACCCATAGAGTTTCAATACCACAATATTTAAGTTGTGAAACTTTGGGGATATGTTACGTATAAACTACATACGGTAAGTCTATATATAAAAATATACTACTATATGTCATCATTTTTGCTTTTTTCCCTAGAATTATTCATACACTTCATCCCATTAAACCCAAAGGAATCACACACGGCCATAAAGTTATGTGGTCCATGGACAACATCCGAGTCAACTAATTTACCCAATTCCCATTCCAGAATTCTTAATGAAACTCAACGGGTCATGCCCACTTTGATGATCAAAATTCTTTATTATTAGAATTAACCAAGAACATTAATCAGGTCAAAAATTATATCGATCAAATATCAATTAATATGTAATTGCAATACGTTTAGGTTGAGGTAAATATAAGTTCCGATCGATTCAATTTCAACCCCTTCTTCTTTTTTTATAACCAAGTGCCCAAGTCAGCATTCACACATCTTGATTAATCCTGGGAGACCAATCACACAGTCTACTAGCGGAGACCTTATTTAAAGCTAGAGCAAAGCTATGTATGGACTGGCCCCAAAGAAATTGATAGCATATACGAGATTTCGAACCAAACATTTTAAGAGGGAGCAAACCCTCAAATTTCAAGTCTTGACTACTAGGCCAAACCCCAAAAGCCTTACACAAACCTCAATTGGACGGTGAAGCCCAAACCCTGTATTTAATTCCCTCCACCTGGACCCCAAAAGCCTTTGTCATTTGTGTGTTGATGGTTGAAATAGTTCGATGCTTTAAGGCCATTGTCTGAACGTGAATTGCTACTGTTTAGAATTTTAACTTGGCTATATTTTACTGGTGCTCAAAAAAAATGAGTAGTGGATAAAACCTCTGGGGCGCCACGTGAAATAACTACTCCTACTTGACGACTCTTAATGCACAAGGGTCCTGGAACCCTGGTCAATTTTTGCCAAAAGAGCCTGATATATCATCCCTGTTCAATAAGAATAGAGAAGCTACAAACTCATGGATGATTATGGAGGTAAATAAGAAGCTAATTAGTGATTGCGTCACTACTAGGCTGATGAACACTCTATCCTTCCTTTCTTTGGAAAATGATAAAAGGCCCGATGGCCTATAGGCATTTGAGAAAATGGTTGTGACAACAATTGGATAACACTACAAGACATTTGCTAATTTAACATGGACTAAACTTGGGAAGAAATCAATAAAGAGCTAGACCCAAATTTGTGACAACTTCAAGCAGTTTTCGACAGAAGTAGCCACAGCCTAAAATGTAAACCACTGAAAGTTGAACAATTTCAAAAAATAAAACTTAAATAAGGTTATCCGACAAAGACACCTGTAACTGAAATCCAACCATTCTGCACATTATTGTCTTGTATTAACAGGATTTCCATCGCTCACCAGCATTGCCACTAAGCTAA
This sequence comes from Vaccinium macrocarpon, assembly GCA_022606695.1. NCBI lineage: Eukaryota > Viridiplantae > Streptophyta > Magnoliopsida > Ericales > Ericaceae > Vaccinium > Vaccinium macrocarpon. The sequence continues at coordinate 5,175,708 of CM040176.1, read as the reverse complement.
ACCCCAAGCTCAACACAGAAATCTTTAAACTGAATGTATTTGGTTGCTGCTGGAGTCGACACACAGACTCCCAGAGGGAGCAGGATTAGCATGGAAAGCTGAGTACCTATTGGATCCTTCAAGTAGCTTGAGTGAGAGAGAGAATGATTCTGCGTTTCCAATGGATTCCCCCAAACTGAGTTACAACATGCCAACCAGCTCATCCACATTAATTGGGCTCTTCAAATGTACTATTGTTGGCTTAAGCACCTCATGTGTCTCTGTTCTAACGGGTTCTGCAACCAGCCCAGGCCAAAATGGAACAGAAAATGGTATGGGTTGAGGGATACAAGCAGGAATAACAACTGGATAACAGCGCTGCAAGCTGTCCCGCTTTTGTGGGACCTGTTCGCCGTCGTTGGAGGTTGAATCCATTGATTCACATTCTTCATCCAAAGCAGGAGGTGCAGGCAATGGGTTGGTTGTCCATGCTTCCACTTGTGGAGGGTTTACCGCGAAGAAATCATGCGATTCCATTGGAGTATCGCCGGACTGCAAAAAATGCACGAAAAATAAAGTAGGCATATGGGTGACAAGTGCTACCAAAGATAAAGTCAACCATTTGGGCATCGACTGGGTAGGGGTGAGGTGCAGGTAGTGTGTTTAAATGTTGAATTCCTCTAATTCTCTTGCCCTAAAAAGAGTAGGAAAGCGTGAAAAGATAAACTCGTCTAAAATTCTGATTTTTCTTGAATACTTCATTTATCTTTTTCAGGGTGAAATGATGTCCATATGCATCATAGTATGGTAAACCCCACTCCTTATGCATTTTAACAGCTATATGAAGTGTTTAATGCAAAGTTATAATGTTATGGGATAAGCTCAACTACTTAGGCAGACATAATGGGAGGCGTGCCTATAAGGGTGCGTGGAATTATGAGTTCTGAATACATATCCCACACCCTTGCTCAAATGTTGAGGCTCTAATTGCCAACATGGGTGCTTCACAAATTTAGAAGAACCCAGGTCATAAGAGTCCAGAAACCAAATTTGCATCACTGTACAAAAAGAACTAGCAAACTTCGATTGACTAGGACTTAAGGATTAGTTTGTTTGTCTGGTTTAAAGAAGCCTAACCATATGTATCCTTACATGAACATTTGGAAAGTAAACTTGTAAGCCTCCTCTTAGGACTTTTGAAAGTAGAGTAATACACATATTAATGCCCATTAATCCCAATGAATATTAGACCAGAATATCTAAAGGGTTAACCATACACATGCAGGATGAATAACAGAAAGAGAGAGATGCGACTCATGCATATATGTGACACAAATCATGGACATGAACATGCCACTAACTGGTGTTATCCATAGTCATACGGATCTTTAGTGAGGAAGGTAAACAAGTGGCTTGGATAAATGCATATAATGTTTTTCTTTCCTTTTCTGTTTGTTTCTTCTTTTAAGGTCATAAAAAGACAAGGAGACGCTCCCCCTCCCCCCTCTCTCTCTCTAAAAACTCTTACCCTAGCCACCGCTCCTATGCATCTTTTCATGGCTCGGTGGTTTGGTCTCCTCGGTTGCCGTTCTCTTGGTTGTTTATGACCCCCGAAGCGCCAATTTCTTGGCAGCTAATATCAGAGTCCGGCTGCTCGTTAGGGACGATCCGACGTGGCTGTTTTCCTTGGGCGGCGGTTTGATGGCGGCGCTCTCAGTTCTCTTTCCCTCAGCGTTGGCTTGTTTCCTTTTAGCCGGTTCCTTTTTCCTCCTATGGGTTCATCATTGTGTGTTCCCATTAAGCTTAACGGCATCGGTGGTTGTTGTGGCGGCCATTGTCACTGGGTTTTCTCCATCATCGGCTCATACTCACCTGCCGGGTCACGACGTTGGATGGGACAGGTTCCGGCCTAATGGCAAGGGGTGAGGTCTATTGGGTGGCGTGTTGGTGTATGGATGACGGCAGTCGCTCTAGGGTTTGGGGGGCGGCAGATGGTTGCTAGGGTTTCCATTTTTGGGCTTTTGGCTCAGGTTTCAATGATGCATTGGGTATGCCCTTTGATGTACAAAGTTTCATTTGTTTTTTATTGTTTGTATTGGCTAGGCCATTACGTGCATTGGGCTTTGCCCATGGGGTGTTTTTTGGGCTTTGACCCATTAGGTGTTTTAATTTCTTCAACCTCGGTTGGAGTCCCCTCCCCTCTCCCCCAACTTGATGTACCCTTGTCAGGTTTCACTAATAATTTTTTTTTGCCGATCAAAAAAAAAAAAACAAAAAGGCCATAAAAGACACTTGCTTCCCAAAGGAAAACAATGAAGAGTGAATGAAAGATGCTAACTTCGTCTGCAGCAATGTCAAATAGTCTGGAACGTTGTTTCCTCCTAGAAACATTGGTTTGCCTGATGAAATATTTTTGGGCATGGCTGGTCACTGGGTTGGTGTTCTTGATATGACTAGTCACTGGGTTGTTAAACCTTCATCCAACTCACAGGTCAAAGTCCTCAAGAATTCAGCAACAACTTTTAACCTCTAATCACATAGTTTTCATGATATCATTGCAACAATCCATGTTAGTAGGAAAATGAGCTACAAAGAGAGATAATTAGTGACTAAAAGTTTAGCGTTCATCACATATCAAAAGAAAAAAATTACAGATATGAAAATAAACACAACTACAAATCCTAATTTGAAAACACTCCACAAGTTGTATGTATAATGTATATGATGAATGCGTAGGTCTACAAGGTGGGTTCAAATTACTTGCCTAAGACTACGAATGAGGTCAACAACATATATGTTCAAGCACGCACACACATATGAAAATGTTCATAAGCATATAAGGTGGGTGCTAATACATTTTGTCAAGAAAAATTCAAACTTTTTTAGGTAAATTAGAACTCACTGATATCTAGTAATTGTCAGCAATTGATATCTAGAAATTAAGCAAAAAGGTTGAATCTTTTTCAACAAACATGCATTATAATTTAAGTTCAGTTTCGCCCTTTTTGGACGGAGGTACTACTATGGTTTTACACACAAAGATGTGTCTATATATACATATGAAAACATACACAAGTATATAAAGGGGGTTTCAGATTACTTTTCTACGATGCATGATACATATCCTAATTTGAAAAAACTCCACAAGTTGTGTGTGTATGTACTATACGTATGAATATATACATAAGTCTACAAGGTGGGGTTCAAATTACTTGCCTGAGATTATGAATGAGCTCAATATTGTATATGTTCCAACACACACACACACACGAAAAAAAAAAGGTGGACTAAAAATTACTTGCCGAGACTACGAATGAGATCAATGACGTGGTTCCAAATAGAAAATCGAAATTGTTTGCGACTCAAAACCCTAAATTTAGGGCATGCCAAGAGCAATGGTGTGGTTACTGAAGACTGTAAAGTTCCAATCTTGCAAAAAATTTCCTTCAATCTAGTAGAGGTTACTGAAGTATTGATGTTTTACCCAAAAAAAATATATTGATGTTCTTGACAAAAAGCTTTACATTGCCTGGTGTTCTAGTTGGAGGGTCTATCTGATGAACCACCTGGGCAAGTGGATCACAACTCCCTATGAGTCCATCCAAACTTAATTTTTATCCTAATTTATGGTTCCATTTATTGCTAAATGAATGAGGTACATCGACAACCATCCCTTGCGATTCGGAAGCAAACCTAACAGCGCCATTTTTGTTTCCCAAATTCTATTTTTCATGTTCTTCAATCTTGGAACAGTTTTTTTTTTGGGTAAATCAACTTGAAAATTAAAAGAGGCTAAATGAATTTACAGTCTACAAAGGCATACCCAGGAGAACAAAACAAAAGCAAGAAAGAAAAAGAAAAACTAGACCAACCGACCAAAACTAACTGTGTTACATAGACCCTGGTACGAGTCTCAGAAGCAATATATGTCTTACGTGCCAGGAGTCATTAGGGTCCAATGTTAGGGTAAAACTATGCGTACAGAGTTCTATAAAGCAATTTATAACCAAACTAGTAGTATGCTTGAGGGATCAGTATCCAACTGCACCTCTTGGGTGCAATCTCATACTCTTCATCCATTTTCCCAATAGGAAACCAAGACTCAGATGCATAAAATCTCTTTTCGATTCACAACTGTTAAGATTGTGTTAAACATAATCTCTACAAAGCAAGTGTCTAACTAATATGGCATGCATTTTCAAGATTATAGAACTTTATTAAACAGATTTTCAAGTAACTGATCATTGAATATCTTATCAATGGAAGTCATCTTGTTTGGACCATCATTCATTTTATCTAAAAAGATGTAAAGAAGATGCTTTGTGTAAGGATCATAATTCAAATGTGTCATAATCACCGTTAACTAGCATGATAACAGTAAAATGTTCAAAAAATAAAGCAGATCAATTTCAACCTTGTAGCATGTCTGAATTCTACCAAGAAACCACACAAGAAACATTGCCTTACACAAGAGACACAAAAAAAGTCATTCTCAGTAGTTTGTTGATATAGCTGTTCACAATGAATAGCAAGAGCTTCCAGATACGGAAAATGCTTAAGTGGATTAGTACTTGCAACTGGCATGGAGTGAAGCCTGCACACAGAGTGATAATTACTTGAGATTACAAAAGCCAGTATGGAAAGTAGGCGGCAAGCACAAGGAACAGAAACAAGAAAAGAATCAAATTGTGTACATTTCTGGGTGGGCGACCAACTGATTAACTACAATAAACAAAAGGGCATTGCACAATCCAGGCTCCATTACTACCACATCACCCCTGGGCATCTCAAACATAATCTTGATTGGACAAAACAAAAGTACATACTCGTAAATTACACACACACATTCACATGCACGCATAGAAGAAAAAAAAAAGTGGGGGTGAGGATACAATATAACAAAGGGTAGCTAGAAGTCCACCAATAAGAAACATATACTCGAGTCAAGACTATGACAAAGCAACAATAAAGGGTCCTTTGTGACCTGGATTCCGAAAAGCTGAAATGAAGGACATTAAGGCTAGTAGTTTCATGATACCCCAATCAAATATAATCTTTTTGTATCTCAAGGTGTTTGAGCGAGCTTATGCACAACTTGACTAATCCAAGGGACCTATCTCATCGTCCAATAGCCAGGGGCCATATCAAGATTTGGGCAAAGTCTTGTAATGACTGGCCGTCAAAGAATTGATAGCAGCTGGGAGATCACAAACATGAGACAGAGAGCTAATTCTAAGTCACAGATCTTGACCACATTACCCTGATGACAACTTGTTAACTCGATTGACTCGGCATAGTCCTGGTGCACTAAACGGGGCACAAGCTTTTGGCCTTAAGCATGGGCAAGGAAGAAAGGAAAAACACCTCTACATATCAAAGTCTCTTCACATCATTTGTAACATATCAAAATCTCTTCTTGGAATGGTATTTATCTTCATCCTCTAAAATTCCTTAATGGTGTTAGATAATTAACAATCGTAATTATTTAGTATCTAGAACTATCATGATTTTTACACGTCCATAAACATTTTTTTTTTTTGGATAAGTAACTCACACGGCCATAAACAGAGTGCGGAAATTATATGAGCATAATGTTACAAAACCTGACCTCAGATTCTTCAGACAAGCCTTTTACCTCATGGATTCGTTTGACCACTGTTGACTGCAATAGTTGATTGCATAGTTTAAAACCCTTCTTGAGGAGAATGATGTCTCCCACTCACTCTACTCATTTAACAGATTAGGGTGAATTATGATTACCTTAACTTTTTGGGTTAATACGGAATTTTAGAAAGCGTTGTTCCCAACGCTTCTAGTGTTAACAAATTTATAAAAGTATCAAAAAAATGAAACCGTAAAGCATTTTTTGCAACTACGCTGTAAACATAAGCACCCAAAAATGTAAAAATTTCATATTAATTGAAAATGGATAACGTATAAGAATGAGCTCAATAACGTATATGTTCCAACACACACACACACACACACACACACACACAAAACATACCTCTGAAAATTTCCATAAGTAAATAAGGTGGGATAAAAATTACTTGCCTGCGACTATGAATGAGATCAATGCTGTGGTTCCAGACAGAAAATCGAAGTTGTTTGGGGCTCAAAACCCTATGAATGTCTTCTTCCAGTAAACCATGGGTTCTATCAGTCACCTCTTTGAAGTTAACGCAATATTGTTGGACGGTGGTGGTGATGGTGGTCGTCGCCGGTGGTGACTGTTTTCGCCGTCTTCTTCTCACACCCTTCGGGTTCTATCAGTCAGTTCTTTGAAGTAAAATGTAAAATTTTGGGGTTATTTTTATTTTCCACGTCATGACACAGGTTCAACCTGTGTCATGCCCCCTAAACGACGTCGGTTTTTCGTTTTAAGTCATGGGTACTACAAGGTCGATTTCTACTTATATCAATCATTATTTAATGATCCGAGAGATTATTTTTGTAGAAATTATTACAACGCAAGTGATGGATAAATATCTCGTAAAATAAATACAATTTAGTAATTAATCTAAGTTAATTTGTATTTCTTAAAATGTATTCGGATACATGGAATCATATCTATTTCTATATCAACAACTCTAGGGATTTTAAGTACGTTTTCTATCTATCTGAGTTATATTTTAATGATCTGAGACATTCATATTGTAGAACGCAAAAAAATTCATATCATGTAAAAATTTCATATTAATTGAAAATGGATTGGTACTTAATCTTAGCGAATTTATGTTTGTTAAAATAGGTTTGGATGTACTGAATCAAAATCATAATAACCGGTTTGACACTGGTGGAACCGAACAGGTCATCCAGCGCGCCAAACATGACCATCTCTGCCTCCTCCCTCGCCACCATCGACGGTTGCGGAGGAAGGCAGTGCCATCACCGCCGGTACACAAGCCTCCTGACCAAGCCCAGACTGCTCAAGTTTCTTCCTCTGGAACTCGAGTGACGACTCGTCAAAATCGCCAGTAAGCTTCGAATGCTCCATGAACCGTTTATACGGGTCTGGGTCTGGGAAATTCAAATCACACCCAATCTCTCTGAAATTGCATTATTTGTGTTTGTGTAGATGTGGTAGGACTTGGGTGGATTTGATAATTGATTTCTAGGGCTCCCAAAGTTTTTTTTTTTTTTTTTGATCTGAAACTCATCTTTATATTCATGAAATGCCATTGGACACTAACAAAGATCTTGAAGAGGAATTATACAGTGAGGCATGAAAGGAAACTAATGTGTCCACCCTAACACGAGCGTAATGCTCTCTTCACAAAACGAACATCAAGGTCTGAGAACACCTGGAGTATCATGGAGTATTAGATGAAAAAAAGATTATGGCAATTCAAATCCAAGATAACAATAAATCCAAATGGAGATTCAAAAAGCCTCACGGTCACAAAAAACGACCCAGTCTCCAAACCCAAGGAATTGAAATCCGCTAAGGCCTTAACACCTGCAATACCCAGCGAGGGAGGAAATCTAGGGCTCCCAAAGTTGATTCTATAGCTTTGCTCGGCATCTTAACCATTTTCTACCTAGAAATCAAGCCTCAAGTTTGCTACCCATTAATACGAATGTTGGGTAGGGAATACATGTGTGTGGGTACATACTCAATCTCTTTTCAGTTATCTCTGTACCTTTTTAATTTTGTTATTGGTGTCTTGCTTTTTCTTGGAACTGCTTTTGGTTTTGCTTGGTTAGTTGCTTTTGCTTGATATGAGTAATTGGTTAATTAGAAATCATGTTTAAGATGGACCTGAGAAAAAAAGATTTGGGGAAATATCCAGTTTGTTGGTGGGGAAGGCCAATAGTAAGGGAGGGTAATTTGTTTAAGTTGGGTTTGGATTGTGGTGAGAAGGCACGAAGCTACCCTTCACTCTTACTGTCTCTAAATTCAGGTTCAATGGGTGGAATGGTTGGAGTGGGGCAGGGTGACCGGTTTTTATTTCATTTATGAACAAAATATGTAAGACAAGAGAATCACTCGCTTCATTGAATGGAAATGCTATCAGTGGAAAGTGGTTTTCCAAGAGAAACAAAGAACAGATAGTGTTTTTTTTATCTTTGGACTAAGGTAACTTTTAAGTTTTATCCTTTAGGCAAGGGCACCTGTTTGTCTAAGAATATTTGAAAGTGTAAAGTTGAGTCAACAGAGAAGTAGTGCAGCTTAATGTGGTGATGGTCTTTCCCTCTTACTTGCTCATTAATACTATTGAGCTACTAAAAGCCAAATGTTAGTTTTGGCTCTTATGTTCGTTTTTATGCTCATTAAACGGCACGCTTCACCATCTCACTATCTGTCTCGTGTGTGCACCTGCTTACATTCTCATGAGCAAATGTGAAGATCAGATACTAGAAATTTGAAGCTCAAAAATCCCCATGGAAAATCCCAGGGAATATCGCGTAGTGAAATCAATTGGAAAACTAAGTTAAAACACAATCACAAACTAGATGTGTGAGATGTATGTTCAACAACTCTGTGATCTTGAAGGTCAGGCTCTCTCTCTCTCTCTCTCTCTCTCTCTCTCTCTCTCTCTCTCTCTCTCTCTCTCTCTCTCTCTCTCTCTCTCTCTCTCTCTCTCTCATCACAACCAACACAAACCACTCACTGTTTGCATGATTTAATTTATTTGGTAGAAGCTGTGAATTCCCTTGAATTCCTAATACTGTATTATTTTGTTGCTTGTGGAAGGCTGGAACTATGCTTTGCAAGTCCTTGGTATTGTTTTATCTTCCTCTTAATTGAACCATGAAATTAGACAATATACAAGTTATAGTCTTCACTGCTTTTTTTAGGATGTTGCTGTGACTATTAAAGAAGTAAGAAGGATCTTTTTTTGACCGTTACAGGGCAAGACACAGATTCAGTTTTTTGTTTATTTTTATTTGATTTTTCTTTTCACTCCCTTTCCCAACTCTCTAAAAGTTAACCAAAAAGATCAATAAAGCCTATCTACTAATTCGCACAGTGGCTATCATGGAGATTGGTAGTGTAGACACAGTAATTGATGATGTATACTATTATTTGAATTCTGCAAACCACTCCTGCTAGCACAGTAGGCCACCGCTACTCAACCATCACCTCCACCACGGAACACCACTTCCTCTTCCTTGACTTTTGGTTGCATTTAGAGGCAAATGATTATTTTCTTTTGGGCTAATAGAAGAAACTGAGTATGCTTAGTATATTTGCAGTTGAACACTTATTTGAAGTTCTATTCAGACTTTAGAAAAAAAAAAAATCCCACTTTGCCCTGCGGCTTTGAGGTTTTGGGTTTATGTTTCAATTTTTCCGAATTTTCCTGGAGCTCCATGTGGTATGATCTCAGGTGGCATAATTTTTCTATAGGAGAAAATTTTGACTGCTTCTGCTGATGCTGAGACTGGTTAGTGGCCCTTGCCTTGCCGAAACTCTACAAAGTACTCTCATTGCGCCAAGACCCCATTTCTAGGAGAATCACTTGGGAAAAAATTGGCATTGGTGTGTGCACATGAACAAGAATAAATGGATTGGCATTCAAAACAAGACCAAAACCACGAGTCTGATGGCACATTTGACTTCTCGGAATATTATGAAGACGCCTGTGTGCACTCATAAGTCCTGACTCTAATGAGTTGGATGCCACATTATGTTAGCCATCAAATGGGTAACCTAAAATATCTAATCAAACTAGCAATCTAATGGGGATTTTCTTTTTTTCTGATCTATCCTACATTACAGTTTTTGCCCGAAATACTTGTTGCAGTTACAATGAGGGAGGATGTCTATTTACAAGTTTAAGGCTTTTGGGTTTTCATAATATTGATTAATTCTAGTAAGGGTAACAAAGTAGAACTATTTGGAGGGGAGCTGCTGGCCCATCTTGTTTGTAAGATATGTATCAGGTTAATGCATTTGATTCTAGCGCTGTCTCATGCCTCAATGCTTTCTGATTCTGGAGCCCAGGACACTACACTCTGCTGCCACACTGAAGTTGGTTCAGTAACTCGAGCGCTGCTACACTCCACTTTGCTGCTACATGTGGTTATCTCATTTATTAAGTGATGCATGGAAATCCTTTTCTTGTCTGTTGATTATCTGATATAAGCTCAGAATTTGGTTGCTGCTATTGCTGTTTTGCCAACCCAAGGGGATGCTTATAACTCAGCTTAGCGAAGATCTTTTGTGGTGCTACTTGCCTTATATGATCCCTCAATGTTCTTATTTGCCTTGTATGATCCCTCAATGTGCTATTTGCGAAGATTAGTCTAGCATTATCTATGATCCCTCAATGTTCTTATCTCTCTAGTTATTCCTCTCATGTGATTTATAAGCAGTTGCAACGATTAGGAACTTGTTGCAGTTAGTGATGCAGATGATGACCCTATGCAAGCAAGATGTAGTTTGTTTTGACAGTTACCGGAGTAGATGATATCTGCAAGCAATGTATTTTTGTGCATCTTATCATGTAGTATTACTTTTATAAGAGGGTTTTGGTTTTACAACATTAGAAAGTCACCTTACTTTTAGCCTCTGTTATCCATAATTATCATGATCATATGTTGATTGCTTAATCTATTAGTACTAATTTTAGTGGGTTGATCAATAGTTGTATCACCTTAGTTGGATTGTTGAAATTGCGCTATTTTATTTGTATGGAAAGGTTATTTGAGAAGTTGAATATCAGGAGTTGATTGTATTGCAGGATTCGAACGTAAGACAATGTGGTTAGTTTAGGTTAGTCTTGAATTATTTTGAGAAGTGCTTTTAATCAAGGCAAAGTTATTTGTTGGTTAAATTTTGTTGATGAACAAATGTGTGAGATTCAATTTGGCAAGGGATCTCTAGTACTGAGCGAATCTGCTGTTTTAGATTGTGTAGCTAGTTTATATGTGCAATGTCTTTAGTGCTTTTAGGCATGGGCAATTTTCAGTGGCATAATATTGCTGATATCAATAGCGGTTTTTGAAAGTGGGCTTTTTGAGAACGACACACCCTCCATGTCATTTTATTATATTCTATTTTGTTAGTCTCTTATTTATTTTGGGAGAACGACATCCACTCTCTCTTTACCATGCCATTTTTGAGTTTCTTCTTCCAGTTCTCCTCAACTTTCTCAAACTGAAATATCAGGGGTTGGATTCAACTCCATTCCAAACACACCTGAAAGCCATGTTCACTTCCATTGCCAGCTTGCTTCTGTACTCCTTGGCCTATGATTATGAACTGAGCTTATATTCGATTCATAGTTATACCAGACCGGCTTATGCCAATGTTCTTGTTCATGGTGCAGTGGTTCTTGGTTCACTTTCTTTGGTGTCTCTGGCATCAGTTATTTTCCCCGAATCAATTAGGCCTATTCTGTTTTTGTTGTTTTCAGCAGGGCTGATGGTGAACTTCAGACTTGTGCAAGTGTAATGGAACTATATCCAAGGAAGAATGAGGGGCAATCTTGTCCATGGTCTGAATACCCAACAGAGGGGAATCGGAGGACCCCTGATCAATCCACGTTGGTCTGCGGCGCACCGCTCTATTAGGAGGGAAGGTGTGCTTCCGGTGTAAGTAGAAGGGTATGGAATCCTCTGTCCTATGAAATTATGGTTTATCTGTCCTAATTCATGATTGGAGCAGTAGGGTCTAGGAAAACTTTCCCCGAAAACATCCGGGAAAGAGAAATGGACGGCCCAGATTCATATTTTATGGATCTCAGCCATCAATTTCTCTTTCCTGGAGATTTTCAGGGAAAGTTTTCATGGACCCTAACATTTTCGTTCACGATTGTCCTAATATGCTCCATCACATTGTGCATTAGAACAGGAAACATGATTTTTCGGGACAGAGGATTCTATTGGAGAAACAGATTACGACCCACGGACCCGGAAGTTGGTAATCTCGGACCAATCTCCACAAGTTGCTGCTATCTATCTATTTTAAGTTCATTTTCACACCTTACTAGTCGTTTGTCATTTGTCATTTGTCATTTGCGTGTGCTTATGGTTATGTTATTGCCTATTGTAATAAGACTCGGTTGAAATAGTTCGATGCTTTAAGGCCATTGTCTGAACATGTATTGCTATTGTTTAGAATTTTAACTTGGCTTTACTTTACTGGTGCTCGAAAAAAATGAGTGGTGGATAACTACTCATACTTGACGACTCTTAATGCACAAGGGTCCTGGAACCTTGGTCAATTTTTGCCAAAAAAGCCTGATATATCATCCCAGTACAATAAAAACAGAGAAGCTACAAACTCATGGATGATTATGGAGGTAAATAAGAAGCTAATTAGTGATTGCATCACTACTAGGCTAATGAACATTCTATCCTTCCTTTCTTTGGAAAATGATAAAAGGCACGATAGGCGTTTGAGAAAATGGTTGTATGTTGTTATATCGGGAATGTGGTGTTGTAACGTCACATCTTGTATTTGTGTTATGAAATAGAAATTGGGTGTTGAAGATATTTTTCCAAGTTAATAACGAGATGTTAACTAGCAGGGACGGAGCCACTGCTTGGCTATTGGGGGCCAAGGCCACCCCCCAATAGCAAATTTCCATTGAGTTTTTTTTTTTTTACTACTTATTCAAATATCTTATGGATGGGTCACCCTTGCTTTAATATAGAACTCCACGAGCCAACAAATTTTGTCTTTTAGACTGAGTTTCCACTGAGGTATTTTCAGTATTTTGGGTATTTTTAAACTACAAGTTGTCAATTAGTTGATGTATGTAGTCTAAGAATGCTGAAAATACCAATTACGAAAACATCACATGAGTGGTCCCTAAAAAAAAATTTAATCACCATTTTCAACTTCAGTATTGTTGTTTATGTAGCGGCCCCCCTGGATATGAAATCCTGGCTCCGTCCCTGTTAACTAGTAGCTTTCAGGCTAATTTTTATGATATGTTTCAGTTATACTACGTTTGGTTTGATCAGAACATGCTATAGAAATGGGTGATTCTATAATTAAAGTGAATGCTTGACTTTAAGTTTCAATGGTTTGGTTTGAAGTTGATATAGGTAATTTCCTCTCTCTCTCTCTCTCTCTCTCTCTCTCTCTCTCTCTCTCTCTCTCACACACACACACACACACACACACACACTTGTTCCGGTCACACTGAAAGAAATGAAGTTAACTGCGCATGTGAAAATACTCCGGCTATGCATCAAAAGAGGAATCAGAGAGGGTACGTAGTTTCCGAATTGTAACCACCATAATCCTATCTATTCATGGCATTTTTCATGGTTCTTCTCGGATTGTTTATCAACGTTCGTGTTAGGAAATTCCTAGTTTCCGATGATTTGTATTACCCTCTGCTCAATGCTCTCTCTCCGGTCTCTACTGTTCCCACATCCTTTCATTTCTCAGGCAACTCTTCAGAATGTAAACTAGCATCAAATGTAAATTAGCAGAATGACAACAATTGGATAACACGACAAGACATTTGCTAATTTAACATGGACTAAACTTGGGAAGAAATCAATAAAGAGCTAGACCCAAATTTGTGACAACTTCAAGCAGTTTTCACAGAAGTAGCCACAGCCTAAAAGGCAAACCACTGAAAGTTGAACAATTTCAACAAATAAAACTTAAATAAGGTTATCCAACAAAGACACCTGTAACTGAAATCCAACCATTCTGCACATTATTGTCTTGTATTAACAGGATTTCCATCGCTCACCAGCATTGCCACTAAGCTAAACCCTAAGCTCAACACAGAAATCTTTAAACTGAATGTATTTGGTTGTTGCTGGAGTCGACACACAGACTCCCAGAGGGAGCAGGATTAGCATGGAAAGCTGAGTACCTATTGGATCCTCCAAGTAGCTTGAGTGAGAGAGAGAATGATTCTGCGTTTCCAATGGATGCCCCCAAACTGAGTTTCAACATGCCAACCAGCTCATCCACATTAATTGGGCTCTTCAAATGTACTATTGTTGGCTTAAGCACCTCATGTGTCTCCGTTCTAACGGGTTCTGCAACCAGCCCAGGCCAAAATGGAACAGAAAATGGTATGAGTTGAGGGATACAAGCAGGAATAATAACTGGATAACAGCACTGCAAGCTGTCCGGCTTTTGTGGGACCTGTTCGCCGTCATTGGAGGTTGAATCCATTGATTCACATTCTTCATCCAAAGCAGGAGGTGCAGGCAATGGGTTGGTTGTCCATGCTTCCACTTGTGGAGGGTTTACCGCGAAGAAATCATGCGATTCCATTGGAGTATCGCCAGACTGCAAAAAATGCACGAAAAATAAAGGAGGCATATGGGTGACAAGTGCTACCAAAGATAAAGTCAACCATTTGGGCATCGACTGGGTAGGGGTGAGGTGCAGGTAGTGTGTTTAAATGTTGAATTCATCTAATTCTCTTGCCCTAGAAAGAGTAGGAAAGCCTGAAAAGATAAACTCGTCTAAAATTCCGATTTTTCTTGAATACTTCATTTATCTTTTTCAGGGTGAAATGATGTCCATATGCATCATAGTATGGTAAACCCCACTCCTTATGCATTTTGACAGCTATATGAAGTGTTTAATGCAAAGTTATAATGTTATGGGATAAGCTCAACTACTTAGGCAGACATAATGGGAGGCGTGCCTATAAGGGTGCGTGGAATTATGAGTTCTAGATACATATCCCACACCCTTGCTCAAATGTTGAGGCTTTAATTGCCAACATGGGTGCTTCACAAATTTAGAAGAACCCAGGTCGTAAGAGTCCAGAAACCAAATTTGCATCACTATACAAAAAGAACTAGTAAACTTCGATTGACTAGGACTTAAGGCTTAGTTTGTTTGTCTGGTTTAAAGAAGCCTAACCATATGTATCCTGCCATGAACATTTGGAAAGTAAACTTGTAAGCCTCGTCTTAGGACTTTTGAAAGTAGAGTAATACACATATTAATGCCCATTAATCCCAATGAATATTAGACCAGAATATCTAAAGGGTTAACCATACACATGCAGGATGAATAACAAAAAGAGAGAGATGCAACTCATGCATATATGTGACACAAATCATGGACATGAACATGCCACTAACTGGTGTTATCCATGGTCATACGGATCTTTAGTGAGGAAGGTAAACAAGTGGCTTGGATAAATGCATATAATGTTTTTCTTTCCTTTTCTGTTTGTTTCTTCTTTTAAGGTCATAAAAAGACAAGGAGACGCTCCCCCTCCCCCCTCTCTCTCTCTAAAAACTCTTACCCTAGCCACCGCTCCTATGCATCTTTTTATAGCTCGGTGGTTTGGTCTCCTCAGTTGCCGTTCTCTTGGTTGTTTATGACCCCCGAAGTGCCGATTTCTTGGCAGCTAATATCAGAGTCCGGCTGCTCGTTAGGGACGATCGGACGTGGCTGTTTTCCTTGGGCAGCGGTTTGATGGCGACGCTCTCGGTTCTCTTTCCCTCAGCGTTGGCTTGTTTCCTTTTAGCCGGCTCCTTTTTCCTCCGTTGGGTTCATTCTTGTGTGTTCCCATTAAGCTTAACGGCATCGGTGGTTGTTGTGGCGGCCATTGTCACTAGGTTTTCTCCATCATCGGCTCATACTCACCTGCCGGGTCACGTTGTTGGATGGGACTGGTTCCGGCCTAATGGCAAGGGGTGAGGTCTGTTGGGTGGCGAGTTGGTGTATGGATGACGGCAGTCGTTCAAGGGTTTGGGGGGCAGCAGATGGTTGCTAGGGTTTCCATTTTTGGGCTTTTGGCTTGGGTTTCAATGATGCATTGGGTATGCCCTTTGATGTACTAAGTTTCACTTGTTTTTTATTGTTTGTATTGGCTAGGTCATTACGTGCATTGGGCTTTGCCCATGGGGTGTTTTTTGGGCTTTGACCCATTAGGTGTTTTAATTTCTTCAACCTCAGTTGGAGTCCCCTCCCCTCTCCCCCAACTTGATGTACCCTTGTCAAGTTCCACTAATAATTTTTTTTGCCGATCAAAAAAAAAACAAAAAGGCTATAAAAGACACTTGCTTCCCAAAGGAAAACAATGAAGAGTGAATGAAAGATGCTAACTTCGTCTGCAGCAATGTCAAATAGGCTGGAACGTTGTTTCCTCCTAGAAACATTGGTTTGCCTGATGAAATATTTTTGGGTATAACTGGTCACTGGGTTGGTGTTCTTGATATGACTAGTCACTGGGTTGTTAAACCTTCATCCAACTCACAGGTCAAAGTCCTCAAGAATTCAGCAACAACTTTTAACCTCTAATCACATAGTTTTCATGATATCATTGCAACAATCCATGTTAGTAGGAAAATGAGCAACAAAGAGAGATAATTAGTGACTAAAAGTTTAGCATTCATCACATATCAAAAGAAAAAATTTACAGATATGAAAATAAACACAAGTACAAATCCTAATTTGAAAACGCTCCACAAGTTGTATGTATAATGTATATGATGAACGCATAGGTCTACAAGGTGGGTTCAAATTACTTGCCTAAGACTATGAATGAGGTCAACAACATATATGTTCAAGCACGCACACACATATGAAAATGTTCATAAGCATATAAGGTGGGTGCTAATACATTTTGTCAAGAAAAATTCAAACTTTTTTAGGTAAATTAGAACTCACTGATATCTATTAATTGTCAGCAATTGATATCTAGATATTAAGCAAAAGGGTTGAATCTTTTTCAACAAACATGCATTATAATTTAAGTTCAGTTTCACCCTTTTTGGACGGAGGTACTAGTATGGTTTTACACACAAAGATGTGCCTATATATACATATGAAAACATACACAAGTATATAAAGGGGGTTTCAGATTACTTTTCTACGATACACGATACATATCCTAATTTGAAAAAACTCCACAAGTTGGGTGTGTATGTACTATACATATGAATATATACATAAGTCTACAAGGTGGGGTTCAAATTACTTGCCTGAGATTATGAATGAGCTCAATACTGTATATGTTCCAACACACACACACACACAAAAAAGGTGGGGTACAAATTACTTGCCGAGACTACGAATGAGATCAATGACGTGGTTCCAAATAGAAAATCGAAATTGTTTGGGACTCAAAACCCTAAATTTAGGGCATGCCAAGAGCAATGGTGTGGTTACTGAAGACTGTAAAGTTCCAATCTTGCAAAAAATTTCCTTCAATCTAGTAGAGGTTACCGAAGTATTGATGTTTTACCAAAAAAAAAAGTATTGATGTTCTTGAATCTTGACAAAAAGCTTAACATTGCCTGGTGTTCTAGTGGGAGGGTCTATCTGATGAACCACCTGAGCAAGTGGATCACAACTCCCTATGAGTCCATCCAAACTTAATTTTTATCCTAATTTATGGTTCCATTTATTGCTAAATGAATGAGGTACATCGACAACCATCCCTTGCGATTCGGAAGCAAACCTAACAGCGCCATTTTTGTTTCCCAAATTCTGTTTTTATGTTCCTCAATCTTGGAACAGTTTTTTTTTTGGGTAAATCAACTTGAAAATTAAAAGAGGCTAAATGAATTTACAGTCTACAAAGGCATACCCAGGTGGACAAAACAAAAGCAAGAAAGAAAAAGAAAAACTAGACCAAAATGGGGAAGGCCAAAAGGCTATAAGAGGTTAAGGATGGGGTATCCTGCCGAACAGTTGTGATGAGAACTTCTCATTAATTCTTAGATTTGAGGCATGATTAGACTTCAACCCTTCACCTTCTTTTAGTTTGTGAATTCTTGTAGTTGGTTCACCTTCACATGCAATTGATCGAACAGTTGGTCTACCTTCCCCATTCTCCATTTCCAAAGTAATCTTCTTTGTGGTAGTAACTAATGGTGCATTAGTTGAATTATTGGGGTCTTGATTGCTAAAGGGCAATGACATACCTGAATTCCTCGATCTCCTTGCAAATTCGATAGCCATTTCTCGTAATTTGGCTAGACCCATTCCTTGACCCATGGTGGAAGGATGAAAAAGTAGAACACATTCGACAAATTTTCCTCTTTGAGTCCCCTTATGAAGATATTCAACAAATTTTCTTCCACTTAACAATGGGTTCTATCAGTCAGTTCTTTCAAGTTAACGCAATATTCTTGGACGGTGGTCGTCGTCGCCGGTGGTGGCGGTCTTCGTCGCCATCGTCTCACACCCTCTGTGTTCACTGTATCCAAAGATAGGAACGGGGTGAAAGTAAAATGTGGAATTTGGGGGTTATTGTTATTTTCCACGTCATGACACAGGTTGAACCTGTGTCATGCCCCCTAAAATGACGTCGGTTAATAATAACATCTTAGTTGAATAATATAAGGTCGATTTCTACTTTTATCGATCATTATTTAATGATCTGTGACATTCTTTTAATAGAAATTATTAAAACGCAAATGATGTATGAATATCTCGTAAATAAAATACATTTTAGTACTTAATCCGAGTGAATTTTTATTTCTTAAAATAGATTTAGATACATTGAATCATATCTCATTTCATATCAACAATTCTTAGAAGAGTTTAAGTACATTTTCTATCTATCTCATTGATATTTTAATAATCTGAGACATTCATATTGTAGAACACAAAAAAATACAAATCATGTAAAAATTTCATATTAATTGAAAATGAATTAGTACCTAATCTTAATGAATTTGTGTTCGTTAACATAGGTTTGGATGTACCGAATCAAAACCATTATAACCGGTTTCAACGTAATGCCTTTCCTGTCCGGTTTGACAGTTTGACACCGGTGGAACTGAACAAGTTATCCAGCGCGCCAAACATGACCGTCTCCGCGGCCGCCATCGACGGTTGCGGCGGAATGCAGTGCATCGCCGCTACCCGAGGAAAGGGAATTGGTCTACTCATTAAGGACGGACTCACACGCTTCGACAACTTACTCGCCTATGGCTAATTTTTGTCCATTTCTTCTGCGTCTGTTGATCGATGATGCTGAAGCGGATTTCACTTCAACGGGAACTGGTAGATTTCCACTGGCCTCCTCACCCAGCCCAGACCGCTCAAGTATCTTCCCTTGGAACTGCCGTGACGACTCGTGAAAATCGCCAGTAAGCTTCGAATGCTCCATGAACCGTTTATACGGGTCTGGGTCGGCACCGTTGCGATTATATATATGCAAATTCGTTGATTTGGATTGCAGAAGAAAATTGAAGAAGATGGAAGGCTTCTCCCTGAGTAATTGTGATCTTAATTCTTTGAGTCATTCCTTTATGAAAGGCTACTTGGATGATAACAAATGCAAGTGAAATAGACAATGATAAAGCCAGAAAGTGAAAACAAAGATATATATCAAAATCGAAACAGGCTTACAGATCGGTGCAAGAGAGAGAGAGAGAGAGATATACCTGGTCGGAGCAGCAGCGCCGGCGAGTGGTCGGAGAAGAAGCCCCTCATTGCTCAACCCACCCCATTAACCAAGCGAGCTTTAAATGCGTGACCGTCGACGTCGGTTCGAAGGACCTCGCGTGTCCGAAGTGCGACAATTTAACCCAGTTGACGCCTTTTTTAAAAACGTGAAAATTATTGATTTTCTATTTTCCCAAAAATAGAGAATTATGTGATGAGGACAACAAGAAGTAATAATTAAAAGGCTCGATGGCAAAATTTGGTAATTGCAACAATCTTAATCAAAGGGCAGCATGAGTCATTCAAAGATTAAGTTGTTCAAGAGTCATCCATAGTAGTTAGTAGTTTAAAGGTTATTATGATAGTTGGAAGGTTAAGGGTCATTATGAATTTAGTATTTGTATTAATATTCATCCAGATACATTAAACACATTATGTTACTTCATTACATGTAGTCTTGATTAGATTCTATGTACGCATTAATATTTAGTTTTATTTAATATCTTATTTAATGTGTTCATTGATTAGGTTCATGTCATTTAGACTTCCATGAATTTGAAAGGCCATTGTTTAGCCTAGAAAGATGGATGGAATCTTTCATATTTGAATAGTGAGTAATGAATTGAGTTTACAAAGCTAAGGCCTTTGTAAGTAGAATTTAGGTTACGGTCAAAAACTGCATTACCCTTGCGAGGGTGAAGCACCTCTCTCTCTCTCTCTCTCTCTCTCTCTCTCTCTCCCCTTCTTCTTCTTCTTCTTCTTCTTCTTCTTCTTCTTCTTTGCGCACTTACCCCTATTATTATTCTTACTAGCGAATAACCCGTGCCTGAAAGCACTCCACCGAATGAAATTTGATTATGAAATACTTGAATGACATTCCAATTCCATGAAGTTGCAGTTCCAAGCTAATATAATCGTCCACCTAACCATAAACATAATCCCATTTAGCAAGTGAATATGAGAAAATAAAATAGAATTATACCATTAATACAATAAAGAATATGTGTCTATTAAAGCCTCAAAAGTTCTTATCAGATATAGTGTATGAAAACATAAAAAGGCATTGATTCTATTAGATTGAGTCCATTCATTACCCATGTATAAAGGCACTAAGCATATGAATTGGTTGAACAATCTAAAACAACTATTTTGCCCTGCACCAAAGATCACTTCTCAAATTAAATCTCATAGATTTGATTTATCAATCAAGGTTAAGTAGTACAAAAAAAAAGTAAGAAACATACGGCAAAAAAAAGCTATATCATTGATTAAAGTACTTCCCAATGTAATTCAAGACTAATGTAAAATAACCACACTATCTAACAATCCATGCCTATTGAATCCAACCTTATTTGCTTGAACAAATAAACTTGTTGCACAATCTATAAAAGCAATAGCAAACAAGAAACCAAAGATCCTTACACAAATTAACTGTCACAAACTTAATTGACCAATAAAGTTTGGAAATTGATATTCGCACTCCCAATTTTGATGCAGGGGCTCCAAGTTAAAGTAGTTTTCCAAAAATACCATTTTGCAAGTTCCATGATTACTTTAGGCACTCCAAAAAACCTTTATTGTTCTCATTTATTTCAAGCACTCCAAAATAGCAAATAGTTTTTTTTATTATCAGAAAAAAAAAAAAACACATAATTGTTCAACTCCTTTTATTGCACGCCATTGAATTGCATACTTTCATATGTAATGTTTCTTTGGTAAAGTCTTTATGTTATTGCCTCCATGTTTTGCACAGGACAACCTAGACAAGTGGCCTTCGGCTTATGATTGTAGAACCATCCTTTTGTCTATGCAATGTCTCTTGAGAGTTATGTTACTTTTTCTCTTAAGAGTTCTCTAACTTTAGTGATGTGTGCTTTGTTTATCTCACTATCAGTTTTAAAATGTAGATTTGCAGTTGCTACGGAGATTTTGAGAGAAAAATGGTAGATAATGAGTACAAAAATATAAAGATCTTGCGTCACAACTATTATGAAGATTTTGCAGCATCAAAATTTTTAATTGTGTGTTGTTTATTTTAGAGAATTCTAGCAATGTTTAGTGGTTTTTTTTGTTTTTTTTATGCAAAGTGGCATGAAACAATCTGATATAGATGCATGTTTAATGTTCGAAACCTAATGTTTTATGTTGTGGATGTTTATTGTTTGGAACGTAATGTTAATGTTTAGAACCTCATGTTTATGTTTGGTTTTGGTTAATTTTTCCGTTCGGATTTCCTTAGTAAATGAGGAGATAATTTGGGGTGGAGTGTCTCCGGTAATTTTTATATCTTAAAAAGGGTAATTTTGTAATTTCATTAAATATTGGAGTGTCTAGATAAAATAAAAAAAAGGATAATCGCTCACGGTGGGAATGTGAGAAAAATAGATGGCAGAATTAATTTTGGTTACGTGATTGAAGCCTTCCTTTTCAATTGTGGTTGTTACGTGATTAAAGAGAGAGTGGAAACTTGGGTCCCCAAATCAGTAATCTTGAGTAAGGACAGGGGGAGAGAGAGAGAGTATCAAAATAGGCAACATTTTTGGGTTCCTAAGTATGGCTGACCATTTAAGCAGCGAAATTTGAGCCCGAAAATGTATCTTGGTCATCCATTAAATCCAAGAGCTGAAAATATAAGAGATTCAAAAAACTGAACCCTTTTATAATATACATTTTTCACCAAAAACCACCATGATTCATATCGTAAGCAGTAATACTTGGCATTCAAAAAAACCGTCCTACATCATCATTAAGCGATAACTCTCCTTCCCAATTTGGTCTCTTATCCTCAACTCGAAAGGGTGGTGGAACGAGTAACCAAGAGTCACTTCTTCCACCACAATATCAAGGTATTAGGATTGAAGTAAGACTCACGGTGAGTCTCACAAACTAGACAACTAGGTAATCCAATTAGTAAGTGTACGTGAAAGGAAACTTTCTTTCTCTCTCTCTCTCTCTAAACTTTTCACAGATCTAATACTTTTGGGGAGGGGAGGTGGCAGCTCCCCCCTCCTCTCCCCCCCGGTCCTCTTCCTCCTCTTCCATTTCCATCTCCTCTATTTCATTTCTCCCCTCCTCTCGCCTCTGTTTTCCATCGTCTTTTCCACTCGTTTTTCCGGCTGTGATGGTGCCCTCTCCTTTCAGATCTCAGTGGG
The DNA here is from genome assembly GCA_022606695.1 of Vaccinium macrocarpon. NCBI lineage: Eukaryota > Viridiplantae > Streptophyta > Magnoliopsida > Ericales > Ericaceae > Vaccinium > Vaccinium macrocarpon. Next base: position 5,153,283 of record CM040176.1, on the reverse strand, counting down.
TTTTTTGGTGGCTGATGGAGGTGTTGTCGATGGTGGGTTATGGAGTTTTGGAGCAGAGTTTTACCTCGGATCTCCTTCTCTGTTTTTCGCCTGATCTTTTTGTTGGATCTCTCTCTCTCTCTCTCTCTCTCTCTCTCTCTCTCTCTCTCGTCTAGCTGTTACAGGTCTGATGTAAGAAGGGCGGCAAATGAGGTAGTGTTTTGAGGGGATTTTGATGCACTCCTAGTGGTTTTTACCTTGGGTTTGAGAGGAAACAGCGAAGGAGTATGGCGGCACGTGGGAGAATGGAGGCATCGAAAGAGTATGGTGGTTGTGGCGATGACATCAGGTTCAGGGTTTGTGGGGGTGGTGTTAGGTGTGGGCTGGTCCAATTGCATATGGGCTCTGCTCAACCATGTTGCAATTGGTTTAGTTGGCTTTGGAGTGTTCTTGGGGTTTTGGTTTCAAACATTAGGAGTAGTTTGGGCTTGGCCCGTTGGTTATTTGGATGCCCGGTTGGTATCTTGCCAATCGGTGTTTTTAATTGTATTATCTTATTAAAATTGGAGTTAGGGGACAGTTTAGGCTTCCGTGAGCTCTAGAAGTAAGAGGGTTCTGGTCCCTTCGAGATTACCTCAATGCAAGGTCTTTTCTGTTGTGCGAATTTCATATTTTGCCTTTTATGGAGATGAAATTTTCTTTGCCGATCAAAAAAAAATATCAAGGTATTAGACTCTATTTTTGTACATCTTTCTCAAAACGAATTATAGTGCAGAGGCGCACTACAGCACCCCCGACTCCTGTGATATCATTGAAATTTTCTATCATGTAATTACAATCCAGTGTAACTCGTTTCGTCATTGAGGCCCCGAGGAAGCCAAAAAAATTCAACAAATCTCAGGCATGCAATTACCAGACCTCATAGTTAAGCATATCATTCAACTCAATTCTCATTTATCAAACTCAAATGAATTAATAAAAGTTGCCCATTGTATTCTAACAAAAGTTGGTCCCTATCATCACTACCAACCACAGGTTAGAGAACACATTAGTTACTCTTGGAAACCAACTTTCTTTTGAGAAATTCCAAACACAGCATGACTCCCCCCCGGTGCCTGAATAACTCCTGCCATTGCTAATAACAAGTCCTAAGCAAAGTTTGCTGGAGGACATCTTTTTCATTTAAATTCGCATCCTGGTAACACAAACTTGACCTTCTTCAATTTGAGAAAAATTGGTACACGACTAAGTTAACATATTGCTCTAAATCTCACTCAGTATCTTTTAAGAAGGCTATATGACGGCAAATCTTCAAGCCGTTTTATGCCATCCTGCAGAAGCTCCGTTTCCAGCTGACGTCGAGTAGCTTTCATCACCGCCTACAAGAAAATATGAGAGAATGGAGGTGAGATGAAAATAACACATCATCAAAATAAGGCTAAGACAAGGCAAGGGGGGACTGGACGGATGAGAACTAACGACTAGGATTTTTCACTCTGAGGTATTTGTCCCTATCTGTATCATAGGCATTCTGGTAACTGGCTCTTTCAAAAGCATTAAGCGACATTCATTTCTATATAGATACTCTTCCAGCAAAAAGGTATATCACAAGTGTGAAATTAACCAATAAAGGAACGTTTTATGATATGTCCCACTTGTAACGTGCAAATCTCAATACAAATCCTAGCCCGTTAGGTATTATGAGGTAAATGCGGATCAAATCTGTACACAAAATGCTTTGGCATTCTTCTGACCACAGGTCAAAACTTGATGTGCAAAGCAGAACACATCACCAATTGTGCCTCAAATCACGTGAAACAGTTCGGGGAGACTCTTACCAGGGGACCATTATGTGGCTCCTAACGCAAGTAATTGTATAGCATGCACGCTAAATGCCAAAAAATTCCATGAATGCAGGGATAGACGGAAGAATTCAAATGCAGTAGCTTTTTCCTTATCCCTACTGCTACATTTCTAATAAAAATCGACTCATACATTGAAGTCCATATACGACGCATGCATGGCGAGCCATTGATGATCCATCAACTTGAACGTTATGCAATAGAGAAGGTCGAATGCTGATTCATCTTCTGCACAAGAGGGAAGAGGGGGATTTAATTACAACCAGAAAGGGTCAACAAAAAAGAACCTTTTTTTTTGCATAGAACAGATCACTCCTTAAATGAAATTCATTCAGCGCCATATATTTGTATTCAGGGCACAAATTTGGAACCACCTTGATAAGCAGATGCTCCACACTGGCAGCAATATTTTATTTTATATTTTCAATTTTCCCTTTTTTTCAATAACAATTCAACGAATAGAAACCATTTTATAATCAGGACTTGGCCTACCTGCAAGAAACTTCAAAAAAGTTGCTCCTAGCAATGACCGTGGTTTTACTGCAGAGTTGAAAAACAGAATTAGAATATGAATTGCATTAAAGCGAATCAGTTACCTAGTAGAATATTTGACAGATATCTATAAAATTGTTAACTATGTTGAAGTTGGAGCCGAATCAATTCCCGCACTTTGATCATCTTATGATTTAAGACCAATGTTTTACGACTTGAGAGGGACAAGAAACCATAATTTGCCTGTGCCAAGAAGGAGGAGTCATACTATCAACTTTCTCTTCTAGCCCCCTCTTGCAATGGTGTTTTCACCATCAACATGATAAAATTTTACAACATATATATCCTTCATTTTTTCTAATCCAAAGGTAGCCTTACTTCAAGGCAACACCGTACATATAAACGCAACAAAAGTATGCACTGCACTGTTTCAATTAAATTTAAATAAACACCTTCGAACTTATATTATGCCATTAAATCTCTCCCAAACTCGAATGAGCTGCTTTCTCAAAAAAAAACACCAAAGGGACAACAACTAGGAGCAATAAAGCAAACAAAAACCATAATTCACAGCAGTTTGTAAAGAGTGTAGGAAAAAGCATTACCCGTGATTTCATCCACCATTATATCAAAGCATCCTATGTTGTCTAGTTAAAAACTAAAAAATATTATTAAAAAATGTACAGAAGAAGAGAATAGAGAGAAACAAGAAAACCTGCTTCAAGATCAAGCATCTGAATAAGCATGAATGTGATGTTCACACCAGCGACAGCAAACGGATATTCCCACATGGCCCTGTCACCATCCTGCTTTAGGAGAAGATCCCGAAATGACTTCTGCAGAAATTATGTGACAAGACGTTACATTGTAACACGAATTCCAAAAAGGGAAAGAATAAAATGGAACTAGGCCAGGTTTAGACTATGCAGTGGTATGCTTGATTAAAACTGCACAACTAATGCTAGATATGAAGTTAGAAAAGTCATTCAACTAAGCAGCACTGGATAAAGAGAAGTCCATTATTTCTGTCTCAGCATGAGGAAACTCAAAGCAAAAGACACATCTCCGACGGATGCTCAGCAAACCATAATATAGAGCAGCACTTAAAAGAAATGGGAAGAGAGGGAGTGATGAAGAATATTAAGTGGATTACTGGGCATACCGGGAAATTCCTACCAAAGTACAACAAGTTCTCCAACGATATAAATCCACCACCCCTACAAGAGAAATCCAATGTCAAAAACAGCCACAGAGAGAGAGAGAGAGTCTACACGTAAGAAACATACGAACAATAAGTACAACAGACAGCAAGCTCAAAAAAGCCATGAGTAAAACAAAGGAAATTCTGCTGTACCTGAAGTCTGTGGATGGATCTTTTCCTTGCCAACCCATTTCCTTCCACTGTTCAGATACCAAACCACAGAGTTCTTCTCCGGGAAAGGCAGCATCCCACAATGCCCTCAAAGCTTCCTAAAACCGCATAACAGCAGTAAAAATTCAACATAGATCGTCACTCTCTGAGTTCCAAGAAAAACAACTGAACTCACTACATTAACTGACCTCCCAAAACAATGAAAAACATGAAAGCATGCACATAAAATAGTCATTTCAGAAAAAGTCATTGAATCTTGAGGAAGAAGAGCACCTGATGTTCTGGACTTGAACTATCATAGACAACATCTATACGGTTCTGTAGCCTTTGCAAGCATTCCTCCTAACCATATCAAAATGAGAGAAGATAGTTGGCAGTAGTGGGTTATCCTTCAGTCATTAAAATTGGTCCATAAAAGGGTTGGGAGAGAAATGTGAGACAGAGAGAGGATCATGATTGCTAAAACAAGCATAGGCACAATATTTCTATATCCCATTCTTAGTGATTCTGATTGGTCCTTAATATTGCCTTTGTAATTCATTCATAAAAAATATGTGGGCAACTTTGAATATGAGTTTTGCAAGGAAACAATAAATCATTCCAGAAATGTTACAGCTACTACAGATCTGATTTGGCAAACATCTGCCATCTGATTGTTCGACTGATCCGTTTTCATTCTATTACTGGCCAATCATTAAACTATCACGTCTTTAACATCTAAAATTCACTTAACTCTACCATTTGCAGTTCTTCCTTAATTGGTTTTTTGTACTTACACTCTGTTCTTCAGTCAGTATACAGTGATTCATTAACTTTCTTGATATTTAAAATCTTCAACCTTTTGGCCACAATTTTTTTTGGAGCTTAGGATTGGAGAGAAAACAGGGATAAGAACTAATGCAGGATGAACATTTCTTTACACCGTGGGACACCACATGGTGATAAGAGATGGCCAGATGGATTTATTATAGAGTATAGACCATGATTAAGAACAAGATTATATTTTCAGGGTTATGTTGGCGGTTCGGTGGAATAGGAAAACAATTCACACAGGGGACTATTTATCTGTGGGCAGGCAGAATTGGATACATTACCCCATTATTTCGTGGGATTAATAGCCCATCCTAACTATTAATACCCCCATGAGACAAACCAACTTTGGGAACAGGAGACAAAAACCAATCCAGTCCCTTGAATGTTTATTACCTGGACAGGGGTCAAATCAAATGATGGACGAGCATCATCGCCCTCTCTACTTTGGACACAAACACAAGAAAGACCTTTGCCAAGCCATGCTGCTGATCCTGCTACAACCTCAGCTGTAATAAAACAAAGACATTGCCATATGAAATAAAGTCACCCCTTCAAATAACAGCATGTATAACAAGGGAGATAGTATTAACCAGGTCATCTTTGTCCAAAGGTTCCTGATCAATTATGTAACTGGGGTACATACAAGTATAAACAACCATACATAAGGTTCAGAAACTGTGATCAGAATGAACCCTAGGTTTGACTGTTGGACTGCCATTCGTTACACATATGACATAAAAAAGAGCTTAAAATAAAAAAGAGCTAAAAGAGGAAATATGTTAAGAAAACTCAAAACTCTATTTACGTTCTATGAGATGAGCAAATGATGAGTATACAAAATATATTATCCACTACTTGCGTGAGTTCATTTCTAACTCTCTGTTATTATACTATTAGCATTTAGCACGTAGACAAGGCAAAGTCAAACACAAAGCACTACTAAAACAGATTTTTTGTGCCACTGCCCGAACTATCCCGATAGAATGGAGGAATAGAGATCAAAGTCAAAAAAGGGGAGGCCCAATTACACGATATGCTGAACAAACAAAACCAGCTTAAAGCATCACAACTCAATTCCCCAACATTCAACACAAAAGAGTTAAGCTGTTTGAACAATTATTCTAATCCACATATGTACTTTATACGAATCAAAAAAACAAGAAGACAGAATTCGAGGAGACAAAAAAAAGTAGCTGCAACCAGCTTACTCACCACAGAAGTCAATGCAAGTAGGCATGAATCTTAATATGACCTAATTTTCAATCCACAGATCCGAACTTCTACATACCACTCCTGACAAGCACGTAGACGAAAACGAAGAAATAATAAAGAGAGACAGACAGAGAGTTGCCAAATTGCGCATAAGAAAAAAAACGAGTTCACGTAGCATACCAGAAGAAGTTGAATGGCCTCGGTTAATATCTTGCGAAATCCTCCTAACAGCCACAAATGATCCACCTCGATCGTCCATCTATACCGCACGGAAATCTAAACAGCCATTGACAGAAACTAACACAACCACGCTCCGATTCGAAAACGCAGACAATGGACAAATGAATCCAATTATTGTGCTCCTCGGAACCGAATATGGCCAAAATGAATCCAATTATAGTGCTTCTCGGAACCGAATGTAACAGGAATGAATCGAAAGAATGAAGAAATGGATCAAAAGTAGGGCTGGAAAGGCGGTGTCCTGAAAAGAAATACAGTAGTAGTTCTTGAAACGGAAGAAGCTGTTCTTGAAGAGAACGTGCGGTTTCTTAGCAGAGGGAAAAAAGGTAGGGTTTCGAGATCTGCTACAATATCAACGCCGCCGCCGCGGTTGGATTCTCTCTCTACTTCTTCCTCTCTCTCCTTGCGTGTGCGTGCGTAAATTTCTCTTTCTCAAATTTTTGTAATCTGTTGGATTTTCTTCTTCTGTGGGAGTGGAATATATATATATATGTTCGTTGGAGTGTTTGTTTGGACGGGGAGGGATAAATAAGAGGGGAGAGGGAGAGGCCGGGGATTTATTTTTCGAAAATGTTAGGATGTATCAAAAAAAAAACCCGAATCGGTTCAGAAAATAGAAATCAATGATTCAGATTCATTGATTTTTTTTTTAAAAAAAAAACAATTCGGGAAAACTTTTCATATATGTTACTACTCTTTTTTTTTAATGTGATTCGAATTGGATTTTGGGAGATTAGGAATTTCTGTTAATTATTTAGGAATTTCTATTAAATAATTAACAGAAATTTGAAACGTATTTTTATTACTTTTCCTTAATGAGTGAAAAGTTTTACAATCTAGATTTCATTGCTTTGTGTTTGTAATCAAACGCATGCACAAATAAAAGCCCCTTATAGTTCTCTTGAAGCCGAGAACTATTAGTTCTTTCAAAAATTATCATCATTCTATTATCTGAGCCATTTGGAGACCTTTTGGGGGCGCACTTTGATTATTGATTATTGAGATTGTTTATTTTCTAAATTTCGTCAAGATTACCAGTAAATCCAAAAGCATTTAGTATCTCACGACCCGAATTCTAGAATTGGTCGAGTCATTGTGACCAACGAACGAGTACTACTGCTCATCGAAGTCTCTTTCTTAAAAATAAATTTGAAGAGCTTGATTTAAAATTAAAAAAAAAAAAACATAACTAAACCACTTTGGAACTTTTTATTACAAAGCTGAAGTGCATTTTACAAAACTGTACTTCTTTTTACAATTTTTGCACAAAAACACCATTCATCTCCCATGGCAGCAACAGCTCCATTTCTATTCCTCTGTATCTTTGGGAAAATATTAATATTCATAAGCCGATTGCTCGTGTGAGATACAAATACTAGAGTTACCTGGTTTTAGGAGATAAATCATGACATAAATGCTTGCATAAAATCTGAATCAAATCATATGATGTACAGTACGGTCCAACAGTTTAAACTTTTTGTAAGGGAGCGAGCCCTCTATATGTGTAAAATGATCAAGTATTCTTTATGTCCTAGTAACTCCGTTCTGTGTTATGGTATCTTTTAGACCGTCCCCCAAACTCGGGACAACTATCTTGACCCATCAGTAGGCCATCAACTTTGTCTAGCCAGCTCTATACAATTCTAAGTTTTTAAATCTATAAACAGTATCACCTTTGTCTGACGTTATGTTAGTCATTTAACATGAAGCTTTCTTGTATATCTTTTCTCATGGCATAACTTAAATAGTACAGTATTTCATAATCTTTTTCTAAACATATACACATGCTAAATTCATATGTAAAGAAAAATCATACTATGAGTATCCGTGTCATTTTGAAAGCTTAACGGAGACTTAACTTGAATCCTTGTTAAACCTTCGACGACGTAACGGTGGCTCAACGACAAAAGATGATAAAGCACGGCTTGAGAAGTACTCCCTTTTCCCTTATTTTTTTCCCCTCCATCCCGAATTTATTGTCCATTTACGAGTATGCATGCCATTTTTTAATTGTTTATATCTTTCAATATATAATATTTTTTACAATTTTAAATATTTTGTTTTATAGTACCCATCGAGAACTATCAAACGAGATACTTATTGAATATATATAACATTATATAAACATTAGAAAATATAACTAATTTTTTTTAAGTATTATAAATAGTAAAAGTGGACAACAAATATGGAATGGATGAAGTACTATTTGTAGTTGCTCCTATAGTGGATGTCCTATTTATAGTCTTTCCAATTTTGCCTAACTTTGACACCTCATTTACAAAGGTGTTATAAAAGCATGATGTGTCATTTCCTTGGCTAAGCTAATAAAGTGATATGGCTAAGCTAAAAATACGTAAGTGGCAAACCTATACTTCGGTTGGCTGATGCCTTATTACATCATAGCTACGTTTCCTCTTTCTTTTCTTTTTTTTTACGCACCGTAAAAATGTTCCAGTTTTTGTTTCCAAAAACTAAAACTAAAAATACCTCCCATAAATTTTAACAAGCCGGTCTAAACCGTGTCTTTAAATTTTAGTAATACATTTTATCGAGTTGTGTATGAATTTTAGATCATGATTTTAAAATGTATTTATTCAGAATTTTGTTTTCAACCCAGTGTCACATCATCATTTTTTCATTGTGTTTTGAAAACATAAGAAATCATATATACATACATAACATAAATATAAACATAACCCATTTAGTCCCCAATAATTTGGGGTATGGGCGGGGAATGTATAAGAAACAGACCTAACCTTTTGGTAATAAATGCACAAAGTGACTGTTCCTAAAATACCACTGAAACAGATGGATTGGAGATAGACCTAACATTTGACAATAAATACACAAAATGACTGCTCACAGAATGCCACTGAAACAATGGTTCCCTTATACCGTATCATTTGTTGCGGAACCATGTCCTCAAATTAAAGCCAAAAAGTATCAAAGAGGACAAACTCAAGAATCATTTTGATTTGTGTAAACGTAACACTAAAGGCCAACAAAGTACTCAACGGTTAACAGGACGGTTTAGTCAAAAGAAGCTACACCTTGTAATTTATATTTTCCCGGCTTCACACTACCTTGAGAGGCGGTGCAGCCTGCAAAACTCTACGCCGGCAAAACCTCGCCGGCAGCACGACCGATTTTTTTTCTTCTGGATTACGACTTTGTACTCATCCAAAGAAAGCAGGCCTTTGACTTTGTTGTCTTAATCAAGGTTCTAAAACTTGTTAGGCACTCCCACGGCTATCGGACACCTTCTAGTTTTTAGGGCTGAGTACTCGATGCTTAGTTGGACAACTAGTCGGTCTAGTCAAGCTAGTCGGTGAGGAACCTTCTAACGCTTTGGCGGCGAGTACTCGGCCTTCAAAACCTTTTTTTAAAACACTGGTCTTAATAAATTATTGAGATAGATCTGTTTTGGTCACATAGTTATCGATATATGATCTACCTGAATTTTCACAAGATAGATATGCTCCGACCACTAAAATTGCTTGATAAAAAACGTTTGCAGAATCTTTCGTCAATATATAAATTGAAAATGATTTTTCAGTGATAGAGACATTTAAAACATCGTCACACCAATAACGGAATTTATTAATTTTAATAACAACCCTATGATTGTGTAGAATTGGGGATATCTTGAATACATCAGCTGGTATAACTAATTAATGCATTGTTTTTTTAAAAAAAAATTGACGTGAACTTGTTCGTGAGGAAACTGGCCAACATGTGGCACCTAGTTATGCCACTTGACCAAAAATAAATTTATTTAAATGGATTTTATATATCATTCTCTGGCGAACTATTTTCAATTTTTGATTCATTTACGTTTTATGTTTTCTTTTATATCTCGTCAAACAAAAAATGTAAAAGATAGAGAAAAATTCACTGAGTACAAAAAAAATTTAAGAGTTGACGATTTGTAGACATTCTAAGTAAAAAAAGCTAAACAAACAATTACCTACAATTCTATCGCAACGACTTCATACAAATTATAATAGAATTGGGGGACTCTACTGTCCTTTGAGGTCGGCTCCACTGCTGACCAAATCTAGCGATCCGTTTTGTGCATTAACGGCTTAGATTTCACCTCTCGATCAAAAGCATATCTGAACCGTCTATTATTTGATGCAATTTGAGCTGTTAATGTGTGAAACGGACAGCGCGAATTAATGTTGACAGAGCCGGTCGACCCCATAAACAGCAGCCCGAGTCCATTATAATAATAATAGCTCATGACTTGCCCGAACTTCTTCCCGTAGTAGCCTAAAATAACGCAAGTTACATCTAAAGGAAATCCTACCAAATGACAGAAATGAGTCATTAAGTCAAATTGTCCTATTAAAGGAGAAAAACATTTATGCTAACGGGTGTCATAGTGCACCCATTAAGAGTACAAAAAGTACACTTTAAAAACACACTTGTACGTCAAAGTACACTCATGATGTACTTTAAAGTACAAATGTACTTTTAAGACGTATTTTTTTACACTCTTAACGGGTGCACGCACCCGTTAGCATTTCCCTTCAAGAAATGCATTAAATCAAGTTCTTTGAACAACTTTGTCAAAAAATAAAATAAAATTGGCATTAAATCAAGTTTTTTTCAGTACAAGTTTGTCTGGTGACAAGTAAAAAATCATTAAAGGAAAATTATATTTGAAAAAGAAGGTATCTCAAAGTGAATCTCATTTCATGAAAACCTTGACATAAAAATCAGAATCTAATGTTCAATTTATGGACAATTAACACTCTTATTTAATGATCTTGGAGCACTACGTGGTATTAGCCCGAAACCCTTTTTCGCCACATATTTTTGTGAGATTCATTTACATAGTATTTGACCTTATAAAAATATGTGATAGATAAGAGTGTTAGGTACAACATATTCTTTTTCAATTTTTAGTCTCTCTTTATGCTCTATGCATGTCGAAAACAAATGGAAGAAGGAAAACAAAATACTAGAGTTGGTAAATCTCCATTTAGAAAACATATAGTCAATTAAGGTTGGTGCCTGTCAGTTGTGCAAATCGAACAGAATTTGATGATGATTACAAAAATGGAACTAGCATAATTGATTAAAAAAAAAAGAGTTGGAAATCAACGCTTCTATACGTCGAGATGGGGAGCGTACAAATAATACCAACGGGCTTAGGGACTCACTTTTGGAATCCACGTGAATGATCTAATCCATTCATTCATCTTAAAACTATTTTTTAAGTGACCTTGCAAAAAAATCAGCTCAATTCAACTTCCATAAGTGATCGATCCAAGAACCCCCCATTTCATTCAAAAAACGAGGAATGGGAAGTTTTCAGATCAATCACTGACGAATATCGGATTGAGATAATTTCAAATGGGGCAACTTGAAAATTTACTTTAAAATGAATGAGGAATAACTCGGATCTTTTTTATGAGACCCTCAAGTGGGTCCTCGAACCCGTCGGTAACATCTGTATGCTCTTCCCATCTGTACGATTTTCAGTTAGAAAGACCATTCGAATTCCACTGACAATTTGGTAGTGGTAGACCGGTAGTAGAAGTGGATGGCCAAACAGAAGTGGACGATGTTGATGGGAAGTGTTCATTTTAAGTTGGACCCCACACAATATATACTTTTTCATGGAGTAGGTCGGTTTATGAACAGGATGATGGCCCCACTCACGCATGGATCTGCCAAGAAAGTTGATAGCTCTAGGCTTTTTTTTCCTTTCCTATAACGACTCTACTAACGATGGCAACGGGTCGGATCGGAGTTGAATTTTTTCTCCCCTATACCCGTCTCGTTCCCTTTGGAGGCAGACTCGGAGTGGGGCAAAATCGGAGGTGTATCGGGTTCGAGGATAAATCGGATCCTCATTTATAGTATAAATTTTTGATAACTTTATTCTTTAAAATGTTTTGACAAAAAAACAAGATATTGATAAATAATGATAGTTAAAAAAATATCACAACTAAATAAAGACACAAAATAGTGATTTATTATCAGGTATTTTGTTCTTACAATACGAAACTAACGAAATGTATGTAGATATATGCATATAAAAAAATTAGCAATAACTATAATCGGAGTCGGATTGGGTTAAAACGGACGAAGGGAAGCAAATACTACCCCACCCCATTTGCTTATCGGATCGGGAATTACCTGCTTAGATCGGGGCGGGAAGGTCGGAGGCGAGAACGAAGCGGAGGTAATTGTTATCCCTAGGTCTCTGCCTGTGCCCATAAGAAATCGTTGCCACTACGGGCACCACCCATTAATAGCGATGAAACTCTGGATTTTACTACCCCTCAGTTCCACTTACCGACATTTTTAATATTTTTAATTTATTTTTTATTTTTTGCTAAAAAGTCTCAAAGATAAATAAATAAATAAAACACCGCATATATCATTCTCTAAAAGGTCTTGTTAACCTCTACCCAATAAATAGATCGATAGATATGTAAAGACAAATAAGTTCAAATTTTAATATACATTTCACGAATATCATTATACTTTTCTCGGATATCGATACATCTTTTACACATTATCCTTTGCCTATTGAGTGGAGGTTAACATTTTCTTTCTCTAAATAGGATCACTACCATTTTTTTGCTTATCAATAATTATTTAAGGGTAAATTTTATTGACGTCCCCTGAGGTTATGCAAGGACCTCTTCAATTTTTTTTCTGAAATATCGTTAACCTCCATTGATATTAGTAAAACTATTATCAATATTCCCATTTTGTTAACTTTCCATCCAAAAATATTAATTTGCCTTTTAAATGACAAAAATGCCCTCTCTTTTTATCACAACTTTAACAATTTTTATCACACTTTCCCATTTTTTCATTAGTAAAATACTATGTAGTATTTTAAAAAATAATCAGTTTTTTTTTCTCATCGAATACTCACACATGCCCGTTCCTGTGCATGTACCTGAAGGCACGACTACAAAAATCAACACACACAAATCAATACTTGACTTCCGTGTAATATCTAAACCCATGTCCAATGATTTCAACTCTGCGGGGCAAAAAAAAACAGAGAGAGAGAGAGAGAGAGAGAGAGAGAGAGAGAGCGAATTTGTGGTAAAGTGTACAAAGAGCATAAGAATATGATAAAAAAAAAAAAGTGTAAGAATATCCCATTGCCCGTGCCTGAAGGCACTTGATTACAAATGACGACTTCACATATAAAATAAATAAATAAATAAGCATCAAATATTTATTCATTAATTCGTGATAATTGCAATATTATCATCTAGTTGATAAATACAACTTAAATAACTCAAAGAAAGCTTTTCGCTACTATTTGATGATGGATCTTGAACTTACCGACTTTGATTGTTCAAAATTTCATTTCAAGCTCAAATCAGTAGAAAAAGCCCTGCATATTTCTAGTGTGAGAATTAGCTAGATGGGACTATTTTTGTTCTATACCCATAATAAGCTTGGGAACGCTAGCAAATTCTATTTATACGCAATTTAGGCAAAAGAAAATTAAAGATGCTTCAATGACAGAAATAAGAGACACCAACTTTATATATTACTAGATTAGAGTAGCACATTACCCATCCAAAAAGCACATTTGGTTCGATCCTCGAACCAAATGTTGCCAACAAAAACAAAACCAACTCCTCTCAAACTCTGCCTTTATCAATATGTACAATGGAGATTCACAAATTGTCCATCGATCCTATTTCGATAGTTCAATTTAGAAAACACAAGAAGCGCAGTAGAGTACGTCATTCAGATCAATTCAACCTAAGCAACATGAGGAAGAAAAAACTATAGAATAGCATAATGCTACAAAATAAATAAATAAATAACAAATAATGAAAGTTTCCTTCAATTTCAAAGTAACGAAAACACATGCAAAAATTAATTTTGTGCCATTTCTATCACACAATTGCTTTCAAATTGACTATATATATACTTTGATAGCTCCATAGTTCTTGCCAAGCTCAACTCATGTATATATACTTTGATGCTTTCAAAGTTAACTATATATATACTTTGATATATGGTGGGTTCTGGAGAGGAAGGGAGTGACTAGAGGCTATATTGATGTGGTCAAAGACATGTATGAAGGTGCAGTCACTGCCATTAGATCACCAGGAGGAGAAACGAGTGAATTTTCCATCATAGTAGGATTGCACCAAGGGTTAGCCTTGAGCCCATACCTTTTCGCATTAGTTATGGATGAATTGACTAGGCATATTCAGGAGGATATCCCATGGTGTATGTTGTTTGCAGATGATATTGTCCTTGTAGATGAAACGGCTAGTGGTGTTAATACTAAATTAGAAATTTGGCGGGAAGCATTAGAGTCTAAGGCCTTTCGGATAAGTAGGAGTAAAACTGAATATATGGTCTGCAAGTTTAGTGATACCAGAAGTGAGTATGAGGAAAGAGTGATGATCCAAGATCAGGACATACCAAAGAGGGACCATTTTAGGTATTTAGGCTCTATTATTAGCCAAGATGGAGAGATTACAGATGATGTGACACATAGGATCTAAGTGGGGTGGCTTAAGTGGAGAAGTGTTACTGGCGTACTGTGTGACAAGAGGGTACCAACAAAATTGAAAGGAAAATTTTATAGAACTGTCATAAGACCAGCGATGCTTTACATGACAGAGTGTTGGCCTATTAAGAAGTAACAAGTGAATAAGATAAGTGTAGCGGAAATAAGAATGTTGAGGTGGATGTGTGGTAAGACTAGATGTGATAGGATTAGAAATGAAACAATTCGCGAGATGGTGGGTGTAGCACCTATAGAGGAGAAGTTAAGGGAAAATAGGTTAAGGTGGTTTGGGCATGTCTATCGTAGGCCAGCGGATGCAGTAGTTAAGAGAGTGGATAGGATAACTTTGGGTAGAAACGCACAAGGGAGGGGAAGACCCAAATTGACTTTAGATGCGGTAGTACGCAAAGATCTAAGTATAGTAGGTTTAAGCGATGAAGTAGCATTTGACAGAGCTCGATGGAGAAAAATGATTCATGTAGCCGACCCCAATTAATTGGGACATAAGGCTTGGTTTGGTTAGCTCCATAGTTCTTGCCAAGCTCAACTCATGTTCACAATCTGGCCCAACCAAAACTGAAATGATCAACAAAAATTATTTGGTTTATAAAACAACAACCAACAACTTTATTCTCGAGTGCATGAAAATAACTACTTATTTAGTCAAAGCTCTAGTTTTAGGTTTGTTTTCTAAAAGAGCAGCTCGATTACAAAGACTCAACTCATTACAAAAGCTTGTGTAGTAAACAAATTCAGTTTCAACACGTTGATAATAAACAAGCTGAGCTCATTAATAGGAGTTCGACTCGAGCTGGAGCCAGATGATTTACAAGGCGAGCTCGTGTAGTAAATTAGCCGAACTCGAAGTCATTGATAATAATAGGGCAGAGCTTGGGCTTGATTTTTTGGACTTGACCCGAGCTCGAGCTATACTAGTTTTAAAAGAGTTGAGCTCGAACACATCAAAACTCAGCTGGGCTAGTTTGCCGCCGTAAAACACAATGTTCCCTTAGAATTACTTGTGTATAGTTTATCTATGTTGGAAGTAGTACAGATGGGCTGGTTTACCTAATCTTTGGTGTTCTCAATTAAGTGATCGGATGAGTTTGGTTGACATTGGATTTATTGCAAATTTAGGCTCGTAATTGATGATTTCTGGACGTTATATTCGTGTAGGAAATGGCCTTGGGGCTGGGCTTCGGCTTGGGCCTTGGGGTTGCACATGATGGGCTTCCAGTCACTCCATCCATGAGCATATGAATATGAGGCCAGGTGGATGTTAAAGTGGACTTTGGGTCGCCATCAATCAGAACAACGCTGCCCACACAACACTCTCACGTGTGAGCGTGTTGTGTGGGTAGCTTTTTTTGCATCAATTAGCTCTGCTATAGCGGAGGGTAGCCCAAGAAACAGGGTAAAAAAGTATTGGGTGCTCCTGGGAGATCGTCGCATTATGTTGAATAACTCTCAAAATATTACATTTAACTTCGTGTTTTATTGTTTATTAAATAACAAAAAAATAAAATTAGCCATTGAATCAACTCTTGAAGTTTGAAACTATGCTGTTTTGCATTATATATAAGAAGAAGTCATAGGTTTATATTAGCAAAATAAATGCAGCTCATAGTAGCTAAACTAATATTTCAAAAAAAAAAAAAAAAAAAAAGACAAGATAGAAGAATCGAGAGCATAATAATCTTTGATTCGCCGGTCACACAATAACTTTTTTTCGCAAAACACATAAATAACGTAGTGGTTATGCAACAGTACTACTAAGTAATGTGAGGTTACATGTTCAAATCATTATTGTGATTAGTTGAGATGAGGTTAGAATAAATAGGCTCTTCTATTGTATTATTTGACCCAAAAAATGTGGGTTTATTAATGCTTCTTTCAAGCGTCAAGCGTGGACTATGGCCTCGTTTAATTGTTAAGAAAGTATACAAAGGATGGGAAAATCAACTTTCCCGTAACTTTTGAGGTGTTTAGTTACCAAGAAAATAATAACACCCACAAAATTATTTTTTCTGTTAGAACTCACTTTCCTTCAAAATGCACCCTACAAAAAGGAAATAATTATGAGTCGTGGGAACGTATGCTCTCGTCAATTACACTTTCCTTGAAACATCCTTTATAAAGTGAACACTAATGGGAAAGTAAATTTTCCTTTTCTTTCACTTCATTTCACTTTTTTCAAGATTAACTGTCTCGCATAACATTCTTGGCAAATAAACGGAACCTATGATTGTGAATTCATAAATTTCAGGGAGGAATTGTATTTATAAATAACTTCAGGGGAGGTCAACGTAGTTCACACATGTTCTTCCGGTTGGCAACATTATCGATTACGGATAAATTCATAAACCGGTTCAGTTCTGTTTCCATTTACGAGGCAAAACCCTTGGACCGTTAACCACCGCTGAACACGAATTGGGCTCTTTCTTCTTTCTCCGCCGAGTAAAACCCTAAATTGAAGAAGAACACTCATTCTTCTCTCTCTCTCTCTCTCTCTCTCTCTCTCTCTGTATGTATATATCGAGAATGCAGTCGTCATCACCATGTATAGACGCCTGTAAAACCTTCGCGGCCTCACACCAGCACTTCCTTGGGTTTCGCACATCATCATCATCATCATCATCATCTCCGACCTTGGTCTCCTTCAGCAAGTCGTACAGCTGCGTCTCGTGCAGGTTAATTGACGGAAAAGGCAGCCAAGGTAGAGAGAGAGTGAAGGGGAGGGGAAAGGACAATGTGTGGAGCGTCGATAATGAGATGGCAGAGGCAGCGGAGAAGGAGAGGGAAAGGGATGAGAGAAGGAAGAAGAAGAAAGGGAAAAGGGTTAGGAGTGTGGGGAAGAGGGTGAAGGGCGATGATAAGGTTATGGTGTCTGGTTCGATGTTAATGGAAATTGAGACCGTTCTTCAAACTCAGGTACTACTTTGCTTTTCAGTGGAATTTAATAGGGCTGCAAACGAACCAAACTGTAGAGGATGGGCTCGTTTTCTAAAGAGATCAAGCTCGGGTTTTAAGCCCATTTAGTAAACTAGCTGAGCACGAGTTAGTGGTAACTCGGCTCCATTATAAAAGCTTTCCATTAAGCGGTGTTAATGGAAATTGAGACCGTTCGTCAAACTAAAGTACTTGCTTTTAAGTAAGAGTCCTGGGGCTGCAAATGCACCATGGTGTTAGCAAGCAGCTCGAGGCTCGGCTCATAATGGGCTTGGTTAGTTAGTAAACGAGTATGAGTCAAGCTTGAAGCTCTAGTTTTAGGTTCACTTTGTAAATGAGCTAAGCTCGAGTTAGTTGTAACTCAGCTCGTTCATAAAAGCTTATGTAGTAAATGAATTGAGCTCTAACACTAAGATAATAAATGAGCCGAGCTCGTTTATATGGGATCGACTTGAGCTGGAGCTAGGCTAGTTACAAGCCGAGTTTGTGTGATAAATGAGCTGAGCTCGAACTCCTTTATAATAAACAGGCAAAGCTTGGGCTCGACCCGAGCTCGAGTTGGACTAGTTTTGAAAGAGCCGAGCTCTTTCACGTCAAAGCTTGGTTGGGCTCGTTTGTAGCCCTAAAACAGATTGTTCAGATAAAATGAATCTTAGCCGCACTACTCACTTTATGAATCTTGGTCCAGTTCTGGGACCCTTAGAATTACTTGTGTAAAAAAATATATAGTTGGAAGGGCTATCAATAGAACAGATGGGCTAGTTTACCTACTATTTGGTGTTTTCAATTACGTGGTTGGATAAATTTGATTGACATTGGGATATATATTGCATATTTAGGCTTGTAATTGATGATTTTTGGATGTTGTGTTAGTTGAATTTAGGAAGAGACAATGAAAGCCTCTACTAATTATTGGAATTGTGGCCCTTGGAATTTTTTCCCCAAAGTTCATGGTTTTTGGTTTGGGTGATTGGTGAAACTCTCAATAGTTGACTACTTTGTGAATTTGCACACTCGTGGGTGTGGGTGTATCTGTCTACAAAAGAAAAAGTATACTGACAAATTGCGAGACCAAAAAAAAGACGATCTTCAGCCGTAAAACCCTTGCAAACACTCCCTACCAAGGCTTCAAGATTTGGCTGCTAGTTGGAGCTAGTCTTGTCCCAAGATATAGATGGGAATTTGTGGGGGAGCTTCTCACCGGAGTGAGCTCTTTGGATCTTCTAGTAAGGAGTAAAGGGCGATGGAATGGCTGAACCTCGCTTGAACCCTAGCTGCCCGTTGAAGAGGATAACCTGCACACATGAACGACCACGTTAGTGCCTAGCTCGGACGGTGGTGGTCCGGAAAGGCACTCCGATGGAGAAGTTAGTGACCGGAGAAGAAGAAATGTGACGGGAACTTAGAGAGAGAAGTGGAGTTAGGAGGGTAGTAAATGAGGAGAGAGGAATATCCATTGTGGTAGTTGTGGTTGAGTATTTATAGGCTGAGGGGGCGTGCTTACTATGCACTCGGTGCCCCTCACGCGCCTGCCACCCGTACGGGGAGTGACGGCTGATGTGACCTCAATCTCTGCTGCAGACGCTGCACTTTGGCTGACATCAAGTCACGTGGGTTTGAATGGTCAATTCACCTCGAGACATTCCCCATCACCCACGTGACTCTGTAGGCGGCGGTGGCAGGGTAGGTGACTGCCACATTAAATGATCCATCGTGATATGTGTAGCGTGCCAGATACACTACCGTCATGACTGACATCAACCGACTCGGCCAATGAGGTAGTCAGGCGGTTGGCACTCCGATTGGCGGAGCTCCCGAGAGCCAAGCTAGGAGTGTCATGCCCATGACATCTCTGGGCTCGGCAAATCTCATATAAATCGATATTCGCCCAAATCTGGACATCCACGCCGAAAGCCGAGGGCACCACATGTTTGGCGAGGGTGAAATGGATCAATCTGCATTCAGTTTTGTAAATTTTGAGAGTGTGATCCTTTAGCTCTTTTATCGTGTAGAGTGAGGCCTCTGCTAACCCTTATGAACCCAGCCGCTATAGAATCCAACATAATTTTGGTAATGAATTTAGAATTTGGACTGGAATTTTATATATTAGATGTTTTTCTAACTTCTAGGTTTGCCAAATGATTCTTGGGTTTGTCCTCTCTGATCCCTTTTGGCTTTGATTTGAGGGCATGATTCCGCAACAAACGCGATGGTATAGGGGGACCCCTGTTTCAGTGGTATTCTGTGAGTAGCCACTTTGTGCATTTATTGCCAAAGGTTAGGTCTGTCTCCAATCCATCTATTTCAGTGGTATTCTGGGAGCAGCCACTTTGTGCATTTATTGCCAAAGGTTATGTTTGTCTCCTATCCATCCCCCGCCTATACCCCCAATTATTGGGGACTAAATGAGTTATGTTATTGTTGTTATTGTTATTGTTGTTGTAGGTTTGCCAAAGATGTGGAATTAGGAAAAGTCAAATTTAATCCAGAAGAGAATCATGTATTCCTAGCTTCTACACAGTGTTGTGCATGTGCCTGTTTGGGTGCATCCGTGCATCTGTTTGTGCTATCAGTGATTCTGCTTGATCTGATTGCATTTCTGAGGTCTTCTATTCTAACTGCATATGGTGATTTTTCTTTCAGGAACCGGTTATTCGACCGGCATGGAATACCTTTGCAAGTAGTGTTAGTGGGATATGGAAGGGAGTGGGAGCTGTATTTTCACCCATAACAGCAGAGATGCAGCCAGTTGATATTGGAAATAAAAATGAGAATCTCTATGACTGCTATACCCTTTCTCGCATTGAGGCTGTGCCTTCTCCTTCTGGAGGGCAGACATCTCAGATCCAAAGGAAAATAAATTGGGTGTCAATGAATCCTTATGGTGAAAACAGAATGCTGAATAAAGGGATCAATAGCCGCAAAGAGAAGACTGAAGATGGTGATTCGTTACCTACATTTGAGTCTTTCGACTTAACAACTAGTGATGTGATGGAAGAAGATGTAATGGGCATGGAACCTGGTCTCGTTTTCTTTGAGGTTGGACTTACTCCCTTTTTATGCTTTTCTCTGGAGTTCTTTTATGGATGAACTAAAAGAAGTTGGTTTTTGTTTTGTCAATAATGAGCTATAAATTTCCAGACCTGTATCTATCAGTTATTGGACTCATTATTGTGTAACTATCTCTATCATACAAGGCTCACAATTCTAAAAATGGCTTATTTGTACAATTCCTCTTTTCTCTTTAGTTTGTGAATGTTCAATGCATGAAATACTTTTTTTATGGCCGCCTTTCATTTCTCCTGCTCAATATGAGTTTCAGTGCTTCTACTCTTCTACTTAGCGGATGAGTAGCTACGAAAAGGCAAGATTGTTGAAATACATTTGACAGGTTACTGTCAGTTAGAATGTAATCTCAAGATTACAGAAGTAGATGAATTTGCATGTGCAGTGAGTTAATGCAGGAAGGCCCAAATTGTGTTGACGTTATGAACACCTAAAGTTTTTGCCTTCTGATTCTAATAGCTTATGAGGTTCAAACTTTTGATTGTTGGCATCCACAAAAAATACTTCAGGATGCTTCATTGGCAGAAGAACATCACGATCTGTATCCCCAGATGTTGGTATAGAAATGATTAGCTAATTATTTGTTTGATATCGTTCAGCAAAATCTATATGGGTAGTTATTTCCTACGTCCTCTTAAGATCTCTGTTTTTCAAAATGTTGGCAGATTATCGTGGCAGTAAACTAGAACTAGTAATAAGTATTGGAATTAGTAGGGCTTTTTATCAAAGAGTCAGAAATATAATCAACTGATTGATTAGTCCTCATTGGCATTTTTAGTTTACTTTATTTATCTTGAAGTTGATAATGCATTTGGGTGACTTGCAGGATGGTTCTTATTCTAGAGGTCCAGTTGATGTTCCCATTGCTGAACCTGATGAATCTACTTACTATCTTAGCCCTACTTTCAAATTTGAACAAGTAAGTCAATCATGTTGTTTTTCTGTTTAAAGCTTTGTCTACCCTTTACCTATGATCTTAAGCATTTGTAGTGTAAATAGTATTTTTCTGGTAAAGGGAATAAGGCTTGTAATATTGTTGATTGACTGGCATTAACGTTTTCTGTGAGTTAATTCAGTAATTTATTGCTGCGCATGACGGAGGTTGTGGCACACTTCATATAAGTATGAATATAAACGTGCTTATCAATATGGAAGTAGACATAATCTAAGCAAAAGCTTTTAGTACTCTTGTGTCATGTAAGCCTTGCATTTGTCTTGATGGATGATGAAGTTTGAACTGAACTGAGCCAATTATTAATTAGAATATCAGTGTTATGCCATGCCAAAGGCCTATTATGTATTTAGTACATGCCACACCCATTGAAGATATGATTTTATCATTAATGCATGCCACAAAGGTGTGTCTAAGGAGAAAAACTTGTATGCTGAATGGATACCGCCACATGGTACCCGTGGGTGCATCCAAGCCGTCCAAAAATGTTTTGGACGGCCCAGATTTAAGGGTGGCATTTTTGTAAATTTTGAGGACAAATTTACCCCAACAAATCTGGGCCGTCCAAAACATGTTTGGACGGCTCAGATGCGCTGATGGTATCACGTGGCGGTACCCATTCGGCATACAAGTTTTTCTCCTGTTTAAGAGGTTTCATAAATGGTCATCAAAAGAGACGCAGGTATTATGGTGGGGATTGATGAGCAAAGAACTAATGCCCCGACCATTCTGTCCGAAAAATCCAACCAAACCCAAATCTACTTTGTCAATTTCAGAAGCCTATGCGGTTGGCAGCGCTCTGAATAAGAATTTTAAATTTCTCCCCATTCTTTTGCTATGAGAGATTTTAAGAAGAAAAGAAATGAAGTACAAAAAAGGAGGCTATCTGAGTATCTGTGATGTACAAGATAAAGTTGCATGATAAAATGTTTCAATTCTTTTCTCTTTTAATTGGATCTCCGTAAGTACAAGATGAAAGAGAGATATTCATTGTTAGTGTTCCTTGCTCAGTGTTTGGTGAAAGGTTGTCATAAAAGACTGCGTATTGTCCATACCATAGAATTCGGTAGTGGGGGTTCAGACATACAGATTTTGAGGGTTGCTGTTTATGAAGAACAGTGGGCCAGCCCTGCTAATATTCAGGACCAAAGGTATGATTTTGCTTCTCTCCTATGGCTGCTAGCCACTTGGAATGCCTAATGTGCAAATTTCTTTTGCTGTTATTGCATGTAGACACAGACATGCTGCATGGTCTATTTTCATTTGAATTTGACGCACTGTTCTTCCTGTTTTCCACTACTTGATTAGATGCAATGCGGTTAGGATTGCTTTAATGGCTGGGCTTTTGCTTGTATCACGTAAGGAAAAAACAACAACAACAATGACCAGTGACCTGTTATCTGTTGTGCAAGTTGATCAATGGGCTCAATCAAACATATTTTCAAGTTGAATTGGTTTCAAGACCCCATCTCACATATCAACGTAATTATTGTGTATAGAACTGTGATAATTCTCTCTCTCTCGTCAAAAAGTTTCTCGCTTGTGTTTTAGCTCGCTTGTGTTTTAGCTCCCGTTGAGCTCCAAAGATCAGTTACTCAGGGATTGACGTTTTCTAATGGACACGCTGTCTGATGAGTTTTAAAAAAGTCGTCGGTTTCCTTGGAAGAGTTGGAAGAATGAGTTGACAAAAAATATTCATGAAGTTTCAGATTCCATTTTTGGTGGGGATCTTTACCTAAGTCAATGATTAGGGTCATTTCTTGGCACCGATCACTTAGTTACACCAAATTTTCTCTGGGACCTTCATATGGAAAATGTTAATAGGCCTGAAAAACTTGGGCTACGAGCATGGCGATTGAAGTACTTGCTTCTTCTTCTTTTTTGAACGGATTGAAGCACTTGCTTCTTACTGGCTATTTACATGTAAACTTCTACTTATGGGAGTTGTTGCATCCGCTTAGCTCCCTATTAGATTTCAAGAGATTGCATGGGTACAGAAACCGTCATCTGTTTTGTATAGGTTATAATATGCACAAAAGGTTTACAGAACGGTCATGCCTCTGATTTCTATATGCTGTCAACCTTTATGGGTCATTCATCTAAAGATTTCATAAACTTGTGTATCTTTTAATCCTCCTCTCTTACCACATAACAGAAGCTAATTTCTTTACCAATAAACAAATATCATGTTGTTTCCACTGAAACTGCCTAGACAAGTCTGTTACCTAGAAAACCAAAATGAAACAGTCATGGAATCTGGAAGTTTTTTTATTGTTGCATGACGTAACACAACACGGATATTACCAAACACTATATACTAAAACAATGAGTTGTTTCGATACCTGTTAGAATTATCCAATAGTAATTTTTGCATACATAAACTCTTTTCACATTTCCATTTCGGCAGTGCTTTCGAAATGTTTCCAAAATATTACTGAAAGATTTCCCTTTCCTAGATTATCAGAACATATTGAATCGAGATTTTGATCCTTGATCTCAACTCTAATCTGATCGTTGTCACAGCGATCTGGAGTTTGATTTGAAGCCATTTTCCCAGAGAAAGAGAACACAACCATCAGAGCTGACCGGGTCGTGGAAGGTATTTGAGGTGAGCGCTACACCTATCTACGCTGAAGAGTCAATAACAGAGGAAACCAAAGACACCCCATACGTGTACCTTTGCACTGAAACCCTGAAGAAGAGAAGCTTGCCTGAGATTCCCGTCCTCTTTAAAGAGGAAGAGATGCTAGATATGCAAGATGTGACCGTACTTTGGCTGCCTGATGGGGTCACCGCGTATGTTGACGTGAGCGAGGATGGGATCCTGTGCATTGGAGTCGGGTGGTACTCTGACGAAGGGATCAATCTTGTCATGGAGAGAGATTATGGGGTTGATGGAAAACTTAAGGAGGTTCGATCGAAGTCTGAAATAAAGAGAAGGTGGTCAGAACCAGTACCCGTGTAGATTATTTTGTAACCATTTTTTGGTTATCTGCTAAGTTCTATCATTTTGTAGCAGAAGAGAGGTTAAAGAAGCAGAATGGTAGATGTTACCCTGTCGGATGTTTGTCATAACCGTGAAGAAACATGTTATAATAGCTTAAGCGTCCACTTAAATCATAGGTTTTGGATTGCAATAGAAGATGAGAAACTTGCTCCAATTGTGAGATTTGATTGTGGTTGTTCCACAAAACTGACTTATTGCGCTTCATAGAAAAATCACTCTCTCGCAATACATTAATTCAATTTCACTCAATAAGCCAGTTCTACTAACTTATTCAATTCGAGTCTTTTGTGGAACTGGACCTAAAGTTGCAACAAGAGCCGGTAGTATTACCTTAAGAGCATCTCCAAGGGATTTGTTATTTGGTGTATTAATGGTATGTGTTAACAATTAGCAAATACATTTAAGTATTTTAGAAGCTTCAAAGAGTGAGTCATTTTGCATTCTAGAGTGTGCTAATATTAGAGTGTTAGAATGTATGCCAAGTTCTGAGAATCACTTGGGGGAGTTTTTCAATGGATTATTTGATTTTATCATCATCTTTTATGAATAGATAAAAGGAAGGTTAGCATACATCAAGAGTGTGTGATAGGAGACAGGAAAGGGGAGAGAAAAGATAGGAGCAATCATTTTGTAATCATTATATTTATACTTATAGGTAGTGATTTTGACACCCCCTTTTGGAGTGCAGATAGTAATTTGGGGAGTGCCAAAATCAATTTCTTTTATATATTTTAATACTATATATTTCCCCATTATATTACTTATTCAATTTCTAAACTAACACACGCATAACATACACAAATGGGTTTTCATGTTTAATATTATTTATAGGATAATACACATTTTAGCATACTTTTATCGAGAGCCCATTAAAAATGCTCTCAAAAAGATTAAACCGCACTATGTTTTTCCAAATAGGTCAACCTTTCGAACCACGGCTGAATTCATGGGCAAACAAGAGACACAAGCTGAAATGCTAATTTTCCTCGTCAGATCTCTGAATTTAGCGTAATCAGTGCCAAATCTACAAGTCAACATCCTTACAAAATGAAAACAATACAAATCATGTCTATTTTATTATTAAATCACACTACCACAAAATAGAAGCAATACTAATAATTATGTCTATT
The DNA here is from genome assembly GCA_022606695.1 of Vaccinium macrocarpon. NCBI lineage: Eukaryota > Viridiplantae > Streptophyta > Magnoliopsida > Ericales > Ericaceae > Vaccinium > Vaccinium macrocarpon. The sequence continues at coordinate 5,127,694 of CM040176.1, read as the reverse complement.
TAAGCTACATCTCAATATTACAAGCAACCACTAATTCTGCAGAAAATCATAACATTCAACGTAAAAGCTATGTCTCATGCCAAAGGGAAAAACAAATACATAAAGGAACACTACAAGCACTGCCTCTTCTCTAGCCCATAAACCCAACCAGGGCAACCACCAACAGTGAAGACTTAACCAACAGACCAAAGTTTCCTGCGGGAGCAGCCGATTGCGCCCGTGGGGGTGGCGGTGGCGGGGAGCCATTGGGGGTGGAACCGTTGGATGCTGCCACGGTGACGGATAGTTTCATGCCGCCTTGGCAGTGGCCGGGGGTGCCGCATATGAAGTACATCGGGCCGTTTGAGGTGAGGGAGATGACGGTGTTGCCACCGGTGTTGGAATTTTGAGGGCTGTTGACGTTGCAATTTGTGTAGTCACTTTGGCTTACTACGTCCACGCTGTGGCTACTACCGTATATGAACACTAGTTTAATCAACATACAAAAAAAAAAAAATTAAGTTAGTAATTAACTTCTTTAATTACTACTGTATATATATACATTTTTATCGAAAAGTAATCGGATTAAGCCCTTCCCGGTATTTGTTTCATTGATTTCTAGCGGCAACCTTTAAAAACACTTTTTAAATAGATTGGACGGTTCGGATCATGAAAATTTGATCGGAAAATTGGAGAATTTTACCAGTCCCTCGTGGGAATCCCATCATGTGTACCTAATTGAAAGCTCAGTGTCTAAACTTATTTAATTAAAGTTTATAATTAATTAAATGACTTCCCATGTGATGTGTTTTCTCCCAAATGTTCCATTTAAGGAGTGGACTAATTATGACGCCTTAGGTGCAGATTTCTTTACGCAAACGTCAAATAAAATTCACTTTGTTTATTTTTCATAAGTTTTTTAGTCTTTACACAAATAAATGCAACATTATATTATTAAAATAAAAGATGAAAGAAATACTCAAGAAACCACCAGCAAAATTCTGCACTGAACATCGGAAAAATAATTCGGTGTCGTAGAACTTTAACTCAGTCAAGTTTGCAAGATTCGTAATTGAGTTTATAAATTCCACGAGAATGTGTGGTGACTAAAAGTTCCGGGACAACACCTGACTTTAGCCCATCTAGACCACTGAACAATTCCTCATCTAATTGTGCATTTGTGCTTATACGAATCGAAAAATAATAATTAAACGATAAAAAATGTATCATCCTCATAGTAGTACTGGTTCAAATTAAATATGCGTGTAGCAATCACCAAATCATTAAATCAACTGGTCTGCTTCATTTATTTATTTTTCTTTTTGGTCAAAAGTCATGCTATTTTTTACCACCAAATCATTAAATCAACTGCTCTGCTTCATTTATTTATTTTTCTTTTTGGTCAAAAGTCATGCTATTTTTTATTATTTATTTATTTTATTTATTATTATTATTATTATTATTATTATTATTATTATTATTATTATTATTGGTAGGTTTTTTTCCACGTAAATGATCAGAATCCCATTGAATACCAGATAGATCCACCAATGAGTTGATGAGAAAATGATAATCCTAAAACTTGGCAACAAAGATAATAAAGAAAGTCGACTTTCTTAAAATTTTGAGATTTGATGGAACAAAATCTTTTTGGTTTGTACTTTTAGTAATTACTTATCAATAGATGCTCAAACTCGGATTAATAAATTCTTCTTAGCCCAAAAGTATAGCAAACTCATGATTTGGATCACCAGAGTTTTAGCCTAATATATACAAATAACTCCCAAATACAAACTTGCACCCTATACCACCAACGACAGAGTCAGCCTGATAAATAGTGGTGACTGTCACAACTACGATGTGAAAAAAATTATTGTTATTATTATTATTATTATTATTATTATTATTTTCAATATGATTTTTTATTTACTATTTCTTAAGTTTTTTAACCTTTCTATTTAAATGGGGTCGTGCATGTAAGTAACCCATATTAAAATCACATTTCCCAAACGAAATATAATAAAACATGAGTGCCGAAATTAAAGAAGGCAACTAAAACATGAGTGTCTAATCTATAAAACATGAGTGCAGGAATATTTCAAAGTATTGATGCTATTATTCCTTTAAAAAAATGACTCACAGAGCGTGTCACCGGAGACGAATGTTTGACCAGCTGCCCAAGAGGAGTAATCCACCCCTTGGGTCCAGCCGGAGGATCCCCCAACGGCGTGCTGCGTTGCCAAGGCCACCGGAGCTGCCACCGAGAGAATAACCAAAAGAAATATTGCCATAGCCATATCTATATATGGATTTCTTTACCCCACAAATGAACGAGTAATCGAAAAGAGAGGAAGCTAGATAGGAAATTAGGCACAAAAGTGGGGAATGGTGTTCTCAAAGGGTGTTTGTTATTGTTATATAGGCATGCAGCTGCTGACCTGAATTAGGCACAAGAGTGCAATGTGTACCATGTGTCTTAGTTGCTTCTCAAACTCACATTTGTTTAATGTTCTGTATAGATAGCTAGGCACAATTCTAGAAGAAAGCATTGAACTTATTTATTCAAAGGTGTTATATATGCAGAAAATGGACGTGCTCCGTTATAGACACAAATTTCGAAACGTTAAACATCCATAGATTTATTATCGGAAAAATGAGAGAGACAAAAGTGGAAAATTGTCACGAAAGAGTAAAGTAGTTATTTAGTGCTCTTGGTACACTACCACGTGATGCCCCAGCTTCGTCACACGTACTCTCATTCATTGGTATGGTGTTTGTGCACTTTTTCCGAGATTCACATCAATGTGTGGCCTAAAACATTAAATATAATAGACTACTTATCTTTTGTCTATCAGAAACAGAGAAAACTTTAAATGACAACACTTGAAATTGAAGATTGTGCTATTAGAATATTAAAAATTTGGGTGCGCATGTGTTGAGAATTCGGTCAAACCAACAAACACACAACGCTCAAATATAATCAAGAGTGTTAAGCATATCCACGGCTCAGACCAGTTTTTATTGTCTATCAAATAAAGAAATAGTACAAATTACATCAGTTACTGCATATAACAAGTAGTATTTACGACCTCGGGTTTGAGATAAAAGAAAGAGTGCGAAAAAAGTTTGAAATATTCTCAGAAGTAGTTGTGAAATTGACTAGCTGCAGTCCTGAAATAACTAATGTATTGTTGATTTCAAAAGGCAAGAAGCTTACTTCTGAAACTTGTCTATGTCTTACAGTTAGTTCTGCCTGAAGTAAATACTATAATAGCAGTTGCCTCATTTCGCAATCCCTACCTAATGCATTTGGACTTTTGCTCAAAGCTTATGGCAGGGGTCTGTATCAAAATGGTCAAACATAGCTAAAACAAATTACTAAAATGGCTTCACCAAACTTGTTTTCTCTTTTAGCTTTGTAGGCCATATGTTAGTTCTATAGACAGGGAAATTCAACAAGACAAAACTTAGGTGAGTCAATGAATCTATGCTCTTATCTATAAAGGGAGAGCACACATTTGTACTACACGTAAACCGCCCTTTAACTTTCATAGTATTTACTTTGCAACCATTGTTGTTAAAATCTTACGATACGATGATGTATCCTACAATATATTTACATATCCCGATTCAGTACGTATCCAACGATTACTTAATGGAAGAAAATTCAAACATCATTGTAAGAAGTGGAGCCTCAAACGCATAAATCTAAGTCGTTTAAGTGACATTCAAACCATTTGAAAGATATCCAACCTTAATGAAGGGCTTGACTATAAAGAAAAATCATATTTCGATCATGTTTTGGGAGAATATTATATACTAGGTATTTTCTTTTATCCTTGACTAAGGTAGTAAGAAACCTCAATCTGATAAATCCCAATTGAGAGACTTTAAATTTTGAAACTTAAAAAACAATAATTTGTTGGTGTTATTAGGTATAAATATTTGTTAATTGTATATAAATTATGGTTAACGTATCTTACGATACGCAATACGTATCCCGATACGATTTATTAAACAAGGAAAACGATACGTGATACGTATCCCGATATCAAAACCTTGTTTGCAACATGTATTTCCCTCCAACTAAATGCCCTTTTTAACTGCCATGGCGTGGCCGCGCAGCCATTTTTCCGACAATCGGAGATGTTTACGTCGTAGAGCTCATCGAGCAGTACAAGTGTGTCAAAAATGAACTCGATCGGATATTTTTAAGTGTCTCATCGCAATACAAATAACTTGGAAAAATGGTTTTGATCCAGTGTTTGTGTCCATTTGTGTTCCATTTCTTATCAAGGTATTTGTGTTCCGATGACGAACTTAAAAGACATCTGATCAAGTTGATTTGGTATACTTGTAGTAGTTGATGAGATCTAAGCAGTGAACGTTTCCGGTCGTCGAGAGAAAAGGCCGGTGCAGCCACGTCATGGCTACACACTCAATGATACATATATATATCATCTTAGCACACGTAGGGGTGGATCTAGGGGTGCAAGTGAGGACCCGAAACCCTGCACACCTCCTCAATTATATTATATTTAAATGTTTCTTTGTAAAAATTATGGAGAAATGTCGTTTCAAAATTGTATGATAAGATGATATATATTTTATTGTCAATTTATGAATACACATAATTTGGTTTCCTCGCACTAAGAGCCTTGCGTCCCCACTAAGCACACTCATTGAGTGTGCATAACTGCTAGTTTTTTTTTTATAACCAAATGTCTAGACCAGTTTATGCGCACCTCAACTAATTCCGGAGTCCTAGAGGTAATGACCAATTAAGCATAACCCTTAGTGGTGGCCCCAAGAGTTTTGCTCACTATAGGGAAATCGAACCTGAGACCTTGGATGTAAGCAAATTCTAAGTTTCAAATCAAGACTACTTTGTCAACCCGTTGGCATTGTGCGTAACTGCTAGTTAATTTATGCAGTCACCGGCATTCATTATATATTTGGTGTGGTGCAGGAGGCGATGAAGTCATGACATGTTGATCGAAGTGTATTGTTGTAATATTATACGAGTGGCGGTAATTTTCTACAGAGTTAAATAGCACCTGCATCTCCTCGAAATCCATTTCTCTTGCCATTGTCATAATTGGACCTACATTTTTGGAAAAATCTAAGTCAACGTATTAGAGCATCTACACTCTTGACTCAATTTTTTACTCAAGTTTAAGTAAAATTTTGAGTAAAAACTTGATTTGAGATATGAAACACTCCAATAGGCAAAAACAAATGTAGGTATAAATTTGAGTAAAGGCATCACTAATGGCACAATTGTAAATTTGAGAGGGAAAAAATAGCCTTAAAAATTTGAATAAATATTTGGTTCAAACCAAATTTGGTGAAAATTTTGAGTAAGGAGTAGAGTGATGTTTTTGTTGATTTTTACTCAAATTTGAGTTTGGGTGTAAAATTGAGTTAAGAATGGAGATGCTCTTACCCTTTATTAGAGACGTGAAAAAAAATGGCACCAAAATGATGACATTGCCATTTCTCTCACGTAATCCAAGCCATTTGATTTGCTGTGAAAAATAAGATGAGTTTAATACAAAAGTAAGTATCTGAGATTGTGTCAAAATGACGCTAAACTGGTTTAAGAGCAACAACTACAAATTGGGTAAATTTTGAGGAAAAAAGTAAAAAAGTTGGTGCACAGTTCATATAACTATCTTATCTCTCAATTCTAACAATATTATTACCTATTTTACCTATCTTTTATTAAAATATTAGTATCGGTTGAAAAAAAAGGAAGAGAGAGAAACGTGGTTGTAGGAGCGAGGGGGAAAGTGAGAAAGCAAGAGAGAGAAATAAATTAAAAAAATATTTAGAGGTGAACAGTGCATAGGTAAATGGACCTAGGTACCGTAGCAAACTGCATGAGGCCGGAATAGAGCTATAGCTAATCTGCTGCGCTCCTCTTCTTTATTATACCTTATTTTAGATTAAGATCAAACACCGGCCAATTACTAACGGAAATATTGTTGGCTCATAATTTTGGTGGACGTTGTCTATAACACTAGAATTTTCCTCCTCCAAATTCAACAATTTGTTTTGATAACTCACAAAATCAACAATTTTAATTGAAATGAAACAACTTTATTAATGACTTTATTGAGAAAAATCATATCAACATAAACCTCTACGTACATGTCATACTTAATCCCAAAATTTGCCACACATTAAATTCCAACCATAAAAGAAAAACAAAAACACATAATATGGCACTGCCGCACTGACTCTTCCCTAGCCCATGAACCCAACCAAACCCGCCACAACAATCGAAAATCCCATCATCACTAAATAATTCATGTTTCCAAACATGCCCCCGCCCCCATTTGTCGGTGAACTGGTAGTGGTGGTGATGACCGGAGTAGTGCCGGCCGGTGACGGGTTGTCGGAGGAGGATGAACCCGAGGAGGACGATGGTGTTGTGACGGCCGGTGACGTCCCGGTGCTCGGGGTGGTGGTTGACGCCGTTGCCACGACGGTGATGCCAAGCTTCATGCCACTCTGGCAGTGGCCAAAAGTGGGGCACATGAAGTACATTGGACCGGCTGAGGTGAGGGTAATGGTGGTTTGTCCGCCGCTGTAGGAGTTGAGGGCATTTCCGGAATTGCAGTTGGCATAGTCACTTTGAGTTACTACGTCCACCCCATGGCTACCACCGTAAGTGAACACTGGTGGATCATGGAAATTTGAATTTTGGGTTACAACTTGAATTTTCTAGCGCAGTTATAATTCACGAGTAATAATTCAGAAATTCCGGATCAGATAAGCACACATTCACGTGGGATGCATATGTTTAATTAATCGTGGATCCCATGAAAATTTATGGTATTGGAGTGTCCCGAAGTACTGAATAATTAGACATAATTCATGAATTTGCAGTTGACATTTTCTATTATTTGGCTTCTTTTTCATCATTATTTTCTGCCATTTTTTTCCCCGTTTTGAATTATTTTTGTCAAAAATAAAATATAGTACTAAAGAATTCTTTAAAAAAAAATCCATTTGAATTAGTTAAATCATTCAACGATCAATTTTGTCAATCCATATTGCTATTAAGCATCATTTTGCCTATACCAACAGGGAGTGATATTGGTGCTCATTAGGTGGGATCCGGGGACCCAAATCACTACAAGGTTGTAGTCCCCCAATTACAACTGTTTGTTTGCCAATCAACAACCTGGATCAGTACTAGAGTCCCCAGACCCCATTAGGTGTACTTGTTATTTCCCTTTTCTTTGTTTCTCTTTTCTTTCAATTTCAGCATTTTGCTGGAATTTTGCCTATACCATACACATGTGTTTGGTTATGGCTTTACCCTCGATATACCATTTGTAGAGTTTTAATAAAATTTAATTGCCGATAAAAAAATTAATAAGCTTCATTTTGATGAAACAATCCAGCTTTTTGTTTAATATTTGCCAATGGTAACATGGCTGACATACTAGAGGCAGTCTTAGCCGGATGGTCAAACCCTTCCAATTTCCAAAGCACTTAGAATAATTAAACCAAAAAAGAAATTTTTTTTGCTAGATCTAACACTTGGAAAATGTAAGATTCTAGATCCAACCCCAAAAAGTTAAGTCATCAAATGTCCCAATATTATGTCAAGAAATGGCCCATTCCATGTCCAAACAATGTCGGACTTAAAGTATCTCAAATTTATCCGCACGTGTAACTGTTGTTGAATTTTATAATGTGTAACACCATATAACTTGTGTATGTTTTTTTTTTTGGTGTATTATCGTGTGACAAACAAACAAAAACAATTGCATAGAATTAAAATTATGTCGCTGTCACATTATTCTCTCTTTGCATGACTGATTTTATTTGTAAATAGTTTTTATAATTGCTGATGAGCATAAATATGTTATTAACTTCAAATAAATTAGGAAGCCAGTAATCGATACTTGAAATTTTCTGCAATGAAGCTTTGAGCAGATCGATATGAAAACAAAATCCAAAATGCCAAGTATATATAAGAAGCATGAAAGACAATTTCGAAAGACAATTCCGAATCTGCTTTGTCTTCCTTTATGATAAACAAATCAGTAATGTATGTGAAAACTTTGTTATGGTTCCAAGTCATGTACCTTAGATCTCTATGTACATACGTGTGTAAGTGTTGAAAGTTTTATAGACCCCCTTCCGAGTGTGAATGACTAGAGATCGAGTGTTTGTATATTCTAGTCTTTTCCCTATCCCATGCAATGACAGTCATACAATGATCATGTCCCAGATTTCTATGTATTGAAATTTTAGCCATTAAGATTCATATTTTTTGATATTCTAACAATGTTGTGGCTATCATCACATTAAGACATATATGAGACAATACTTTAGGACAGTAGATCCCGTGCCAAGATAAATCAACTTACACAATGTGTCACCAACGGTGTATGTTTGACTAGAGTAAGTACTGCCGGCGTAATTTGTCCCCTGGCTCCACGGAATGTTGTGTTGCACGGCGTGTACCGCGGGAGCCGCAAGGAGGAGGATGAGGAGGGCAGCCATTGCCATTGCCATGTCTCTTCTAGGCTTTTGGGAAACAAGATTATGGGGAGAAGAATAAATTGAGGCACACAAGTGATTGAGGGACTCATAGCATGTTATATAGACAACTAAAGTTGGCAACAACTTTCATTTTGCATTATCAATCATTTGTTTACTCCTGTCTAAATCTTCGGTTGCTCAACAATCTCTACCAACTGCTCTCTCTCTCTCTTTCTCTCTCTCTCTCTCTCTCTCTCTCTCTCTCTCTCTCTCTCTCTCTCTCTCTCTCTCTCTCTCTCTCTCTCTCTCTCTCATATTTTACTCCTTTTTTTGTCAATAAATTTTGATCTTAACTGAATTTTATATTCTATGTGGAAGGATTGGAAGGGCCTCTAGAAACTGATGACATCCCTCTTCTAAAAAATCATAATTCTTCAATATTTGTGATCCAATGATGAATTTCATTACCTGAAAACAATTGAATAAAATGAAATTCAATTAAAATGTCTCTTAAACCATACATTTTTTTAATTTGTTGGTCATTTTAGTTTTTGTGCATCTTTGTTTTAAAAAAATAAAAAATTAACTGGCACGTTTGCTTGAATTATTACAAAACTTGGGCTGTGTTTGAATGTGTTTTGAAAAGCAATTTTTGAGAAGAATTTTTGAGAGAGTATTTAGTTGAGTTTTTAAAAATAAGAATAATGAGATAATAATTAGAAAGAGATAGAGAGAGAAATAAAATAATGAGGTAATGAGTAGAGAGAGATTTTTTTGAAAAGATGGAATCTTTTTGAAAAGAATTTTTGAAAATAGAAGAAAAAATGAAGAGAACAAGGCCGGTTTCTGTGTTTTTCTTTTCTTGAAAGAGCTAGCCAAGTTTTGAAAAAGCAAAAAGAATTCAAATACTCGGAAACAATTATGTACATGAACATTAAAATTTAAAAAAATTGAAAAGGTATATGGAAAATTATTTTCAAAACAATAAAACATAATCCTTTGAATTGTCTACGACCAAGGTCATGCATGACATCATCACCAGCTAGGATTTCAAATTTAGAGTCCACAATGCAATAATCAAAAAAGCCAATGTTACGGGGAAAAAAAAAACTAAAAAGTAAAAAGGGAAAAAAGAAAACAAGCCGCCACTAAAAGTATTTAACTTATATCCATTTCAAACAACACCTACGCTCAAAAGAAATTTAAAAAATACCATACAGATCCTACTTCCACCATCTCTATCATTTTCTAAGCTTATTATTTTATAAATGCCACCTAATAAAAAGATAAGAAATCTAAACATGCTGAGATTAGGTTTGCATGAGCACCACCTGCTCCCTTTGATCATATTATTGACAAATCACAAATAAAATAATTAGGAAATGGTTGGTCTACCAAAATTAGTCGAGGTGGGCTTGATTAAGCTAACCCGAACACCTAAATTATATTTTTTAAAAACTGTTCACTTATTGACTTCATATCTATTGTCCATTCGGGAAGGTCTGATAAAAAATTAAAGACTTTTGTGAAAAATTGTTCGGATCAAGCCATTCCCAGTATTTTTTGTGTTGATTTCTCACAGAGACCTTTCAAAACACCTTTTAAACACATTGGACGGTTCGGATCGTCAAAAAAATATCGGGAATGTGGAAATCCGGAAGTCTAGAGTCCGGACTAGAAGCGGACACAACGAATAACACAACATTTAACACAATTTTTTTTTAAAAACCCCACACGAATGATAAGAGCCATTCAATTTATTTAAAATACGTTTTTAAGGTTACTTGTCAAAAATCAATTCATTTGAATATCGGTAAAGGTTTGATCAGTTCATTTAGTTGATTCCTGTTAGATTTTACAAGATAAATTTGAATGAACCAATCAAGCCTTTACCGATATCCAAATGAGTTGATTTTTTTTACAAGTAATATTAAAAACATGTTTTAAATAATTTGAGCGGGTCCGATTGTAAGCGTGGGGCTCCGATTATTATTGTGTCAAATGTTGTGTTATTCGTTGTGTCCATGGAACCACCCTGTGTATATTTATTAGGGGTTGGTTGGTTAGGTCGTTAAAGCATGCAATAATTTTATGAAGAAATTAAAAATTATATGGTTAAGAAAATTTTCTTAAGGGCCGGAAAGTTTGGGTTCCCAATTTAAAAAATGTGTAGCCTAAGGGTCAACAGCTTAATTGCCAACCCTAGATGGGATCTTAGTTGGTGGAAATTGGTATCAAATGACAACCCACTTACTCCCCTCTCATAACATGACATTAATACTTTGATTAATAAGTAGCCTAATCTTAATTTTAAGGGTTTTGGTCTTCCATTATTTGTTTTGTAATTTTATGAAACTTAAGCAATATTTTGTAATACGTGCATGCATCCAAAAGTTTAGTAAGTAACATGTTTGGTAAACGTTGTCTATTAGTTTATTGGATTATTTTGTCTCTAAATCTTTATTTTATAAAAATATCTTGAATCATACACAAGTAAATAAGCCAATAAGTAATGTTTATCGAATATGCCTAAACTTTTGGGCAACTTCTAGATGTTCGAATGAGAGCATGACATCAAGTATAAAGTTTAATCATCATCTCAACTTCACAGGTTCGATTGTATATTAGCACCATTTTTGTAATAAATCAAAAAGTTTGGGTCAATTTTTACACATCTCGATTACTCTCTAAAAGACCAATCTCATCGACAACTAGCAAAGACTCAATTAAAGTAAGAGCAAAGCCATACATGGTCTGGCCGCACATCCATTTAAAAACCCTTTAGGCCACCGAAGATTTGTTGCTTCGTTTAGCCATTAAGTTCAAAACTCCAAATCAGTCAATGTATGAAGGGTGCAGAGTGTCCCGAGTTAACTTGTGCACATCGCACACCAATTTCTACAACCCTCCTTACATCCGTCACTCGCTTACGCGTGAGGTGGTGGTCCCAAGAGTTGTGCTAATTGGTCTGCATGTCTCACAAGTCTTAAATAAAATTTAGATTTTTTTTTTTTAGCAAAGGTAACCTTCTAACTATTACTAAACCAGAGAAATACAAACCAACATGAATTAATAATAGACTGAAAATGGGCCAGGCCTGAAATGACTTCGTGAGCCTGACTCGGCCGGTCACTGGGCCTACGCAATGCATTCCGCAGTCTGATTCAAGAAGCTTTCATTAGGACCGAAGCTTTTTCCATTATGGGCTTATAGCCTAGAATTTTAAGCAGTTAGGATGCTTGGCCCGATCCAGATGGCTCGAACCAATTTCCAGATTTAATTTTATCTTTGACCATCTTTCCACTTACCAGGAAAATACAAATAGCTATCTCCTTCTTCTTCTTTTTTTCCCAAGTCCCAGGTTTCCAATGAACCTGGCTTTGCAACACCATTACAAATGGCTATCATTTCGTATATGTAAGTGCACATATGTATAACCGCAGAAATTATCACGGTGGTTAATCGACTTGTCTCAGTGGGACTTATCATCCCGAGTTCGCGTGGTTGATTTCCTTCGTTAACAATTTGTTCTTAGAGCTATGCATGGAAAGGGTTGTACAAGGGACTTGAGAGAATAGTTCGATTTATCGAGACACTCTTTAGTAGCTAAATAAATAAACAAAGAAGTACGTATGGATATGCATGTAATTTAAATATATCCTTTCCTCTATCTGTTTGGAAAATTTCCAACACTTTGGATCAGATTTGTTAGGCCCAGGGGCCCATAAATGACCCTTCTCATAGTATTATAATCACCGAATTGCGCAAGCTGCCCTTTTCGCTCAATACCCAATTCTACTTCCTCCAAAACCTTTTCTTCTTCTTCTTTTTTTCTTTTTAAGGAGGGGTAAGAGAGTAATTTCACTTAACCAACTCAATGCATGCTAACAAGGGAGGGGTACGGGACCTTTTAACACACACAAATCCAAACTTCCTGATGTAAGAAGGCGGCCTCATAATGCAAGTCTGAGAGCCTAACTCATCCTTTGGACGGGCCCAATGACATGAAAATGACTAGCCCCTCCAACAGTTATGAAGTTATACCAAGATTTGTTTCCAAACCTCCTTTTTATGAATCCTTCTCTAGAACCGCCTAAATTATCCAAACCTTTCATCTCGTACATTTGGTAGTGGATAATATACCTACAAGAAATCAAAAAGTTACCGTTGTTCACAAGACTACTAACGTGATCTCAGTGGCAGTTGTAGGATTTTAATTTAGCAATGTTGAAAATATATACACATCACTATATAAAATAAAGGTATTTATTTTGGTCGAAAACTTGTCGGGTCTAGTTTATTTATTATGTTGAGCTATGTGATATATCTACGTACTTATAAATTCAAGTGAATTTACATTTATTGCGGCATTGTATGACTACTTCAGCGCAACAAACAAAATATACTGTATCAGATTATACAAAAAAAAAATAAAAAATACTCCTATACGCACCTGCCCTTGCATCAGATTGTTGGATAATGTCTGACAAAGATGAAGCTGACAAAACATCACTTTTTAGGGTTTTGTAACCACCCATATTTGAAAATATGAGCCAAAGGAAACACAAAAGGAATGGGCACACACCAAGTTTTCATGACATAGATATGTATTTGCATTGATTGGTAGGTTTATATATTCGCTTTTCATGTCATACATGTATTTCCATGGAAGGGGGCGATCCTGACTTTTTGAAGGCCTAAAACAAAGATTAGAGATGAGGCATTTCATTGTTGGACTATATATTATGAAAACTCTAGATTTTCATGGTCAAAGGAGATAGAGAACCAAAGATGAGAATTCATAAAGAATGACACGTGGGCTGAGACTACTGGTGATTTGGTGTATGATAAAACAATTACCCATGGGAGTTATCGCTAACATAACATCTTTAAATTTCTTATTCCCTTCACAATATTATCTCTGCTTTTCATATTAATCGTCGGATTATTTTACCTGTAATTTCCATATGAATCTATTTCTGTGCACACAAATTTTATCTTATAAACATGCTCACGTTTGCAAAATCCTTTGCACACTTCCAAGCCAACATTAACTCCTATGGGGTTTGGCTTTATAAGGGCATCTTTAATGCATTACTTAAAAGAGTTCCCTAAAGTGCCCTAATTAATTAACTAAGAAAAACTCAAAAAAATGGTCTTTAGTGCACAAAAATTGGCTCCCTAAAATTTTATGTAACACCCCTCACTACTTAAAGTGCTCTAAGTTAAATTTGGAGAGAGCCTTAAGGGGAGAGAGAGAGAGAGAGAGAGAGAGAGAGAGAGAAGAGAAGGAGGAGAGAGAGAATGACTTTAAGGGGAGAGAAAGGAACTTTTTAGAGATAATGAACATTTTTAGAGAGCTTCATTAAAGTGTATTTCTAGTTAGCTAACTAACTAAGTTCTTAGCAAACAAAATAGGGCCCCACAAGTGCTTAGATGTACACTTTAGGAAGCATTTTTTAGGTAGTACACTAGAGATGCTCTAAACATGCTAATGGCAAGAGGTAAGGTTTTTTTTTTTTTTTTTGAAAAACCAGATGTCAACGTTTCCAATTAATCCCATCAGCTCCATTTGATAGTTTTAGCTCTTATACGTTATTTGGCGCAAAAAACAAAGGTATGGGGATCAAACACGCAACCTCATGCGTAGAGAGCATGTAACTTACCACTATATTACACATGAAATTCATCCACTATTTTTTATAAAATATTCTTTCAGATGACAAGTCCTGAATTCTGAATGAAAATTGAACAATTTAGATCTATTACGCCCAAATATCCAATGAGCCCAATTTTCTTCAAGATCACTCAAATATTTATTTTAAAATTATTTAACTGTTTGGATTGTTTGTGTGGCATCCTGATGTGGGCTCCACGTGGCTACATTTGGAAGAGAACTTGATTAGCCTCAAAACAATATTGTTTTGGGGCGCACTTCATGGTGCAGTGCACTTCATGGCTCCCCTCTCCCGGTAGTCGGCCCAGAAATAGAGTTGGCCCTACTGATGGGTTGTTTAAGCAAATCAATCATGTGCAATGCAATTACGTTACAAATTTGAAATTTTGAAATTTTGAATACGATACAAATTTGAAATTTAGGAATACGATACAAATTTGAATCTCTTTATCATCTTTATGGATTTTTTTTTCCTCGTTTATACTACTTATGACGTACTAGGTTCAAAGCCGTTTGATACGTGGAAAATACTATGCGCCCCGCCCTGACAAATTCCTCCCCCACCCCTTTTCCTTGACATAATTACCGTTTTACCCCTTCTCCCCTCCTTTAATTATTTACGTATATTATTCATATTAATCCATTTCTTTATATAATTCATGTAATTATTTAATTTCATTTCTTTATATTAATTCATTTACTTATTTAATTTCATATCTTTTATTTAATTCATTTACTTATTTAATTTCATTTCTTTTATTTAATTTCTTTTATTTAATTTCTTTTATTTAATTCATTTCTTTTATTTAATTATTTAGTGACAACCTAGTGACAAAATTATTGTTGCTAAAACTCAATTTTTTTGAGAAAAGATCTTAAGTTCACAATGAAGAGGATTAGTAATTTGTAACAGATATCTCTATCTCGTTTTGTGTTTATTCTTTTTTTTTCTTTTTTTTTGCATTTGTTAGTTTTGCGTCAATTTTTTATTTTTCGTGGTTTATGGTCTCGACGAGACGAATCCCAAAAGTATGGTCACGACTAATATTTTTTTGAATAAAGCCAAAAATAAACCAGTTTATTGGTTTAATTTTGGCTTTTGTTTAAAAAAATTCTGTTTCGATCATAATATTATAGTTTTTAGATTTGTGTCATCGAGATGAATCCATAAATCACGAAAACTTGACACAAAATTAACAAAAATTTTAAATTTTTTTTGAATAAGGACAAAACAAAAAAACCAACCATATTTATTTGCGTTAATAATAACATATGGATTCACCTTTATTTGGATTTACTTCATTGAACAAAACAACCATAGTTAAAGTAGTAATTTAAAAGTAATTTATAGCGAAATGAAGAAAAAAAATTACAAGTATTTTCCTTTATGCGTTCATTTGACAAAGGAAACTTAAAAGAAAGTTGGAAAGTAGTAATTTAATTAGGTAGAAATTACTGGAAATGCAAAATTCTTACAAAATCTTGTGTTTATTTAAATTATCATGTGTTTATTCAAATTATCAATGTAAAACAATTATTTACTAACAAACATAATTTAAGTAAACCAAATTAAATAATTAATTTAATAAATAAAGTTAAAAAGGAAAGAAAAAAAAAAGAAAAAAGAAGGTCTGGGGCCGAAAAGAGGGGAGGCGTGGGTGAGGGTATTGGGGGAAATGGGGGTGGGGCCGGGGGGAGGGGGGTTGTCAGGGGTGGGGGGCGTAACAGCCCCTTGATACGTGTAAAATCTCAAGTAATAGATTTTATCAAAATCTGATAAAATCAAGCCTTTGATTTTATCCATTCGTGGAGAGAGTTGATAAAATCTTAGATTTTTTAATGCAAAAATTTAAGATTTTATCAACTCTCTTCACAAATGGATAAAATCAAGACTTAATTTTATCAAATCTTAATAAAATCCATTCAAAAACTCACCCTAAGTGTATCTAATCCATGTTCCAAGCATGTTCTTTTCCAATGATTGAAACTTGAGAGGCACGAAAATTGATGGGCTTATTAATCTATGATTGAATCTAAAGTCAACTTATAATTCTATTTGGGTGCTTTCTATGCTGGCACGATTGTGGCAGTTTCTCATTTTTATGCATCCGCCAAGCACCAACTGATTAAACCAGAAAGCAACAAATAAATCTTAACAGTTTGATACCCATAAATAACTAAAAGGCTTTTCTAAAAGATTTTAGCTCCCAGGTGCTAAAATCATGATATTTCAAATCAAAAAATAAAATGGTTCCATGTATCATTTTTTGATTTTTTTTTCACCAAACTAAAGTACACCTCGAGTATTTTAATTTGGTGCGAAAAAAAAGAAAAGAAAAACGATACACGGAACTACTTTTTTTTATTTTAAAATATCATGATTTTAGCACCTGAGTGCTAAAATCTTTTGAAAAATTGGACCTAAAACAATTAACTAACGTTGAAAGAAGTCCAGATATAACACATTAAAGATTGTTGAAGAATGTGAAGTTAATCCCACATAGTGAATGTGAAGCTAATGTAATCCGGGCTCAATAATGTACACAACATGCTTATGTGACATTGTATATCACAATAAATACCGTCCAATACACGGACCCAAAAATATATTGTATAACACAATAAATACTACTCCATCTTATACACGAAATTAATGATACAGTATCGCACAAGCATATTGTGTACATTTTTGTGAAAGGTGGTGTGTTCATGGCACTTGGAATGTCTGTATAGTGTGAGAAAAATTTGTATTCAAATAAGGTACCGCCACATGATATTTTTTGGCACTTCCGAGCTATCCAAAAATGTTTAAGACAACTCATATTAGTTGGGGGTAAATTTGTATCCAAAATTTATAAAAACGTTACGCTTAAATCTGAACCGTCCAAAATATATTTGGACGGCACATGCGCTAGCGGATACCACCTAGCGTAAATTTGTATGAACAATGATAGGTATACACTCTCCCAACCACACCCTCTCTCACACGTGTGGTGGGGTCTACTGGGACCCACTGGGTGAGCCCCACCACACATGTGAGAGAGGGTGTGATGGAAAATGGTTGAGAGGGTGTGTACCTATAATTTTTGAATTTGTATAGGCAACATTCCTCCTACGGAGTTGACGTGGGATTGAATTTCAAATTAAACGCAAACACGGAACCGAATTGCACAAATACGAACTGTACGTAACCTCTTTTCTTCAGCCTGTCGAAAATTCCCATTCCTTCTTTCCTTCTCTCTTTCCTTCCCCGCGAAATCCGTCGAATCCCGGCCATATTTCGCCGGAGGAGCCAACAGTTACCGGCGATCTTCACCTTCCTCGATCACAATCACGATAATGAATCCAGAGTAGTACGTTCCGCTACTGATTCTCTTGTTCATTTGATATTCGAGGCACTGACCCTTCAAGACGTGAAATTCATCTCTTTTTGGTTACTTCTTGTGTTATTAGTCATTCTATTCTTGGTTAGTTTGAGGTTTGATATGGTTCACTTGTGAACCCTAGTTTTGGAAATTTCGGACAAAGATTCATTTTTTAGGGTTTCAAATTGGTCATTTTGGTTTGGTTTAGTAATATCATCGATGTTACTTTAGATATCATAGCCGACAGAGGTCTATGGCAGATATATTTATTGACTAAAGCAATTGTTCGTATATGAATTGGGTGGGGTGGTAAATCTCTGTTACATGATCTTGGTAGAACTCAACCCTAAAAGCTAGCTCGTGAAGTGAGGGTTCCCTCTCGCTTATATACTTCATATTACTTTGATACGATTAGATACATTTAGATAGATAACCATAGATACATTTAGACAGATAACCACTCACACGTGTTGTTGACGTGCCCCATCTACTTATTGTTGTTGGTGGTTATCGAGAAGTCCCATTGGTCATTAGTATGGTTGTTAGTCGGTAGTTCCTAAGGATGAGATACGGTATCATGACGAGCTTATATAGGTAGGTGGTTGCATATATGGGGACATACTTCTGAGTTCGGACTCTCTGGAGTTGACGAAATTTTGCCAGAATTTGTAGGTATGAGAGTATATGTAGACAAATGAGCTATTCATATTTTTGCATTGGCTTCTATGGTCTGGATGCTTGTGTTGCCATGATTTCGCTTGTTAATCATGCGCTGCTGGAAACCCTAAGGAATGTATGTATGAGAGTAATGCCATCCTGAGTGGCGGAGCTAGTGTGGGCACGTGACCCTACATGTAATTCAAGACTTAACCTTTATCTACTAATTGTTATCCCTTTGCAATTTCCCCCCTTTGAAACTTTCAAGGATGCCCCTCATTAGTTAGTGTCCACTAAAAATACCATCTTCCCACTAGTCAAAAGTGGGTGTATTCCGCTGATATTTTTGTGATATCTGTGAGGAGAATGACTTGTTTTCATGTTGTAGACATGGGAAAAAAACACCAAATATACCGTTTAGATGATGGTGGAAACTCAATCCAAGTCTTAATAGTCTGTCCTTCTTTTTTTTCTTTACCTGAAAAGAAACTTGCAGTTCACCTATCTATACTATTATGTTTGGAGTGTTGATTTTCTAACTGGCGACTCAGGAAGAAATGAAATCAAAGAAAATCTGTTTTATGTTTATGACTGGGTTTGAATAACTTTGAAAGATAGATTTCATGTTGCCCTCTCTGAACCACAAAGTCGTAGCTTCGGCTACTGTTCATGCTAATTCAACAAATTACCTTTTGTGTTTACTTGTTGAAATATAAGGACATGTATTTAACCATGAGTTTAGATTAGAAAGCAAGTGCTATATATATACATATACATTCCACTTCTAGTGAGAGATCCCACACTTTGCTTAAAGCGTTTCCACTTTCCGTGAGACTCTGAGAGTGAATAATTATTCAACTACTTAACATCCTTTTGGTTATAGATTCTAATGTTTTAGACCCTGGAAGTGTATGAAGTGTATCAGCTTATTCAGCATTTTGTTTAGGTTGAGGACACCTTGTGCTTCGTGATATTGTTGAAAAAGCAAAACTTATTTCATCTTAAAAAACACGTCAATGATTAAATTAGTTCTTAGAAAGTACGACTAGAAGCCCCAGGCGCTGACTGAATTCTTTTTGCAAAAGTAATTCGAAAATATAAGCTCTCCCTTTGCTCTCATTTTGCAGTGACTATCTGTTCAAGCTTTTGCTTATTGGAGATTCTGGAGTTGGCAAATCATGTCTCCTTCTGAGATTTGCTGTAAGTTCTTAGGATCTTGCTTAATTGAACTTTGTGAATGGAGGTTTGTTGAGTTCTCGTTTTTCTGTAACTATTTTTTCCATTTCAAGCCTTCAAGGGGCTATATCATTTGTTTTCCTTGTCTGATAGTATCACAGTACATCTTTAGAGATATTGTCCAACTGTGCAGATTCTTCGTCAAGAATTTTAACATTCTCAAATTCCATGCACTTGGCAATGAACAAAATTTTGTTTCATTATGGCTGAAAAGTTTCTATTTCCTTGCAGCCAAAACAAAACATAAGTGGAATCCAAAACTCCCTTGCTTCCCACGAAATGCACCTAAACATGGCAAAATCTGTGAAACCTGCCAAAAATTTAGATGTTTGAACAACTAATAGAAAATCCAACAATGACTGGTTCGCTCATTTTCAAGTTCATTTGACATTTCTTACGATGGGAATGTATGAATGGTTTCTGTTTCGTGTAAAGCTTCCAGATCAGGTGGCCTCACCTCTCTACCGCATGAAGTAGAAGTTGGGTGTAACAATGTTACTTTTCAATTCCATGGTTTGAGCTAACTTCTGATTGTCTCCTAGTGGTCTAAGCGAAATACATGTGGCAAAGATAAAATTTGGTTTTGTTGAGCTATGGATTATCACTGAGTACTGAAGTTGAAAGCAAGGTTATGATATCTGCGTTTAGAATGCATATGCATGCAACCTGGCTTTCTGTTTTAGTGTGAAAAGTTGTTTTTAGTATCATTTCAAGTTAAATAAACTCAGACGATTCTGTACTGTCTAGTAAATATACTCGTTGTTGATGATTTTCTTGTTTCGTTCTCTGTATGTAGGATGATTCTTATTTGGAGAGTTACATAAGCACCATTGGAGTTGATTTTGTGAGTAAATTGTAGCATACAGGTAACAAGTTAGCTTTAATTTGCCATAGCTAATTATGCTAATCTTCTGTGATAATATCCTGTAGAAAATACGCACCGTGGAGCAAGATGGGAAGACTATCAAACTTCAAATTGTAAGCTAATTATGCCAATCTTTTGGAACATTGGCTTCATTTTAACCCTTTTTTGAAAATTTTATTTGGAGCATAGCTATATTTGGCATAAGGGGGTTCTCATAATTCACAATCCTGATTCTATTGGATTTGGAATTGTGTGCACCTTTTTTGCGGATGCCATGGTTTTGTTGTGTAAAGAGGTGCTTAGTCTGCTCCTATAATTACATGTACAGTGGGACACAGCAGGACAAGAGCGTTTTAGGACAATCACTAGCAGCTACTACCGTGGAGCCCATGGAATTATAGTGAGTTTTCGGGTTTCACTCACTCTTTGCTAATTGCTACATCTGCACAAGCATTTTTACCCTCTCGCACTAATTTCTTCTTGGGGTGGATTCTCCTGTAGGTGGTTTATGACGTTACAGATCAAGAGAGTTTCAATAATGTCAAGCAGTGGCTTAGTGAGATAGATCGGTATGCAAGTGACAGTGTCAACAAACTTCTAGTCGGGAACAAATGTGATCTAACTTCAAAGAAAGTTGTTTCTTATGAAACAGGCAAGGTAAGAGGGGAGTTGCTATTGTTGAAAGAGTACCTCTGAAACTTACCTTAGTCGGACAGATTAGAGAATTACATGTTTATTTTACCTCTTGTAGGCATTGGCCGATGAAATGGGCATACCATTTTTGGAGACTAGTGCAAAAGATGCTACTAACGTGGAGCAGGCTTTCATGGCTATGGCTGCTGCTATAAAAACTAGGTCGGTACCACGTAAACAATCTCTTCAGTTTCATATATACAAACAAAAGCTAATCATTTTGTGCAATGATGTGACCCCTGGTCATGTGATTGCTCATTGGGTGGTGATACTGTCACTTGCCACATGGTATGACTCTTAGTAATTGAGGAGATGTTGGTTTGCGGCAGTAGAGTGGGTGGTTGTCTCAAGTTAAGTGATGGTGATGGGAATGGTGGTTTAAGTCGGTTGAGGGTGGTGGAGGTGATTGTGGTGAACATGGAGCCATTGGCATTGGCAAATGGCAAGACAAGTACTATTTGATCCAACCTGTCTACATGTAGATTGGAAGAATTTCCTTTTTTCTTTTTCTTTTTATAAATGCACTTTGGCTAATCTTTGGGTTACCAATTAAACCCAAGGCAAAGCCCCGTGTCTATTAACCACTGACCCTCCTGGAGACTGTCGTATTCACGTCGGACACTACAGGGACATGCGAGACAGGGACACAGATGAGACATGCCACATGGTTTGTCCATTAAATTTTAGTGTTTTTTTTTTTTGGGGACATGTTAACACAGAAGGATACGCCGGGGTCACATGAAGACATGGCATGTTTTTGTAAATATTTATAACTTCAAAAGTATTGGGCCTAAGTGTAATATCAAACATATGTACTATGTAGGTGTACAGGCATGCACCATTACAATCAGTAGTCCTAATGAAAGTATTTTTGGCTACAGTGTAAAGGTTTGCATAACTAAAAAAAAAGAACAGTTTATAAAAAATTGCCTCTGCGGTGTTAGTGTCTTCTGTCGTGTCGGTGCTACATTGCCTTGTACGGCATACGAGTTTATAGCACCTAAGAGGTTTTGAACCGGAGACATCGGAACCCTTGGAGTTTAGCTTGGAAGAAATGACTCATCAGTTGGCCAGCTTAAAAGCACTTGTGGTACCATATCACCAACCTAAATGCATGAATTAAGCATATTAAATTTTAGTAGTCAGGTAGGTAGTGTTGTTAGGCCTACGGCTTCAGCTAAACCTGCACATATCCCTCACCCTTACCAAAAGAATGACTCTGGTTTGGAGGGCTACTCTTTCCAGTTTTTGTTCTTAGTAAAAGCTTAATGTGCCCTAACGAATTTTCTCTCCCCTTAAAAATGCAGGATGGCAAGCCAACCAACTATGAACAACACCAAGCCCCCAACAGTGAATATCCGTGGGCAGCCTGTTGCACAAAGCAGTGGCTGCTGCTCGTCGTAATCTAACAGGAGCACTTTGCCTTGCTGCCTATGTTGTTGGTTGCTCTATATCATGTATACTCCAACTCTCAACATCATTTACATTTGCTTTTTCCTCGGCACCGCTGAAATATGTAATGATCCAACTCTTTAAAGTTGTCACTTGTGGGACCATGTACAAATGCAGAATGTAATTAATGGTGGAATAGTTTGCTACTCTTATTTGCTCTATTACAGCTTCGCATTTTATCAACAATGAAGTAGGTTTTACCGTACAATAGCTCTGATAGTAAACTTTGTATTGGCAATGTGCTAACTGCACCATCAGCATCTTGCTCCGGGGTTCAAATTCCTAGGGCATGAAACTGCATTTCTTACGTGTTCAGCTGAAGCATGCTTCAGATGAATTTGAATTTACCTGAACCTACAATTGCTACGAGTGCAGATGCGTACACAAGTCATTCTTCAATTTCCTAGGGCATGAAACCGCCTTTCTTGCTTGTTCAGCTAAAGAATGCTTCAGATGAATTTAAATTACCTCAATTTACAATTGCAACGACAGCAGATGCGTACATCTTAGAACCACACTATCTTTGGTAAAATACCTCAAAAAACAAGGTTGCATCTGCCTAAATTACAAAGCAGTTTCCAGGAAAAAAATACATTGACGTGCTAACATGATAGCGTGCGATGCCTAATCAGAGAATTGAGATCAGTACCGTGCTATAATGACCAAAACTACTACCAGCAAGGGATCAGTAGCACATCCAGTCGGATGTACTTGTTAACCTACAAATTGCATCTCACTTGTAAATGATGCCCAGCAAGCCAATAGCCTTGTAATGGCTCCCCTCTTAGCAAACAACAGCATTGTCTCCTCAATAGCCCAAAGAGATGGGTCAGAGAAAAAAGCTTTGCCCAGATATTCAACATTCCCTTCTGAACTATATTTGAACCCTAGTATGCCCATCAGAAAGCGCAAGCTAAAATACACTAACCGGCAGAAAGAACTAAATTGTCTTCCATCTATTTAAAACAAAATTGAGCAAAAAAACCAATTCCAAAGTCATAAATTGATCTTCCATGTGACCCAAAAATCTCAGAAAGACCACAGAAATCCAGCATGGGATGAAGCTACAGTGGGAACACATGAAGAAACACCTGAATTTACATCTTAAAGGCATTAAACATGACTGATACAGTAACCTCCATTATTCTATAGTCAAATTAAATTCCAGGAACTTGAAAAGAGTAGAGCTAGGAAATTATGACACTGAGGATCTGATAACTGGGCACAAGACCACCTCACTTGGCGCCCAAGGTTGGAAACTGCCCAGGATCTTCAATTTTAGGTGCTGCCACATTCCCGCTCATTGGCATACCGGTACCTCCTCCATAACCTCCTCTAGGACCACGCCCACGACCCCGGCCGCGGCCGCCAGGATTAGAGTACCTCCCCCCTTCGGCAGGCTTTAAGAACTCATTAATACTGACAGGCTGAAAACAATTTTAAAAATCAGTTAACAAGCCTACATTTTGAAAAAAAAATAATAATAATAAATGAACAAATTCTTTTCCTACTTAAAAAAGAATACCTTTTTGGATTTCTCTTCCTTGTCGGTAAACTCTTTCCGCTTATCCTTGTCAGAACCCTATACAAAGCATCATACAAAATCAATTATAATCACACACGTGTGAGTGGAGAAGGAAGCAGCAGTTCCACAGTGGTAGCAAATTTACCAATTTAGCAAAGACCTCGTCATTGTCCTTCTTGCTTGAAAGTTGTTGCATGGATGCAAACTCTTTAACATCCACCTTCCTTTCCTCAGTTTTATGGGCCTGCAGTGCTTTTCTCCTCTCTTCCAGCACCTTCTCATACTCTTCAAGTGTCATCTCCTATTGTTTTTCCCATGAAACAAATACCACAGCCATACTTAGAAATACATAACAAAGCCATCGGTGTGCAAACAAAATAGATGAACCAGTCTTTAAAGGACTAGACATACAACTTCCTCTTCAGAAAAATGCTTTGTTACAACATTGCACTTATTGCCAATTAATACTTCATACTGTCGCAAATTTTATACATCTTTACAAGGCATTTGGGCCAGCACTCTGATGGAAAGGTTCTGCTGCAGTGAAGCTGATTTTGTACTTGAGGGCTGACCAGTGCATGAGGCTCCCACAACTGCAGGATCTGGGAAAGGGTTGAATGTATGCAGCCTTACCCCGCAAGCGGAGAAGTGCATTTCATACTTACAAGAAGACAATGTAGGTTTATATACAAGTTGTTAAGTAATAACAGGAGTCTATAACCTTGGTGAGTTCCATTTATAAGGATTTTTAGAGGTTTTTAACAGAGAATTCAGAGTATTAGGTTTTCGAGGCTTTCATTGATGTCAAACAAAATTAGTTTCATAACATATTAAAGTTGAGAATTATCTGACTAGCTTTAGCTTCCCCTCCCTTTCCCTTTTCTCTGATTTTGTCTTCTCTTTGCCTCTCTTCAACCGTTGACTATACTCATCGTCACTTATTCCCCTTCTCTATTACTTCATCTATCTTTTTTCTTGTCTCTCCTTTTTCAAGTGATACTATGTCTCATTCTACAATACAATATCCTTTCAACGAGGGCGACCATCTAAATAAAGCAGAGACTTGGACACACAACCGATCAAACGAAGCAACATCATGACAAAACGGTAATATTAAAGTGATTAAACATCACGAAATAATACCACGACAAACTGCACTAGATAGCTAAACAAAACAATTATAGTGCTCTAATGAACAGTAAACTTGTCGGAATAGAAGCTTTTAAAGACAAATTTCAGAATGATGGATGTAGTTACAAGGGAATCCACACTCTGAAGGCACCACAGATTGATTCTGAAGAGAAGAAAATAGAAACTTCAAATTATCAGAGTTGTACGGTCCAGTCTATTAAGTCGAGTAGCAGATGTATCCAATGCGATATAGGAAGATAATTTCTCATCCATTATTCACCTCTGCCTACTATATTAACTCACTTTAAGTGATCGAAACTTGAGACCTAGAATGAGAAGGTGTGTGTAGGGACTATCAATGGATGTAATTTGAAAAAGAAGATATTTACCTTATCCTCAGCTTCTTTTTCTTCATCCTCCTTTGCAGGACTCTCCTTGTTAACATCAGTTGCATCTTCCTCTCCTGAGGGTTTCTCAGCACCCACATTTCTCTCATCGTCATTCACAACTTCCTCAGTCACTCTGAACAAACTAAACATGATTAGAACAGTCACAACAAAGACTTAAAGGCATATCTTACGCAATGAAAATGTCCTAATATCTTCAGACAAGTTGAAGCAGGCAACAAAATACTAACGGAGCAATTTCATCAGCCGGAGTTCCCCAGTTCCCTCGACCAGCTCCTTCACGTTTGAACTCATTTCTGCACACGGGATGAAGATATACAATAAATAGCTGACTTCTGAACATCATAGGTCAGACCCAGTGACCCACTACGAGTCTACGATGTTCAAATAAAGAAGGATACATATTATAGGCACCAAAAGGAGGTGTCCATCCAGGGGAACTAACAAGTAGGAAAGATTTACCCTCGCCCAGTACCACTGTGGCGTTCAAAAGCCCGACGAGGGCGTTCCCCATCTCCCGCTTCTCCATTACTGAAACCACCACGGCGACCACCGCGGAAAGAACTGCGTGGACCACCATAGCCCCCACGCCTTTCAGGGTTCCTCCCGGTATCCAACTCTTCAGTGGCACCCTGAACACTGGAAACTCCACTGTTGCTAAATGAGTTTTCGACGGCTGTCTCCCTGTTAAATCCACTCCCACCACGGCCACGGCCACGCCCATATCCACGTCCACCACCACGGCCTCCTCCACGCCCTGTTTCACTCTTTGCCTCCCTCACTGCTCAACAAAACAATAAAGGCAATACTATGAAGGAAAACAAAGAGAGCCGAAAAAACTATAGCTTTGTTGCATAACAAAAAATAGTACCACACTGTATAAATGATTAAATAAGTAAACATAAACAGTGAACAATGGAAACCTATTCACAGATAACTGGGGGGACAAGTAGTCGACCATGTCCATGAAAAATGCTCTTAAATATGAAACAGGGCAGTGTCTGCATAAGTGATAATGTTCCCCATTCTGAATAATATATATACTATTAGAGCTTACTAGAGGAAATGCATACCTTGTCATAGTTTATGTAAGAAACTGAGACAAGCTGGTACTGACTACTGAGTACAATAGAATCATCAGTGGAATAAAGCAGAAGCGAAGTATGATACTATGATCAATTAAGCCCACAAAAACATACAAGTTGAGACCATCTTGCTAAGTCATAGAGTTTCGTGAGATGAATGCCAGAGGGAAGCAGATGAAAAGAATTCAACTCCACAACCTAATTTGTGATTAATCGTATAATATTTCCAAAACTTCAACCCAAGGAGTTACAAATTACAATCCACGTCATTGGCCTTAAAAGTTTCCTCGGTCATAGATCATAGTCTTGCATTTATATTTCGGGAAAATAAAATATTGGGAGAAAAAGAACCCTATCAGATCAAACACACCTAAAACCTTAGTTATAGACCACAGTTTGGTTACTAAAGAACTTTATTTGTTCTTTACAGAGAACAAGTTTCATTTTGAATTCCGCAACTTCCTTTGTGCAAACAATTAGGGAATGCGCATTCCATTGTGTCCTTTGTCAGAAGGTATGGGATAGAATTGAATAAAAAGACATCAGCGTCATTAGCTACGTGCATTAAGACAACAAGAAGAGACCACAAAAAAATAAAATAAAATACTCTCTGTGACCCAAAGTTTTGAATACCATACAATCATACATGACCTAGTACCATGTTTGTTACTGGTAATTACATAAATACTAAAAAATAATAGTTTTGACTTAAAATTTTAGCTGTCCTTTTTTTACCCAATTATATTTATGATGAAAACTTAGAGAAACATATAACTTAGTAGTGCTTTGGCAAAAATAATCTACTTGGGACTATTTTTTTGTCCTAATTCTTTTTCTTTTTTTTTTTTGCATTTTGTTAGTTTTGCGTCGATTTTTTGTGGATTATTGGTTTGTTTCAACGAGATGAATCTAAAAAATAACAAATTATGATCAAATTTTAAAAAAACTTCACTAAAGAAAAAAATAATCCAAATTTTTGTGGAGTATTGGATTATTTTTGGTTATTATTCACACTTCTGTTTTGGAACAAAAGTGTACCATGTTTCAGAACGCTCGTACATCACTAGGCTAGCAGCGTTCCCTAGTAACATAGCCTATAACCCAAAGCCAATGTAAAAGCAAAATGTCAAAGCGCATCCATACTCTGACAAATGAGGAAAGCTCAAAGCAGATTTTGTAAAGGCTAAACCACACACTAGTCTAACATCATGGAAGCGGAGGACCTAACCTACTGCTCGCGTAAAGGGCTTACAAATCATAAGTTGGGTCATTCCATTTGCACATGTTATGACTTGTGAGTACAAACACACTTGGATTAGTTACAAAAAAATACAACCAAGCCAAACATCCAAATGACATCAGCCGTAAACCAGTTTCAAAGACATTAAATACACACCTTAAACACATGCATTGCTGTTTCAAATTCATTTTTGCCGACACTTTGGAGATATTGACCTTGAAAACAAAAACTCTCATTGCTTTCAGATCTTATTCATTTGCCATTTTTTCCAAAGCCGAAATAATATCAGATAAATTGATAGTTACATCTGTTAGATTTATTTAATCCTGAAAATATTTGTAAATATGATTCTAAAAATATTCACTTTAAAAGTGGAAATAATCTGTAGTAGGTCCTTTCGCTCGCGTTCCCGTGAATTTTACTACTTTAGAATGTTTCCAAATTTTTGAAAGATGCAAGCTCGCGCTGTCGCGCACCTGTATGCATATTATGTGACTAAGCTCCCAACCCACATGAGTTTCTGAACCCCACACAAGGGAAGCACCATAGCAGATTTCAACATACCAAAACAAACCCATATCAATATCAACACATATTAATACATAAAACTCGAAATGAATCGACAGCTCACCAGCCTGAGCTGGGGGGAGAGGCTTAGAGGGTAACTTGGCAGAAGGCTTTGGCGGCTGTGCTTGGGCCTGGGCTTGCGTTGGAGCCTGGGCCTTCTTCGACGCGATGATCTGCTGCTGAGCAGCGATCAGCTGTGACGGGTCATCGTTGTCGTCGTCCCCCAGCAAATCGAAAGGGTTTCCAGTCGCCATTTTTTCCCCAATTAATCCAAACCCCAACACAAGCCCCACCCAACTTTCAGTGACTTCAAAACCCTAGCTCCAGTTCATAGTCATCGCGTCCGTACAGATCTGCGACCACTCAGCACCCTCGCAGTCCAGAGAGAGGTGAAGTGAAACCCTAGCCGCAATGACAGTTTAGAGAGAGAGAGTATATGCGTCTGTACGTGAGCGCGGGAGAGGAGAGAGAGCGAAAGTGAAACCTAATCTGAAATGCGGATTTATTTGTCCTATGGGAATGAAGCTCGCGTGCTGTTGGGGAAATTCTGTTTGCACCCCCTTTGTTTCTCACTACCCACACCAAACATGATGATTTTACTACTTTCTCCCACCTTTCTCTCCTTATCTCAATACCCACCTCCTATTCATTCATTACCCAACCCACCTTGTCTTCAATCTTCGAGGACAAATTTGTTCACCTCCACCTAACGAGGGTAGAACAAAACTCTTATTCTGATTGGTAGAACAACAATGATACATATGCAACAAAAAGTTTGTAACAAGTCTCAAATACACTCACATGGTGTGCGGAGTCCACATACATTTCACACTCAAGTATGCGTGGGTTCCACACACCATGTGAGTGTGTTGGGGACTTGTTAGAGTTGGTTGTTATACATTTATCATTTTTGTTGGTAGAAAATGTGGGGGTCTATAGAATCACATCACTTTTTGGTAAGTATGATATTACTTTGTGGTGGACCTTACACATTTTTCATCAATTAGAGTAAGAATCTTGTTCACCCTCGTTATGTGAGGTTCCTACCATGCCATCCCTTTCTCACCGTATAAAACCTCCACCAATTAATCCTCATCTCCTAATACGACACTAATTAAAAAGTTCCAACAACATAAAGAAAAGAGTGAGAATCAAATTCTCGCAAATCACGAAGTCTTGTTTTGAAGAAAAAAAAAACATTCAAGCTGCAAAGCACAAATTCTGCTATGATCCAGTTTGTCGAAATCCAACAAATTGAATTTGTTAGGACAAATAATGTTGAGGTTTTTCAGATGGTGCAGATTCATTTATCTTTATACATGGATAATCATTTTGTTCATACCTATATTTACATGTATTTTTAGACTATTCAAAACTATATCTACTCGAACATACTTAAACTGTTCAATTTTATACAATTGAACATTGTAAATCAAGTTTCAAATTTTCAATGTTGATTCTAATTCAATTAGGGGTTTTCAACTAATTATTTGGATTTTCTCTTTGAAGAATTGGTTTTTAAGGTAGCTGTGAGAAAAATCTTCAATTCTCGGTAAGAGCATCTATAGTCCTACACCAAACCTTGAACCAAATTTTGAATTTGAGGTGAAAAAAACTCTCAAAATCTTCCTTCAGCCTTGAACCAAATTGGTTTTTACTCAAATTTTTCCCTAAATTGGGGAGAAGAAAGCACTTAAACCAAATATCTAACGGTAACTTTGTGGCGGTGTTGTTGCCGAAACACATTCCGCCACCGTCATCATCGTCATAGGAAGATGATTGGCGACAGGCAACATAAAGTTTTCAAAATCTAATTATCGAACTGGAGTGAGCCATATCAAATACAGCTTTGAACAAAAAAAAAATTCACTTATTTGAGGAAAAAAAAAGTAAGGGCTGGACTTGCTCTAAGATGGGGTTAGAGAGCTGGTGTCTGATGGTGGGCGGAGACAGTGGTTTCAAAGATGGTGATGCCGTGGTGGATAAGGTTTTGAGATTTGGAGATGGGTACTGAGTAGTGCTTTGGTTTAAAAGTTTAAACCAGATTTTTTTTTTGTCTTTATTCAATTTTTTTTTGCATTTGTTAGTTTTGCATCAAAAATTTGTAGTTTTTGGATTCTTCTTGACAAGACGAAATTTATGGTAAAAACTCAATTTTTTTTAATAAAGCCAAAATTAAACCAATAAACTGGTTTATTTTAGTTTATTTTCGGCTTTATTAACAAAATTATTACTTTTGACCACAATTTTATACTATTTGGATTCATCTCGATGATAGGAATCCAGAAACCACAAAAATCTTGATATAAAACTAGCAAATGTAAAAAAAAATTTGAATAAAGACAAAAAAAAAAAAAAACCCAATAATCTGGTTTAAACTTTTAACTCAAAGCATAAAGATTGGGTAGTTTGGGAATATTTGATTTTGTTTTTTTTGGGTTGGTGTGGGTACCAAGACAAGAAGGGAGTGTGAATAGAGTCTCCACGTGCTCTGTGGTTTTTATGATGTAACGATGCGTTGTCACTTTAGTTCTCGTACAGGAGAATATTACGGATGTGCCATGGCGCAGTGGGGACAGGGGGAGGAGGGTTTTGTGTTTATCTCCTTTTTTTTTTTTTTTAACTGGGTTTTGTGTTTATCTTCAAATAGCCTATGGTGGACACTTGGCATAGATCCAGCCGTCCATTAAATAGAAAAACTAGTAGTAGTAGGACGTAAAGGTGGTGACAATGGAGTATTTCTCGAGCCCCGTGTCCCTTTTCTGAGAAGAATTTGGGTACGGGGATGGTATCATGCGGTACTTTATCGGTGAATCCGAGCCGTCGAACGTTGCAACCAACGGTCTTGATTAAATGTGTTGTCCGGATTATTATTTAAAAAAAAAGAAAACAGAAAGTGTATTTCAATCCGAACGGTTGGATGCATTTTTTGACAGTTCGGATGCATCAAATGGGTACCTATCACCTATACCTTATTTGCACCCAAGTTTTTCTCCCCTTTTCTGGTTGCGTTGGGTAAACATATTGATTTTTGGTGTCCGGATCAACTCGCAAGCATCTCAATTAATTTGAAGAGAGCAATGTGTACAATTTTGGAATCCAAGTAAATGTACAATGAACAAAAAAGAAGATAGCGTTCTAAATACTCCCTCCGTCCCCTAAAATTAGACACTTTCGGGAGTGCGTACCATTTTTAAATTGCCTATATCTTTCAATTCATAATGTTTTATGTGACTTTCAAAATTTTGTTTAAAAGAACTAATTGAAATTTATCAAAAGAGATCCATGTTTGCTTATATAAAACATTCAGATTAAAAAAAATAATCAATTTTTTCATATGACTGGAATAGTGAAAGTGTCTAACTTTAAGAGACGGAGGGAGTAACTTTTTGTATTTTATAAATTATTCAACATTGAAAAATAAAAAAGAAGGGTCTTCATCTCAATAATTTTAGTAAATATTAATTTTAACAGATTTTATCAAATGGAAACTCACCCGATTGTTACTGGAAAAGAAAATGGGAGATAGAGAAAAATAGATAAGTAGTTTTTTTGTTGGAAGCATAAAAAGCTTCATTATAAGCAAGAAAATTACAACCACGCTATGGCCAGAAGATAGAGAGCACCGGCGACGGGCAAACCCTAACAAAAAGGCTGACAAAAGCCTAAGGAACAGAGCAAAGGACAAATAGAAAAGAGGTTATGAAATCAATATATAAACACTTTGATCTTTATGGATGAAACTAAACCGTTGGATTTGTTATCACGTGCAAAACTATTTTCTCAAGAAAATTTGAATTTCCAACAGTGAATGATGCTATTTTAGAAAAGGACAATATTTCGATATTCAAAACCATCAAATACACGTGAGCCCCACTAAATAATGATAGACCAATGTGCATCAGAAAGATACCGACACCTGTCCACATTTTTTTAGGCAAATTAGCTCAATGATGTGATCTTCAATTTATTCGATAACAGCGTATGACAATAAATAATCAAACGTAAACAGCTGCTGTGATGTTTAAATCATCAAATGAACAAATATTAGTCCTGTTATACATAATATACATGATACAGAATTTATCTGCAAAATTTTTGCTAGATATGCAAAGCTATGGATACCCAGAAAACAAGAAAAGGGGGCATTTTCTCATCCGAATGTGCTCAATGAACTAAGACTTGCTTCATTTTCTATATCCTATGCCTCATTTCTGAAATTTTCTCCGAACAATAGTCTCTCTTTCTACAGATGAACACACAGAAAACAAATCTAAAATCCAGGCAGAACTGAGAGGTCTGCTATCCCTTTAGGAAGGTCTGCAATTTTCTTGAGTAGCGATAGCCTGTTCTTTCTTATTTTTTCATCTTCCTGCAAAAATAAAATTTACCACAAAAACCACGAGTTAAATAAAGGGAAATAATAATGCCCAAACCATTTTTGTTTGTGCCAAAACTTTAGTGCATAAAAGGCTTATAACTTGCACATGGTACAAGGTTTTTAAGCACTGCAATCTTGGCACAAACAAAAATGGTCTTGGCATTAGAACCACCCTTAAATAAACCAATAATATAACCAATCCTGCAGAATAGGGATTGTAATACTTTAAAACAGTTGCTAACCTTCATAACGAAAGATAGAAGTGATTCTAGATTATAGGGTTCTTAAATGGGCACATAAACAGAAGCCCAGTTTTCCCATTCAGCAGTAAAAGGATTATAAGAACATACCACCATTACGAAAACATTGTTGAAAAAGTCCTCTAATGGTTGTAATAGTTGAACGGATGCTTCGACAAAATCTTCCACCTCGATTCCTGTGGAGACGACAATTTTTTTAACATCATGGCGGGTACCAAACACTGCAGAGATATTACCAGTAAAGAACGAGGAGGAACAATGAATCATAAAATTGGAAAAGCATCATGATGTTCAGATTTAAGAGCGAAATAATAAGAAAAAAATCGATGCACGGATAGATTCTGGTTACCAGGATGAATTTTGCTTCTTAGCGACAAGAAAGTGCTCCACAAAGCTCTTTCTTCATCTGTTTCAAATGCAGCCTCATCCACCTGATAAGGTTATTTCAATGTGATGTAAGAACCAAAAATAAAGCAAGATCATGACACTAATTGGAACTACACCGAACAATTCAAATCAGAGGCTGCCAATTAACTCTAAGATATAGGCAAACAGAGCGATCAAATTACTTTACAATGGTTATTATTTACGTCATGTGAAAGTTGGAAGATAAGTGAATGTACCTGAAATGGTAAATAAAACATGTCCTAAGTGTAGGGTTTTGCCCCTCAATGGATCAAATAAGTGTTGCTACAACAACTACTATTCAAGGGAGACAAGAATCAATTTGGGGAGGGGAGACCTGTTGCCGGTTGGTGATGAATTCAGACTCGCACAGTTCATTAGGAGCTATTTTGTAGGGCAATGCTAACATTATTGCTTGAAACTACTTCGATTAGACTCAGAAAACATTTCTCTTCCTTGTTTCTTATCCTTACACTTGACCTTGTTCATCAGAAATAGAGGTGCCAGAATAATACCGCCTCATAAAACACGCCTATTTTAATTCTTTCTAATAATATCTTGAAAACAGCACTAGAGAAGATATCCATCTGTATTGTTTTCCCTCTCAAGAATGGATAAGTACAATTGAGGAGCAAATCATCAGACAAGTTAGTGAGGGCTATGATAAGAAACGTGGATGTCAATGTACCAGCGGCCCTAATTAAGCACAAGGGGGTCCATTCCTCTCTATAGCATATCATTGCCACACTCTTAGTATTCTCTATGTTTCATTTCATGAGGTTACCCAGGCAATATGCGTGAATATCACCATGAATTCATAAACAATAATACGCCAAACCAAACATTGTGTGTGTGTGTGTGTGTGTGTGTGTGAGAGAGAGAGAGAGAGAGAGAGAGAGAGAGAGAGAGAGAGAGTACCTCCATATCAACATTCACATCCTTTCCCCGAACAATTCTTGTTGGACGGGAATATGCTTCAACCACCTTCGGCAAAAGCTCGCCCCTTGACAAGGCTTCCATCTGCAGACAGTTGTGTGGATTAAAAATTGACATCCAGAAGCACAAGCAAATGACCATGTCTGATAATACCCTTTTCGCATTATATGATCATGGAATGCAAGAAACTGGAACTCAATAACTGGACAATTTCCATCTTGACAAGCAACAGTGACACCGCTTGAATTACTAGCTAAAAGCGTCTCAAGAACTATCAAGACACACTAATCGTCTCTGGTTCTTCAAATGCCTTTCTCAAAAGGAGCATTGTCAATGTAGGTCCCCATGCAAATCCAAATATAACGACCTGAAAGGTTTGTTCTACCACTTTTCTTCATCCTAATTCTCTGCCATGCAGCTTAAAATTTCAGAAGCTCCAAGTCCAAGGTATGAGGGTAAAAGATAGAAGAAAAGAATTAACAAAGAGCAGTGATCAAACAAAAAATGTTCTTAATAGCCTGAAGAGCCAGGAAAGCCATGACACCAGAAATGGAAGTCCAGATAAGATACAGGAACAAACCAAAACGTACAAATCACAAGTATGTCAACCTCCAAGTAGGTTTGGATCACACACAAAAAAAACCTCCAAGTAGGTTTTTCTAACTTTTCCATACATTACAGAAGTGCAATCACTGAAAGGGGGATTGCATTTATTGTCAAAGGTTAGGTCTATCTCCTATCCATCCCCCGCCCATACCCCCAATTATTGGGGACTAAATGGGTTATGTTATTGTTGTTGTTATTGTAGGAAAGTGGTTTCCCGTTCACCCTAACAAAGTTAATTTTATTCCGTATCCTACGTGGAAAGATAAAGTTACATAGAATGTCAGAATGTCATTTTGGAACCGCTGTAGTCGAATGCATTACTCATAGTGTCATTCTCATGAAAAATTAGCATAACCATTGATGTGGAATTGAACAATCTTGAATGAGTAAGAAATGTTAATACAACAATACCAGTTCAACCAATTAACCAAGTCTATTTGATTAAATAATGGCAGATACCAGTTCATCGGCTTATGAAATTGTTTATGCACGCATGCGTGAGTGGGGGAATTTCCATGTAAAGTTTGACTCATCATAAGATTTTCCCCTCCTAGTCCTATTGATCAGAAGCATCTAGCAGCGCCATGCCAGTAGAAAGGGTGTTGCTACTGAGCTAAGCTGCTGTTAGGGAACTCGATAGAAGTGATTTGCCACTTCCACCTTTGACGGCTTCACAACAACCCAGAGAAATCAAAGTCAACTAATTTACTTTCCAACTTTTACAATTCAGAAAATGGGGAAACTGAATCATTTACAAAACCACTTTTTCCGATTTGCCTTGCGACCCAAATGAGCCCAGAACTTTCCTCTACAGACTTGGCTGACAAAAGGAATAGACATTTTGATTGGAAGCTGTCACAATTTGCAGAGTCGAAATGAAAATGCATGAATTGCAAAGAATGCTTAGAAGATGCAAAATGTACGTGTCCTGAAGTTGCATATCTCAATAGTTATTACTTTTCACCTTTGCCGTCCACATTGTCTAGTCATATAGTACAATAATTGGCATACTTTTATAGCATACTGTCAGCCCACAAATACGTCCAATAAGAAATAAAAAGCTAACTTCAATAGTGTAAAAAATAGGTAAAACAGATAAGGGGAAAATACTGTTTAAAACAACAAGGGATACATCAATCTTCATGGACAAAATAAGCATCTGATTGACACAGGTAAAAAACTCACAGATGTCCATTGCAAAATAGATCATGAGATAACTTTTCCATGGTGGCATATAGATTAATGAACTGTTGGAACTTGGTGAAGGCAACAAAAACAGGAATTGCAAGTAACTTGCAGATGATATCACTAGAATTTACTCACTTTATAGGAAGATTTTGCTGCTAGACAAGGCCAGTTTGCACGCTCTGTAAGGATTGAACGAACTACTTCTGAACTTATTCCCTTGTCAACCTGTAATGAAGACGCAGCGGATAATATTGCATAAATCCAAAGGCGGCCATAGGCTTATGCATTCACTGAATTTACAAGCTTCAGTTCATGCCCATAATGTTCATTTTTCCTCTTTTGCAGTGCAAACAATATTAAAAAGGAAGCTCAAGTCTGAAAGAAAATGCACACTTGCTGAAAAAAATCCATTTACAGAAAACAGTACATACCAGAAATTGCTCCAGCCGCCGGGTTATAAACTGATGTACCTGATAGAAAAGAAACCTCTAAACATAAATTGTGGGGGTGGCCAAATATCCATGGGAAATTTATCGAAATGATCCCTCTAGTTTCACCCCCATCTCAATTTCATCCCTCTAGTTTCAATTTCACTCTAACGAACCCTGTAGTTTCAATTTTGGTCGAATTTGGTCCAATCGATGACAGACGTTATCAAAATTGACGGAACTCCCAATTTGGGGATTTTTTTAGGGGCAGACATGACTTTTCGCCCACCCTTCTTTTTCCCCAACTTGAAACCCTAACCCTTTGTGTGTGTGTGTGTGTGTGTGTGAGTGTGGAAGAATGGAATTGGTGGTAATAAAAGAGAACCAGGTCCCAGGGCTCAGATTTGTTGAGATCAACTTCACCAATAGCTCTGCAACAGAAATTGCTGTCCAAGACCTTGAGAAGGTAGCAGGTGATCAGCTCTTCATCTGTCGGGTGGAATCTGAACCCAAGTGGTAAATGTGCTTCACTGCTGCCGAAATAGTACATTCCCATCGAAACCCAGTTGAAGAAACAAGCAAATATCAATGTCCACAGAGAACTTTCTGATCAATTTTGAAAAAAGACTTGCATTTTGAAACAGAGCAATGGATTGGATTCAATGATGCGATTTAAACCCAGTTGCAGAAACAAGTAAAGGAGACAAAATGTGAGTGGATTTCAAGGTTTCAAGTAAAACCCAGATGGAAAAAGTTTAAAAGACCACAATTTTATGCAAGATGAGGGTTTATTTTGGAAGAGACAAATGGCTGAAATGATATGATCTGAAGCAATTGATGAGAGCATAGTAGTTCAAGAAGAAGTAGAGGAACGACTTTTTGCTGTGTGTTTTGGTAGGGTGGAGAGAAGGTGGTGGTGTTTCCGTGTTTATATTCACACACACAC
Source organism: Vaccinium macrocarpon (assembly GCA_022606695.1). Classification (NCBI taxonomy): domain Eukaryota; kingdom Viridiplantae; phylum Streptophyta; class Magnoliopsida; order Ericales; family Ericaceae; genus Vaccinium; species Vaccinium macrocarpon. The sequence continues at coordinate 5,090,160 of CM040176.1, read as the reverse complement.
ACACACACACACACACACACACACAGAGAGAGAGAGAGAGAGAGAGAGAGAGAGAGAGAGAGAGAGAGAGAGAGAGAGAGGATTAGGGTTAGGGTTTCAAGTTGGGGAAGAAGAAGGGTGGGCGAAAAAGTCATGTCTGCCCCCAAAAAATCCCCAAATTGGGAGTTCTGTCAATTTTGATAACATCTGTTATCGATTGGACCAAATTCGACAAAAATTGAAACTACAGGGTTCGTTAGAGTGAAATTGAAATTAGAGGGATGAAATTGAGACATGGGTGAAACTAGAGGGACCATTCGATAAATTTCCCAATATCTAGGCTTTGTTCAGAATGCTTCTTCACAAATTGTTTTTGAGTAGGAATTTGTTTCCCTCGTCAAATGGAGTTAGGTGTAAGAGAGGGGCCCACTAGTTTTGAAAGTCAAAACTATTCATATACAACAGAGAGAGATGCAGAGGACACGTGGTACTTTTTTTTTTCTTTTGACTCAATTGTAAACATGTGGTACTTGGGTTATTTGGGAAAGTGGCAGAGGTACAGAGGAGGGCCCTCAGTGGGACCTGGGTCAATGTCTGAAATTCAAATTTGAACTTTCAACTCCGAAAAAACTTCTTTTAAGAAGCATTCCGAACAAAGCCGCAATGAAAAACACAAGGTTTTATCAGACAAGTCATGACCCAATTAGACAAGTTCCAGCACCACATAGTCACATACTGATAGCCTACCCGAATATGGAAGCATGTGTGCTGCTTCTGCGGTAAAAAAAATTCAATGAAATTGTGATACTGAACTTGGTAGCACAATCAACATGACAGGTAAATGTAAACTAATGGACTAACTCGACTTAGCAGAGTCACAAATTCCAATAGCTTAAGTAACACTTTGAACTTATAGACCAAATACCAGAGAGATGAATTTACATCGTCAATGGATCCAGCATCTATTTTTAGGGGTTGGACAGCAGCAGCAAGTTCCAAAGCATGTCTTAAATCTAAATTTCTGTTGTTTTCAACCAACACTTGAACCTGCACCAGATAAAGGTAGGATTATGCTGATGATGTCAAACATGGTCCATAGAGTTTTTGATGCTTGTAAAACGTACAAGACCATAAGAGATTCTCCGCAGGCCAAACGGATCACTATTGGAGCTTGGCTGACATCCAGCTCCGAACAAGCCAACAAGGCTATCTAACCTGAAAAATAGAAAACAGGATACAAAACCATTATACAAATCATTCTCTTTGAAGAAGAATATCGGTGCAATGAAGATTACTCATCACAAAATGTATGCAGCTATGTCGACACTCAATACAAGGTGTAATAAACATTTATGGTGGCAAAAAAAAAAAAAACCATTAGCTAATTAGAAAGTTATAACCCCACTGCTCCGTTATTGAATAGGCATTGATTCCATCATTGTCTGCTTATGCTTACTTTTGAACACATCCATAGCCGCTTGCATTGGATGGCTTTGGACAACTACAGGTTTAACCTTTTGAATTTTCAAATACTACCAATTTTAGACAAATACAAAATGGAATGTGGGATCAAGAATTCAAGGAGGAGGTATTATCCAATATATGGAGGTTACATGTTGGTTCAAGAATTTTACAAGTATTTTACATGAAAAGATGCCAAGGGCATGTCACCCATGTACACAAAATGTATGCACAAGGCAAGGCAAGCGTAAAACTTTCTCCAAATCAAAATTCTTCAAAAAAAACAAAATTGCAAGAAACCACAAAATTACTATGGTAAAAATGTCTGCCATTAAACCGGATCATCTAAATTTCCATCTCAGCACACTCCAACGGATACCAACTTGTCTGCATGCACATAACCATAACCAACATGAGTGCTACCAAACAAGGCTTCCACACACTAGGCTACATGGAGGTCCTCCTATTCTCTTTTGATCCAAATTTATCTTCTACCAATCGTCTTTCATTACTCTGATTAACATATGCCACAACCATCTCCCTAGCAAAGCTTGCCTTAGATTACAAGGTTTGGATCCCATAATCCTACTTACGTAATATTGTTTTTTCTGTGGCCTCAACACAAGTTTAGCTTTTCACATTTCGCAATGTTTATGTTAGATTGTTAACAAGTCATCAGTACAGAAATGCGTAAGTTTATAACTGATCCACAACACTAACCCTCATGCGTGGCTGGCAGGGAAAATTTTTATACTGTTCTGGACAACAATAACAGATTAAAAAATAGTGGTTTTATGACAATGTAAGGTTAAATACAAGCTTATAAGTTCTATTTGACCTGTCAGCAATTGACAATACGGTCCCAGCATCAGTATTGGGAAGAACATCTCCAGAAAATCTTGGTAGGGTGATTTCAAACAATGCCTCCGAAATCTGCAAAATGTCGAATACAAGAAAATGCAAGAGACTACTCAGGGCAGAGAAACAAAAAAGGACTGCATTCCAGCACTGTAATAAACAGCATAGACAGGAATCAAATATCTGAATCACATAACCAGAAAAATTGTTCAAAACTTTAATACGGAACACTGATTTATCAAGACCCAAGCAATCTGCAAACCATATATCTGAAGGGTCTAGCCTTTTGTTTCAAAACACCCAGCTAGCAAGCCCAAAAGATTCAACTTTGCACTAACTTTGACACTCTTGACATAAACAAGACTTGGACCTTTTAACTACCCATTTGGGTGGCAGGAGATACCACACAAGCTAACAGCTGGTCGTTCTCTTTTGGGATTTCAAAACCATGAATAATGACAAAAGGGATTCAAGGACCAAAGGCCTACACATCAGCACATGGAAAAACTCAAAGTATTGTGCCCATGTTCAATTCACATCAATCATGCTTCTGAATTGGCCAGAAAACTATATATGTGGAAGATTGCATGAATCATCCATTTTTTTGGAATGAGTAGGTGAAAATCATTGTCGCATTTTAACCACGCTATTCTGGTTCTACTCTGAATCAAGCTATCTATACGAGTCAATAAATAAGATAACCAGCAGACGGGAGATGTCATTTCATCCACATAGGCTACACTGGCCAGGGAAATGTTTATCATTTTGTTGTCAAATGAGGAAAGTCATCCCAGAGCAAACAGTGGTAAGTGGGAGGGATTAGCACTTCCTAAAGCTACCCTTGTGAGTTGTGATTCTTAACCCCATTAGATTAGCTAAATCACAATCAACAAAGAAATTATCAAAAGAAAGGTCCCTGGTAAAAAGGGATTAACAAGCACACAATCGTGATCATAATGGCTATGTTCGGTTGCACAGTTTAGTTTTGTTTTGTTTAGTTTTGATGATGTAAGCTGGTGTAATAAGTGGAGAGAGATAGAGAGAAAAGTAAAAAAAAGCAATGATGTAATCAAAGCTGAAATAGTGCCAAAACTGCCCCAAAACCCCCAAACGAACACAGCCAATATGTTTAGTATTTGACAACCTGCTCTGAATAACCATCTCTAAGGGCATAATGCCGTGCCATTATGCCTGCGAGGGAAGTGAATTCTGTGACAACAGCAGTAGCAAGATCAGACATAACCAATGATGCAGCATCCTCGACAGTTTGGAGCTTATCTTCACTAATACCGAGAGCTAAGCCAATTTGGGTAACTGTACTTTGAACACGGTTCATCTTGTCCAGCATTGTTCCTAGCTTCTCCTGTTTAATATCCCAATATTTTCCACATAAGAGGTATTAGAGAGCATGGGATATTTTCTAAACTAGAAATCACAGACTTCAAGTATTAGAATATTGAACTATTATGAGTCCAGTCACCGAGAATGAGAAAAAAACAAGAAAATCGACGCCATCAGAAATCATATTATAAAAATATAACCTAGTTGTGATAAAAAAATAAAAAAAAGAAGCAATGCAGTCGCATTTCTCTCAAGTGCAGGTATGGTAGCATCTCTCATTTCCCTTGGATACTAAATCAGAAGTGCAAACTTCTGATTTGCCCAATTATAACCTGTATGATAGCTAAAGCAAGAAACCACTCCTAGAAGGAATAAACTTACATGAAAAAGAATCCCACTTAGTTGATTCCGAAAGTCAGAAAACTTTTTTCTGGTGTCCATCTCATAGAAAAACTTGGCATCTTCATATCGAGCTCTGCGCAAAATAGATGTATTAGCTCCCTCTAGACTGGCAAAACAGAAAGAGAAAAGAAAACACAGCCGAATTGCAGATTTGAAGAGTCGATACATTAACATAGAAAAACTCCAAATGGACTCCTTTCCACAGAATATGAAGAGAGCTCAGCATGTCGGTCTGAATACCATATTCAAATTAGACACTTGGATCCTGGTTTTAGTAATGTTTGGAGAAGAAGAAGAAACCCACAACTGAGAATGAAGAAAAATATTTAGCATCTCACATGAGGGGAGATGGTCTATTTTCTCCTAGACGTCATATAAATACATTCTTAAACATATTTATGCCAACGTATTATTTGATATTAAAACACATGAAACACTTACAACCATACTTATCGAAACCGTACGATTCGTGATTCGAATTGCACGATTCGGTTTGATTCAGAGTGTTTTCGATACAAACCAATACTATGAATCGCAAGTGTAATAGAATCGTATACTGAATCGGTGAATCGTGAATCGAATCGTAAGAGTCGTACGATTCAATTCAATTTAAACCCATGCTTTGCATGTGGGCCAAAATGAAATAATTGATTAATTGCGGGGTTTTCTTTAATTTTTCTGGCATATACAGGGTTGACTCTCTTTTTAGAAGCTTCCATAGCACTTTTCAAAAGATTGTACCGGAAAAAGTTAGGGTTTTGCACCTGTTGGGAAGACCATGACCACATCCCTTGCTATAAAAGCAACTGTCTTGCCTATTTAGATCACTTGATCATTTATTTATCTTCTTAAACATTAATTTTATTGATTCAAACTTGAAATGTACCTTTTTTTATGTATTTTTTTTAAAATGACCGAATCGGAGCGATTCACGATTCGATTCGATTCACAATTCGCAACCAGACCATTTCGATTCTCGATTCGATTCACAATTTGACAACTATGCTTACAATTCATCCACATGCTTGTACCCTACTTCATTATGAATATTCTTACAGTCTCAAGTAAGAGTTTAGGGAGGTCCGACAGATGATTCTCGTTCCCAAGTTCAATTGAATCTATTTGTTCAAGGGTGATATATTCTTCTAATCCTCTTGATATTTTTATATAAACACTTGTGAGGTGTACAAGAGTAGTTCCATCTCTTTCTCCCTCATTCTTCTTTTTCTACCTCTTCTTTTCTATAAACCCCGAATCCATAATGTACACCATAAACATATGTATTAAGTTCTGTAGTTATTTTGATAAATAAATCAAAATGAACAAGGTCAACATCAACCTGAGTACAGCTTCATTTCCTTTCTTTACTTCCATCTCATTTATTGCGCCATTTGCAACCTAAAATGACAACTTGTGAGTTATAAATGATAAACAATCTCCCCACTTATTAGATCGGTTCCTAACATCTAACCATGTGTTGATAAAAACACGACTCACAGCAATGAAGTGTGGCAATAGTCTTCCAAACTCGTCAGTTATTGCAAAATATTTCTGGTGCTTCTGCATAACCTGCATGATTGGCGGTCATCACGTAACAGATGATGGCAGTATGGGCATAGACTACTAAATACTATCTACTTATGGGGTGTAAGTCATTAAATACCCAGATGCAGGCGTGCATCTTTACTGCTACAGCATAGAGAAAATAAAATTATTCGGAGCATATCACAGAATTCTTTCTACATTGCATGGCAAATGCTCTCTAGAAAAAGCAGATGTTGCTCAAGCACTAGAACATAATGATTAAACTATCTACATCTAAGGGGTTGAATCATCAAGGGCTTCGGATGCAATCCCAAGAAAAGAAATCCATTGTCGATGAGTAGGCACAAATTGCAAATTCCACACAAAATAAGGATGGTGCTGTAGCAACTAAAACATTATACATGTTCTCCACAATTTCACTTTCTAACTTCACAGCTTAAGAATGAGGACATAACCTCTGATTCATGTTCTATATAATTCATCTTTCATTATCAAGAATCAAACGGTGTCTCAGTGTGATGCATAGAGCATTTCAGACATTACACTGAAGTTTCATGCATAATTACATGCCCATGGTAAGATCCTCACAGTTGATAATCTGTTTCATAGGCGGAATCTAGTACTAGTTAGTGTTGTTGTAATTTGTAAGCCTAATGGAGAGGTGAATTATTTGCCAATTCATGTGCGTATCTAACTTGGAACAGAAAACGTAGTGTTGCAACCAAGCCAGCAAGCCATTATAAAACATAAAAATCCCTGCAAATTGAAAAGCATACCATAACCAGTAGATCTTTCAGAAGCTCTAAGAATGACTTATAAAACTTAAAAATCCCTACAAATTGAAAACATACCATAACCAGTAGATCTTTCGGAAGCTCCAAGAATGACTCTTTAAAATTCCCAAGTACTGGAACAGGGGCCTCAACGAGATTTGCAACCTAAATTTCAAAAGGTGAGATGTTTTATAATTCAAATTATGACAAAAATCACAAAATCCCCCCGTAATGTCATTACCTCGTCAAGTAAGGCACTTTGCATAACAATATGGCCGTTAACACCTTTTGCTAAGGCATTGGAGCGTTCGGAAATTGTTGTCTTGCGTTGCTGAAAAAGAACATTTTCTTTAGATACTATAGCATTTCCCTGCTTTTTTAGGGTAATTCCCAAAATGAGAAGCAGCGAGCAATAATAAATATCACATTTTAGACCTCAATTTCAACAGAAATCCCAGCATGCTGCATTACGTGGGAGTAAGATTCTGCACTTTCAACCTGGGAAAAACAATGTTCACAGTTTTTTTTTATGGAAACATAACTCAAGAAAATAAGCAATAAAAGGAAATACTAGAAGACTAGTGGAAAAGGACAGAAAAGTACAAAGTGATAGTATAACAAAGAGGAAGCCCAACAAGGGTGTCAGAGAGTGAGAAAGAAGGAAAAAAAACATGCCCAAACATAATTATAGGAGAATAACATATAGCCCATAAAATGCCTACACTTTGACGGAAAACAGAAATAAGATACAGTCCATCAAATATTGGTCACTCTAAACACTAAGATAATCAAAATAATTTGGCTGTTGATAATGCTAATTTCATGAACATACCCTTACAGTGGCAGATGAAGTATTCCGAAGACCATAAGATAGGTTTCCACTACAAAAAATATATCAGAGAATAGAGTATCAAAATCTAACTTAAAAAATTAAAAAATTAAAAAAGAAGTCGCAAAGATAAATATGTATTATTGGTACCTTAACAATCATGAGGTGTAAATCAAAGATTTCAAAACTAAGCGTTTTAACTTAGTTTAGTGGTTCAATTTTAACAACCTACAAGACTCATTAACAGTGTTAAAGCATCCAACTCAGAATAAATTGGCAATGAGTGGAGATGCCGCCCAAGCTCCTATACTTGTTTTGGAGGTTTTGAATAACCAACGTGGGCCAACCTTTAACACTCCATGCACGTGCGATCCCTGACTAGCAAGTGGAGAGGCAAACAAAGGATCCATAATATAGGGGTCACAACGAAATAAGGTGCACTTAAGGTACAAACAACGGAGCCATCAATCAAGAGTCTTGTCCAAAAGCCCAACTCTGATACCATGTGAAATCATCCAACTCGAAACCGATTGGTGGTGAGTGAAGAGGCCGCTCAGGTTCATAAACTAGTTTTGGAGGTTATAGTTAAACAATGTGCAACAAGCTCTAACAAACAAGAATTTTTACAACCTAACCATTTTACGTTGGTTCAATTAACAACCTAGAATAATTAACACTAATTCAGTTGTTTATTAAGAATTCCCGGGGTGTGTAGCTGATTAGCCAACGATCCAGTGGGCTTCAGTATCTCCTGAGGCTCACATAGGCTTCCTGGTATGGCGGAAATTTTACTTTTGAGCGATGGCAAAGCCAAGCCGTATAAAGGTGAGCAGCCCTTACACCAATAGCAAATGGCCTACTCAATAGCCTTAGTTTTCTTTTCCCCTTTATTCAGATCCGCATTCACACAGAACTCAAAAAAAGAGGTCAATGCATAGGTTCTGAAACTAACCTTAACACACCGGCAAATGTAAATGGAATTACAACATCTCCATGGAGAGCTAGAACCCACCGAATTGGCCTACTAAACATGACCTACAAAATGGTGTCAAAGCAGATAAACATCACGTTCAGTGTACCAAAAATGGATATGGATTCACACACAAAAATTTTAAACAAATTATTTTAACACCTATTTAAGTATCATAGACAAAAAGCTGTGTTACTCGGACTCGGGTACGGATGTCGGGTGCGGGTGCGAATCTAGGTGTCGGACACCTTAAGTTGAAAAATACAGGATACGCGGATATGGATCCAAATTTGGACACGGGTACGGGGATATGTCAAATAATATTTTTTTAAATATTATTAATTTCAATCTATTAAAAAATGGATTTTTTATAAACTTATATATATATTTAAAATATTTTTAATTTTAATATATTAAATAATGGGTATTTTATGTATTAAAAATATATTGGTTCTTCTGTTTGGATAATAAAAGCCCATAAAAAATTATGGAATCCATTTCTATTTGCCCCAATGTGCAAGCCCAGTAATAGTCCAAAGGAAAAACAAAAGGCCCATTACAACATATTAGACATGTAGCCCAATTTAATAGAGAAGCCCAAGTTCAATTAGGGTTATAACCAGCAGCCTCGTCTGTTTCTTCTTCCACGATGATAAAACGCTGTTTCGTCTTCCAAGATAACAAGTTCACAGACAGTCAGTGAACTTGCAGCTCAATCTCCGAGTAACACAGGTGAGCATCTCTCCTCCTCTCTTCACCTTCTTCTTCTTCGCTCCTCTCTCCTCTCTTCTTTTTCGTCTTCTTCTTTTCTTTCGACATAGGGAGCTGGGAAAGCAGGAGTATCCAAATTTCGTTGGCCGTACCCCGTACGGATCTCGCACCCGTACCAGTGTCATGTCGTGTCGACACGGGTACTTCACCAAAGGTGACGAGTCCGAAGTAACACAGACAAAAGTATTAAAAACTCGATTAGAACTTAAAAGTGAAAATCTCCAAATCTTGCCCTGTTTTCACCATCTCTATCACATCCCATCACACATAGCTAAAGCAGTTTACAAATATGTTACCACTAATACATCCCTAAATACACAACGATTACGTGGAAAATATCTAACTAAAAGAAATAAAGAATGTCAAAAGCAAGTAGGTGTCAATAATTGCAAATTAAATTTGTTGGAGCATGAAAAGATGAATAAATAACTAGAACTGCTATGACTAGTTTGTAGAGCCACTGCATGTATGATCTGAAAATGGGTACAGAAGGAACCCCTAGACAATCAAGCATCAAACATCCAACCTAAGTTGTTAACATGTCACACACCTGAGAGTTCCAACGCATAGACTTTGGGAATGATATTCTGGCAACAGTAGAGGGCAAGTCTTCAGATAAAACCTAGCCAGAGCGACAAACGATATCAGGAGCAAAAGAAACTAAAAGCTCTTCTCTTGAGCTTAACCATGGTCATAACCGAGTATAATGCATACTGTAGAAATGAAGAGAAGATTCTCACAATCAAACAGGCTATCAAACTAGTATTACGATAATAGCATTACTTAAAATACATTTTCCAGTGAAAAAATGGAAATGGAGAAAGTATAAGGCGGGAATACTAAAGAATCTTGGTTATTTCAGGAATCCAAAATACATAACCTCCATATTCAACCAATAATTAATGTACCCAGGAGAATCTTTCAACTTTACATATTGGTTCTATTTGATCTTGAATGGTCCCAAAAGTTCGATGTCTTCAGGAATGTGTAGCTATCCAACCACCTCCCCACATCGAATTCCCTCTTGACGTGGAGATGCAAACAACCAAACACACAAGGGATATAAACTATTTATAGGAAGATGAGACGCACTTTAATCAAAGTTAGTCTCCAATCTCAACAAATATAAACACTTCTTCCCAGCCAACCCCATTCAGATCTCGTAATTAATGCCATACAGTTGATGTTGCATATTAAAGAAGGCATAGGACTGGAAATTATCTGGCACAACTGACGTGTTTGTAACAAAAACTACTTTGCATTGAACCTACTCCTTACCTACCCCTCTGCCCCACCACGCAAGAGAGAGAGAGAGAGAGAAGGCGAAGAAGGGAGACATAATAAATTCTGATCAATACACTAGGAAATATCCGAAATATAAACAAACTTCGTCCACACACCAGCAAAAGAGGATGTTTATGAATATAACCTCTAATGCAAGTCTTGCAGGCTCCACTACGCGGGCATAAACATATTCCACTTTTCCTGCAACGTGATACCAATACAGTGCATATTGTTAAATGTTGGCACTACAGAAAGTTGCATATCCATAAGAAACATGTACACTGTATTTAGTTGGAAGTTTTGAGGGAAAATGGTAAGAGATATTTTTGAGTAGTGTTTGGTTAGGTTTTAAAAAATGGTTTTGGGGTAATGATGGGAGAGGGAAATGAGAGTAATAATTAGAGATAGGGGTAATAAGTGGAGAATGATAGAGAAATGATATTGATGATTGGAGACAGGGGTAATGAGTTGAGAGAAATGTGAGTAATGATTGGTGAGAGGAGTAATGAGTGGATAGAGAAGAAAATTATTCCAAAAGTAATTTTGGAGAACTTTTCCAAAAATGCTAAACAAGGTGGTAATGTTCTTTGTTATGCAAAATCGAATTCAAATGCGCAGCAACTAATGATGCTCTGTTGTCATCATACCCAAGTTCTTTATCCTACCAAGCTTTGCATGATGACGAATATGCACAACAAAGGAGATGGAAGCAAACAGTTAAATGCAATAGGTGCCACCATATGGATGTAATGATCTTTTACGTCAAAAATCAAAATGAAGCAAAAACTAATGATCTGCCCTAACAAAGAGATTGATACATATCACGAAGTGTCGTTGGACAAATCAGCCCAATTAAAAGTGGCCAATATCATGTGATATTTTCTAATAACTCAGGGTGATCGGGCCAACTTACATGCACATCAACTAAGCCATGGGACCCAATCCCATTGTCCACTAGCGAGGAGCCCAATTAAAGCCGAGGCAAAGCCTGTATGGATTGACCCCGTAAGAATTGATAGCACCTGGAGGTTTCGAACCTGAAACCTTAGAAGGGAGCAAACCCTTAGTCCAGGCTTTGACCACCAGGCCAACCCCTTGGGGTTCACCTATGTCAAGCGATATCTGATGTCCCTACAAATATATTTGATGGATTCTCATTTATACATTATTTGCATGGGCTAATACAAGTATCCAGTGCTTAGATGGTCGAAGCTTTGATAGAAGCAAGTAAATCCACAGAGCTCAATGGAGAAAACGGATTCATGCAGCTGACCCCAATTGATTGGGACTCAAGCCTCAGATTGATTTGGTTTTAGAATCAAATGACAACATATGCATCTGCAACAAAATACCTTCAGCCTTCCTATACAAGGAATCGAGTGGTATACTATATCTTCGGCAAAAACCATCAGCAGCCTGATAAGCAAAATGAAGTAATAATTAATTCCAAACAAAATAAAATGTATGTTTATTAAGATTTACGAAATGCTAAAACTTTTAAGGAAATGTAAAACACCACGAAATATCTGTAATAGCAAGTGAGGGTTAGACAGTGTTACTTCCATAAAAAATTACAGAACGAGATTGATGAAAAGTAACTTGACGAAACAGAACCTTCCTGGGAGATCTTGTAGAAACATTATGAATGATAATGACTTACAAACGTGCACATGTAAATGCATAAGAAAAGAAAATGCTAGGCATCAAATAGTTAGAAACCGTTACAAGAATGGGTTTGAAAGGGAACCCTGTCCAGATCCCCCATGCAAAGTGAACAAGTGAGCCCCTCCCATAACCAACCTCAAACCAAATCAAGGCAAGGTCCTGATCCACCATAACTAGTTCAGGTTCAGTTCCCCGCAAAGTGAAAACCACAATAACAGTTTGCCAACAAAAATCGTTACATGTCCAGATTCCACATGCAAAGTGTACAAGTGGAGCCCCTCCCATACCAACCTCAAACCAAATCAAGGCAAGGTCTTGGTCCACCATTACTTCAGGTTCAATTCAATACAGTGTGAAAGCCACAATAACAGTTTGCCAATAAAAATCTTTGGATACAAGTGAACTTGGGGAAAAAAATATATGATATTGGAAGTGAACAAAATGAACTTTAAGGAAGGAAAGACCTTTGTCGGACTCCCTTGATGGTCAAATGCTTTTGAAACTGGAGGTCCTCGAACCTCAACCTCATTTTCAACTTGCCTAGAGCAAAGGCTCTCAACTTGAACCTGCAAATCGCAATACATCATTGCTTAATCCTTTTTTCATATCTAAGTAATACTTCAATAACTATACAAACTGGCAACATATAGATATTTAGCATCAAGGGAACAATAAAGTAGATGTAACCAATTTGTCTATATAGTTGGTTGACCCTCAATTTCTAGAACCCCCAAGAAAGACAATGAGTATTTTTATTGTAAACCTTCATTTACTAAGAGAGGTGTATTCTGGCAGTTCCGCTGTGGAAAAGTACGATTGTTGTTTTGAATCAAGTGAAACTTGAAAATAACTGCTCGCTCTACACACTTACTATAATCGTTGCTCAACCACTATGTCCACAAAGATAACAATTCTTGGCTCAGCATGGAGTTGGCTAATTCACATGCCCACAACAAATACAATGAGACAGCCCATTAACTAGGTGACATGTCAAAAAGAAGATGAAGAATGTCAATTTTTTTTGGAGGGTGTGCCATAATTTCATTTCAAACCAACATAATCTATACACACACCGTCAGCAAGACCCAACACATGAGGGAAGAATGGCGTACCACAAGTCTACGTGGTGTGCCAAATGCTAGCACTTTGCCATGGCTCAACCGTTGTTTTGCCAATAACTGCACAACTACATCTTTAAGCTGCATTGAACAGCATGATCAACGCAATCAGATAACAGACAAGTGGAACACAAGAATTTCCCTGAGTAACCTACTCAAAGATTGCAAGTATGTGCTGTCATTCACCAAGTAGCTATAGGAAAAATTACTTTATGAGGTTGAAAAGGCATTGAATATAACCTAATAAGAAGATCGGTAAAAGAGAAAATTAAAAAAAAACAGACAAATCCACCTCCCTAAGGATTAAAGACATACTTGTTGGCTTGCATTAACTACATCTGCAGGAGGTAACTCCTCTGTCCCTATTTCAAGCACAAACATCCTTGGTTCCACAGGCACCTATGCAACAAAAATAACAAACATAAACCAATCTAATAATTGTACAAAAATAACAAACATAAACCAATCTAATAATTGTATAAGAACATAGAACATGTACAGTGAAAATCGGGGAGCTGCCCCAGCAAACCTTTCTAACTGCTGCCTCCAGAACATCTTTCGAATAGACAAGATGACCAGGTTCAGAAACAACTCCCAAAGGGTGCCCAAGAGACTCCCTTGTCTTTAACCATAGTTGTGCACATTGACGAGCTAAACTGGATAGAAAACAAAATGCAAGCATAGCAAACAACACTGTGAAACTTGGCAAACTTCCAAAAGTTGTTTCAAATTTAATTACTCATTAGCCAAGAAATTACATTATCATGTACTTCGGTACTTTAACCCTAGCAAATTCAACAGATGATTGAAAGCAAGAATGCTTAAATATGTTCATTGAAGTAAGATCTAGAGAATCTTCACGTTTGGTGTTCCTAATGAATGACGGTTCACAGGTGCAGCGATCGTAATAATTTGTATTTTGAAAAGATTCATCAGCTTTTGCCTCTTAATCCAACTAAGGGCCAGCCAAAGTGCCAAACTAGACATCAAGTAGCTGTGTTTGCTGTAAGATCTGTCTCATAGAAAAACCATTCTTGCAGCAATTTCTCAATGAAATTTTGTTAAATTGTAGAGAGAGAAACAGAGATGAAAGGTATTTTCTCATTACTACTCAAACAACTCTATACACAGCAACATGTATACACAGGCAAATGAATAATGACTAAACTATCCTTATGAACTAAGAACATAACAAATAAACCCTTACAACTTTAACACTCCCCCTCAAGTTGGTGCAAAGATATCTCACAAGCCCAACTTAAACACAATGGGGAGAAAACTTTTACTACTCAGAGCCTTAGTAAATACATCAGCTAACTGGTCTTCAGATCTCACAAAAGGCATGCAAATCAACCCGTTGCTCAGCTTCTCCTTTATAAAGTGTGTCAATTTCAATATGATTCATTTGATCATGTTGGACTGGATTATGAGCAATGTTTATGGCAGCCTTATTATCACAGTAGAGCTTCATAGGACTAACATTAGGGAATCCCAGATCACGTAAAAAGGTTTGGAGCCATAAAAGCTCGCAAACACCATGAGGAGACATAGCTCTGTATTCAGCCTCTGCACTAGACCTAGCAACCACTGCCTGCTTCTTACTCCTCCAAGTAACCAAATTTCCTCCCAGAAAGATGCAATAGCCAGAGGTAAATCTCCTATCATCAATAGAACTTGCCCAGTCTACATCGGTGAAGGCTTCCAATTTCAAGTGACCATGATTGGAGAACAAGATACCTTTACCTGGGGCTGGGGCTGATTTGAGATACCTCAAAATGCGATAAACAGCATCAAGATGCACAGTATGAGGTTCATGCATAAACTGGCTTACAACCCCCACAGCATAGGAAATATCAAGTCTGGTGTGAGATAAGTATATCAGGCGACCCACAAGTCTCTGATATCTCTCCTCATCTGTATGCTCCCCCGCATTGCTACCAAGACGATGATTGGCCTCAATGGGAGATTCAGTTGGCTTACATCCCAACATACCAGTTTCTTCTAAGAGATCAAGGATGTACTTCCTTTGAGAGATAAAAATCCCTTTGTCAGATCGAGCCACCTCCATTCCAAGGAAGTACTTCATAGACCCCAAATCCTTAATCTCAAATTCTTGAGCAAGAAGAGCCTTAAGGCTAGCAACTCATCCACATCATCACCTGTCATTATTATGTCATCCACATAAACAATAAGTATGGCAATCTTACCATTCCTCCGCTTGATGAACATAGTATGGTCAGCATGACTCTACTTGTATCCAAATCTCAACATGACTTTGAGAAACCTACCAAACCATGCTCTGAGAGATTGCTTCAAGCCATAAAGTGCCTTCTTCAATCTACACACCTTTCCCTCGGTCTGAGATGAGAAAAAACCCGGTGGAATAGACATGTACACTTCCTCCTCTAATTCGCCATGGAGGAATGCATTCTTCACATCAAATTGGTGAAGAGACCAATTCAAATTGGCCACACAAGAAAGTAGAACTCGCACAGAGTTCATCTTCGCTACAAGAGCAAACGTCTCCTCATAGTCAATACCATAGGTTTGAGTATAACCTTTAGCAACAAGCCTGACTTTGTATCTCTCAACTGTCTCATCAGCTTTGTGTTTCACAGTGAACACCCATTTGCACCCCACAGGTATATTCCCTCTTGGAAGGGATACTAGCTCCCAAGTGCCATTCTTTTTCAAAGCCGTCATCTCCTCTACCATAGCTCTTTTCCACTTAGGTATCATAAATGCATCATGCCAATTTTGTGGAATAGATATAGAAGAGAATCATTACCAGATGAGTCAGCTGGAGAGTCTGAAACTGGAATAGGTGATGGAGATTGGCAAAGTGGTACTGCACATGTAGACTTGCCTTTATTCCTTCGAGAAAAAGTATAAAAATTTGGCCCATCCTGTCTTCCACCAACATCATGTTCCACTCTTTGCCTAGGTAAAGGTTCCTGCACAGATTTATCTTTCTCCCCCTCACTATGACAAGGTAAAGGGTAAGACCACGACTCTGGAGTATAAAATGTCAACATCTCTTCCTGTCTATCATTCTCCCCCTAAAGAGATGAAGTGGACAGAGGATAAAAGGATTCAGTTTCCCAAAATGTGACATCCATGGAAACATATGTTTTGCGAGTGTGTGGGTCATAGCATTTATAACCCTTCTAAGTAGGAGAATAGCCAAAGAAGATGCACTTACAGGCTTTGGGATCTAATTTACCACTCGGGTGCTTAAGAGCATGGACAAAACACACACAACCAAAGATCTTAGGTGGAAGAGATGAGACCCGAGAACAGCCGGGGAGGAACTTAATAGGAGTTTGGAACTAAAGAACACTGGATGACATGTTTAGGGACTTTCATTGTGAACAATAGAGAGCGGGCTACCTCAGCAAGATGACGGTTCTTGCGCTCGGCAACTCCATTTTGTTGTGGAGTGCCAACACAAGAAGTCTGAAAAAGAATACTAGCATCATTAAGATATGCTCGAAAAGTTCCATCTATATGCTCAATCCCATTATCACTACGAAGCACTTTGACATTCGCATCAAATTGAGTACGCACCATTTGGTGAAAAGATTTAAAGCACGAAAAAACCTCATTTTTTGCCTTTAGTTAATACACCACCCAAGTGACACGAGAATAACAATCAATAAAGGTCACAAACCAACGATAACCTGACAAAGATGTGACAAGAGAAGGACCCCAAACATCGGAATGAATGACCATAAATGGCGAATCACTTCGTTTATTGACCGGAGCATAAAATGAGCGCTTATGTTTCGCAAGCTCACAAGCTTCACAAAAGAACTGACTCCGAGAACATTGCTTAGCCAAATTAGGGAACAATTTTTCTAGAATTCCAAAGGATAGATGACCCAATCTACGATGCCATTGATGTAACAAGGGAAGAGATGAACCCGTATCGGCAGCAAGAGCTTGACCACATGACAAAGGTGGACAAACTAGATTAGGTGCAAACTCCAAAAAATACAGGCCCTCATGAGCTTTACCACTGCCAATCATCCTCCCCGTATTCAGTTCCTAAAAGACAATGTGTAGGAAAAAACGTTACGGAGCAATTTAAGGATTGGGTAAGACTACTAACGGATAAAAGGTTAGTAGAAAAATTGGGAACATGAAGAACTGAGGAAAGAGAAATGGTTGGAGAACAATGAATAGAACCTTTCCCGGAAATAGCAGATAAAAAACCGTCAGCTACTCTAACCTTATCCTTACCAAAACAAGTAGAGTAGGAATCAAAAAAGGACGAATAACTTGTCATATGGTCCGTAGCACCAGAATCTATGACCCACGGAAGAGAGGCAGTGGAAATAGAAGCATTAGCATGGAAAGTGGTAGAAGTAGTGGTAGGAGCAGTGGTAGATGGAGTGTCAAGCCTAGCCAATAGGCGTTTGAGAGTTTGTAACTCCCCCTCGGGAAAAAAGGGCACCAACTTAAGTAGTTTTTAAAGCCTCCATGTGTACCAACAATTTCTGTTTCAAATCACCTTAAACTGACCCCCGCAAATGGATCCGGAACGTCGAGATTAATTGGGAACAAGTCTTTGAGCTCCCAAAAGTGGTCAAAATTGGTCAAAATGGGTCCTTGAACTCTTCTGGACCCCAATGAACCCTCCAAATGAGCTCCTTGGCCCTTTTCCAAGCCGTTGAACCCTCTAGATGAGCTGTTTGACCCCTTTTTCACACCGCTGACCCATTTTGAACCCCCCGCATGACGTTTTTTGACTTGCGGAGTGAACCCCCAGCAGTCGCTTGGACATTCTGACACACGGAGTGACCCTTTGACCCCCTCGCTGACCGGACCTGCGATCACCGAGCCGCGGTGTACAACACGCCCGCCGCCTAGATCTAACATGTTACACGCTACCGCGCTTCAACCGGGCGCTGGGGTTCTCCGCCGACCGCCAACTGGTCATGGAGACGCCTCAAGGGGCTACAAACCCTATGCTCTAAACTCGACATTTCGGACAACCTACGCGGAGTCCGATAAGCCCACTAAACACGCCGATCGCCGTCCGCTTACTTCCATCGGCGCTCAAATCAATCAGGCGACTTTCACTAACAAGTGCGCCGAGGCTCACGGTTGTCAACAAACACCGCATAGCTGGTCAACAATCTATGCCTAAACAAATGCTGTATAAGATCAACAAGTGAGAAATACAGAGGCTACACGATCGACGATCGATAGAAAAAGGCTACACAATCGACAACTATCAACAAGTGAGAAATACAATCTCTAAAGCTCTACAAGGCCAGATCGATCATGACCATGGCTCTGATACCATGTTAAATTGTAGAGAGAGAAATAGAGATGAAAGGTATTTTCTCATTACTACTCAAACAACTCTATACACAGCAACATGTATACACAGGCAAATGAATAATGACTAAACTACCCTTATGAACTAAGAACATAACAAATAAACCCTTATAACTTAACAAATTTAGCACAAAAGACATGCTCACCTGCGCATCCGACCAAAGTAGCGGGCCCGTTCTGTCACCCCAACATAGCCTCGAGAGTCTAAAATGTTAAAAGCATGAGATGTCTTTAGAAGCTGATCATACCTAGCATGTTGTAGAGGATGATGTTATTTAAAATAAAAGCTGACTAAAAACTTCTAGACAACAAACAGTATAAATTTCAAAGGACGTTAAAATCTCCAGAACATACGCAGGTATTGCAAGGCCTAAATCAAGTAAAGAACGTGCTTCTTCCTCAAACAGGTCAAAGTGTCTTTGAAGATGGGCAACATTGGCATGCTCCAGATAATATCCACTCATTTCCTTCCTGAAACAGCACGTGACAATCACCCCTTTTGTTTCATAAGAACATATGAAGCAATTCAAGCATGAGGAAAGATATACTTTTAGTCAATATCCGAGATCAGCACCACAAAAGGTCAAACACCAAAAATACACTTTGAGATTTTCAAAAGAGGCATTTACAAGTATTAGAACTTCTTAGCTGTTTCCTTGTGGGGAAAAGAGAAGTTATAATAGTTGCCCAGTAGATGAGTATAACTTCTCTATACTGGCTTATTACCCAATATAACTTGTTGCCAAATGGAACTCGCAAAGAAATTTAAATAGCAGTGCTGAGGTGGCACCTAATGGAGGAGAAACGAGAAAATGAGGAGAGAGCCAGAACATGTCCGTCTCGGGAAGAACAAAGCAAGAGATAATGGTAGTTTCCTTTGAAAGATCTAATGAGGAGATGTAAGGGAAGGATAAGGAGAAAAAAGGTATCTGCAAGCACAAATGGTGTGGGGAGGCACTGGTAGACAACAACATCCAAGGGGTAAGTGAATTACATGACCCCATTTAGCATCTTGTGAAAGAAAGATTTTAAGTAATCAGCAACCAGTAATTAAAGCTAGCATATTGGTCAGAAGTTCCAAATTATTCTCTCTCCACAAAAATATTTTTTCAAAAAGTAACATCAGTAATGTGGTCTGCTTCTCGTCTCACTGATGTTGCCAATTTTAGTTTTTCCTCAAAACCTCGGATACTGGTACGCAGTTCCAAAGTAAAATAGTAATGCACTTCTGCAGAAACTGCAAGCTAGGTTAATGAGGTGGAATAGCTAAATTACTCATTCTCTAGAAAAAGCTCTCCATATGTAATTCCATTCGCATATTGAATTTTCTTGAAATGATCAACTCCCTGCAAATTAATTTCACCACACTTCAGACCACATAGGAAAAATAAAGCGAAAAAAAGAAAAAGATAAAGAAAAAAGAGTTATGTCTCCTTATTGGCACCAAAGAGAACTTTGGTGAGTTACTTCGAGGATCCGAAGATACGGAGCCTTGTGGTTAAGTTTGGGCCTCTTATCTCTCCAAAGTTCTCTTTGACGTGTGCAATAAGGGGGCTGCCACCTCTCCAAAAATCACCTGAAGTAACATAAGGATACGTTCAAGTCCGTATGTTATCTCAACAGATACAGGCATCAATTGCAAACTTCCAGCCTGGAGAAAAAGCAAAAAGGGAACAATGAACAACGAAAAAAATAAACGAAGGCAGGAGCCAGGAAGCAAGGAAAATAGATTATGCAATTGAATACTTAGGAACTTGACTGTCAACCAGGTTAACCACAACAATACTTTTCAAAATTGAGGCTCATATCGTCCACGAAAAAACCTGCTGGAAGTAGGTGAATTGTGTGATTTCCATCCCATCCATCCAAATTTCCCAGCCCAATCCCCAAGCACCAAGTACCTATTAGCAATTGAAGTCAAGAGGTATGCTTGAAAACTACTGCAAAAACAAGTGTTTTTTTTTTTATCAAACACATTCAAAAAGAAGTAGTTCTATCGATTAAACAAAACAGGAAACGACAAGGAACAAATTTGTATAGTTTTATGTTTTTTACCCTTAAGAGCCAAAGTTATGCAACCAAAGCAAACAAGCATGGGTTGCATGCCAATAAGCAGGCATTAATATCCAGTGTAACCTCAACTGCAAAGATTAGACAGATCCACAGCGGCACACCCAACACACATCACAAGGACTATAAAGACAAGATCTTACCGGGCTTTCCCAATTGTCCTCCACAAAACGTATATCATGTTCATTGACATTAATACCTGTCAAGCATTAGGTCGCAAAATCTCAAACCTAGGAAATAAACCAGGGAAGAAATGGGCATCACGAAAACTAGTATGCAATCTAATAGGTGGAAAGAAGACACTAATAAAAAATAAACATTTACCACTGGTGATAAATATCCAAGAGATTCGATTGCTAATAAGACAATGAGTGCACCCAATCCTTATTTTCCAGACTTACGAAATGAAATTTGGAGCAGACCAATTTATTTCCACGTAATCAAGTAAATAATGAGCAAAGAAAATAGTATCTTGGCTAAATACCAATCTAATAGCAGCCTAAATTAATACAGCAAAGGTAGGACTTGAAAAAAATGTCTTGTCTTATTCAAAATAAAGGCACTCCCCTGCCCACAAATTACTGGTATTGTTACACATGACCTCCTGTACTTAAAAATATATGCACGAAGTAATCCTTAGAGTAGCTGATCAAATGTGATAAGACGGGCTGTCTGATGTGTGAGGAAGAAGAGGGCCAACGTTATATTTTCTCCTTATACGAGAACGGCAAGAGGCACCATTTCAGGGGGAAAACACATATAATGTCTGAGTTGAGGATCACAATGTTGACAATGCTTTCTCCAAAAAAAAAAAAAAAAGAAAATTCCTTCTCCATCTTAGTTGACATTTTAGGAGGAAAGAAGAGATGCAGACGGATCTAGAAATCTAGCTTAGTGGGGGCACTTTACTAACCATAATCGTGAAAGTTGATTTTTCTAGCAACCACACTAAGATCATTCTAAAATAGTACACACATTACTTAATACAAAAAATTATAATGCATAATTTTTATAAAAGTATCTAAAAATGAACATAAAATCTTAGACAAAATGTTTAGAGTATATTTATATATTTACATCGATAAGTTTTTAAAATGAAAGAGATGGCTTTACTGATAGCTTTCTTTTAAAATATTTCTCCTCAAGAAACAAATTTATAGATCAATAAAATTTATAGATGAATTAATCTTGTATCTTTATTAACCTCCTTCAACTTATTCAAGTGATTTAGCCAGTAGGAAAGTCAGATGGGTCTGCCTTTATTCATCTATAGATTCTATACCAGCTGCCACCCATTAGGATGATTTTAGCGCCCTTCTAATGATAAGAAGCAAAACGCGCCAACACCTACAGCCCTTTCCTCTGCCGGGGACTTCCACAACAACAACAATAACAAAACCCATTAAGTCCCCAATAATTGGGGGTATGGGCGGGGGATGGATAGGAGACAGACCTAACCTTTGGCAATAAATGCACAAAGTGGCTGCTCCCAGAATACCACTGAAACAGATGGATTGGAAACAGACCTAACCTTTGGCAATGAATGCACAAAGTGGCTGCTCACAGAATACCACTAAAACAGTGGTCCCCCTATATTGTCGCGTTTGCTGAAGAATCATGCCCTCAAATCAAAGCCAAAAGGCATCAGAGAGGGCAGACCCAAGAATCATTTTGATTTATGTGCTGGGGACTTCCACGAAATGAAAATGTGTGGCATCATCGTACGCTCAACATTTGTTGCCTCTTTATTAGCAAGATGTATACAAGTGAACATGCAAGCTAAATATAGTCGGACATTTGTATAACCATGGTAAATATATAAGAGTATAAATAGATTTTTTTAGTTCTGATTGGAGGCACGTGACCCCACATGCCCCCATGTATATCCGTCCCTGCACAAGTGTGTGTACACCGAGAAACATATTTTGACATCTATGATCTTTTATTTAATCAATAGACAGCAAAATCTAAAACTAATAACATGGCTAGATGAGCACACATCATCAAGAGAAACATTTCCATTAGCAATTTGAAAACTAGCAGATGGACACCTTGCAAAAAAAGTTTTGCTTGAGAAAGTTGTAGTTGTTCAAGAAACAACAACTAGAATAGCACTAATAGAGAAGGTTTGATCTACCTAGTGCCGATAGGCTTCGGATAAATAGGTCTTGCGAATTCCCAGGATCAGGTTTCAATATTACCTGAGGAAAAATTGACAGAAAATATGAAACTCTACAAAAATACAATCATAAGTCATCCCCAATGAGCTTCTACCTGAAATTGAGTGTGGCGCTGAAGTCTATTTGGGTTTTCACCGTAGCGACTATCATCTGGCCGAATACTGGGCTCCACATACCTTCAACCAGAAACTGACACATCAATTGTCACCTTAACCAATGATTAGAAAATGAAAAAATGTACTGTAATATTAGATTGCTATTCAGCAAATTAGCTCAGAGCATCAGAAAACATATGTTATTCCATAAATTCCGGTTTGCTCACAAACCGAAGCTGATGCCTATTTAATCTCTAGCACAGCAATCTATAACTTCCAATATTTTTTTTATTTCTGCGAAGGATCTTTATAGAGTATTTCTACTACTTATTCTATTCCACTTAAAGCTTACTTATAAAAGAAAATCTAAATCACCTTGTGATTACAACAGAGAGTCAGAGACTAGTTAAGGCTCAAGTAGTTATCAAAATCTAGAACTTGCTCGTGCACAAGATTCCTGATCAATTTGTAATCAGTTCTTGAAACTACTAAATTTGGCATGTATAGACCTTAGAAGCATAACTAAATTTCTGGGGTTCAATAAGCAATACATATGTCAGTGGTCTTCTAAGATGCAAGGCCAAAATGTGTAGAAATCATGCAGCCAGTATCTTAAAACAGATGCGAAAAAAAATCATATGTACCACAACTTTCCTGAGTGTAATGGTATAATAATATGAGGTGCAACAATTTCCTTGAGAAATTCACGAAAAAGTGCAATTGGCCCATAGAAGACATAACATGCTCAACTAAAATATTATGAACCCGCAAATATCAGGACTAGCTTCTCAACTCACTTGTGTATGGTTGACCAATGACCATCTAATGTTAATGAATTTAACAAAAAACCAATCTTGCCACAAGAGGAAAAGGTCTACTCCATGAACAGCACACAACTCCATGAAAGTTTATCAGAATTGAGTTCAAAAAGCATGTGGGAGAAGAAAACTGTGCCTGCTAATGCTAAGACTCTAAGATTTGTATACCAAGTTAAAACATAAACTGTTCCATACAATAGGAAAAGTGTCGTTCCAACGTTCATTTATAAGAGTATCCCATCATAACCAAAGTCATTGATGTCAATAAAGCATGAACTGCTACGGAATCTAATCATACTTACGCAACATTCCATGGTTCTGGACCAAGCACCCTTAAAAAAGTTAGAGGATTCATAGTCCCAGCTCCAACCTAGACAGCATAATCAATCCCCAAACAAATCAGAAGTATATCACAATAACCTCAATTTCAAAATTGTAAAGAGGATTGCATTGCATCCTTCTTCCAGAACTCATATAGAATGAACATCTCAATACAACATTCTTATCTGGTAAGAAGGTATAGTGGAAGACAGTACTCCAGAAAAGCAGAGGAGAATGTAAATGACAAAACAGTAAATACCATAACAAAGGTGAAAATGGAAGGAAACTTACATGAATACAACAGAAGGACAGGACAGCTGAGTGTTTGAAAAGGGTGCATCATATAGGTGCATGTACTACATTACAGTTCATATATGTAAATGCTATAATATTATAAAGAGAGAACCCATTTACAGAGTGACATCAGTTTTGAGGCTGGCTCACTTTTTTTTTTATTTTTTATCCAAGCTATCCCTTTAACATTCTCCTGATTCAGTTGTTTGGAATCTATCAGTGAACGGAGAGTATTCTGAAAAATTTGCTTGGCAGGCTTTTAGGGAACTTAATTCCCCTTTCCTTGGCACAATATGATTTGGTTTAAACACTATACTCCACGATGGGCTTTCATTCAGTGGCTAGCAGTCCTGGGGAGGTTGTCAACAAAGATAGGTTCTCTTCTTGGGGTATGCAGGTGGATTGCCAATGTGTTCTCTGCCTTAGGGGTGCTGAATCCCACTCCCATCTTTTCTTTTTCTGCAGCTATGCTCTACGAGTTTGGACTTTTCTCCTGTAATGGAATGGGATTAGTAGTGGGTTTGGAAGATTTGTTTGAGGTTCTGTTATGGGCAAGGCAATATAGAGTTGGTACTTCAATGGCTCATGCGGTCTTCGAGCTGCCAGTGGCAGCAACAATTTGCTGGTTGTGGAGGGAAAGTAATGGAAGGATTTTTCAGCAGCAGGGTATGGATTGCTCCTCTTTACAGGGTGTTGTTATAAGGGACATTCAAGATAATATGAGCTCTTGGAGAGGTATTAAAGCGTCCCATCAGAACCTCCCCATTGCTGCTACTTGGAGTATTCCTAGGATGATTTTTTCCCCCAAAATGTTTTGGGGATTGTAGTTTCTTTTGTTGTTTGTTGTTTCCCAGATTCTTTCTGGCTTGTGATTTGAGCAAGGACTAGTTCCATATGGTTTGGAGTTGGTTTTGCTTCAATGAGATCGTAATTTCCATTAAAAAACAAAATTGAACTACATAAGTAACTGCCAAAAAATAATGAAGAACAATAAAACTGTCAATTCTTCATGCCTCCTTTTTTACTTTAACGTATTAGATTTCATAATGAATTAATCCCAATTGAAGATTTTTCAATTTCTCAATTTTGCGTAATGCAATTCGCACATGCATTGCGTGTACCCAGACATCTAGTGTTTGAAAAGGGTGGATCATTTACTTATATGCACTACATTGCAGTGCACGAAGGTTAATGTTTTAAAGTCCTAGGATACATCATACAGAATATTTCACACAAAGCAAAATAGAGCTAATAAGGCTGATTACCTCAGTGTTGCTGCACTGCATTACAGCGCACCCTACAGAAGCCCAATATTCCTACAGGGGCCGTAAGAAAGATCAAATGAAAATGCATCAGCTTCGATAGCATGAATGAACCCAATTTAAGAATTAAAAGTAGTTTTTCAAACCTGTAGACTCTGAATGGCTTGTTGGAAAGTAGGAACGGACGAGGCTTTGCTGTTGTTACCTGGGTCTGGGTCGGTCGATGATTGCTTATAATTTGAAGAAGTGGTGATTGCAGAGACTCGAGTACTGGCGAAATACCGCTTGCGGAAAAGGGCGGTGGTTGTGCTTGATGTTCTGGTGAAGAGGAAGGAGAGGTGGGTCTTGTGGGGTTTGAGGAGAGAGAAGATAATGGGTAGAGAGAGAATCGCCATTGGTGGCGGGGGGAGTGTGAGTGAGTGAGGAGGCGAAGGGGGAAGAAGAAAGAAAATGGACCAACCAACCCTTGGCTTTGGCGGGTTGGGTCCTGTCTATCCGAAGAGAAGAATAGTACGTGACTCTGATCCGATTTATACATTGGGGAGCTTCTAGGTGCGCTCACTTTTTTTCTCAGTGCACTCTCCCAAGACAGCATCTCAAGCATTTTTGAAATCATAAACTTAGGGTGTTCCAATAAACAAAAAAAAACTAGTTTTAGTTTAAATGGAAAACTACTTCATTCCACTAAACAAAACCCCAAAAAAATCAACAAAAAAACCGTTTCATTCCACTGACTTAAAAAAAATCAAATCATTGCACAATTAAGTACATGTACTTTAATCATGTAAAATTACGAATCTGCCCTCCCTTCAAAAATAAGAAAGCAATAGTTGTTTGGGTAGAATGGTAGATTTGTAATTTCATAACACAACTAAAAAAATCAAAAACTTGTTAGTGGAACAAGTGAGTTTTTAAAAAAAACTAAAGATCATGAAAAACCAAAAAACTAAAAAATTACTTATTGGAACACCCCCTTAGGACTTGTTCTCTGATAGATAGATTTTAGGTTCATTTTATGAAAATCTCATAAAATGAACATTTTATGAAGGAGTGATAAAATAAACTTATTTTCCTCGTTAATAAAAATGTAGTGGTTTTCCTATAGATTTTAGGAGGATTTTATGAAAATCTCATAAAATCACTTTTACATTTTGTGTTGAGATTGTAGTGTCATAAAATATGAGATTTTATGAAACAAAAATCAGTTGAAAAATGAAGCCCTTAAATCTTCTAGGGCTCGTCTGGAACTTGTAAAAAAGAATAGAAAGAAAATTTTAAAAACTTCATCTTTATTGTTTGGTTTAGCTCATTTGGTCAGAGTTCTTGCATTTCATGACCAGGAGTAGGAATCCCCACCTGCATGTAGGGGCTTTTCCTTCTTTTTTTTCCTACCCTATAATTGGCTTATTTCTTGTATTGGTTTTGTTGTTGGACTTGATTATCTCGTGAACTCTCACATTGCGATATAGTACCTGACATTGTATTTTCTACTTTCATGTGTGATGTAATTGAGCTCTTTTACCAATTGAAAAACAAAAACAAAAAACTTAGTGCACAATAAAATTTCCACTAATTTCCCTCTCATCTCCCTCCTATTTTATATTCTTCTTTGTTTCTCTCACTTTCTCTAAAAGTTCAATAATATTAAACTCCAATTTGAGTAAACAAAACTCTCTACTCTTCATCACCCATTTCAATAGTAAACCTTTTTTTTTTTTTATTATCCAAATTTGACTTGGAATTTTTTTTCAAGACCTTTTGATTTTCACTTTCCCCTCACATTCACCTCGTGATCCTTTCCACCATAGAAAATCCCTTCATCTTTGCGTTTTTTCGCAACCAACACAGCCACCGACTACCGTAAATTGCTATTGCCTATGCGCATATCATTCAAAGTGTCTTTTGCGGACATGCGCTTCACTTATTGTCTCAAAGGTGTACGCGAAAAATAAAAATTACACATTTTTTCTTTACAAACGACATGTTTCCCATGCGTCCACCAGTGACTCCTAAGAGTTCACTCATCTATCTTTCAATCTCTCGAACATATTTTATATTTTCATGCTTAGCAAATCTTTCATTCTACCAAACAGAGAAGTTTCAAATTGACGGGGGAATCATGGCCACCTTCAAATATTTTTAACCAGATTTTCATTGACCCATATCTACTGCCTACATCCGCCACAGACACTCATCATCGCCAACTACCGCTGCTGTGGATTGCCAAAAACTAGCCATTGCATGTGTTATTCTCGATCTAGGTAAAAAAAAGTGAGTAAACAAATTTTGGTATAGATTTGGGTAAAGGGCTGGAGCTGAATTTTGGGAGATATTAAACGTATTTTTAATCTGATTTAATCTTATTGGTGAGAAAAAAGAAGGGGTGTGGTTTCTCACCATGTCATTCATAAATTACTATGAGAAATCAAACTCTCATTTTCATTCTAGTGACCAAACTCTCTCCGGCGACTAAGGTGTGTTTTGACCTAAAAAGTTAGCCGACTTATTTTTCGTCTTTGTATATATTTTTTTTGTGTTTTTTTTTTGTTTTTCATCAATTTTTTGTGAATTATTAGTTAGTCTCGGCGAGAGGAATAAAAAAAATTAAAAATTATGATCTAATCATTTTTTTAATAAAGACAAAAATAAGTAAAAAGTCAATTTTTTTACAATTTTTTTTGATATTATTCAAAAAATTGAAAGTCCTAGTAATAATCTTTTACCTTTTTTGGATTTTGCTTGTTGAGACGAACCAATAATACTCAAAAAATCGATACAAAACTAACAAACACAAAAAATAAAAATAAAATAAAGACAAAACAAAAAGTTAAGCCAGCCTTTTTAGGTGAGGCTTAGCCTAAAAAGCCAACTTAACCCTTTTTTGTCGTTATTTTTTTTTATTTTTTATTTTTGCATTTGTTAGTTTTGCATTAATTTTTTTAGTATTATTGGTTTGTCTCGGCGAAATGAATCCAAAAAGGTAAATGATTATTACTAGAACTCTCAATTTTTTGAATGAGATCAAAAATAGTGTAAAAAACTGACTTATTGGCTTATTTTTGTATTTATTCAAAAAATATATATATATTTATTTTTTTGATTCATCTCGCTGATACAGACTAATAATACACAAAAAGTCAATGTAAAACTAAAAAACACGAAAAAATCAAATGAAGAAGAAAAACAAAGCTAACTAACTTTTTAGGCCAAAATACATTAATTTAAATAAAAAATCAAAATTTAATTTCGATCATTAAAGTACCTTCGCCTTAACAAGACAAAGTCAATGTGCAATTATGACACAATCCAATGAGGGGTGGACCGCATCTGCTCCTGGAAAATCACCATCACTCGCGGAATCGCGCAACTTTTTTTACGAGAAAACCAAATAGGCAAATACTCCCTCAGTTCCAATTTCTTGGTCCTTCTTTCCATTTTGGGATATCCCAAAATATTTATCCCACTTTTGAAAACATCTATCAAAATTGGGTCACTTTCCAATTTTACTCTTAAATAGTATTTTTCTCATCTTAATTGGCTAGTCTATTATCTTTTATTTTATAACGGTTTTTATGATTTTCAAAATTTTGTATAATAAAATTAATTGATATCTATCAAACAAGATTCCATATGAATATGTTTTGACTTTTATATAATAAATTAGCCTCATAAATTTTGACACAATAATATTGACTGAATTTAAGGACAAAATAAAAAAATTAATATAAATTTTTTACGCCACTTAAAAACTCATTTTCCCCCAAAGAGGCTAAGAAATTGGGACCGAGGGAGTCGGACTTCGAAAATCTCACCCCCTCGTTTCGACTCTCACCTCTGGTGCCATCCAAACAGGGGAAGGAATCCCTCCTCTCTCAAATCCCTTTCCTCTCTCTCTCTCAAAAACCCTCCATCCAAAGGGGGTGTAATAAACGCCCACACCCCCTCGCACACAGGGTATTACGGAAGCAAATCCATGGCCGAAGAAGAAGTGGTCATCGAAGTAGATGCGGTGCAAGCAGTCTACGGCGACGATTGTCTTGTTCTTCAGTCATACCCTCCCCATATACAGATTCACATCAAGCCTCGAACGGCCGAAATTTCCTCCCAACAGGTTCCTCCTGCATTCTCTCCACTTCCTTCAAGTATCACCCACATACCCTTGCCATTTATAACATGTTTTGTTCATATTGTACTGATTTCGAAAATTAACACAGTTGAATCTTTCCTTCTCTTTTGGGTTTCATGTCAATTTGATGCATTACTGGGTGCAGCTGGGTTTAGCACGTTTAAAGTTTGATTTGGTTCCATGGTGGGTTTAAAAAGGGCTTAATTTAAAAGTTGTGTACGGGGTATTTGCTTTCTTGGTCTAGCATTGGACCTTGTATTCTCTCCATATCTCACATAGCCATACCATATTACGTGGTTTTGTGCATATTACACTAGTTTCAGAAACCAACACAGTAGAATCTTTCTGGTTCCTTTTGGGTTTTATGTAAAATTGATGCATTATTGGATGCAGCCTATAAATTGTAATTTGGTTCCATCATGGGTTTGAAAAGGGCTTAATTTATAAGATAGGTTCTGGGTATTTGCTTTCTTGGTCTAGCATGGGACCGTTTCGTTGGTGTGGGGAGCTGTCATTGACTCTGACCTCTCTAGCTCTTGCACTCCAGTAGAGAAACTTCTAGTGATTTTATGACTAATCTAGCAAGTATGATATAACTGATAAGGGAGTATCCTAATTCTGTGATTTGTGTAAATGTTGCTTTATGTTGATTTTGAGGTGTTTTATTGTGTTTCCTCCCTGGCGATTTATTAGGTGGTGATGATGAAATTGCAATTTATTGTTCTCATTGCAGTTTGTGGAAGCAGTTATAAGAATACGAGCGAGTCCACAGGTAAACTAGCGTAAATGTATCAAATATGGCTATCATATTCTGCTTAAATCTTAATTACCCGAAGTTTTTGAGGTAGCTGGTTATCTTCTGTATGCATCTCCATTTGACGCTTTACAAAATGTTTGTTATATGACAAAAAGTGTTAAAGGTGGGGCCAAAAAATTGTGTGATAGAGGGTTGTTAGGTAGCAAAAGTAAAGTGACACATTTAACATTTTTAAGGTTTTTTAGATTGTTAGGTACAGCTCTCTCTCTCTAACAGTGCATTCCTTAACTTAATTCCTTCTAATATGCGTATAGGTGTATAAACCAGTGCAAATGTATGCTGCATTTATGTATTGCTTGTGAGGGCACTGAGGGGAGGTGCTATTTGTATAAATATAAAGAGAGGGTAGACGAAGGCAAAGCTGCCATTTATACTTCTCTACGAATAAAGATTTCATTTGCACTGGAATGCTTTTGGAGTTTCAGTTTAGGGAAAGTCTCATCATGTCTTATCCATTCATGTTGTATAGACAGGCCAACTTTTTGGATTATCGCATTACTTATCTCTCTGAACTTTGAACTATTCTTTTTATGTACTTCCTGTACAGTATCCAGAGGAACCACCTGATATTAATATTGCAGAGTCGAAGGGTCTTGATGAGCAAAGGAAAAATCATCTTATAACTGGTATTCAGGACAAAGCTTGCGAACTCTCGTCTTGTTTAATGCTTGTAGCACTTTGTGAGGTAATTATTGCACCACTTTTGTCGTATCGTCAATGTGATTGGCTCGTACAGTTTGCTTTTTGTTCTCAAAAATCGTTAAGAATGTCTGAACTGCGATCATAGTCCACAGCATACTCAGGGTCTATTTCAAATGTAGCACCAAGCATCTTAGCTGGTATGGGGGAACTATTTTGTGCATGATTGAATCCATCGTAGAGGGGTGAGCATGCTCAGGGGTCTTGGCTCCACTTTGTAGATCCCCACTTGCACGCAATGAGATTTTGACCTTCTGGAAATGCTACCAATCCATGAGTCTTGATCTTCTCAGAGCCGTTAAGTTATCTTGCATCCCATCCAGCCAATGTGAGTCAATATAAGATCCTTCATGCCGCTGAGGCTCAAAATATGGATAGAAGACAAAACAGCTCGATAGAAGAAAAGCAAGTATTGGTGAAACCAAGTTTTACTGGCAGAGTATGAGCACGGAGGGGATAGCGCTTTCTAGGATAAACTGTTTCCACGAAAGCAGGTTGAGAAGCATTAGAGTTCTGATGTGATGAAAAGAAGGGGTTTTCCTGAGGAGTTAGACCAAAGGATTGGAGGGAACTCAAGCAGGAGGAAGAAACTCCAAGACATGAGGAGTAGAAGTGAATTCCTTGGAAGACTCATCAGAATGAAAAGGATCAATGTGAACCAAAGTCTCTTGGTTCTCCTTACATTAGCAATAATGTCAATACAAGTTATGCCCCAGTAAATAGATTATGAAACCATAAATGGAGCAATAACTCAACTATCCTTGAACTAATTTGCAATCCACAAGAAAACCAAAATACTCACTCTCAGGCAGAAGTTACTACTTAATGCTAGGTCAGCAGGTGTAGATTGTACCTTTTTTTGAAACCGGATTTATGCCTGTCAACATTGAACTTTCATCTTCTTTGCCTAGAATGTTCTGGGCTTTATTTTGTCCTATGAAAATCCATGACACCTTGCCCATCTAAATTTTTTGTTTGGTTAGTAGCGCCTGATTGCATTTTTTTGAGTGTGAATTTATGTATGGACCAAACTTGCAAAATGTGGAACTTTATTTTATCTCTAATATGGATATCTAGAACTTGCAAGCATTTGATATAATGTTATTAGTAGGAAGCAGTGGAAATGCTCTCTAGCATGAATCACCCCGAAGGAAATTGCCCACTATGTTTGTATCCATTGGTTGAAGAAGATGCAGGTCGTGATTCATTGCCATTTATGAAGTTGATGTCTTGTTTTCACTGCTTTCATTGGTAAGCTCCGGATTTTATTCTTTTCTATGGTTCTACCATTAAATGTTTGCATGTGTACACATATTTCTTTTACGAGAAAGGTCTTTGGTTTAGGATTGACTTGTTTATTCATCTATGGTAGTGAGTGTATTATTCGATGGTGGAATTGGCTCCAATCAGAAAAAGAAGTTATCCCAACCAATTTGTCTGGTCCATCCGTGCCTGGCTCCAGGAGCGTGTTAAATCAACGAAGTAAGCTAGAAACTCTCTGTCTGAAACTATTCAAACTTTGGTTTGTTTGAAAACTCTTTATGGTAGTGAGATATTCAAAATTTTGGTTTGTTTGAAAACTCTCTTGGTCGTTTCTACTCTTCTTGAAAATGCTTTATTAGCGTTGTGATTGTAACTTTAGTTGAGTTTGTTTTGCATACTCATTTTGTTCTTTTTGTGTTAGTGCACTGTTGCTTGCCAATGTTGGACATGAAACAGATGAAACACATTGAATCTAGTTTTGGTGTAGTTTTGTTTTACATTTTTAAACGACAGTATCAGGAATTCTTGTTCCCTTCCACCTGCAGAATTTTACTGAAAATTTTCCTGATTTATTTGTAAGAATTTTCAAATTAATGAAGGCATCTTGAATGTGGTTGCCTACCCTCATCTTACCAACCGCAGATTGAACTGCGTGTAGCACATGCACGCTTAGTGTGATCTTGGGATGTAACAACTAGAGTACAATATGATATGATAGAATGTCACAGATGGCGAGATATTGCGTTGTTTTTATTAGGGATAGAGTTGGTCCTCATTCCTCACTCTTTTGGCCGACAGTACTCTTTTTGATAATCAGAATTCAGAAGGTTTTCCTTTTGCATAGGCGAGCATGCAGCAGCGGAAGAGAGCACTGGTAGCTGCCCAGTTTGCCGTAAGGTTTTTCATGCCAAGGATATCGAACACGTGCTTGACTTGGTTGGGGCTCATTCTCAGTTGGTAAACTTCACTTGTCAAACTTAAGTAAAGCATTTTTTTTTGGTTTTGTGATGATATTATTTTCGTTTGCTGAATTGATAATTAGCTCTGTTGTAGTCAACAAGATTCCGTGTTTTCTCAATGAGGTGCTGCCACATTTCTTGTGTCTGTGCTGAGTAAATTTACTTGGTTCTTTGTTTTTTTTTTTTTTTGAAAAGGCAACAAGTTTAATCAAGAAACTTGACAATGGCCACATCAATCGGGGGAGAGGGGAGGGGAATCCAACCAGAGTTTGAATGAAAAAAACAACAAAAACACCAAACAAGATTGAAACCCAACAACAATACATCCAAACATCCCAAGTCCTCATTTGTTAGTTGGTAGGTCAACAGACCAGAATTTACTTGCTTCTTGTTACCCAAGATTTTTTTTTTTTTTTTGAACTGCTTTGTTACCCAAGTTTAATCCAATTCTTCTATTTTTGTTTTACCATATGACGGTGGGTTGATGACTTCTGTGCAAGTTCACTCAAGTTATGCACGGCAGTTAATACAATTCATTGTCCCTAATTGAAAACATGAATCTTAGTAATTGATGTTACCATAGCGCCAAATGTTGTACCTACCCCCCTGCTTATATGCGTTCAAACAAGCGTTATACGGATGCACCAAAGAAAGAAAGAGAAAAAACCTACAGAACTTGTGGCCTAGAAGGGAGTGAAAAGAAAAGAAAGGTTTTGTTCCCAGCATATGGACGATTCAGTGACTATCCCCTCTCTCCTTTCTCACTCTGTCCCTCTCTGAGGTACCTGTAGATCGTTTTCGTATTATTTTTGCTAAGTGACATTCTGTTTTAAATACTACTTTTGTGTTCAAGTAGTTCCGTGGTTACCAGGACACCTGGTGTTTCACGTGTATTTTGGTTAGCCTTTGTTGTGGCCAATTCTTGTTTTTTTTTTTTTGTCCTCTACGTGCTAGTCAATTCCTCATTTGAATCTGAGCTACTTCTGGTGTTTGATTTAGCTTACTTAGATAGGTTCCGTATTTAAGCATTGAAGCGAAAGTTCTTGTAGAAAGACAACATCCAATTTTTTTCTCGAGTTGGAGTTATAACCGGTCCTGTTTAAGCTTAATATTTTGTGAACAAAACTTGGTATGGGATCTTATTTTTTTCAGTTATACCCATATCTAGCAATCTTGAATGACTTCTCCATCCTAACTTTTAGAGCTCCGGTGATGCCAAGCTGAACGTGGATGAGTACCTTATGGAGTCGGATTCGGAGAAATTCAGAAGAGAGAAATTTGAAGCCATATTAAAATTGCAACAAGAGAACAGGGGCTTAATAGAACCCAGAAAAAATGAAGTTCTATTGCCGGGCATGTTTCTTCCGCCTCCAATCCCAGAAACCACAACTGTCTCAGTCAATGAAACCACTGATCCGCAAAACACAGAATCTAATGTCAGAGCAGTAGCAAATTCTAGTGGTTCTTCAAATAGGCCTAGAACGAGTGAGCACAGGAACTCAGGCATGAGGAAGCACAGAGGGCGAAACCCAAGATACCAAGTCAAACAATGGACAAAGAAAGAAACTGGAAATGCAGATTAAGCTGTTGAATTGAAATGCAGATTAAGCTGTTGTATTTTAATTTTTGTCGAAATGTTTCCTCAAAGTGCAGAACAACTTCATTGCAGTAATATTATTTGCAATATCAGTGGTAGTAATGAACAAGAAAAGAGGGTAGGGATCTGGGTAAGGTTATACCGTTACAGTATGTTGGTTTTGAACTCTGAAAAATTCTTAAGGCAATGTATGTAAACTTTTGAGCAGTATGGTAAATTGTGCATGGGCCTAATATTTGGCATCGCTATATAACCATGTCAATGTATAGCTTTGTTTTGTTTTTGATATACGAATAGCTTTGGTTTTTTCTCCATATTTATTTTTGTTTTCATTCTTTTTTGTTTTAAAGTCCGCCAGTGTTATGCATAGAGTTGTACTTGTCACACAATCGGTCCCAAGCCCAAATAAAGGAGAAAGGAAGGTTGTTTGTTAGGCAGCTAATAGGTAGCATGTAAAAGACCCCATTAGATCCTTACGAAATGAATCCAGTTAATATTATATCATGGATAAAGTTCAATGAAAAAATCAGATTCATATAATTAGGCCCACTTGATTGGGTGTAATGACTCACTTAAACCGACCCGCTTAACCCTTAAATTTTAATTACTTTTATTAAAAAGGTTAGTTCTCGAAGTATACAAAGATCTACTTCGCATTTAATTTATATATTCTACCAATTTCCCAAAGCCCACCGATGTGGGATGGGTCCTTGTAATCTCCCCCACTTAGGATCGCAACATCTCCATTGCATCCCATAGTCCAACAACTTCCATCCACCAAGCGATGTGAGACAGTACCCGCCCAAGCACGACAAGAACCTCAAGCTCCTCCTTAGTCGGGTACACCTACGCATGTCTCCTTGCGGGACTGCCTCACATTTCCGGATAGTGAAAGCTTTGATACCACTTGTAACGACTCGCGCCAGTTGACCTACTAACTCTTAACCTAACCTCATGGCTCATAAGATTTACCTCGAGTTATGCAGTAACTGCTCGCATTTCGTTACATATTACACTAACTTCCGTTTTCTGTTTATTGGGACTTAAGGTTAGATTTGGTTTGGTGTCATTTTCTGTTTCTGTTCTCTCTTCCCCTTTTCTTTGCGGCTGAAAGTGGCCTTCTATGTGAAAAAAAGCTGCTATTACTGTTTGATGCATGACCAAAAAATGCCTGTATCTTTTTCCTGTACAATTGTTGTGAATGGTGCATATTCTCCCTCCAAGCAAGAGGCATGGAACAGTACAATAGAGAGGTTTAAGTAAATCTCTCTCTCTCTCTCTCTCTCTCTCTCACACACACACACACACACACACACACAGAGGGATGATGAGTCATGACAGTGGAGGAAAAACTCTCTCTCTCTCTCTCTCTCACACACACACACACACACAGAGGGATGATGAGTCATGACAGTGGAGGAAAAACTGTCACAGTTTACTGGTTGAGATGGCGCCAATTAATGTTACTTGTCCGTCTAATTATGCAATACTTCCGGAAAACGGTCATGTAGTACTCCGAGACACTTCAAAGTACGTCATTTTGGAATGCCATTACTTCTTTTTGGCTTGGTTAATGAATGCCCCTGGTTATGATCTTTTTAGTGCTGAATCCTCATGGAAATGCTCTGTTTCTTCGGATAATGGTTGTGAAAATTGGAGAAAATTACGTACTGCAACATAAAATTTCCTTTTACTAAAGAAATTCTTGGTACCTTAATTAATTCTTTGAATATGTCAGGTTATGTGACTGATTTAATCTTCTTTCGAATTAAAATCGATACTTAGGCAATCCAATACCAAATATTTGGAATTTATGTTGCAATTAGTTTGTGACTGATCCATAACTAGAATGAGCAGGAATTTTGTTAAGATATTCGAAGTTATAGATTTTTTATTCCCAAAAGTTTGATTTTTAAACTCCATACAAAATGATGTGATTATAGTGGGCATTTTGGTAATTAATAATGAAACTAACGATATTCTTAAATTTTACTGAATAAGCATAATCAGACCACATCATTCTCCACGAGATTTCTGTAGATAAAATAATCAAATGAGAAGTTACAACCAGTGGCGGACACAAGATTCATTGTGCGGGGAAATCAAATCACATATATTCATAAATTAACAACAAAATATCATCAT
Source organism: Vaccinium macrocarpon (assembly GCA_022606695.1). Classification (NCBI taxonomy): domain Eukaryota; kingdom Viridiplantae; phylum Streptophyta; class Magnoliopsida; order Ericales; family Ericaceae; genus Vaccinium; species Vaccinium macrocarpon. The sequence continues at coordinate 5,053,172 of CM040176.1, read as the reverse complement.
CACATACTGATATACTCCCTCTGTCTTAATTTGCTTGCTCACTACGAAATTACGTGCAATTTTCAAACTAAAAAATAATGTATTTATCAAAATAATTTTTAAATTTTTTTGCACGGTATTAAAGTTCTCAAGGAGATCTATTAAACAAGATCCATATTGATTAGAAAATTATTTTTGTAAGTACATTATTTTTTAGTTTGAAAATTACACGTAATTTCGTATTGAGCAAACAAATTAGGACGGAGGGAGTAATAATTTTGAGGGGATCTTTCTTGATAATTTGTACAAAAAAATCCTAAATTATAGTACCAATAATTGGATAATTGGGAGGTGTGCGGGAACTTGTGCCCCCGCATGCACCCCTTCTGTTTGCCCCTGGTTGCGACATTATGGAGGGAGTTTTATTTTATATTTTTGGAAATGACAACAATACACACTCATTAAAGGTGTGTACCATATGCACCTATTGTATGGTCAAGATTGTGTAACTTCATTGGCAATCGTAACCTTTTTTAGTTTTTCGTAACTTTTCAGCAATATAATTTTTAACACTTTCTATGATTAGTAACATTTTGGTGTGACTCGTAACTTTTATTATAATATTTTGGATTTAATCCAACCTCCAAATTATCTGAGCTATTCATTGTTTAGATTAAAATCCAAGCGTTTGTTACCGAAATGGATGATCGACTAGATTCACTACAACCCTGTAGTGAGCCCCTCACTGCAACAGTCTATACCCCAGTGCGTGGACTCCAGAAACTATCAACATCACCTTTTTCTATAGGGTTGTTTCTTTCCAATGCAATAGTGGGATAGAGGATGCATTGTCAAGTTATAAAAATCTTCAAGATAAATGGCACTGAACAACAAAGGTCGCAACCGACGTAACGGAACACACTCCCAAAACCCTATTGCCGAGGTGACATCTCCATATATACTAATACATCATAAACTTTGCTCAAACTTAAAAATAAATTTTCCAAGTTTTGATCATCAATATGGTAATGTTGGGACAAGAACAGTAAGAAGACTTAGGCCAAGTTTTTACTACAGTATATTTTTTAGTATTTTCGATATTCTTGGACAACTTGTAGTCCAAGAATACTGAAAATATCATAGTAGAAACTCACCCTTAAAAGTTCAATTGTTTCCCCCATTGATTTTCAAATTAGAAGCAGAGAAGATAATTGCAGTGTCAAGGATAATGGAGAAAGAGGGGTGAAAACCAACAATATGGGAAGATTGAAGTGACCAAAGTGCATGCCAATTATTCTTTTGGTGTGTGGTTCTGAACTTTTTAGGGTTAGTGGGAAATGAGGGGCCGGACAGAGGAATTGGAGTGTGGATACAAGGGAAAGAAGAGCCACAAGTCTCTAGTTTCTGTGGCATTTCAATGTCAAATCTCATTGCCTCAACTTATCAATGATGGCTCTCACCTTTTACAGTACTAAAATCCTCATTTCAAGTGCTTCCATGACTGATTTTGATGGCATCTTTTCACCTTTCGAAGCATGGATAAGGTAGTACCTCATAAGCTTACTACTAATGTCATGAGAAGTTGGAATTAGTACCTTATAAGCTTACTTCTAATGTCACAAAGTTGAAATGAAGGTGACATGACTAAATACAAGCTTCAGTAGAATACACGATTGAATTTTAGGGAATATTAGAAAGAGAGAGAAAAAGAAAAAAGAGACGTCGAGTATGAACACAACCACCATTCATCGGGACTTCTAACACCAGCTCTCTTATCATTAGGTCTCCAACTTCCTTGTCTTTCGCCCAATCTCATACACCATCTTACAACTTTACATAGAACAGACTAATTTAATATATTTTAATTTTTTTGCTGGAGTATTCTCAACAGCAAGAGTCAATAGAATGGCCGTCTGGCTTTAGATTTCCACATAACACATGACCTTAAGAGTATTTGTTTTGGTACGTACATACGAAATTCAAAACCTGGCCGCAATTGATCTCTAAGTTTAGGGGGCATTACTATGCTTATTCTCGTGGTCTATTCTCAATGATGGCAAGGATGGAGCATGAAAGACTAGTAGGGACTGTTGTCTCTGCTACAATCTGAAAGATGTTTACTATTATATATGTTATCAAATGAAATAGTCTCACCCCACCTCCAAAGATATAACCCGTCCCCCTGTGCATAAATCTTGATTTTGTGTTGGTTTGGGTGAATTGGGAAAATTGGCTTTTTGGTTTTGTCTTTATTTAATTTTTTTTTTGCATTTGTTGGTTTTTGGTCGATTTTTTGTGGTTTCTTAGCTTGTCTCGACGAGAGGAATTTAAAAATATAAAATTATTAGCCAACTTAAAGTTTTGTGAATAAAAACGAAAAATAATCCAAAAAACCCGACCGAAAACTAACAAATGCAATTTTTTTTTGAATAAGAACAAAACTAAAAAAATCAAAAGATTAATTTTCCTAATTCACCCAAACCAACCCTTCGTCTCTAATGGTTGGTCACATTTCTGTTGAAACTGATTTTCATAAAAATCTTTCACCTTTCTGGTTATGTACAAGTGGAACGATGTGCTTTGCCATCAAATCCTACTTTGTTAAATGCATGTCCTGACAAAGTACACCATTTATTGAATTTCTTTCGACTTATACATTAAAAAATTGCCTCCGTATGATTTATAGAAAAAGAATGTCATATGCACAAAAAAAACTACTCAAAAAATATTCTGAATTTGAAAATGAATGCCTTAGATTCACTTGAGAGTAATCTGAGCCACTTATTTTCAAATTATAGGTACTTTCCGGATAATTTTTCTTGACACTTTTTTCCACTTGCTAAAATGGGAAACTCATAAAATTAAGTGGGTGATTTTAGCAAATGAGGAAATGATTTGCTAAAATCAATCCATTTTAGCAAATGAAAATTGGTTGATTTTAGTGCCTAATATTCTCATTTGTTAAAATCATCCACTTGATTTTATGAGATTTCCATTTTAGCAAATGGAAAACCAAGCCAGTATTTCCTTTTATAAAAACCATTATAAATGTAATTGGTACTCCGTAAAAATTAACATCCTAACCTAGCCGATTAATTAAAGATTAGTCGTTCATTAATGAGCTAGTAAAGTTCTTGAAACTATTCTAAAAGAAAACCATTGGGCAAAGACCTGAGCTTAAGAGTTTGTTTGTTCTTAGATTTGAATTTGAAACCTCTCAAGTGTTATTTACTTTTGTTCCCGTTCTTCTCATCAACCTTTTCTTATTTTTCTCAAAAAGTCCCTAAAGACTCTCTTCACATAAAAATCCCCAATAAAAGAAACAACCTCTTGTTTTGGCTAAATAAGCCACCTGGGTTTTTTTTTTTTTTTGTCTTTATTCAAAATTTTCTCGCATTTGTTAGTTTCATGTCAAACTTATGTGGATTATTGATTCTTCTCACCGAAATGAACTAGAAAAGAAAAAAATTATGATCCAAACTTAAATTTTTTTGAATAAAGACAAAAATCAATAAATAAAAAAAGGTTTTTGGCTTTATTCAAATAAATTTGAGTTTGGAATATAATTTTTTATTTTTCCGGTTCCTCTCGTTGAAAAAAATCAATAATCCACAAAAGTTTGACACGAAACTTATAAATACGATAAAATTTTGAATAAAGACAAAAAAAAGTCACGTAGAGACAAAACATGTTATCTCTAGCTTATAGATAAAAAAAAGCTACGAGAAACACACTCTAAGTCCATACGAGGTCCATTGCCCAAGTATAAAAGGGATAGGGGCGCGGATGGCGTGGAGCTCAACTACTGGAGCATGCACAAGAATTCCAAATTTCTGACAAATGTGACACTTGCACACATGCCTCTTTGAATCTGAATCCGTCCTTGGCCAGTAATAACGAAAATGATTGAGCCTTGTGTAGTACTTCTTCAGCTTCTTCATTAGACAGACACCATAAGAGAATGTGGTCCAATGCTCACTTGTTTAAACTCCCATTTTCAATAAAGAACCGTTTAGCAGACTTTTCTATGGGTAGCGCACCCTCCTTAAGGAAATCAATGTACTTTTGTCTCCAATCCCTTTCTATAAAAAACAACATTTTGGTTCCGTAATGGAAAAACAACATTTTGATTCCGTAATGGACAACGTGCACTTCTCGCAATTTCTCAGGAAACTTCGCGGCATCCTGCTTCATGCTGGGCCAATAATAGCTCTATCTCTGAACTCTCATTTTCCCCTACAAGTTTTGTCATCAATGTGACACAACATTTCCTTGGCCTCCTTAAGTCCTATGCAGCGTGCCAACCAACCCTGAGGACCGCAATAGTACAATTGTTTTCCAACCGTTGTGAACTGTGCCAATTCTGACATAGGCATGTTGCCCTGTCCGGTCGTCAATTGCTTTAATTAGTTTCCAGTCGGGGACAGTGTAATTAATTCCCTAAAAATTAGTTAAGATGCATATTTGAACAATCTTATTTATAATCAGAAAATCGCAGGGTTCAAAGTAAGTATAGAGAAGTTTACTTTGGGAAAAAGTATAGTTTGGTGGGGTTCAAGTCGAAGAAATGCAATTAGTTGGACCTAGAATTGTGGAAAAAGTAGCGTTCATGAGTTCAAGTGAGTCCTAATTAAAGTGATGATGGTAATCTATTAGGTGGGATTAAGAATGTGTCACACGTTGCTTAATTTCAAAGTTGAATGTGGAAACAAAAAGTACTTTTCTCTGTCTAAAAGCCAAGGTTATATATATATTTTTATCGGCAAACAAAATTTCATTAGAGAAATTCGATGACGTGTACATCAAAAAGGAGAAAATCCAACTAGAAATTGGAACACTCAATAGACATAGCCCAAACACCCTTGGGCCTATAATGCCCTGATAAACAATGAAAATATCCGAGCTCAACACAACCAGATACACAATAAAGCACATAAACTTAAGCCTAGCCCAAAAAAGTGGGCCAAGCCCAACCCCAACCCCAACCCCAAGAAAACTCAAAACCTAATCCTAAAGCAATTAAAGCAATGTGCAAATCATCCACCACTTCCACCACCGAAGCCCGTGACAGCAACCACCAACCTTGACAGCCACCACAACCCAAAACCTCCAATCCACCACCGGATAACCCAAGAGAAGCGGCATCGACGAAATAAACAACCCCACCTGCCTTGGATGCACCTAGAGCCGTTAAGCAATAACCACGAAACTCACTGGTAACCGTAGTGGGGTATCACGACGGCCATTAGGGCTGTCTAGCGGATCATCCGATTCGCCAACTAACCAATCCAAACCAATTCAAACCATCCGTTGATCTATCCGTGAATGTTCGGTTCGGTTCCGGATCGAGAATTTCTTATTTGACAGTTTCGGATCCGGATCGGATCCGTTCGATCTGCTCAATAATCCTTTTTTAATCTGTCAAATCCGCCCGATCCGACTCGATCTGATCTGTGAATATTCGGTTCGGTTCTGGATCTTAAAAACTATAATCCGCTCTGAGCGGAGCGAATCGAATCTGTATCCGATCCGTCTGAATCCGATCCGTGGACACCCCTAACGGCCGTCACCCCACTGACACAACCCATGCCGTAAAGCCAAGGTTATATTGTTATTGATAATAATTCCAGCTAAAAATGCAGTATCCTTTCATCATTTTCTTGTACAAATTTGTACATAATAGATGATTCCGTGACTCATTTCCACCGACCCACATTTCTATCGCTAATTAGTGCGATAATCTCAATCTCAGGTATTCGAATGAATCCTTTTTTTTTTTTCTTTCTAAAAATGCAGTAAGTTTTTAAAAGGAAAAAGGCAGATTAAGCTCAGCTATTTGATTAATCTTTTTCTGTAAAATAAAGAACATTCACTAATTAATTAAACACATTGTTCTCTCTCATCCTGTGGTTTTAAGCAAAGTAAATTCGGGAAAAAGTTAAAAGATATTACTTAATGCATGATGCAATCTCCATGGAAGAAAAAGGAAAAAGATTCCAATTGATAGAAGTAACCCTTTTCGTTTGCTTAGGATTCTTTTGGTGTTAATCACGATTGCACTTGGCCAAACAGAGAATTTTTGTCCTAGAAAAACACTTCTAGATTCTTCTTCTTTTTTTTGAAGATGAAAAATACACATATTGACTTCTATACATATCTTTGCAATACATCAGAAGTCATCATTATATTCAAAGTTGCCCAATTCCGTACTAGCTGGCGTACCATTTTCAATACAGGGACTGTAGATACTGATACCTGCGTGTATCTCCGTATCATTTCAGATTTATCCCAACATGTATTTTATATAATTTTAAGGGAAATTGATTTTCAATTTTCACACGCTCTCCTTTCTTATAAATGCACTTCCTTTTTTTTTTTTTTAATTTTGTGTCTTGTAGTGAATTTTTGTGTGTTTATTTGTCACTAAAAGACAAAAAATAGGGCGCAGTTTATCGAAAGTCTTACAATTTTTAATATAATTATTATAACCACAACACTTGCAGTAGATCTTATTGGACCGCTTTTTCACCAACTCCCCTAAAACTAATTGGTATTAGGAAGGGTTTCAATTAAGTTTTTTATGACATTCGACATCGCACCCGCAAGTCTATTTTAGAGCGATCGCAAGGAATGACATTGTGTAACCGAATCCATGGGGGCACTCCGGGCCCAACAATTCCTCCCTCACGAATCGAACCCATGACCTCCTTGTCCTGATACTACTTGTTGGACCGCTTTTTCACCATTTGTCCTAAAACCAATTGGTGTTAGGAATGACTTCAATTAAATCTTTAATGACATTCGACATTGCACCCACAAGTCTTTTTCAGAACAATCGCATGGAGTGACATTGTGTAACCAAATCTATGAGAACACTCCAGGCCCAATAGTAAAGAAATAAACTAAATTCTATTACTTTGAAGTATCTAAACGTTAGTTCTCATAAAAACTAAACATTATTGTTATATATAAGTCCAAGTTTCGTTAAATTATCTTAAAATTCAAGCCTTTTTTATTGAGGGAAAATAATACACTAGTATTTTTGTACAAGCCGAGATTTCGTTACAAGCCCGGTATAGACTAGTATGGGAACACCAATTTACGTGTACCGTGTTTGTTGCCAGCTAGGTGTGGAATTTTTTTTTTTTTACCATTCATTAATCCTAATCTACTTTATCCTAGGGAACTTGGGGAGGGGGATGGGTGCTTACGGGAATCGAACCCTGTCCATATGCATGGGAGTATAAGGGAGGCACCAACTGCACTCCACTCCACTTGCGCTAGGTGTGGAATTGACTACGTTGATTCTATTCATTTATCTGGTAACTGCCTAATTGGAACACCTATATATATTTGTATTTGAAGTGTGGTGCAAAGTTACCAAAAAAATCGAAAATTAAGAGAGACTATTCAAATATTTGAAGACCAGCCTTTTATGAAAAAAAAAACATTGAAGATGAATTTAGTAATTAGATCATAAAAATGTTAATATAAACCAGCGAGATATGGCAAAAAGGAGTATAAAATTTGAGTAGGGTCGGGCATAGTTTTCACCACGATACGGGGATATGTATCCTCTTATCGTCTTCTTTTGAAAATTATTGCCCATCCTGTACTCTTTTCACAAAAATACAAGTGTAACATGCAACCTTGTTCAGTTTGCATTCAGTGATAATTTATTAGAAAAAAGTCAGACCTTATTTTAAGAAGCGAAACGTGTAATACCATTGATTTAACGACATTCAAATTTCAAATCATTTTAAGAAAACCCAACCACAATTCGTTTAGGGCTCAAATTTATAGGAGTAGAAGATAAGATCTCACTTTTATCATGTTTTGCGTAAATTGAATAAGGGTTCTTTTCTCTTGACTAAGGCAAAATCTATGTTATATAGACTTTGAAATTTTACATCCAAATAACTTCGTTTTTCTTATATGCAATGGAATTAAAATTTCGTATTATGTATAACTATTTAATTGTGTAATTTCCTCACGGCTCTTCCTCTCCCATGACTGCTCACGAAAAAGTCCAAATGTTCTAAGTCGTTCGGGGTGTTCCAATAAAAAAAAACTAGTTTTAGTTTAAATGAAAAACTACTTCATTCCACTAAACAAAATCCCACAAAAAACCAACAAAAAAACCCACTTCATTCCACTAACTTAAAAAAAACCAAATCATTGCACAATCAAGTACATGTACTTTAATCATGTAAAATTACGAATCTGCCTTCCCTTAAAAAAAAGAGCAATAGTTGTTTGGGTAGAATGGTAGATTTGTAATTTCATAACACAACTAAAAAAACCAAAAAACCAAAAACTTGTTAGTGGAACAAGTGAGTTTTTTTTAAAAAACTAAAGATCCCAAAAAACCAAAAAACTAAAAAACCACTTATTGGAACACCCTTATTTGAGGTTTCTTGGCTTGTCTCGACGAGAGGAATCTAAAAAGTATAAAATTATTAGCCAAACTTAAAGTTTTGTGAATAAAGACAAAAAATAAACCAAAAAACCAAAAAACCATTTTTCCCAATTTAGCCAAACAATAAATATTTTTTGGTTTATTTTTGTCTTTATTCTCAAAACTTTAAGTTTGACTAATAATTTTATACTTTTTAGATTCCTCTCGTCGAGACAAGCTAAGAAACCTCAAAAAATCGACCGAAAACTAACAAATGCAAAAAAAAATTGAATAAGGACAAAATCAAATAAACCAATAAACCATTTTTCCCAATTTAGCCAAACAAAGCCTAGTTAGTAATTGACTACAAACCCCAAACCAAATTTCAGCCACACCCACGGGAAAACTACTTGTGTTTCCCTCAGGCCTCAACATTCGTTCTAGAACATTCTCAAAAAAAAAAAAAAAGAAGATACAAATACTCTCTTTTTAATTTGTGCAATTATTATACTAGTATAATAGATACAAATAACACCACCGTAAACATAGTTATAATAGAAATTATCTAAACATACCTAAAATATTTAAACAGTGTTGGTCTTTTTTGTCCCTTTTTATTTGGTAAAGGTTTTGAGTAGAGGTGACAATGTTCAACCCAATCTCTCAATCTGTTCATATTCACTTATTTTAACCCACTCAAAGCTGCCCAAATTATATTATGGTTTTATATGGGTCAATCTACATTAACCTATATATCTATATCAGTCCGTTTCTAGTCCACTGCCATAAAAATCTGGGATTGTCTGGACCAAGCCTTTCTTGATTAAATTTTGATGATCTCAACCGTCCAATGTGTTCAAAACGTGTTTTTAAGGGTTACCGTGATAAATCATCAAATAAGAAATGACCGGGAAGGGCTTCATCCGAGTAGTCAGATTATCAAAATTTAATCGGGAAATGAAAGGTGTGGACGGGAATGGAACTTTAAGGGTAGTGGACTAGAACATTGGGTGATGTGTGTGTGTGGGTTGAAAATGAGTTGAACCAAAAAATAAAACATAACATTGATTTCATTTTTCTTTTCTCAACAACAAAAGAAACGAGCTGAGAAAGCAACAATCTTCCACAACCGTCTGCAACTATCTTCGACGATCGTCAAAATGGGTTCAAACGAGGGAACGATTTGCAATACATTACACATTGTAAGTGAGGTTCTTTGTTGAGTCAATGTGATGAAATGAATTGGAGAGGTAAAAATAATTCAAGGTAGAGATACGAAAATGGAGTGAATCATCTAAAAGAAGGATGAAAAAGAGAGCAGATGTGCATAGAGAAGACCAAGACAGTAAAACCCTTAGACTAATCCATGGGGGTGCCCAAGTGATCTAGAGATAATAGGATGATGACACCTATGGAAGAATATTCTTCTTTCCAAATTAGTGATTGCCCACTTTATCTTTTCCTAAAATGACACACTCTATTAATCAAGTCACCTCTGAAAATTGTGAATGGAATGTCTCATATTTATAGACACGTTGGGCTAGTGCTTAGGTGCCATGTGTCTCCCTACAATATGAGGACACGTGTCCTTTCCGTACACCTTGACCGCGTAGGTGATGTCACTTGCCACAAGACAAACCCTCGCGGCTACTCGGGCGTGCTAGTGCACCTTCGCACAGAGAACCTTTCCTCTTTTGTAGCCACCAAACCAGCTCATCTCCTTCTATTCCCATTTGGGTAAGGTCATAACTTGTTCGGTCGTGTCTGTATCGCAACCAAGCATCAAAGGGGCCCCTCGGTCCTGCCTTAAACCGGAGCAGGAGTTGTTCCTGGGCTTAAGATAAATGACTTAGTTCTTCGCATTCTCGCCTATATCTCTGGGTCGCGCTAGTTGTTGAGCTTGTGGGATTTTCTCCATGCTAGGATGGGCCTTGGCTTATCTGTATATACCTTTGTTGGCGTTAGAGGGGCTTGCTCTGGCCCTGTCTATTGAAGGAGCTCCGCATTAGGGACACTCGCATGGGTTGACCCGCGCGACTTTGCAATGTGTCCCGCTATCTCTGAGTGACACTTGTCACCATGTAAATTGGGAGGTCAACCTTGACTTTAGTCAACTTGACTCATATTCAACCCGCCTACTATTTACGCATATTTAATCCGTTCATATTCAACCCATAACCCATATCAATTATCCAAACCGCAAATTTCCCACGATAAGTTTTGAGGAAAAAATTTAGAGTAATAAGCGGAGAAAGATAAATAGAGAGATCTGAGTAACAATTAGACACAAAACTTATTAGATGCGGTGCTGTGAGAAAGAGGTTCTGCGAACCAAATGACAAGGTGATGACAAGGTGCGTTAGCATATTCCCAACAACTCCAGTACCATTTGTTGTCATACATACAAAACATCTTCTCATACATGCAAAAGGAAAAAGGGATTTGTTGACACGGGATAAATCAGAATGAAATTGCTCCCATCACAAAATCCCAACTTTTCATCTTCATTGAATGTAGGTTAGTGAGTTCCATCCGTAAAAATCTAAGGCAATCAATGCTGCAATCCGTGGCCTAAGCTAGAATTAATTACTCCATTTAAGTACTCCGTTGGAAGAAAATGTCTCTTTCGGTGAAAGGAAAATTCTAGTGGCTCAAATGTTTTTACATGAAATACTCCATCCGTTCTAAATCGTTTTTTTTTTTTTAAAAAAAAAAAAAGTTTTGAAATATCCCAAAATATCAGTCCTATTTCTAAAAATAACTATCAAAATATATCAAACTTCCAATTGTACCTTTAAAAGTATTCTTTCCTCCCAATTTATTTTACATTTTTTGAAATTTGTGTCATTTCTAAATCGTTTTTGTAGCATATAATATTTTTCACGATTATTAAAACTTTGTATAAAATAACTAATTGAGATCTATCAAACAAGATTTATATTTGAGATCCATATTGAAAGATATAAACAATTTAAAACCACTTAATAAACTTTACAGTTTTGATGGATAATTTTGAAACTCTAACACAATTAATTTTGTCTCCTTAAAAAATTAGATTCTCCAAAAGGGACGAACAATTTGGACGGAGGGAGTAAGTGTTTTATATATAGAATAATTACATATAAGACACTTATTTTTTTATAAAACAATTTAAACCATTAATTGCCGAATGAACAACCGTACTAGGACCATATAGTTGAATAAAATGCCCAACGAAAGGAGCTCTGGGTTTTTTTGTGTGGCTACGGTAAGAGACGCGGTCTCATGAGTTGCACGTGCCCCTCGCCTGGTCGGAAAAGGAAAATGCGACTCTTATATTACCCGAAATGAGGAAAAAACCATTAATATAAGATATGTTTGGTTGAGGTCAAATACTCTGCAATTTTGACCTTTTACTTTTTCTTGATATGAATATGACCCATTTCAAGTATTGGGCCCATCTCAACCTTTACTTCTTCCATCTTTCTTTTTTCCTTGATGGCGGTGTTCGGCCAGCTTAAAGACATCTCGATTAATTTCATTCTCAATTAGGTCAAAGGCATGTAACCCACACCTAGAATGTGGAATTTATAAGAAATTAATTTCTTGCATATTTCATACAAGAATCGAATCACGACCAATTATGTGGATAGCAAACTTACAAACCAACCGGATTAGTCCTTCAGCTATCTCAAGTTTTACTTCTTCTATCATAACCACCACCATAAGATATCAAATCAAATCTCTTGTCGGGACCCATGGCCGATTTTACACTCTAATTCTACGGAGAGCAAACTTACAAATCAACCAGACTAACTCTTCAGCTATGTCGACATTTACTTGTTCTATCATCATCACCACCGTAAGATATCAAAGTCCAATCTCTTGTTGGGACCCACAATCATTTTTTCCTAATTTTGTGAAGAGTAAACTCACAAACCAACGTGACTAACTCTTCAACTATTTCGACCTTACCTGTTCTATCATCATCACCATGGTAAGATACCAAAATCCAATCTCTTGTTGGGACCCACGGCCGTTTTTCCCCTTACTTCTTTAATCCCTTCAGTGTCAACCATGTAACCTACCCCACTCAAACCAACCCTTTCCTTTCTTCCGCCGTCCACCTCTCTCTCACTCCTCTCTCTCTCTCTAGAATTCTATAAATTCAACACTCCCAACTTCACCTGAAGCTAGCCTCCATAACCAGCATTCATATACCTTGCATTATAAACATTTTCACACAGATCATATAGATATATACACCTACATATATCTACAAAATGAGGCAGTCCATTGGAGTTTTTAAGCCAAGCAAATTACATGTTTCAAAGCATGTGGGAGCACTGATCACACTGAGTCAGTACTGTGGCTCAGCTAAAGTACCAAAGAGTCGTGGCAAGAAGCTGAGGATCAACAACTCGTGGAACCCACTTGGGACCGGGTCGAATCGGTCCCAGGTTGCCACGTCTCGGACCAAGCTAGGCGACAAGTGGCCTGAGTATCAAGGGAGGAACCACTGGGAGGGCATGCTCGATCCGCTGGACGACAATCTGCGGGACGAGATCCTACGGTACGGCGAGTTCGTTGACGCCACGTATCGGTCCTTCGAGTTCGACACGTCGTCGTCTGACTACGGCATGTGTCGGTACTCTAGGTTCTCGATGCTGGCCCAGTGCGGACTCGGGGAGAGCGGATATAGGGTGACGAGGAATCTGCGCGCCACGTGTGGAGTCCAGCTGCCGCGTTGGCTCGATCAGGCCGGACCGAGTTGGGCCTTCACTCGGTCCGGTTGGATCGGTTACGTGGCAGTTTGCAATGACAAGGAGGAGATTGCTAGGCTGGGACGGCGCGACGTGGTGATTGCCCTCAGGGGCACCATCACATGCCTGGAGTGGCTCGAAAATTTTCGTGCCACGTTGGCCTGCCCACACGATCATGTAGGTCCTGAAAACGATGGGGCTATGGTGGAGAGTGGTTTTCTGAGCATGTACACGTCACGGACTGCCACTTGTCTTAGTTTGCAAGATATGGTGAGAGAGGAGATTGCGCGAGTCCTACGATCGTATGGTGATGAGCCTCTTAGCGTGACGATAGTGGGCCATAGTCTTGGTGCTGCTCTAGCTACGCTTGCCGCATACGACATAACCACCACCTTCGATCACGCACCGATGGTGACGGTTATTTCGTTTGCAGGGCCACGTGTTGGGAACCGGAGCTTCCGATCCCAATTGGAGAAAAGTGGGGCCAAGATTCTACGCATTGTAAACTCTGATGACGTGGTCACTAAAGTGCCCGGCTTTGTTATTGACAACAATGACGTGGCAGACGGAGAAGCTGTCCAGGTGGCAGGACTTCCAAGCTGGCTTCAGGAGCGCGTGGATCACAAGCACTGGGTGTACGCTGACGTGGGAAGAGAGCTTAGACTCAGTAGCAGGGAATCACCGCACCTCTCCAATGGAAACTTTGCCACAAATATTGCCACGTGTCACGATCTCAGAACGTATCTCCACTTGGTCAACAGTTTCGTGAGCTCCACGTGTCCTCTCAAGGCCACGGCAAAGAGTGTGCTGGGAAGAACGCACCAAGAAAAACAACTACTACTGTTCAGATGATTTTATTGAATCTGATCACAATTTTTTTTTCATTTTCAATTGTACAAAAAATGGATAAAATGTGATTTTAGTATTGTTAATTGTGAACATGTCTATGAAAATTTATAACGAGCATCAAAAAGTATTTTACTTTTTATTAGCCAAAATATTTACCCAAAAAAAAGCATAATCGAACATGGTGATAAACAAATTACACAGCTTTCAAAACTTTAGAAAATGGAAGCATTCAGACATTTAATCCGTCTAAAGCACAACAAAATCATTCACGAACTCTAGTTTTCCAATGACCTGCAATGTCCCTCATTTTGATGTTAATTATACTATACGAGACGCAAAAGAGCCTACTAATTAATGAAAACTTATTGGTGTTCTTATATAGGGTCGTGCATGGTGCACCCAACATCCTTCTCTCCACTGGACATTTAGGATGAGTTTCCTGTTTTTAGAAATCAAATGCTAAAATTGATTATTGTATAATAAAGCTAAAAGCTAAGCTAATTAAGTTGCTAGAGGAGAACTAAAAGTTTGGTTTTTTCGTTTTTAGAACCAAACGCTAAAAGGAAAATACTAAGTACTCCAAAAGTAAAATCAATGGTTCAGATAATCTCTAAATAAATCTGAATCACTAATTATACTTTCGGGGTAGTTTTTGGGATACCTAGCTTTGTTGATGCTAAATTGGGTTTTTGCATAAAAGTACTAAAAGTTAAGCAAAGTCGTTAAAAGCATCTCATCAAGGTGGCTTTTAGCAAATGAGAAACCGAAACTTGATATGATTAATTGAAGTAATTGATATTCACACCCTCAAATTGTTATCCACATCCCCTTTTTGTTTTTTAGTGTCATTTTTACACATAAAAATTTCACTATAAGACAAAAAATAGGATGTGGATAAAAATTTTGGGGGTGTGAAAATCACTCCCCTTAATTGATCTCAACTGAATATGTGGTAGAAAAGGTCAGGTGTTGCAGTGTCCTAGATCATTGAACAATTATTCCATGAGTACCGTGCAATAATAGGTCACATGCATGATATAATGTCATACATAGAAATTTCGATGAGGGGAGAGACCAAGGATGGAGCTAGGGGATAAGTGGTGACAACCGCCACCACAAGATTTTTAAAAAATGTAATTATTTTATAGGAAATAAATTTTTATCCCCAAATTACATAGACTCGCCACCACAAAAAAATTTTAATCTTTCATTCTCATAATACAGTTTGTCTTTTTATTTTTCAAGTGTCTATTTTCACTACTACAAAGGTAAAATCTTGGCTAGCTCCGTCCCTCTGAGAGACTGTATCTCCGAAGCAAACAAGCAGTCCCCCTCCGACCATAATTACTAATCTACAAAAGAAAATCTTAAACGTGGAACATAGTATGATATACATGCATATAGCATGAAATAAAGGGCTAATATAGCATATGGTGCATATAGACGGCAGCTACATATATATAGAGGCCCCCACTTACTTTTTTTTTTATCAGAAGGCCCACACTTTACTGGGTCCATGTTAAGGTTTACTACCGACTTTCAAGTTTTGGTCCTTCACTTCAAAAAAAAAGAAAAGAAAACAGGGGCCGGTAGCCCAAAGGTTTTTTCTGGTTCTCCTACAAGGGAGACTAGTCAAGTCGCGGTAGAGGCGTATGGAGTTTAGGGCTATGGGTTTCTTCTAAATTATCTCTGGAACTTTCCAGCTAACTCTCTACTGATGTATATCGAATGACAAAAAAAAAGTTCAAAAAGACAAAAAAGAAAGAAAGGAAAAGGTGGTGGTGGTGGTGGTTTTTGGTCCTTAATCATCGCTTCAGAAAAGTAATAGAGTATTAACATTACCCCACCCATAGCTATCACCTTACGATACATTTTACTTACCTCAATTCGATCATGATTATATTCAAGAACATACTCTGTTAGTCCAAGTGAAAAAAGTGACAGTGATGTAATAAATTTAGCAGCCAATATAGTTGGTGATTCATTCATGAATGTCAAAATCATAGTGAAAAAATATAGATTAAAAAAACCCAGTTAGAGTATTAATTTAGTTTTTTTTTTTTTGCTTATTAAAAAGAAATATTTTTGTTTTTGCTCTGTTAAACAGTGTTAGTAGTTATTAATAGCGACGTTCAAACCTCAGTCAAATACATTATAATACATAATGATGCATATCATTGGGCTACCACTGCATTTGTAAAAACTTAGTAGTGATTATTTGCTTGAATTTTTGCTTTTGCACAAACGAGTCAACAATATAACTTTAGTGTAATTGATTCAAACTTGTTTTATTCCTATTGGATATTTGGATAAAAATTCAACTCCAAGATGCATTTCATTGGTTCTTTTGATTTGTTAGGCGTTCTTTTTCCCTTTCCCCCCCTTCTTTTCTCTAGTTTCCTATTAGGAGGTAACTTTGTTAAATTCAATGAATGCCAAACTGATCAAAGTTAGACTGAGTTTTCCGTTTGATTTTAGCCTAAAATCATGGTTGATTTTAGCCTAAAATCAACCATAATTTTAACACCTAATGAACTCGTTTGCTAAAATCAACCATGATTTTAGCAACTGGGTTACTAAAATCAAACATAAAACTCAGCCTAGTCATAGTCACAAAGAGAATCACACCAACATCCGATGTGGGGCACATTGATGAGACGTATCAAGGAGTGCATTCGTTTAGCCGTTATCTTCTTCACACTTGATTACTCAATTTTTACTTTGGCATGATAAGGGCATTCTTATCAAGTGACTAAAAAAACACACCAAATTTAATCTCAAAAACACCTTTTATAAATTAGCAAGTCACTTTTTAAAAAAACTCACAAAATCAGACTTTTTATTCTAACTTTATTATATTAAACTATTCTTTCTTTATAATCCTACTCCCCAAAAGTAATTTAAAAAAATGAATAGGGCGTGAACAATGCATGAATAGTGCCCTTGGTGAGTGAACAGTGTCGCACCAAATTTTGTGGGGTACTGTAGCAAAGTTAGAAACTTAACAAATTTGATCAACCATTTGGTGAGCCTGATTTTGGCTTATTTTGGGGGTTGACTCTCTACTTTAACTCAAAAGTTAAAATAGAGAGCCAAATAAAGATGCTCTTATGTGGATGAACAAATTTACTTTCTAACAGAAATAGAGAGTCAAAACCCAAAATAAGGCCAAAATCAAGCTCACCAAATGGTTGATCAAATTTGTTAAATTTCTGACTTTGTTACAGTACCACACCAAGTTTGGTGTGGCACTGTGCACTGTTCACTCACCAGAGCACTATTCACGTACTGTTCATGCACTATTTGTAACATCTGTTCTTAACATGCATGTGCATTCCATACATATTTTTATTTAATAAGTCATTTGTGCGTGACATGTCATTTTATTGATAATGCATGGATAGTTTGAGTGTAGCATACTCTGCATTAAACACCACATATGCTTGTGTTCCTAATAATGTGTGTAGGTTTGTGGCTAGAAAAAAAAAAACAAAACAAAACTTAGAAGTCAAGAGGAGAGGAATCAGTTTGTCAAGGTGTGGGTCGGCATAAGGCTTAGTTTTCCATTTGCTAAAATGGAAATCTCATAAAATCAAGTGGTTGATTTTAGAAAATGAAATGAGGGGTTGATTTTATCTCCAATGAATTTAGACTATGTCTAGATTCATTGGAGATAATATATGTCCAGATTCATTGGAGATAAAATCACCTCCCCACTTCATTTGCTAAAATCAATTACTTGATTTTAGCAAATGTCCATTTTAGCAAATGGAAAACCAAGCCTAAATGTTGTTTGTGGAAAAATTTATAAAGGAGGGGCACCTCACCCCTTAAGGGATGAGATTGGAAGACTTTGGAAGACCAAGACTTTCATTTCTATGCCTCAATCACGTAGAGAGAGAGAGAGAGAGAGAGAGAGAGAGAAAGGAGGAAGTGAGGAGTTTAAGAAATTTTCAAAGAAAGGTACGAATTTTCTACTATAGTATTTCAACTCTAAAAATTATGAAATTTTAACCGTAGTTGTATTTACGTTTTATATAGATCATGTAAAATTTTCAGAATTTTTCGTGAAGTATATAATTTATTAAAAATGTTTTATTGAACTGTTGTCTGTTGAAAACAGTTGTTGGCAGTTCTGCCACACTTCACGAAAGCGGGCATAACTTAGCCTAGGAAACTCTAATTTTCACTTCGTTTGATTTTTTTAGAAACTAGATGCATAGGGATTTCATAATATATAAGCCACATAGCTCCATTGTTTCTGAGATATAGTAGTTTTTGGTTTAAAGTTGAAGAAAATTCTGTTTTTGTAATTTTTTAGCAAGTGACTGGTCTGATTGGCGTTTGTTTAAAAATAGCTATCATGCTCATAAAATTATGAATTTTTTATATGATGTTTCTATATGTGTCTAGTATCAGTGGAAAAAAATTCGTGAGAAAAGAATGTGTAGATTAATTTTGTAAATTCGGAGACCATTGGGCTGTTATGTGTTTTTGTGCATATTCATGCATTTCACTTTCATTTAAGCATGTTGGGGGTGGGTTGAACATGAGACTTATGGATGTCTTATAAACTATATTTTTAGGTGATGATAACGTGAGGAGGATCACGGTTATGTCTCCATAGAGGATAGAGGTTTTAGCGAAGTTGGTCTTTCTATCAGGTGAGAATATACAACTTCTATAATAAATAGAAATGTTGTGTTGTTTAAAATTGTTTGGTGATTATTATTGTTCATGAAAGCTCTTTGATGTATTTTTCTGAGTATATGATGGCAATATTGTGTTTGGAAAGATCAAATGATTTATGGTGATGGTTCAAATGATTTTGGTGGGTGGAAAGATAATTTTTATGCCTCTTGTGCCAATTTCTGTGTGAGCGGCAAACAATTGTGGGGTTTGCCAGTAAGCTTTTGCTTACCCTTGTGGATGTATTATTTGTATGAAATGACAAACAATTGTGAGGTTTGCCGAGCCCTTTGTGAGATGGCAAGCAAATTGTGAGGCTTGTCGATGAGCTTTGCTTACCTGTTGTGGGTTGCACCTACCATTGGTGATAAAGAATGACCCTCATCACCGCCACTGTATGTGAGACTGTGAGCGAGGTAACGGTACCGTCTTAACTCCCGGTCGTGAGGTAGATGACTCGTTGGTACATTTGGTAAAATTTATGTGTTTTTGTGGTGAGGAATGTGGAGAAAGTTGATTATTGAAAAATCCTTTTGGATATGACGTTGAAAATGGGTTCTGTGAATAGAGAAAGCTAGTTTAAAATTTTATGCAGTGGACTCTTTTTATTTAAAACTTCAATTCATCTAAAGAGCTTGGACATTTCTTTTTATTGTGCTGCTAACGTACATTCTCCTGTAACCTTTTTGGTTGCAGATACCTGGATGAGCCAGTTGTCGGTCCAACTACAGTGCCAGTCAGGAGTTTCTTAGTAGGTGTCTTTGTAACTTTAGTCGGACTGTGACTGCTATGTATATTTTGTTTGCGAGGATGGTGTAGTTGTGTTGTGGTCCAAAACTTTGGACATGTCTAAGGTTGGAGAAGTCGTGAATACCTAGATTGTGTACGACTATGGTGTTGATGTAATTATTTATATTGTGTGCTTCTACTACGGGTTGCAGTCATTTTTATTTATTTTCTCATATGGTTGTGGGTAGCCCGAGATGTGTACAAGTTCTGTCAAGTGGTCCTACCACTTTGGGCATGTTAGGTCCTGCCAGAGTGGGGTGTGACACTATTCATGCACTGTTCACCTTTTTTTTTTAGTTACTTTTGGGGAGTAGGAGTAGAAAGAAAGAATAGTTTAATATAATAAAGTTAAAATAGAGAGTCTGATTTTGTGAGTTTTTGGAAAAGTAAGTTGCTAAATTTGTAAAATGTGTTTTTGAAGTTCAATTTGGTGTTTTTTTTATGACGCTGATAAGGATGCCCTAAGAGCAACCCCAATAGATGACTCAAATTTTTCTCTAAAAAAAAGTAGTGAACAGTACACATTTTATATTTTACCAATCCACGTCTCCAACAGTCTTATCTATTACCCTCCCTATTTTTAATAAAATATGATATATGGGGGGAAAGTAAGAGAGAGACAAGAGAGAGAGAGAGAGAGAGAGAGAGAGAGAGAATAAAAAAGAAGAAAAAAAAGGGTGAAAGCTATGGCAAAGAGGGGGAGGGAGAGAGAAAGATTTAAAAAATGAGTAGAGAGTGAATAGTGTCTCTCTAAATTTTTTTTTTTTGTGTGTGTGTGTGTGTGGGGGGAACTGTAGCGTTTTGTATTTTAGGGAGGGGTTTAGGGAGTCTCTTGGAGGCTAATGTTGGGGTTTGGCTCCCTAAAATAGTGATAGGAGGAGGATGAGGAGTCTTGTTGCACTTGCCCTAAGAACTGTGATAAAGGTGCGTCCTTCTCGATCTCTTGTTTATTAGTGAAAGGTGCTCTCAATGCTACAACATAGATTAATATTCAGACTTAGTGCATGCAGATGCAAGAATTCGACATAGGAGGAGCACCGACGCATCATAACTTTGGCCCAATTTTTTCAAGCATAATTGTGATACATAAGGCAACGCACACTAATATTTGTCACTAAATGCAAAAGTTTTGCAAACATATACTCAAAATCCATCTTAACCATTATCATTGTATACAAGTGGTAAATATATGCAACTCACAATTAATTGAACAATTATGTAACGGTCTGGATTTTCGGCCTATTTTTTCTTATAAAATAATTTAATTAGTAATATTTTATCTCTATTTCGTGATGATTATTTCCTAATTACCCTAGACTACCCTAATCTTATGTTTAGAATCCTTATTATTAAATAATCTACATATTAAACCCTTCTTTTTTCTCCCGCACATGGCTTCCATGCGGGACTCTCATTTTCCGATCAAATTTCGACGATTCGACCCGTATATGTGTTTAAAACGTGTTTTTAAGACTCCACATGAGAATTCATAAATTAAAAAAATGACCAGGAGGTTTCATCCAATAAAATTATTCATTTTAAATACATTGAACGGTTCGGATTGTCGAAATTTGATCGAAAAATGAGGCTCCCGCATTTTAGACAGGATAGGGATCCCTTATAGGATCCTCTGTGTGTATATATACTAGAGCATGCTCGTTCTCGTGCTCATGCTTGAAGGCACTTCGCATGACATCTAAGACAAAATCATGCACACAAAAAAACCATTGAAACCAGTATGATTTGTGCATTAGTTGAGCAAAAACATACATGGGACATCACTTGTGACATTTCGATCCTTCATAATTCCAACCCTTCATAATGGAACTACATAACTAAAATTGAGAAGCTTTACGCCAAACATTGTTATGCGACATCACTAATTGAACTTCAAGTAATAAAAATACAACATCGTCTATTTTTGGGTGATTCTATTTACAACCCTTTTACTACATACAACACTGTTGATGTGGCAAATCTTTGTTTTTGCTTCATATAACCCGGCACATTTTCCAAATTACCCCTTGTTATTTTTCTCCCAAATTTCAACACTCAAAACTCTCAAAACCCTTTTCTCTTCCCTCCTCCCTCCGTCTGACCTTGGCCATCGCCCTCTCCGTCGAACCAATAGAAGAAATCACCGCTATTTTACTCGTCTGGTTTTGGCACATTTCGAATATTTACTCCCGAAACTAAGTACATAATTCAGATACAAACTACAGATTTATGGCCAATAATGCGGATATTAACTACCATCACCAATTTTAGATATAAACTCCAGGTTTTATAGGTAAATTTCGGGTATTAACTACCGAAATGTATTCCGATTTTCGAGACTGTGGTATTGTTTCGAACGAACAGCAACTGAGAAATCGAAAAAATAATGGGTTACTTTTGGGTCGTTTTTTGCTCGAAAATCTTCACCTCTGTGTTTTCCTCTAACTTCTCTGTGGTCTGTATTTGTGCATCCATTGGTGGATTTGGAGTTGTAAATTGCTCAAATACTCTTTGGAGCTCTTCTCCCAAATCTAGTGAGGAGAAGATTCCTTCCATTGAGAGAGAGGAGAGATGAGGGGTAGGAGAGGACAATGGGGGTTAATGGCTGGAGGAGGAGGACGAGGGATTTTTTCGATGTGGGAAGGAGAAGAGGGAGAAAACGATGGAGCTGAAGGAAAAAGAAGATGCACTGGGTTGATATTAGCAATTGGGAAAAAGTGAGATGGGTTGGTACAAAGTAATTTGGGGGCTTAAATGGTCTTTTCGTGATGAAAGTTTTGGTATATATTTTGCATGGGTTGTATTGAGGGAAAATGGGTTGTAAATAGAATCTTCCATCATTTTTTAACTTCAGTAAAAGCAGGAGGAAAAGAAAAAAATAAAATAGTGAATGAATACTCTCTTTAATTAGCAATTCCACTTGAGACTTTCAAACCTTCAAGCTAAAACCAACTCTCAATCTCTTTAGTAATTTCACTTAAAAGATCACCGGGCCGGGTTCGGGTTTTAAAAAATTTAACTTTTGTGTGTTGGGTTGGGACCGGCCCCGAGATTCTCGAGGCCTAAGACGAACTTATGAGGGGGCAAAATGCTCTTAGTGGAGAAAAAAAACAGAGGCCTCAGGACTTGAACCGTGTACCTATTGGATAGCAAAACCAACCATTTCCACTGAACTAGCTAGTTCATTTGTTGTGCAGATGTTACATTAAATATAAATTACATATCTACCAATACCTATTTGGGGCCCTAATTTTGGGCCAAAATTAAGGGGTGTAAGGTGCCCGCCTCGTGCACCTTAGCTTATGGCCGGCCCTAGGTGATGGGCGGGAGGGTCGGGTTTGGGTTTTAAAAAAAATTTAAATTTCGGGTATCAGGTCGGGTCCACGTGAGCAATCATCAACGCCCTTGAAAAAAACACTAGTTCCTTCACACTTAAAAAAACACATAAAAAAACACCTCACTCTTCCAGGCTCTATTGTGATGTTTTGAACTACTAAAACACCACATTAGTACAATACTTCAATGATATTATGCAACCAAAACGTATATTTCTAGAAATTACACTTTAGACCTTTGTAGTTTAATTAGTTACACTTAAATCCCTTTCCTTGAAAAAGCTACCTCTTATCAATTATGGATTTACGTGTAAACACCCGGAGAGTCTTATGAGCTGCTATCGTTTAAATAATGTGATTGTGTTAACCCTTCACTTTGTTTTGCTTGTTGTCTTATCATTCGACAAACGCAATTTCATTATCGCAGAGTATAATTTATCATAATTTAGTGCTCTCCAAATGAAAATTTGTTCTTACATTTAAACTTAATGTCAATTTTTTTTTTATAAAGAATATCTGGGAATTCTCATTGATGCCACAAAGGCTGTTTCGGCTTCGTCTACCGCAATCACCGGTAATTCTCATTGATGCCGGATCCTTCCAAGGCAAGTGGGAGTTCTAAAATGAACAGTTTTTTCCCCAGACCAATCGACTCTAACTACATCTTCTCCGTCAAAGAACTCTTCTACGTACAACCGGAAATCACAGCTTATGTTACTCGTCTACAAGTTGATGAGTAACGGAAATGGATTCGACTAAAATCCTCGCCAGCCAGTTAAAAAATTCGGTGCCGACTCAAAACAGGAGTCCGAAATAAATTTCTTAGATGGGCCCTTTATACATTTTACATACAAAAGTTGATCAACACAGAATCTTCATAAACAACTACTCCGTATTACAAAAAATTTATCATTGTAAATTTGTTTGTATAGTTATCAAAAAAATAAAGAACCATTGTAATACTTCAAAATCTATCATTTGAACATTAGTCTTTTAGCACTATTAGATGCAAATGCACCAATTGAATTTTCATAATCAAGGATTTCACTATCCATCTCAATAGACAATAAAACCAATCCATTTAATCTTTTTTGAGGTATTGTTGAACGAAGATAAGTTTTTCCAATTTTGAAAAGCTTCTTTTCTCAAATGCAACTGTAACATATGTAAAGGCCTTAAATATTTGGGCTTATTTTCATGTGTAATAGGCTCAAACAAAAAATAATTAGACCTAACATATGTGAGGGACTTAAATATTTGGAGGCCCTATTTTAAACAATTTTTAATTTGAGGACCAAAACCGCTACTTTTTTTTAAGCCAACTCTGAGAATATTTATCAATTAGCTAAACAGTCCGTCTAAAGGGATCGACGGGCAGAGGTGGAGTCAGGATTTTGACAAATGGGGTCAAAATTTGAACTCTTAGTAAGTTTGGGCAAAAAAGGTGTAAAGTTGGGTCAAAAAAGCAAAAACCTGGGCAAGTGGGGTCAAAATTTGAACTCAATCTTAATAGGTTTGGGCAAAAAAGAGGTGTGAAGTGAAGTCAAAATAGCAAAAATCCGGGCAAAACTATAACTATTCCTACAAAAATTTGGACCTCAGGGGGGTCAACTAACCCCATTTGTATCTTCCTCCCTCTGCCCTTGTGACGGGCATGCACCGACCATGAATCTACGAGCAGTCGGGCCCACTCAAGATCCCACATGAATCCTTGTAATCTGAATGAAAAATGGAAGACTGAATCAAGTATCCACACTCATGGGTAGGGATGGGCATGGGGAGGGTAGGGGGTGGATACCACTACCTTCATCCCCGATCCCCGAACCTATATCAATCCTCATCCCCTCCCCAATCCCCACTGGGGATTTTATTTTAACCTCCATCTTTGCCCCGATGCGGGGATCGGGGATCCCCATGGGGATTCGGGGATCCAAAATGAAATGCACTTGTCATATGTAAATATATGAAAGAGGTACATATTTTCGTGCGGGGAAACGTCATGAACTAATTTTATGGTTCAACCACAAAATCACAGACATCAACCTCTATCAACGTACCACACACGGGAAAAATCCTCACAGACATCAATTCATGAAAACGAAAATGAAACTTCTAAATCCACACTTTCGATTAGGTGTGTACACGGTCCGGATCGGATCGGATTAGCATGAATCCAATCCTAATCCGCGAGTCACGGTTTTTAGAAAATTCAATCCGTGTCCGGACCAAAAGTCTCACGGTTCGGTTCCAATCCGATCCACGAGTCACGGATCGGTTCCGGTTTTATCCACGGATTACATGTTATATATAAATAAGTAACAAAGTTATATATTTGAAATTTTACCTAATGGTGTAAACACAACTAATTAGAGAAGAGACCTTCGTTTGGATCTCACACTAATGGTGTAAACACAAATACACAACTACTAAGTGAATCTACTATATGTTGTCACAAATCTTGAGTTTATTTACTCCAGATCGGCAATATTAGACTGCTTCCATGGGTCATCAATAAAAATACACATCCAAACACGGTTATCAACCTAGTTTTGAAAGAGATCACAGTTTACCCTAGAAATAGATAACAAGTACATATAGTAGAAGTTAGTGTAAATGTGTAATAGTTTAACCCCTAAGTTTTGAAAGATATCACGGTTTACCCCCTAGTCTGTGTAGTAGAAGTTTGTGTAAAATTATGTGTGTGTGTATATATTTTTTTAAAATTTATATATAATAAAAATCTCATGGTCCGGATCGGTTAATCCACGGTTTCAAAATCAAAATCCGTGTCCGGACCGCGAGTCACGGTTTACTAATTTTTCAATCCGTGTCGAACCATTAATCCACCGGTTAAAATCCAAAACGCTGGGCGGATGGTCGGTTGGCCCAGGACCGGATTCCAGTTTTTTTTTTTTTATGACCCTACTTTCGATCGAGGCAATATGATAGCATAGATGAACAGAAAAGAGATGTATGTAAACTGTAAGTGTAGATTAAGAATGCTTCCATACATACCTGAAAAAACTTATGTATTCACCGGAAAGAGAATGGAGAGAGGAGATTTCAGATTGAAGTAGAAACACACACACACACACACACACACACACACACACACACACACACACAGAGATTAAGGACCGTGAACAAAAGCTCGAGCTATTGGCTCCGTGAACAACGAAGAGTTGAGATCAATGAGATGACTTGGGTTTTGGGTGAGAGACAAGAGTTGAGAGATGAAGTGTGGGGCGGCTGTGATTGTGAACGTGTGAAGTGTGAAGAAAAAAAAAAGAATATTTACTTGAAAAAAAAAAAAAGTAACCCCAACTCTAAGTTATAAATATTTGGGAAAAGAATATTTTATGTATTTATAATATAAATATTATATATATATATACACACACACATATATATATATAATAAATTAATATATATGAGTGAACGGGGATGCGGGGAATGGGGAGGGGCGGGGATCGGGGAGGGGATCGGGTTGGGGACTAACAATACCATCCCCTACCCAATCCCCGAATTGTTTTTAAAATAATCCCCATCCCCTACCCGATCCCCGAAAAAATCCCCGAATCCCCTCCCCGAATGGGTAGGGGTTGGGTTGGATAGGGGCGGGTCGGCCGAGATGATCATCCCTACTCATGGGATTCAGCTAAGTTTTCACGAGCCCACTCGATTTTATTTTAAAAAATTATTGAATGACTCAGATCATTCGCAAAGGAACCAAAGTGAGCCCCACGTGCCCATCGGCTCATGGTCGGTGCATGCCCTTCAATCCCTTTTAGCATTTTTGTTAGCTAAACCATTGCATTTTTGCCTAAACTAGTAAGTTCCTGCACATGCTCTAAAAAAAGATATAATTTCAGTCTCCTGATTTATACAAGTACGTAGCCTAAAGTGAAGTTGACATGCACGTCATGTAATGTAAGTGGACATTATTTTAAAGGGTTCTTAACTTCTTCGTATGGGGATGGAGCTGAGGTGTCAATAGGAGTGATCACCCTTGCAAGGGAAAAACAAAAAATTAGCCTCACCAAAAAAACTCACAAATTTGAAGATATATTTTTTAACTTCGTTGTAGTAACTCAACAAATTTGGTGACCTATTGTTCACTCACCAAAAAAAGAGGAGGGAGGGAAGAGTATAAGTTTGAATAGAAAGTCTGATTTTGTGAGTTTTTGATAAAGTGACTTGCTAAAGTTTGAATAGGGAATCTGATTTTGTGAATTTTTTGAAAAGTGACTTGCTAAATTATAAAATGTGTTTTTGAGATTAAATTTGGTATTTTTTTTTTAGTGTGTCAGATAAAAATGACATAGACCGGCCCTAGGATCGCTCCAAAATTCATGGTTCCGTCCCTGCTCGTACGGGCAGTGGCAGTCCTCTCTTCCATCATTATGGGGACGAACACAGTATTGTGTTCACTGTTCACCGCGTTGGGTGGACTGGAGAAATAGTCCAGTTTCTACTCCAACCCCATGTGATAGTAATTTATAAGTAACATATGCTATCAGATTGCGGCGTCAAAGATAAAAGCAGAGGAACGTGGTAAAGGTGCATGGAAATTAAAAGTGGATATTTTTGGACACAATACACTCCACTAAGATTTGACTAATAATAATGATAAAAGAATATTGCACGCATTGAGAGAGTTTCGGAGAATATAATTACTATTCTATTCCTGCTAGTCTTAAAAACAAAACCTACGTCCAGGCTACAAAATAAAAACGTACTTCTATCAAGTAGTAGCTCAAATGAAAGAACTTCAAGCCCATCGAAAAATAATACTTAGAATTTGACAATTAATATTCAAGGGTAGCAGCTCAAATTTAAAAGTAATAAATTATTTACGATTTTCGACTTTGAGTTTACGAGCTTTATCATCATGGAGATGAAATTGAGGAGTGATTTTCACACTCTATTTTCATGAATGAACTCAATTTTCTGTTGGAACTTTTATGCTTAATTTTTTTTATTAAAAGACATACTTCACAAGAGTTCCCCATAAAGCCAACACATTTAATATTTAAAAGGGGAGTGTGAAAATTATTCTCCGTGAAATTGATAGTCATTATTCATTATGGGAAGTTTGAAATCCTTCTGCAAATTGAGATAAATCGATATTCTATCAGTAATCCAAGATCTATCTTCTTATTTATCCAAAAAAAAAAAAAAAAGATCTATCTTCTGCCCTACCTTCCATACATTCAAATGATTTAACACTTACTATTGTTACTAATGCTTTGTTGTTTTGGGCAGAAAACATTTTCTGAAAAACTTTTTCTATGAAAAATGTTTTTTACTGTGTTGATGAGCTGTTCCGCCCTTTGCTCGGTTGTGATAGAAAAATATTTTCTATTATTTGATTGACATGAAAAATCACTAATTAACAAACTAACTAAAATATCCTTATTGTAAAAAACTAAAAATGGAGATGGTACCCTATCCTAAATAAATGATACTCATACCTATGCAAATGACACATGCCATTGTATAGTATAGAAACAACGTTTTGGGGTTGTTCCACAACCATTGGCTTTTCTATTTTTGATTGTTTGTTAGTTTTGCGTTAAGCTTTTATGGGTTATTGATTCGTCTTGACGTAAGCAATAGGAAACGTAAAAAATTATGAGAATTACCCAAATATTTGAGAAATATAAAAAAAAAAAGTTATGAAAAGAGTCAAAAGACAGTCAACAAACATGGAAAATTTTGAATAAAGACCACCAAAAGAATATAAACCATACAATAGGTGCATATGGTACACACATTTAATGAAGGTGTATTGCAGCTATTCCCGTTCAAATAAAAGAAATTGAAGGAGCAGTTTCATAATTCCTAGACCCATAATTGTTCGAGGAAAAAAAGACGCAAACAGTTCCAGCAATCCTGACTTTCAAATAGATTGCAATTCTTGAAGAACCCAACTGGATTTGAAATAGATCCCATGGACTCCAAAAAATGACAATGTAAATTATCAGAATTCGATCATGAACCTATACATTCACACAGTTATTTGAACCAGGGCTTCATCGAAAGGGAAAACACTGCCCCAATTTGCTGCTGTCTGGCCGTGATGGGAAAGGATGGGTTAACAGGAACAAGGCTTTCGGTTGGCTGCTTTGTTGTGTGCCGACTGCCGAGTGTGTAGGAGTCCCCAAAAGCAGAACTCTGTCTCTATGCTCCCTTTTATAATTCTCACCAACTAGAACTCTTGATTAACTACAACTCTTTTTTATTGTGATCGAATGAATTATTTTAATGTTATCATCTCTTGAGTATTTGTGTACTAGTTTGCAAATACCAAGTTCATCAATGGTTTTCAAAGCTTGTGCTTGAGTGACTGAGATGGGTTATGGTCGTAAGACGGATCGTGCCACAAGACAGCCCGTGAAAAAGACGGGTTGTGCTAGCGAGACAATCCGCGCTATGGGATAGTCCATGCCTGTTGGCAACGCAATTATTTTCTAGACGAATATCGATAGGGTTTGCAAGTCTTGGCGATATTCCTTTATGATTCGAAATATTATTCCTAACCTATACATAACTTAGTTACATGGTCGGGGTAGATTCAGAACCCTAGATCCTTTCCATTAATTTCACCCAATCTTATTATTATTGCTCTTTTTATTTTAGTAATTCACAAAAATCAATCAATCAATCTCTTTTCCCGACTTAAAATAGAAATTAATCGAAGTTAACGTAATTTAGCCAAATTGTCTCCGCGGATCGACCTCAGACTTGACCACTGCTCTTCTGAATAAGGGTTAATGTCTTGCGAAACACTTCGACAATCTAATAAAAGACTTAGAGAGAAGTAACAAAGAGTAGAGAGTTGTGTATATTGTGTTCTGAGAGTTCTCTTCACTTATATAGACTCTCGTGACTTAGGCTCCAAGCCCAGGTGTGGATCATACGCGCGACTCGGCTAACATCACGAGCCAAGTTCGTTGTGGTTGAATGTGCATGCTAACGAGTCTCTGAATGACACGAGTAATAACCGCTCAGCCATCGTCACAATGGCGTAAGAAGAACACAGTTACAAGCAGAGGACTTGCCACGAGCTAGTCATGCACTGTAATCGCCTCAGATAACATCATCCATGATGTGTAAGTTGAATTGCCTTCCGTATTCCTTGCAAATCATTTCGAGTTACCCGGATCAGGTGACTTGTTCGGATCAATCTTGTCTCGGCTGAGATGCCGGTTCATCTCCGTAGTGATTTGGGTTATGCCGTCTCGGCATGGTTGAATTGGGCTCGATTGCCCATCTGGCCCATTTGTTAAGGGACGAGCCTAGCCTTTCTAATGATCGGGTTTCGGCCCACGACACTGTATTTGAGAACTTCAACGTTGACGTCAAAGGTTTTGAAGGAGCTCCAATGAAGTCCAATTTTCTCTTCAAAAAACATCTTTGATACACATGTAAGGGGCCAAATTTAATCCTAAAGGTGCTGCCTCTCTCTTTCATGTTCTTTATTAATCATTGAAAACAGATAACAACGAGTATAGGAAACCAAGCGAGAGACATCACAACAGATAAGAACATCCCAACTAGGTTGGCACCCCCAAATCTGACAATCACATGCCAACAAGGACCCCACGGGAAACAACGAAAGGGTGGCAAGAAGCCAGCCTAAACAAAACAATAGCAATTTGCCACACAAAACTTGATGAATCATTACATATTTGCATTCTTGGTTATCTAAAATATACAGAGTGGCTGTTGTGCATTCATGTGTTTCAGTAGCCTAAAAAGTGAATGCAATTAGTGCAAGATGAAATTTGGACCGTCCATCCGAACAACGGATGCCCCGGAGGTACACAGCACGTCGATGTGCACACGCTGCACAACAATATCCCCTCTTCCCGCAAGTTAGTATAACATGGCACAGCGAGAGACTTCATTTTTTGTTTCCTTCAACAAGAAGGTTGTTTAGATCGAAAGGAGTCTTACAGTTTATTTCATAATTGGATTTCATTCTTTCTATTGTAGTAGCATCTGTTTAAAGATAGAGTTGATCAATAGAGTCGTATACATATAGAGCTGAATTTCTTTTTTTCTTTTTTTCTTTTTTTATTATCAGGAAGTGTTTGTCGAGGTGTATGTCTATTGAAATTGTGTTTCTCGAGGCCCATACATCTTTGGACTATGTGTATGCATATTTCACTTATTTCTCCTCATGGGTTTTAATGAAATACCGCACAATACACCACCCGCAGGAATCAATAAATGTTTTTCACAACGTATCACTGTATTTATTCTAAAGTTCTTACTAATTAATAGCATTGAGCACGCGGTTTGTGCAAAGCACGCCGCATGACACTAAAGTGAGTGCATATATATATATATATATATATATATATACACACACACAGAGGGAGAGAGAATAGAAGAGAGAGACGATGAGAGAGGGAGTCGAGAGAGGACCTGTGTTGTCGACTCGTCAGGGAGAGGCGTGATACTCAGAACATTGGGTGAGAGGCGCTAGAAATTGTTTTCCGCCACCTAATTCTGGAAAACATTTTTAGGGCAAGAGGCTCCAGAAATTGTGGGAAACATTTTCAATGCCACGGGGTTCATTTTGTTTTCTACTGTTCTTACATATGAAAAATGTTTTCTCCAAAAAACGATTTCTGCCCAAAACAAACGAAGCGTAAATATTTAGCGCAAAACCCATCCGTGAATATTCCCTACAATGGGCGATTGAAACTCCTACCCTTGAACTATTGTTGCGGTTATTGATTTAAGCACAACAGTGATCGAACCAATATTTTGTATTCCTCTGCCATCATAATAGCTTGTGTTAGGTGAAAGTATCTGAATCTTGTTCCAAAGAACTTTAACTGCACAGGGTTTGCATAAGCATATGCTTGAAACATAAATTCAGGCAAGTATCTGGACACAGCTATATTCTGTTCGAGGAACGTGCACGTGTCCAATGCATGTGTCCACACGTGCATTGTAAGACTCGCGACAGATCTGTATCTGAATCTGTTTGAATATTTGCACCCTAGCATTGCCCGGGTTTCATAACATTATCCCAATTCCATTCCATTCTAACCCATGATGTTTTGAATCCAGGGTATATAACTATATATTATGCTAGCACCCTGTTGGATTCATTCTTTAGATTTACAAAAAGAGACTCAAGAATGATCATCATGTACAGTTTACCTATCATCTTTGCTGCTTTCTAAAATGTTCTAGATCGTTCAATTGTGCTTTCAAGAACGTGTGCTCATGCCGCATCGTTTCCAGAAGAGTCTCAATTGTGAGCATCTCTTCCTTTAGATGATGAATCCGCTTCTCCAGCCAAGCCATCATCATTTCAGGCATTCGCTCATTTATACCAGTGTGGGCACCGGTAAAATCTGCTTGAGGAATAAAATGGACTTGTTGAGGTCTAGTTAATAGCACGACTATGCTTAGCTGCAGGTAAAGGGAAACAAGTACGATTAAATCTTTAGCGCAAGAAAAGCTATGCAAGGAGAAGTAATTGCAAGAACTGTTAGTATTCTTCTTCTTTTTTCCTTTTTTTTATTTCTTTTTTCTACTTCGGCCCAAAGGGGCGTAAACACTCCAAGAAAAAGAAGAATGGATGCAATTTAGATAGATGAGAAAACTGCCATAATAACCATCTCAAAAGACGTAATGTAGCACATCAAATAATGAAAACTAGAGTATTGACGTTCTCGCTTCAATCATTGAGCAAATCTCTGCAGAACACATGCAACATGGCAATTCTATGACAGACGGTAGCAAAACTACATGTTTGAAGAGAAAACGAGAAACTAATGAAAGAAACAGCTGAATAAATTTACTTCAAGGTAAATCAGAAAGATAGATGCACAAGTTAAAAAGAATTTACCTGCATCAGAAGAAGTACTACAGCAAATGTGATCACGATGAGTACTGTAGCTTGGCTTTGAGATTTCAAAGAACTAGAGAAATTCACCACAGATTCTCTAAATAAAGATGCAACGGAAGTAACAACCTTCAAAGTCCCTTGCAATGGGTCACCAACTCGTTCGTTACCATCAACAGAGTCTAATAATACATGTGCCATTCTTTCGTCACTCGTCTCCTGAGACCATGCCGCCAGAGTTACGCCAGATTTTGCTTGCCCATCTTCATGGACTTGACTGTTCATAATCATGTCAGCCACAGAACCTCCTGCATAAAGAAGAGAAGCGTGTCAACTAAAAATAATCAAATTAGCAACTAAAGGATGCAAAACATATTTGGCAAACTATTGCCATATGGACAAACCTACTTTCTTCCTTCTCAAGGTTCTTTTGTTTCAACAGTTCATGCGCCTGCAAAAGAGAGAGGAAATATATGGCTTCTTATAGAAGTAGGTAACTTCCTGTAGACAGAAAATTAACTGAACACGCAAGAAACTGGAGTTCATACATTTTTAATCCAAATGGCATACGCATCTCGAGCCTCATCCAACGTACTCTGCACTATCTTACCTGGAAAACATTCACCCACCAGCCTTCATCAAACTAAAACTCGATGCTTGTAAGAGTATTAGCAACTTCAAGCAAAAAGAACTGCACAAAACAGGGATAAAGCATAGCCAAGCATATACAAACAACATGATTTACAGATAAGCTGCTAAAATCTAGATATATATGTATTTTCTTGTGAAACTAAATTGAATGTGGAATCATGACTCTGTCAACAAACAGAAACAACATATTTCAACATAATCACAATAACAATTGACGCCTATTGCAATAAACTGGTAAGAAATAACTACATTAAGCACCAATATCTGCAGGTTTTTATTCCCATACAGATGGTTTTCATATTTAGGCACACCTTTCCACATGGTTTTCTTGGAAAATGCCACATGTGAATATATCCTCACAATGCAGCTCATTTCTGGGCTGTCACCATCTCTCTCAACATCCCAAAGCCCCTGAACAGTCAAGGGGGAAAATGT
The DNA here is from genome assembly GCA_022606695.1 of Vaccinium macrocarpon. Taxonomy (NCBI): domain Eukaryota; kingdom Viridiplantae; phylum Streptophyta; class Magnoliopsida; order Ericales; family Ericaceae; genus Vaccinium; species Vaccinium macrocarpon. The sequence continues at coordinate 5,019,434 of CM040176.1, read as the reverse complement.
ATATCAGAAAGATGTTAGAAGTCCAATTCCATATCCGCTAAACAATTCCATATCTGCTAAGTGGCTAGGTCAAATATAAGGAGCTTTGGAGGGCAAAAACGAAGGTTGAGCCCCACAGTTATGATGTGTTTGTAGTCTTTAATTCTGTTAGCTTAGTATGCAGCTACTTCGTAAGTACAAGCAGTCAAGATTACTATGGCAATTGCAAAATTCAATGACATAAACTAGTGTCTTTGCCACAGGTCAAAAGAATATGGTTTTAGATCTTAGAGATTTCCAATTAGTCAGCATTTATTGTGAGAGCATGACTGTACATACATTTATGTATGTATATATATGCATATCAAAAGGCCCCACGAAGAGGGTGCAATTTTGCACAGTGTACCACTGGCAGCTCTACGGCCAAGGGGTGATGGTCACCTGAACACCGTAAATTTTTTCCCCCTCTTAGAGCATCCTCATTGACTTAACCAAAATCAAAAGGTTGCTAAGGTTAACAAAGTTTGTTCATAAAAGTGCTCACACTGGAATAACCAAACTTAGCAACTAACCAAATTTTGGCACTTGGATAACCAAAACTAGCAACCTTTTGCCAATAACCAAATTTGATGGATCTTAGGTGTACACAATCAAGTACAGTCATGATTACACAAAATGACAAAAACCTTCTCTCTCTCAATCTCCAATGTTTACAAAAAATTTATTTTAGAAAATTATTTTCTATTCAAAAAGCATTTTAAAAAAACCGTTTTTTTTTTCAAAATAACTTTTTGTTTAAAAACTGTTTTTTCAAAAACAGTTTTAAAAAAAAATTACACAAGAAACAGTTTTTGAGTTTTTTTTAAATATACGTTTTGGTAAAAAAAAAAAAATCTCTTTTTACTCAAAAAATTATTTTTTTTCGAAAATATATATTTTTAAAAAAAAAAAAGAGATTTCAAAATATTTTTTTCCAAATTTTATTTTTAAAAAAATGTCTTTTTTTAGAAAGAAAAAAAAAAGAGTGGAGTAATATTTTTTATTTTGAAAAAGTGATGTGGCAAGTTTTGGGTTATCCAAGTTTGAAAAAGTGACGGGGACCATTGCTTTTGATTATGGACAAAAAAACACCAATGTGGAACTCGACGTTGCTAACTTTAACAACCTCTAAATGGATAATCAAAAACTGATATGGCAACTTTTTGTTATCCAATTTTAGTTAGGTCATTGTGGATGCTCTTATAATTCATGTAAAGATTTTAGTTAGTCCTTAATTTGAACATCCAGTCTAAATATGAATGAACACCCAATCCAAAATAAATGATTACTCACCCACGAAATTTGCCCCCAAATCAATCCACATTGTAATATCTTATATAATTTGCTATATTTGGGTGGCATCATATACATTAAGAGAGAAATTTTTGTTTCTATATATGAAAAAAAAATGGTTTACAGTATGACCTTTTATATTTTATATTTTAAGCCACAAAAATTCGTAAACCACTACAAAATCTCGTAATTGATCGCCAATACATTTGTATATTGGACCATTAAAATCCATAAAAAGCACCACAAAAATTCGTAAACACCACCACAAAAATTTGTTAAACAATACCACAAAAATTCATTACTTTGAGCTGGTTTTTTTAAGCTTTGCGCCATCTTTTTTACCAAAAAAATCATATATAACACCACCAAAATTTGTAAACAACACCGCAAAAATTTGTAAAAGTATACCACAAAAATTCATAAAATAAACCATGCAAAATTTCTATATCTCGGGCCACGAAAACTCATAAAATAAGCCAAAAAATTTGTAAAGGGTGTACCGTACACCCTTTACATAAAACGAGATTAAAAAATCATAAAATGAACCACAAAAAATTGTTGGTTGAGAAGTAGTATAATATAAGTATTTATGAACACCCTTCAAAGAATTCCTGGAGCTGCCCACTGAAGTGTATACAGTGATCAGCAATAATTACCATGACAACTCTATGCACGTCATGCAGTAAGGACACGTGTTTTGAGTCCTCGGTTGTTAGCCTAGTCTTAATCAAGTTAGGGGAAGAATCTTTGGGTTCAATTCTACATAGATACTTTCTGTACATGAGGAAATATACTGGACTTAGATTAGGCAAGGTCTTCCAATTCTCAATTTGGGTAAGGACAAAGGCTCGGTTTGGTTTTGTTTAAGGTGTTACAGTTCCCAATTAACTATCACAGTAGAAAATAAATCTCCTCGATCAAGCCTATGAAAAAACTCAATCAAGCCTAAATAAACCCAAATCCCGATCTCTGACAAAATTTGAAGATTGTAACAGCAACATAACAGTAGAAATATTGAAGTTTAATACATGGCATGTGGAGTGATAAGGCACCGATCTAGGCAATACCTCAACACGGAAGTAATCTGCATACGGTACATCATCGACTTCTTGTGAGGTTTCAATAACCAAATGACTGGCACGAATCAAGGGCAAAATTGTCAAAAACCAACCATCATATGCCCAGTTACTAGTACAAAAGTACGCAGCAGAAACCAATAAGCACGGGATACCCAAATGACAAGCATTTAATTGATGGACAATACCACAGGAACTTGAAGATTGTAGACTTAAAGAAACCAAAATCTAGGTGATCAGTCGGAAAAACCATGGACATGAGCAACAAACAATTAAAACATGGACATCAAAACATGAATGTCCCCTAAAAGATCCACAGTAGACATATCAATGCAATGAATACAGATCTTCAAATCATGTCCTTTAAGCAGTGGTAGTCATAGCAGTTGGAGAAGCAGTTAAACAGACAGAAGGAAACAGATGTTGTGATGTCAAGGCAACTGCCAGGTCATAAATTGAATAAATGGAAGCATAACTTGACCCAAGAAAAGCAATACATAAGCATTAAATATAGAATGACATGGGAACTATTATTGTTTCGTATGATTTCATTGTGCATGTAATTGAACTTTACCTGCCAACTGAATAATTAGTGGACCTCTGCGAGATTGTATAGAATTAGTTTCTTTCTCGCATCTATTTATTTTCTAGGGGAATTCTGTTGATGTTGCACCCATGAAGTATGGAAAGTGCCAAACATTGGGAACTACCTGGGAAAGAGACCTGAGCAATTAGGATTTGGAAGTCGATCCAGGGCAAGTGTTCGAAGCTATTATGACATAGCCATGAGGTGCTCAACGAACCCTTTAAATCTTTTAAAATCCCTTTTCGGTGTAAACATTGTATGTTACAAGCGATAATTTTTATATTGCTTCCTAATACAAAATAGATACTTGTTTAGTTTCGGTACACTTGTAATCTGTCTCATGGAAATCCTATGTTCCATGAATGGACTCTTCAATAAATCAGAGTATTGATGAGGGACATTTAACACCTAGACAAGGGTCAGGGATGGGTCTGATAACTTTCCACCAGACGCTTCTTACACGGACGTTACTGTTGAATAACTTGATATGCATTGTTAGGCCTCATTTTTTAACACTATCAAAGCTCGGGGGAAGTTCAAGTCTCTCTGTTTGTATTTGTTCCCCGTTTGCATTCTGCTTTTCCCCTTCGTATTTTGTTTCGCTCTATATATGAACATTTGAATCTCCATGTGCAACCCCGTCTTCCATGTGAGGGAGGATATTGGCTAGCTTACCATGGTTGTCAGAATTGCACGATGCAATGATTCGATTCAAGATTCATGCAAAAATGATATGAATCTATCGGCGAATTGAGGCTCAAGTAAAATTGGTGGTGAATTGTACAATACAAGATACAATTCACGGTTTACACAAAAACGATACGAATAGAGGTGAATCATAGTTTATCACAATTGTGGCATTCGACAATATGAAACCACCTTTGTTTTACTTGAATTTTTCTGATAGAAAAGCAAGAATATAAGATCATATATACTTTTTAGGAATGAAAAATCTTATTCCCATGCAAAATTTGTTAATAATTTGTTGGTCGGTATTTATTCTAATCTGGGGCAAGGCTCAAGGCCTCGGACCAACCCACAAAATGTTGCCATATAAGCTACTTTCCACTTATTAGGTCACAAACTTTTAGTGAGTCGAGGCTAAGCTTTCATTTTTATCATGGAACTATAACATTATGATGACAATTGTTTGCCTTCTTGTTTCGCTGGCTGCCTCTCCTTCTTGGCCCCTTCATTAGCTTGATGTCAAGAATGCTTCATGGGGATTTGGATGAAACCATCTACATGGACACCCCTCCCATTTTCAGGGGCTAAGGGGGAGTGTGCTAGCAAGGTATGTTGTCTTCACAAGTCTCTTTCTAGGTTGAAACAGTCACCTCGGGCATGGTTCAGTCGTTTCAGTACTATTATTCTATCCATGGACTTCGTTCAATGCCACTCTGAATCTGATCACACCTGCTTTATTCATTGGCGTCCTGAATCCTGATGGCTGCTGTATTATCTTAATTATTTGTATTCTCAACAATTCTCAACAAATATCTATACAAGTCTAAAATGATATACAATAATCTAGATTATCCTAGGAGATGATTTTAGAAGGCTTCTAGAATCCTCTAAGCTTCTACACTGCTGTAGGGAACTCTAGAAAGTTCCAGAAAAGCCTCAAAGTCTTTGTGGGATGCATACCATGTGTTTGTCAAAATGCCTGAGTCGTGACACAAAGTACTAGCAGTGCAATCTTATTGGTATATGTTGATGACATCATTCTTACTGGCAATGATGCAGTTAAACAGGATCTTGGCCAAACCTTTGACATTAAAGATTTGGGTCTACTTAAGTATTTTCTAGGTATTGAGGTTGCTCATTCCCGTTATGGGATCTCTCTTTCGGAGAGGAAGTACATATTGCATCTCCTTCAAGACACTGGCATGTCAGGATGTAAACCAGCTTCTACTCCTACAAATCCAAACTTGAACCAGCTTCTACTCGTATGGCTTCCTAGCCCCTCTATGTACCGGCGTTTGGTTGGTTCGCCTGATTTATTTGACCAATACCAGACCTGATTTAACATTTGCAGTAAGCGTTGTTAGCTAATTTATGCATGTTGTGATACCATATTAGATTGGAAACCACCAACTCATCTAAAAACTTAAGCTTTTAGACAGAGGGGCAACTTAATTATTTGTATTCTCAACTATTCTAAAAAAATATCTATACAAGTCTAAAATGATATACAATAATTGAGATTATCCTAGGAGATGGTTTTAGAAGGCTTCTAGAATCCTCTAAGCTTCTACACTGCTCTAGAGAACTCTAGAAAGTTCCAGAAAAGCCTCAAAGTCTTGGTAGGATGCATGCCATGTGTTTGTTAAAAAGCCTGAGTCGTGACACAAAGTACTAGCAGTGCAATCCTGCCTAGTCTTATACATACAAAAATGGAAGTCTTGATCACTTAACTAAGGATCATGCACGTTATCTAAAAGTACAACAATAACAATAACAATTACATAACCCATTTAGTCTCCAATAATTGGATAGGAGACAGACCTAACCTTTGACAATAAATGCACAAAGTGGCTGCTCTCAGAATACCATTGAAACAGATGGATTTGAGACGGACCTAAAATTTGGCAATAAATGCACAAAGTGGTTGCTCACAGAATACTACTGAAACAGTGGTCCCCTTATACCGTCGAGTTTGCTGCGGAATCATGCCCTCAAATCAAAGCCAAAAGGCATCAAAGAGGGCAGACCCAAGAATCATTTTGATTTATGTGCACATTACCATGCTTCTTTCATTCAGCATCCAGAGCATTGGCGTTGCACAATCTGAAAGTAAACCTAAAATATATAGATACTATAATCCATATCTCAAGGTGTTTCTGTGTTACTACTATATAATTGCACACTTTCAAAAACAGTTCAGATCCCCTAAGTTGTGCGGATTAACATTTTCTAAATAAACCACAATCCTATATCAGTAACCTGTTTCTGTAAACTTGAAATTTTTGAACCTCCTGGCAGCCGCCAAATTTTGCACCTGAACAAAAGAGAAAAAACAACACAAAGGCATAAGACATTGCGATACTAATACCCATTGCACAAAATATTGGCCATTTCCAAGTTTTGCAAACTTGAGAACAGATTATTACCTAGGTAAAGTTTAATAGGATGTTTAAATGACATATCACGAGCATGCCCAAAGTTGTCGCGAGGGTACCATGAGCTGCACCTAAAATCTGCAATGCAATAGGGTGCAATCAAAGGATGGAATGGAAACACCATTCTATTGACCAAGACTGCAAACACTCTGTCGTCAAAAACCAGATCAGGGTACCTTTATCTCCACATGTTCTATGAAAAGATTCAAGAAAATCAAGCGCATCATCTGAAAAAAAGAGATCAAAAAACTCCTCCACCCTGATCTGCACCCCAAGAGTTGAAAGTGTATCAGAAGTAGTTCTTAGAACATACTCAACATTATAAAAAGTAACTAACAGAAATAAATACTCCGTATTACTCACATAGTTATATTGCACCACAGTGAACAAATTAACACAAATTAAAAGAACAGAACAATACCAGAAACCTTGATTCTGCCACCTTCGTAAAATAATCAGGTACTGCACATGAGAGGCAAGCAACTCAAGATAAACCAGAAAATAGAATTCGACGGCTAAAAGGTGATTGCAAATAGACATCCAAAAAAACACAGTACGGTGCAAAGGATATTACAATACTTTCTAGTTCTTTTCAAGAATGAAAAAGTTCGTAGTGTTGGAGGTGTGACGCGCAATCATCATGGAACCATTCTTTCACTTTTGTTAAACAAAACACTGTGTCAAGGATGTGAACTCATATGCTCATACAGTTTCTCTCTTTCTCGTGTATAGGCTTTAGCCTTTCCAGTGAATAAACAGTCAATCCATCCACATTCATGCATATATCTACACAGCGCACAGCACACCCACAAGTGTGGATAGGAACAATATCACAAATTACCCAAACCGGCATGGGAGAGAGAACGAGGTAGTGAATGCCCCAGGGTGCTTCCCTAGGGCTTTCCCACACAGTCATCATGAGGCTTTCAAATTAGAAAAAAGAAAGCTGAAAACATATTCATGCTTACTGTGTCATATCCATGGCAAGGAGCAGGAACTGCAAAGTTCAACTGAGGACAGACCAACAATATGACGAAACATATTGTCCGCCTATACATCTGAATATCTGATCCAAAGCTATAGTTGAATATTTAACTTAAAATCTACCAACCTTTAGGAGCATCAGAGTTGTCCTCAACCCATGCCAAACTCTTTCGAGAGGAAGAAGAATCAATATTTACAACTGGTTCCTCATCCTCTTCAACATTATCTTGTATGTTTAAAGATGATACAATTCCATCTTCAGCTTCCAGTGGAAGTTTAGGATCTTCAAGTATAGGAATGTCTCTATGCCTGATCCACATGATGGAGTAAGACGAAAATTCTTGCGGTCTCTATCTTAAATAAAAATGATTTTTTGTAAGAAAATACCTTTCACTGGAATCTGACTCGTGTATCAAATGTTTAACGCTCTTGGCCTTTTCAGTCCCCAGTTCTCCATTCTCTTCCATGCTGAGCTCTGACTTTGAATCCTAACAGGAAGTATAACCAATTAAAAAGTTAAGAAAAGTTCAAAACTCAATGCTAAAATTTGACTGAATCCACTGAACTAATATAGTTATCATCCTTAACAAGGAGAGAGAGAGAGGGGGGAGGGAAATACCGTGAATCAAGTGCTTTCTTTAGTTCCATTACCATGTTGACACCAACCATCTATAATGAGCTTAAAGGCTTCGTCACGGGAGAGAAATGATGTAAAAAAATACTGCAAAACAATAGGTTAGTTAAGAGTTTGTCACCAACACACAAAGTGAAAGATAGACTCATCTTCGTGATCAAACTTATTACCTTCTTTCCTCCAGCAATAATTTCAATGGCAGTAGGAAATATTCCAGCAGCCTTTGCTCTTCGTACAGCTGTGACTTCATGGAATGGGATTATTTTCTGAATTATCAATGCAACAAAATTTCAATGGAGAAGTTAAAATCGTAATAGCAAATTGGAATTTGAAAATTGATCACATTAGGACAGAGCTATGCTTATAGCCAGAGATATATGTAACTCAAGGTTTTCATGTTGCTGCTCACAAGTCAAAAAAAGAGAGGAGCATTACACACTTTTGTGGTATGGATCACATGAATAGGATAGTACTGACAAAATAATGAATAGCCAACAAATTGTATGTATTTGAATAAAAAGGACACCCTTAGGCCCCTCACAATCAAACATCCTTCATGAATTTTGGGACCAAGGGAAACTGAAGATGGACAAAGATAATGTAGTTAGCGTACGATCTTCAAATGGAAACCTATAAACACTGTTCTTTGCTTTATTTTCTTTTGCCCCCCTTCACAACAAAAAAAAAAAAAAATTACTCCTCCCATTTATGCATGTCCTCAATACAAAAGTAAGTCTCTCTAGAATTACAGGAAGGACATTGTCTGAACTTGTCTTCCATAGTTCGTAGGAATATTATTCTTTGCAAGGATGTCCCACTACCAAGTATGACTTCAATGTCGGAATTTCTTCGAATTTCTAGATATTTTGGACACATCCTATAGCGCCTCATCTAAGTCTCAAAGAATAGTATTCTACATTCTGAGTCATTTAAGGAAACAGAGTTTTGCAACAATATTTGTTCAAAACCAACAAGTTATGACAAAACCATTTCCATACAAAACTACTTATCTGTCGCAGTAGAATAGTCTTATTAAAGCCATGGAAAATTTCTTAAGTTACTGCTGATTTAATTCACTTGTTAACGAGATTCTTCTTCCCCAGAACCTTAAAGAGAAAAGTATAATCCTGATTGATACTTGATGATGATCTAAAATCTAACACTTAAGACACGTAGTCAGGGGCAAGCCCGATTTAGAAAGAATGCCTCCAAAGTCCAAAGGGTGTGCTTCCAATGAGGGCGCACGTCCTTTTCCATCCCAAGATATAATGTTAGTAACATAAAATAAATTACTAGAGTCAGTGGAATTGGCTGAACTATACAAAATGCACAGTGACAACAGCCGGATACTTGGCATCTTCACAGTTACAAGTCATTTTCTCTTTACTCTGTTCACGCTTATTTTTTGTTGGCATTACCATAGTGGGAGTTCAGCCTTCTTCCAACAAAAAGCTGACCAAAACAATACTATTCCTTCTTTTCGAGCTTCCAACCACTCACAGAAGCTACAAACCCTGTAGTGGGATTAACTGTTAATCAGAACATCTTATAATTTAATTTCAATTCCGCTCGAAAAAACTCGAAAACAATTACTTTTGATCTGGAACCTGGATACATTTTTTCCATACAGCTCTGCAAAAAGTCAAGCCTCAGTCTAGTTTCAGGAAATCAAGAACATTGTTAACTCCTATTTTCCAATAACTAAGCAAGTTGTAGATCCAGTTACAATTATTCTCCAAAACACTCTTTGGAAAGGGAAGCCAATGGAAGCTTCCTTTATAGTTTGATACCTCTCACATTAACATAATTTTCAACAGCCAGTTTATTGCAACATCACAAATAAAAGAGAGTTAAAAAATGGAAACACAAATATTGGATAATACTTCCTCCTTACCACTACTCTTGGTCCCTTTTAAGAATTCTAAATTTTTAAGGGGACAAGTAAAAGTTGCATTCAAACTCCAATCAATCCCTCCATTTCCCCGATGTCGAAAATATTGATTCCAATCCTAACTATTAGTAAAGGGTAGTGTGAGAAAACTAAAAGCTTCATACTTTCAAAGACCAATAATTTTGGGCATCTGAAGATAAAAAGATGGACCACTAATTTTGGATGGTCGGAAAACTAGCTAAAGTATCCTCTCTGTTACAATAAACAGAACTGAAACTACAACGAAATTCAAGAATATAAAACTGGCAACAGAGGATTCACCACCATACCTTCGTCTCAAATCCGAAGAGATTGGAATAAAAGCAAATATAATGGCCAAACACGTACATATGCCCCTGCAACCACAAAATTAAACTTCAAACCTAAAACATTGCTTTTAAGCCTTTTTTATCAGCTCACCGTTTTATCTACTAGTTGCAGTCCGCAACAAAAGGTCAATGGTGTTTTGGCCTTGCACCTAACTTACACATCCAAATAGGGCCTATTTGGCATCATAACAATGAATATGATTGCATCAAACAACCTAGAGAACTGCAATCAAACAATCTACATCCTGTCAAAGATACCTGAAGAAGAAAATTCTCTTGCAAAGCACAATTATAATCTTGAATAAGGACCTGTGGAAATAGTCAAGATTAGTAAAAATATAAAGTATTCCCTGATCGATAGATCAAAAGCAAACAGGCAAAATATGAGAATGTGAATTGTGACACTTGAGGAGAGAAAGGGAGAAGCAACTATGGCCATCCCATATATCAAAAGAGGTTCAAGACGACCATTGAGAAAGATCAGGGGCTGGCTCCTGAACCCTCCCACCTCAACTCACAGCCGCTACTCCGTCTTCCTCCCCTCCCCCCTGGTGATCATTTGTGATAGGTCCATATGAGATAGAAGGAGGGGGAAGGTCTGGAGGGGAGGGGAGGGGAGGGGGAGAGGGTGACGGGATGGTTGGGAGAGGGAGGGGGAGAGGGACAGTAGCACTCGGGGTGGTCCAGCTAGCGTTTCTGTGCTTTCTATTGAAAGTCAAACAGTTAATCTGCACATCAGGTAAACCTCCTGGGGTAAAGTGAAGTTTGCCCAATAAGTTTGGGACTAGGGTAAAGGACATGTAGGCAATCTTGTCGTATACTCTTCAAATATACTTGAAATTCATCAATTGGAGGACTTGTTAATCTAATCTAATAAGCACATAAGTATGTTATCATCCTGCAACGCAGCTTTAAAAGATAATTCTTTATGTCAGTAGACATATAACTACTGTTCTATAGTGAAGGAGAAAGGAAAAGATGATCATTATGCTTATAAACCAATAGCAAATCAAATAAAAATCTACTTCATAAGCAAAGCAAATTGTAACAGCTGCAGCAGCAACAACGCCTTAGTTAAATAGAAGTTAATTAGATTAACTTAAGCAAGACAAACTCCAATTTATGAAAGTACCAAGAAAGCTCATAAGTGCTACTGGAGCAAAAAAAAACTGGCATTGGAAGAAGAAAAAAAAGGGTCTTTAGCTCACTCACCTCATCTTGTGGAAGACGAAACAGATTCCGATACTCCTCACTCTTTTGAGACACCTGAGGCATTCATATAAATACCACAATCACTATTTCATGCACACAAAACAACCTGAAACGTAACTACAATAAAATCGAACATGCAGTCAGTTCTTCAATCCAAGTACTGAAGCAAGAGGCTCAAAAAAGCATGAATACTAGTTTTCCTTCCTTTTTTCATACCCTTTTGGGAACAAAACAGAAACGGAACTGAAACGAAATCGACAATGCAGTCAATCAAGCACATAGTGTCTTCAAAATAAGTGTCGAAGTAAATTATTTTTCTAACACAGGTGTCCGGACCAAGTGACCCGCACCTGGACTAATCCCGAGGACCAATCCCACCGTCCGTCCACCAGCAGGGCCAGTCAAAGCCAGGACAAAGCTCCATTCATATAGACCGGCCCCACAGAAGTTTGGAAGCAATTTTTTTTCTAACTCAGGAGCCTAGGCCAGCATATGCACCTCAACTCATCTCGAGTAATCCTGGGACAAATCCTACCGTCAGGCCCAATTAAAGCTGGTGCACCCCGTATAGAGTGGCCCCATAGAAGTGTGGAAGCAATTACATGCTTACAAAAGTTAAAATTCAGCTTTCATTTCCATTTTCTTGTACTCTCTCGGGAACCAGAAGAAACGTAAATACACACACACACAGAACAGAGGATGAATCAAGCAGACGAGATCTTCAATTTGAAGTATTGAAGCCACTAAAGGCTCAAAAAAAAACTTAAAGAATCAGTTTTTCAAACACTAACGTAAACTGCGACAAAATCGAACTTATGATCAATCAACTTCAGTGTCTAATAAGTACTGATCTCACCTGATCAAATTCTTTGGAATAGCTGGGCGAAGAATTGGGAGGATCCGTGGCGTTCGATAACAGTCCACCTGACGAGGAGTCAGAGGCGGCGTCGGAGACTCGTCTGGGAGGCGATGACTCCATCGACTGCCCGGTTTCCGTTTTCGTTGCGTCCGGAGAAGCCACCGCCATTCTAGGGAGAGAGATCTACGCTGTGGGAGTCAAAATGCTGTGGAATGATAGTTAAGAAGAGAGAAACTGTAGAGAGAGAGAGAGAGACGTGGTAGACGTGTGTAATACGAGGGCGGGTGGGGTTTTTTTAGAGAGAGAGAGAGAGAGAGAAGTGTCGGTTAGAAAAGCGCTGTCGTTGGGGTCCTCTGTCGACCGCCGTTTCGGTTGCCGGTAGGTAACGAAACGGAAGCCTCGTCATCGGAGGCGTTGACGTGCTATTCCAGGTGGGCCGCCTTCGAGAAGGAGCAAGTGTTTTGTGGAACCGTAGCATGTTTGCTTTAGTATTAAGGCCTAATTTTTCAAAAATCATGATATTTTAAATAAATAAAATAAAATAGTTCCGTGTATTATTTTATTATTTCTTTCGCACTAAATTAAAATGCACCTCATGTAGTTTATTTGGTGCAAAAAAAAAATTGAAAAACGATACGCGAAACCACTTTATTTTTTGTTTGAAATACATTATGATTTTAGCACATGATTACTAAAATCTTTAAAAAATTAGGCCTAATTATGAGGTGTCAAACGATAAAATGGGGATATAATTAAGATTGGATAAAATAAAAAATCTTTAAAAAAATTTAATTTTATCAATTCTTGATTTTATCGTTGAGAAAAAAGCCATAATTTTAAGGAAGTGAGTTAAAAGTGTGCGCTTCAACTGGTTAAGTTTGGCTAAAAAAACCAACTTAACTTTTTATTTTGTCTTTATTTGATTTTTTTTTGCGTTTATTAGTTTTTCATCGATTTTTTTAGTATTATTGGTTCGTCTCGGCGAGACGAATCCAAAAAGGTAAAAGATTATGACTAAGACTTTTAATTTTTTGAATAAGATCAAAAAATGTGTAAAAAACTGACTTTTTTGCTTATTTTTGTCTTTATTCAAAAAAATTTAAGCTTCAGTCATAATTTTATACTTTTTTATTCCTCTCGTTGAGACGAACCAATAATACACAAAAAGTTGATACAAAACTAAAAAATGCGAAAAAAATAAAATAAAGACAAAATAAAAAATACGCCAACTTTTTTGGCCAAAATAGGCTAGAGTCTACAAATTCTATGTTTCATCATTTTTTATCTTATTTTTCTACCATTACCACTTTCGCATAAACTATCCATGACATATACTATATATACCTTATAATGTACAAAAAGGAATTATATACGTTATATATATAATATTATATATAAGTTATAAAAATATATGTGTGTATGTGTACCCGCGCACTTCTTAATGTAAAATATATATGTACGCGCTTAATGTGAAAGATATATATATATATATATATATAGAGAGAGAGAGAGAGAGAGAGAGAGAGAGAGAGAGAGAGAGAGTAACTATCTAGTCCAAGAATCCCGGATCCGGGATTCCTCCTTCCTGATTTTTTTTTTGAAAATTCTAGCTGTCCAATGTGTTCAAAAGATATTTTTGCAAAAAAAAAAAACTGATTGGATCAAGCCCTTCTCACTATTTTTTTTTTTTGAGAATTTTCGCGAAAGCCTTTGAAAACACCTTTTGAACACATTGGATGGCTCGAATTTTCCAAAAATAATTTTTTAAAGCATCAAAACTCCGGAAAACCTTCAATCCGGGATCCTTGATAGGATATGTGGCGTAAATATATATATAAAGGGTCCCCTTCAAATCCGGGATCCGGGACTTCACGATCCGAGCATTTTTTTGACGATCCGAGCCGTCCAATGTGTTCAAAAGGTGTTTTCAAGTGTTTACACTAGAAATTTTCAAAAAAAATACTGGAAATGGCTTGATCCAAGCAGTTTTCGCAAAAATTTTATATTTACAGTTTTTGCGAAAATTGCTTGGATCAAGTCCTTCCTGGTTTTTTTTTTTTTGAAGATTTCTCGCTCGAACCCTTGAAAACACCTTCTGAACACATCGGATGGCTTGGATTTTCCAAAAATAATTTGCAACACAAAAAAAAAAAATCACTTTTTCATATTTTCGGGAGGGTGTGAACTAGAAAATTTCCGCATATATATAGGACACCCTTCTAATAAGGGACCCTTATTTAACTTTCCATGAGGACGTAGGGGCATTTTCGACTTTTCGGACCAAATTTTGACAATCCGATCCGCTCAATGTTTTTAAAATGTATTTTCAAGGGCCTAATATAGTTTTTATCGGAAACCACTCGGATCAAGCCTTTCCGGGTATTTTTTTTCGGAGATTCTTCGCGTAGGCCCTTGAAAACACATTTTCAAAATATTGAGCTAATCGGAACGTCAAAATTTGGTCCGGAAAGTCAAAAAATGGCAGGTCCGCATGGTATTTTTAAATAAGAGTCCCTTATTAGAAATTTATGGTATTTTTAAAGGTTCCCAGTGGGAAATCATTGGAAAAAAAGACTGGGAAATGGCTTCATTCAAGTAGCTTTCAAATAAATATATTTATTATAATTTCTCGTAGGGACCCCTTAAAAACATGTTTTAAACACATTGGACTGTTTAAATTATCAAAATTTGATCGGAAAATTAAAAGGTGTGGACGTGAGTGGACTTTAAGAGTACAAAAATGTTAGATCCACATACTTTGTGTCACACCCTACCACACCCCCACTCACATGGGGTGTGGGACCTACACGGGGCCCACGTGGGGGGCCCACACCCCATGTGAGTTGGGGTGTAGTTGGGTGTGGTACAAAGTATGTGTCTCTATCATTATTCTGTAGCTATATGGATAAAATGAAAATAAATAAATAAATGAAAAAGGAATATAAAATGCATTGTTTAAAATTTGAAGATTGTAATCAAATCTACAAATTTGTACATTGGGGTTACAAATTTGTAGATGGGATTACAGATTTTTTGATGGGGCTAGCTTTTCTTACCTCTACTCAAGTCCTTATAAGAGTACTAAACCTTCAAATCTGTTAGTTTTTTGTTTTTTTACTTTTGCTGGAGATACTCTAAGTAATTTTAATTTTTCCAACTTTTAAAAAGCTGTTTTTAATGTTTGTCAAAAACTCTTATCAACTGTTTTTAAGATTTTAGAGATTTATGGAAGCTAAAAAAACAATTAAAAATCAAATTCTAGACTGAGTTTAGTTTAGCGTATTTTTTTGTAGTATAACGGTGGCGTATTATCGAGGAGTCACGATTCTTCCTGTTTATTACTCCCTCCGTCCCCATTTATTTGTCCATTTTGGAAGTTCGTGCCACTTTTCAATTGATTATATCTCGTAATATACATTGTTTTATATGATTTCGAAAACATTGTTTTATAAAATTAATTGAGATCTATCAAACAATATCCATATTGAATATAAAATTCATTACCGATTAAAAGTTATAGCTTGTTTTTATCCGGTTAGAATTGGACGAGGGACCAAAATTTGGGGACGGAGGGAGTAAGAAAAATATAGGAGCATAATTATAATATTTTTAGCTATGAAAAAGTAATTGTTAGTGTTTGTCGAAAATTCTTATCAAAGTTTTTTAGATTTTAAAAATCTTGGAAGCTAAAAAATACTCTATCTGTCCACATTCGTTGGTCCACTCTATCTGTCCACATTTGTTGGTCCATTTTTTATTCCTTATATCTCTCAATTTTATAATGGTTTCCACAATTTTGCGAACTTTATATTATGAAATTAATTTAGATCTATCAAACAAGTTCAATATCGCATATATTTTTGAGATTCATATAAAAAAAATAATTAAAAATGACACAAATTTAAAAAATGAACCAACATATGATGCAGACGGAGGAAGTATTTTAAAATCAAATTCCAAGGGAGTTGAGTTTGACATACTCTTCAAATCAAATTTTCATCTTTTTACAATAAACAAATAGCATCAACTTTACATGCATTACTCACAACCTAACCATAATTTCATTGCTATAGTAAACATTCATTTACTCCTACAAAAATCTAGAAACTCCCTCTGTCCCAAATTTCTAATCTCTTTTAATTATTTGAGACCTCTCAGGTATTAAAAAAAAAATTGCTTTCTAGAAAATATAAACTTAAATCAAGTTAAATTCACAAGCGCAAAGTTAGCAAAAAAAAGAGCCTACATCCAAAAAATATATATTTTTATACATAATTATATATTCAATATTGGTCTTGTTTAGTAGATGTCGTTAAGTATAATTTAAATATATATATTTTTCAACATTGGATATGAAAAATAAAAGTTATAAAAATTTTAATTTGTAAAAAATAAAAAGCGAGAGAAAAGTGAATTATCCTAATGCAAGACATGCGGCGCGGATGGAAAATATAATTGTTTTACACCGGTGGAGTATGTTCTGGGTCACCAATTAGTACAAGTAATTTTTTTTAGGTGATTTATGCTTAAGAGAGAAGAATTTCCAATTCTTGACTTAAGGTGCATGTCACAAGACGTCTTCCTTCGATGAAGCATTTAAAAAAAATTTAACCCAATAATTAATAATGCGCTAGATGATCTAAAATTATTGATGTGTGGCTTTCTATTTTGTTCATTTTTTTTCCTTGTGGGCCTTTGTATCCGAGTTTAGATCCATGGGCCTCCCAATTTGTATCTGATTGTAGGTCTATGGCCTTCGCAATTTGTATCTGATTTTAAGTTGCATTTCCTTTCCTTAATATATATACAGGAGATGGTTCCGTTAACACAACGGATAACATAACATTTGACATTTTTTTTTGTAAACCTCACACGAATGATTGGAGCCGTATAATTTGTTCCAAATATGTTTTTAAGATTACTTGTCGAAATTCAACTCATTTTAATATTGGCAAGGGCATGATCAGTTCATTTAGTTAATTCCTGTCAGATTTTACAGGATAAATTTGAATGAACAGATCAAGCATTTATCGATATTCAAATGAGTTGATTTTTTATCGGTAATTTTAAAAACATATTTTAAACAACTTGAACAGGTCCGATTGTAAGCGTGGAGCTCTAATTATTATTGTGTTAAATATTGTGTTATTCGTTGTGTCCATAGAACCGCTCCTCTGTTTGGTCTAAATTAGCTAAAATTATTGGGCTGGCGATAATGGGCTTCTCTGTCCATCCATTTCAGTCTTGAATACAAATTGGGAACTGAGTGTTGAGTCTACTCAATTCACCCAAATGTTCCGGCCCACTAGGCCCACCAAACCAATATTCGACTTGCATAAAGCCTAACCCCCTTCTGCTGTTATTTTGAAAAAGAAAATGCTACAAGCACTAACTAGTGTACCAACTATTATACTAATTGTCCATGTGGCACTCTTTTAGCGAATGAATCTATCCATGTATTGAATACTGCATTGATGTGGTAATGTCATGTGTACATTTAGTGTAATTGTCGGTACACTTGTTAATGTCTGTAGCATTGCTCTTTTGAAAATGAAATGGGTGCATTTATTATTATTTTTTTGGGATGTCATATCCTGTGATAAAGGAATGGGATTAGTGTTCGAAACTCGAAAGTAATGTTCAAAAACACATCTTCATTGATGGCAGTGGAATTGATCCTCCGAAATTTGTCAAAATGCGCATAAACTTACTCGGACACATGAGTTATCACAGAAAAAATAAACACAGATAGACACATCAATTATCGAGAAGAGAGAATGTAAGTGTGGACGTGTCTAGAGCTGCAAATGAACCAAACTGCTCGAGAGCAGCGAGCTCATTAGGGCTGAACTTGCCCTATCTAAAAATCGAACCGAGGTCGAGACTGAGGCTTGTTTTGTAAACAAGCCGATCTTAACACTCTAAAAATTGGCTCGGCACGGCTCAGTTACATCCTAGAGACGTCTATAAATTACTAACGTAGTTGGGGGAAACCCAGCGAAGGGGGATTGGGCTAAATAACAGCACTGGATTTATATGG
This sequence comes from Vaccinium macrocarpon, assembly GCA_022606695.1. Classification (NCBI taxonomy): domain Eukaryota; kingdom Viridiplantae; phylum Streptophyta; class Magnoliopsida; order Ericales; family Ericaceae; genus Vaccinium; species Vaccinium macrocarpon. The sequence continues at coordinate 5,001,351 of CM040176.1, read as the reverse complement.
TAGCCAATATGAACAAGAAAAGCACTACACTTACACCATAAAACCATATGAAGGAAAATTACAATCAAGCAGTAAGTAAGAAAATTGACCCAAACTGCACAATCGATTTTATGTTGGATCTAATAATTTGCCGAACAATTATCTTCGAAACCATCCACAGAAGTCCAAAGTCCAAACTATAGAAGCAAAAGCTGAAGAATACCAGCTGAGATACCCCCAATCTACCATAATCAGGGATGGAGCCAGAGGGGGGCCAGTAGAGGCGGTCGCCCCTCCAAGAAAAGGAAAAAACTCTAGTATTATATAGAAAAAAAGAAATTTTCCGATGAATTATATAAGTTCGTCCCTGCAAAATATTTTACAAAAAAGATTTGCCCCTATATAGTTAAATTCCTAGCTCCGTCCCTGACCATAATTCACCTCCATCGCCACACTACTCTCGACCCGAACTCTACACGCCAATTTGATGGGCGAAACGCGCCATTGCAGTAAAATTTCCAATAGCCAGATAGAGGATGTTGCCAAGATTGGACATGTGCCATGATTCCTCATTTTATACTTCTTAAAACTAGAGCACATGTACTCCTAATTGCACTCTGAGGACACAAGACTTGGTTTAGATGTCGAAATTTATGGGAGAAAATATGAATTTGATAACGGAGGATCTTGTGATTTGTAATTTGCCAAGAACTCGGAAAGGAAAATGAACTTGAAATTACAGGAATGGGGGATGGTGTTGTCCCTTCGGAGACAACATGGATGTTGGGCCGATCACAGATGGTTATGGACGACTCAAATTTATTTGGCAAGGGACAGCTCAAATGTATTTAGACAAGATGTGATCTGAGCTGTCTATGGCCGTCTCGACCATCCGTGATCGACCAGCATCCATCGAGGACAACACCCACCCCACGTTCAAAATTACATTCTTAGTTTAGTTAGAGTATGAATTTGACTTGCATAAACTTGGTTGGGTATATCAAATTAATAACTCAATCCACTAACGGATGAATGTGCAAACGCTACAAAGAAAAATCTAAAGGCAGTCTACCCTCTAACTCTTAACTCAATGTCTCAAGCAACTCAAAGGATAATACAAATGAAGAAAGAGGGAGGAGATTAGAATCTTACCGGAGGAAATCTCTAGTTCAACTCTCATTAATGGCAAAGTCTTTCGAATAACCCTTTGTGCAAGCAAAATCTTATGTAATAAAATAGATATAAACAGAAGCTTCGATTTCGGGGCAATAAAACCAGATTTCAGGGGCCTGTAGTGAACTTGCTCTCTACACTCCTATAGTGAGCAATCATGACCGTCTATTTGACAATCAAAGGTCCAGATTGAATGAAATTATCCTACGCGTAAGACACTTATTTTTTATGTAAGATAATCAAACCATTGATTGTAGAACGAATAGTCGTAAATGGTCACTACAGAGGTGTAGTGAGCCCCTTTCCGCTTTCCCCGATGAAACCCACAACCTACATGGTTGACGCTATTGGTCTAGTTAGAAAATATAAAACACATCCAAGTCTAAGCCAACACACATTTCTCTAATCTCCTCATTTAGTGGAGAACAAGTAGGAGATGGCCAAATAAAAACAAACATATTTCAAACTCTTTAGTGGACCAACCCCAAGTGAGAAAGGAATCAACAAAAATATTACCCTGCCCTAACTGCCTCCCTTTTGGCAATTCCAAGACCATCACCCACATAACTTTCAACCATCTACCCTACCCTTTTTCAAAAAGCAAGGGGGGATTAGCCAATTCCATGGCCCATAACATTCTTATAAAACACTTCTCTGTTTTGGGAAATGTGAGTGGTGACTTATTATAGTCAAGAGTACAATATTGAACTCATGATTTTAACCACTATGTCTAGCATTTTGTGGGATTGGAGACCCACAAGCCCACATGACCACTTTCTCTAAATTTGTTGGGGCCATCAACAAGAAATGCTAATCATGAACCACATCCACCCACCCATTTTTTTGGGCAACATGACTTGTTTTTTCTTTTAGTAATTCATTTAAAAGTCCTTTGACCATCACCCGGTTTTTTGTTAATTTTGCATCATTTTGTTGGGCGAAGGATTTATCTTCACGGAAGGAGTTTAAAAAAATTTTCTAAAAAAAAAATTCACTAAAGACAAAAGATCATCCGAAACACACATACTTATTTTTAGATTGAATCCAAAAAGTTAGTAACATTTACATCAAAAAGTTGAAAAATTCAGTAACATCAAAATAAAATACTAATTTAAAAAACAAGTTAAGTTAAGACATACTCCACCTTACTCCTACGAGTTTTGGTGCAAAATTTTACCAGTTTGAGGGCTTTACGTCACCAGTTTACTACTAAAGTAGTACTATTTTTGTATTTGACCATTGCTTTTTTTAATTTGATTTTGTGTTAGATAAAAAATTATTAACATTCACACTAAATCCCTTAAAAAGATAAATAGAAAGGAAGGTAAAAAATGCCTTTAGTTGATTTCACTTTTCTTTTAGTTGCCTTTTACTCTTTTAGCAAATGCAGAAAGATTATTGCATTGTTTATGTTTATAGAATGTTACTATTTTCGTGTCCAATTTCTCCACGAAACTAACTGGCCTCACTCGTTTTTTACCGTGTATTCATTTTTCAGTTATCAAGTGTTCGACTAAATTTATTGGGACGCTCTAATTTTCTAATTATTTTTATTAGACAAAATGTAGTAATTTTTAGGGCGGGACTTGCAGTACATAAAGTTGATCCCAATCGTTAAATGAGCTTAATAACTCAACTCAGATCATCCCATGAACCCAAATTTCAATCCCAATTGTGGAAATTTAGTTTTTTTGGGGGAGAGATTATCAAATTGCGTAGTTGTTTGGTTTACAAATCTCATCTCATTTTGAGAGGTAGGTTTTCAAAAGAAGTCACTTGACTAATAATATTTCTGGATGCTAAATGAAATAAAGACAGAATGCCTTGTACACAAATCAAAAATGATTCTTGGCCTCGTTATCTCCGATGCTTTTTCGTATTGATTTTGATTTGAGATTGATTCAAGAACAAACATAATGGTATAGGGGACCACTATTTGATTGGTATTTTGTGAAAGAACCACTTTTGCATTTTTATCACAAAAAGGATAGGTCTGTCTCTAATCCATCTGTTTCAATGGTATTTTGGGAGCAACCACTTTGTGCATTTATTGCCAAAGGTTAGGTCTGTCACCTATCCATTCCCTACCCATACCCCCAATTATTGGGGACTAAATGGGTTATGTTTATGTATGTATGTATGTTTGTTAGTTTTGCTTCAAATATTTTATGAATTATTGATTCGTCTCGAGTAGAGGAGTCAGAAAAATAAAAAATTATGACTTTTGCCCACCTTTTTTTTCAGTATTAGACTTTTAGCACTTTTAGAACACAAAACTATCAAAAGCGATTTTTTTTAAAAAAATAAATAAATTGACTGTGCAAAAAGATCAAGTAATTTATTTTGGGAAACTACCCAAGTCGCACGAGAAAATCAGACTCGGGGGGATCTGGGGGTACTAGTGACCACCTCCTAGAAATCACCTTAGTAGCGCCCAAAATGACATTGTTTTGGGCATCAAAAGAGACGACACAAAATTTGAGCAAAACTACGTCGTTTTTAAGTAAACAAGACAAATGCCTTTTAATGCTACAGGTAATATTCATTTAACATTGGTATAGCCTGCAAGGTTATTGGTACAACCTACAAGGTTATTCCAAGTTTGTCTTCATTGTTGAACTTGCTTGAAATATATAAGTTCCGACGGTCATGTTGCTTAATTGGATAAATAAACAAAGTGGGTTTTTTTTATCCTTATTTGATTTTTTTTGTTAATTTGACATCGATTTTTTGTGATTTATTGGTTCGTCTCGACGAGAGTAATCTAAAAAGTATAAAATTATTAACCAAACTAAAAATTTTCTGAATAAAGGCAAAGATAATCCAATAAACCACAAAAAATTGTAGATTATTTTTGTCTTTAGTGAACTTTTTAAAAAAATTTCTAAATAAAGACAAAGATAATCCAATAAACCACAAAAAAAAATTTGTCTTTAGTAAACTTTTTTTTTAAAAAAATCAAAATAAAGACAGATATAATCCAATTAACCATAAAAAATAGATTTTTTTTGTCTTTAGTGAACTTTCTAAAAATTTTGCTCATAATTTTATACTTTTTAGATTCCTCTTGTCGAGACGAACCAAAAATCCAAAAAAAAAATCAACATAAAACAAACAAATATAAAAACAAAATTGAATAAAGACAAAAATTTTTTTTTTTTTTTTGGTTTATTTAGCCAAAGTAAGGAGGTAATTTTCTTGTTTGACTTCTAGCAGGAACACATGGGATTTTTTTCCTCTCCAACAGTAAAGAAGAGTGCTCAATCAATGGACTTAAAACAATGTAGTTTTGTTCAAATTTTTTGTTGTCTCTTTTGGTGCCCAAAACGACATCGTTTTGGGCGCTCATTAGGGTTTTTTTTTTTTTTGAGGCGATCACTAGCACCCCCGGATCCACTCAGGGAACATGTACATGCATGTAGTCACCAATAACAACCATCCAAAGTGTTTTTTATGGTCCAGATTTGCAAACACTTTATTACCGGTCAAAGTGTTTTACTATCAATAAAAAAGATTCTGCGAATTCGGACCATTGATTGTGAAGATAGATGATTGAAATTGCTCACTACATGCATGTAGTGTGACCCCGTTTTTTGAGAAATTATCGCGATCATAATTCAAAAATATTAGGTACACAACCATTTAACTACAACCCAACCCACACAACCCATCGCGTTCATGTGGTGCCCAACTCATAATTTTGTGTGGACTCCTTATGTATACGAGGGGGTTGCGAATTGGGTTGTGGTTGAATGATTGTGTATGAATCATCTCTCTAATAATTTTAATACTCCAGATAAGAATCAAAGGCGCTCTTTCTAAAACTTTTTCTACATTCTCTTTCTTCTTCTTTCTCCATCTCCTTTCTTTATGATATTTCTCTTCTTTTTCAAGTGGTGCGGTTATTATGGGAGACTAGTTGCGGCAGTAGGGACTTCGATTAGCGGATCTCGACAATCCCTTTCAGAGTCAAAGCATGTATGGAGTCCACGACGTTTTTTCAACAATCCACCGTGCAAAATCTTGTTGTGGTTGTTTGGCGGTGCTTTCTAGTGGCAACGGTAGGTGTGGTAACCCAGCTCCTTGCCTTTTTCCTCTCATCTTTCCCTTCCCGTCGATTCATTTGCATGATGTCTCCAGTTTGGTCATAATAACAAGGGCGAGTGTCACTGGTTTGGCTCTGCTTTTTGTCTTGTGGATTTGTTTTCACCCACTGGACGTTTCTATTGGGTTTCTACAGTTGGGCCTAATGGGGATGGGTGTTTTGGATGTCTGATGGAGGCGGTGGTGGCAGTTGATGGTGTGTTGCTTGGGTGGTAGCGACGGCTAATGTAGGATTTTAGAGTTTTTCTTTTTTGGGCTTCAATTAATTATTAGGTTTGTCGTTAGGGCTAGGTTTTGGGCTTGGCCTATTGGGTTGGTTTGGCTGTTATTTGGTCCTAGACCTTTTAATATTCGGGTTTTGGCCCTTTGGATGTATCTTGGGTTGGCTTTTTGCTAAACTAAGATTTAGGTCTTGGATGAGCATATGACTGTTCTTAGCTTCGTTTAGGATAGTCATCATTCCTTGTCCCTTTACGCTTTGTTTGAAAAATTGGAAAAGGAAGGTAGAGGGAGAGAATGTTTAAAAAATTTCTCTTCCCTTGTTTGGTTGGAGAGAAACGAGAGAAAACGGTCAAATAGAGTTATAAGAATAGTAAAATTTCTTCCCTTGTTTTCTCTCATTTTGCTTATTTTCCCTCATTTTCCATAAGTTCCAAACAAAGCCTTAGGCCTGGTTTGGGTGAATTGGAAAATTTGATTTTTTGGCTTTTTTAGTTTTGTCCTTATTCAAAAAAAATTTGCATTTTTTAGTTTTCGGTCGATTTTTTGTAATTTATTGGCTTGTCTCTACGAGAGGAATCTAAAAAATATAAAATTATTAGCCAAACTTAAATTTTTTTGAATAAAGACAAAAAATAATCCAAAACTAACAAATGCAAAAAAAAAAAATTGAATAAGGACAAAACCAAAAAACCAAAAAATCAATTTTTTCAATTCACCCAAACCAACCCTCAGGGGTGCTTTGGGTAAAAAACCAAAAACCAAAAACTAAAAAACCATTTTTGTCCTTATTCAATTTTTTTTGCATTCGTTTGTTTTGCATCAAGATTTTGTGGTTTCTGAATTCCTCTTGACGAGACGAATCTAACAAGTATAAAATTATGGTCAAAACGCAAATTTTTTTAATAAAGCCAAAATAGGTGGATTATTCTCCACCACAAAATCTTAATGCAAAAGTAACGAATGCAAAACAAAATTAAATAAGGACAAAAGTGATTTTTTGGTTTTTTACCCAAAGCACCCCTTAGTTTTCGACTTTCGTAATATTTTCAAAAATTATACTACAGTAATTTTTTTTTCTCCTTTCAAAAGAAAAGTAATTTTTATACTCCAATTCACCAATTGGCCCGGACCAACATTTACAAAATACTCCGTACAAATAACCGGTGGGCCCGCCCAACATCTGGTGGATCCCCACCTGTTGATGCGTCTCTCTCCTCCACCATGTCCGTTCCGTCCATCACCTTCTCTCTCTCTCTCTCTCTCTCACACACACACACACACACACACACTCTTTCCACTGCAAGTACACATTATTCACATTCTCCTTCAAACAAAACTACCCATTTTCCCCCCTCTCGTTATCGCAATTAGCAACACCTAAGGAGTCGTACCAAACCCAGAAAAAAAAAGCGAAAACAGCTAAAGCTAGTAGTACCAGCAAATCAGCGAACAAACCTTTCTTTCGCAGGCTTTTGCAGAACTCTAGAGAGAGAGTGAGTTTTCAAGGCAGAGCTCGACTGCTTAAAAAAGGGACAACTCTCTCTCTCTCTCTCTCACTCTCACTCTCACATCCACTGTGCAGTTCCATACACAAGAGATTGAGCTAAAGAAACACTCAGCTTATCGGAAGAAGCCCTAGATCCAGACCCATCTGCACGGAAATCGTATTTCTTCGCGTCTTATTGCTCTGATTCTGTTTATGTTTGTAATGTAGTGTGATGTGGTGGGAATATGGATGGAGAATTTTTTTGGCATTTTGCTTTTATGGGGTTTATGTTCATGGTTTTGTGGACCCTTTTGGTATATTCACTTGATTGTGAGGGAAGCTAGGGAATTTATGGTCATGCTCATTGATTTAGTTACTTGATCTGGCTAGAAATGGCTTATTATATAAGGGGATGCTCTTCCAGTCTTCCTCTCATGGGCAACAACATTGCGGCTTCACATCCCGCATACGTCAGATTATGACTAATCGCCTCTAAGTGATACTTTAGGCTTAATTCGACTCAACACTTGAGGATTCGCAGACCGAGAGCTCTTTCTTGATTTTCTCTCTAAAATTGGGTGTATATGGATTGTAGTTTTATACGGGCATTTGTTTATTTATTTTTTGTATGTTTGTTCTTTGTTGCGTAGTAGCTGTGTTTCTTGCCATTGGTGGACTAAAATGGATATTGTAGCATAGTTACAACCCCTACTTTCATTAATGCTATTGTGGATTTCTAATATGTTCATGTGATGTGCTTTCTTTGTGTTAATTCTCGTATAGTACTTAAATGCCGAATCATGGTACAATGTAAGATTGGTTGACATTTGATTGTTGGTCAGCCGTTGAAATTAGGTTCCTTATTTACTTTCCTGGTTTCGTATCTCAACAGTCAACGTGCTAATGTATTGAGTTGGGCAATGAACTGGGTTGGTCAAACCCCGCATGCAGCATTTATTCTTTTGTTATTCGTTTATGACACAAATCCTCAATGGATATCCTTTGCCGTTTGCATTTAGGTCTAAGGATGAAAGAAAACAAAAACGAGTTGAGTGGAGATCTCAATCCTGGTTTGCTGCATTTACCATATTATTAGGAAGTTTATAGCTCTATTATACGATGCTCTAGTGCTCTGTAAGACTGGAGTTAATGATTGTCCTTCTACAAGCTCTATATGATGATGCTCTTTGACAGTCCAGATTACAGTAGATAGAAATGCTTTAGTGGTTTACCTGCTAAATTAATGCTCTTCTCATTTGTAGGTTGTTTTGCTGCAAGATCTCCACGTAATGATAAACACTTATCTGAAATGGAAAAGATTCCTGCTCGTTCTGAAAAGTTCCCTTTTGTGGGTCAGCCATGTACTACCATCACAACTACCCCAAGAGATGATGATGCAAGTCGAACTTGGAAAGGAAAGAACTATTTGTCAGATCAAGAGGAACTTGTGTCTCATGATGTTACATTTAAGGACAGCGGCGACTTACTTGAGGAAGTTGCCTCTACTTCTTTTTCTGGGGTTAGCCATCCCCCAGAACCAGTTGATATAGATTTAATGAGACCAGTCTATTTACCAATTGGTAAAAGCCAACCAGAGGGTAAATGCTTAGTAAAGAGCTTGTCTATGCAGGGTCCTTTTATAGAAGATCTTTCAATTCGGGTTCCTGGAATGAAATCAAGCACCTCTGTTCTTTCGCCTGCTGAGAGCTTGATTGAAGAACCGAATGATATGGGTGCAGTATCTCCACCATTTTTTTCAGTTCCTCGTCCTTCGCAAAACACAGAGAACACTCTTCTTCCCGAAGATTCAGAGGAAAAGGAATGTATTTGGGATGCTTCTTTGCCTCCTAGTCCACTTAGTAGCATGGATAGTACAGGATTGGTGGCAGCTATGAGCATTGTCAATAGCTGCACTAGTACATACAGGAGTGATGGGTTTATGAGTGATGGCAAGTTTAGCTTGGACAAGAACTGTGAGGGTATGAAAAGGAGTGTGAGAGCAGATTCACTGGAGAGTGCAAAAACTAGTATTAGCCGAGCAAGCGATTGCAGTGGCCTTAGTGATGACAGTAATTGGAGTTACCTTTCTGGTGGTGCCAATAAGCCTCACAAAGGTAATGATCCTAGATGGAAAGCTATACTAGCCATCCGGGCACGAGATGGAATAGTGGGCATGAGTCACTTTCGATTACTCAAGCTGCTCGGTTGTGGAGACATTGGCAGTGTGTATCTCTCTGAGTTGAGTGGGACCCGCTGTTACTTTGCGATGAAAGTGATGGACAAGGCATCCCTTGCAAGCAGGAAGAAGTTGACGAGAGCTCAAACAGAAAGAGAGATTTTGCAGCTGCTGGACCATCCATTCTTGCCCACTTTATACACTCATTTTGAGACGGACAGATTTACTTGTTTAGTAATGGAATTCTGTCCAGGAGGTGATCTGCATACGCTGAGGCAACGGCAACCCGGGAAGCATTTTTCAGAGTATGCAGCACGGTATGATTTCTACTCGAAAATTTTGCTGTGCTCAACTTAAAGCATAAGGCCTTTCCTCTTATTTCTTTCTTTGGTTTTTTGTTTCATGTTCAAATTTTTCTGTTTCCATTGAACTTTCTAAATATGACATGGTTTCTTGTGGTTGTTATGTCTTTATTTTTATTTTTTTGTCATTGTCTCTGATGATTCGAGTTCTTTAGAAATAGAAAGTCTGAAATTAGACAGTTAAAGAAAGTACTAGATGAACACAGTAGTGCAGTCTGACCTGATTTGTTTTTCTTTCCATACTGTGTCAAACCAGAAGAGCCACAGTTTCTTTAGCCTGAGAGCTGAATTGATCCTGGTTCTTCTCTTCTGGTTTTGTACCCTTCTACTCTTTTGCTGATCCGTAGTTTAGTTGAGGACCACCAAAACATCGGTTGTATTTTCAAAGTATCAACTGCTGAAAGTCAACTAGAACCAAGTTGCACTAGATTACATTCCATGGCCACATTGAGTAAGTGCAGTGCACTGAAGCAACTTATGGACATTGTGCATGTTGATGTAGGAAGCATGCACTTCACATGCCCAACCGGCCCTTGGTTGAGTAAATAGTTTTTGGATTGGAGGCCTTCAGTGCTAGTACCCCTATGGCATGGGGTAACACTAAGGGGAGGGGTAGAATAAAATTAACTTTAGAGATGGTAGGTTTTTGCTGAGTTCACTTGAAGTGCTAACAGGAAGGCTGTTCAATTTGTCCCATTGCCGAGACGGAAATTCCTATGCTTTTCTCAGATATTAAACAAGCACATTATGCTACTTCCTTTTTTTGGTCCAAGCTTGCTTTATAACACCCAGTTGTTGTTTAGGACTTGCACATAATTGTGTCAGCTGTGGCTTAGGACTTGCACATCATTGTCATTTTGAGAAAGAAAAGGAGACTGTCATAGTACGGTGGTGTTATTTCATTTGTATCTACTCATTCCACCCGCTATTTTCTGTAACCAGGTTCTATGCAGCAGAGGTTCTTTTGGCTCTCGAGTATCTCCACATGTTGGGAGTTGTCTACCGAGACCTTAAACCAGAAAACGTCCTAGTACGTGACGACGGCCACATAATGCTATCTGACTTTGACCTTTCTCTCAGATGCACAGTGTCACCCACACTGATCAAAACCTCCTCATTCAACTCCAACCCCTCCAAAACTTTGTCAGGCTCATTCTGCGTCCAACCCACCTGTATCGAGCCTACATCCGTCTGCATCCAACCTGCATGCTTCATTCCCCGACTTTTCCCCAAAAAAGCCAAGAAAAAAACTCTAAAACCCCGATCTGACCCCGGACCGCCATTGCTCCCGGAGCTTGTCGCAGAGCCCACCACGGCCCGTTCCATGTCCTTCGTCGGAACCCATGAGTACTTAGCCCCCGAAATAATCAAGGGAGAAGGCCACGGAAGTGCAGTCGATTGGTGGACATTTGGCATTTTCTTGCATGAACTGCTTTATGGTAAAACCCCGTTTAAGGGTACAGGAAACCGGGCAACTCTTTTCAATGTGGTGGGGCAGCAACTCAGATTCCCTGAGTCGCCATCTACGAGTTATGCAAGTCGGGACCTGATTCGGGGGTTGCTTGTGAAGGAGCCACAGCAGAGATTAGGAGTGAAGAGGGGAGCGACTGAGATAAAGCAGCATCCGTTTTTTGAAGGTGTGAATTGGGCTCTGATCAGGTGTAGCACGCCGCCGGAAATACCTAGACCAGTGGACTTCGAGCTACCCGGGAAGTTTGGGCAGGTCAACCCTGTCGGGATTGGTGGTGGAAGTAAAAGGATGGTTGGAACAGAGGTGAAGCCTGGAGGCAAGTACCTGGACTTTGAGTTCTTCTAGTTTCTGGTTTACATGAATAATATGATGTGTTTCATTCGTGTATCATCAGGCGTATGCTAATGCACTTTAACTTGGTTAGAAAAGAAAGTCTTGGTTTCAATTGGAAATTTCTCAGTCAATTGGCATTTTTTATGGGTTTTACTACTATTTGGCACAGAGAAGAATTGGAGTATCTGACAAGTCCTAACCCCGACACGTTAAAAAGTAGAGATCTTGTGCTATAGTTTTTGTTAAAGCTAGCATTGTTGAATTAGTTTCACAAAGGAAACTTTGGGGTTTCTCTCATGTTGTCACATTCTTGTAGCACAAACTTTTTTGGTTGATTTGTTGGTAATCTCCATGCCATCGGATACGTGCCTAGAATGAAATTTGACAATGTCAATCCCTTTTCCAGAGGCCCTATTCGTTTCCCAGTTTAGTTTTAGTTTTGATGACATCATCATTTTCCTCATTTCTCTCTCTATCTCTCTCCACTCATTACACCTGATAACATCATTAAAATTAAACTAAACTATCTAACCGAATACAGCCTATGTGTTCTTTAACTGGGCAGAAATTGATATCCATTTGTTTCTACTTTCTAGGATTTCCAATGCTCTCCCTGTGGCATGAAGTGTTCTGTTAAAATTCGCGGTTAGTGTTCTTGTGTTTATTTGGTGAGGAAGAAGATTCTTTAAGAACCATGTCGTCATGAAAATTGCTCCTTTTCAGTGTTTCTCCACTGACCATTACAGAACGAAGCAATTTCGATAAGTCTTATAGATCTTGAATTTGCTGAAGGAAAGAAACATCTTCAATTTGTTATGAAAATCGTGCTAAAATTTTCAGCTATTTGATTTGTGTGAAAATCATGTATTTGATTCTCCCACCACAACTTTTTGTTTAATTTCTACCCTTTATTTTGCTTACATCCACACTGGGCTTTGCCTGGACGGAAACCCATTCCCTATTTTGACACTAATTTGGACGATAGTAGTATTTTATTTCGTTTGTCCATTGAAGCCAAGGCCTAGAGGTTCGTCACAAATCTTCATCACTAGATAAAAGCCAAGGCCCAGAGGTTCGTCACAAATCTACATGGGTTTGGAATGCCCTCGGAAAGGGTATTTTCATCACCCAAAAAAGGATGGAGGTTTTTTTTTTTTTACAACAACAATAACATAACCCATTTAGTCCCCAATAATTTGGGGTATGGGCGGGGGATGGATAGGAGACAAACCTAATCTTTGGCAATAAATGCACAAAGTGGCTGCTCCCAGAATATCACTGAAACAGATGGATTGGAGACAGACCTAATCTTTGGCAATAAATGCACAAAGTGGTTGCTCACAGAATACCACTGAAATAGTGGTCCTCCTATACCGTCGCGTTTGCTGCGGAATCATGCCCTCAAATCAAACCCAAAAGGCATCAAAGAGGGCAGACCCAATAATCATTTTGATTTATGTGCACATTACCATATTTCTTTCACTCAGCATCCAGAGCATTGGAGGTTTTTTTAAAATAAAAAAAAATTTGGAAATATTTGTTTTTGAGTGCCAAAACAGCTATAATCACTCAAATTCGGAGCCCTCTATTTGGGAGAACGATCCACAACGTTTGGGATATCCATATGGCATGAGAAGAAATTCACCGAGTACATTTGGATACCCATAAAGGGTAGGAAAAGTTGCGCGCAGGGAACAACAAACTCCACACAAAGGAGATAAACAAGACCAACGGAAAAGAAAACAAAAACAGACTCTTAAAATAAACTTAAGATCCCACCACTGGCTAACACCAGCAACAACAAATCTTCAGATCCACTAATTGAAACCGTGGACTGCTCTGATGGTGCACAACACCTGCTATGCATTCCATGCACAATAACAACCCGTAATCCGAGAGAGAGGCTCTCGATTTTAGAGAGATAAAGGGTTTTTGGAGTCACACTTATAGCAACAACTATTTTCCTATACTATTGGAAATATATTTCATAACCTCCACGTAATGAAACCCAAAAAATCAACACTTTTATTAAGATTTCAATCATAACAGTCCATCTCGACTATTTTTCTTTTCCTCCTCTCCTCTTCAACATTTCATCTTATTTCTAACAAATCTAGTCCATTGAAAATAATTTTAAAACGGTTGGAATTATGCGGATCCACTTTTGATCTGCAATGAAGCCGCATTTTCCTTCTGTTACTCTATTAGCAATGGATTAGACGCTTTTGAGGCCCACACCACTAGGCCTTTTGTTGTTTCTCACTAGTTTGACGCCTCTATGTATGCACAGAGTCTCGTGCTGTGCAATTTTTTTCTGGCTTTTTTTTTATTTTTTGCTTACATTGTAAGATTAGTACTATGTGATAATGTAGTTGAACTAAATTGTTGGAGGAAAGTCTAAACAAGGTGGGGACTAAAATCAAAGTGTTTTGATATGATTTTATTGATTGTTTTGAGTCCCAACTTTATTTATGTCCTGGTTTAATATATTCCACCCCTCACAAATTTGTTCATTTCTGTCCTGTCTCCTGTGGGAGAGGAGCTTTCTCTCCAGGCCAGGAGGACATACATGTTCGCACATGCTCCATAATTCTAGCATTAAGACCTTTCCACACAAGATTGTTGAGAAATCCTCATTCCTCCGCAATTCCCGAATTGTTATTTCAACCGGGACCCCGGGAGATGCTGTGCACTCTTTCGCACCGAGTGCGCTATGATCGTTTACCTGTAGAATAAATCAAAATTAAATTAAAATTGCTAAACGCATCCAGACCGTCCAAAACACGATCGGACGGCCGGGGAATTCTTTCAACCGAAGCATAGTCGATCATGACTGGAAAATGGAAAACAATCCCTCACCGCCGCTAGACCCAACACCCAGAAACCGAACCACCACCAATGAAGCCACCTTTGGCCCAATCGACCACCTGCACCTCTCCACTGGTCGTCAGGCCCAAAACCGTGAACATCCAGCAATGAAGCACTCAAAACACACACACACACACTACATGAACCACTCACAACCAAGTTAACCTAACAAAACATATGTTCAATTTCAATTTGTATACACTAATCGAGCTGATCTCGAAGGGACTGCTCCAATGAAAGGTGAATTCGCGAATAAAAATAGGGAGAAGGGTACCCTGTAGTGCTCGTCCGGAGCTCAAAAACATGATCCGAATCATTTACTTTTCAAAAACTCAACAAATGAAGAGAAGAAGACCTGATGGAAGACAACAATTGGACTTCTCAAAAAATTGCATTATTTGTTGCCGAAAAAGTGTACCTCTGTTACAATAATCCAAGCAAATTGCCTGTACACCCTTTCCTTTCCCCTTCCTCTTAACCTTACACTTAATAATTCCCTTCCCCTACCCAAAATAGGTTGACAAAACTGCAAAATTCCATATATCTACATAACCAAAAATAGAAAAGGGCAAAAAATAACAAACAATAAGTTTCACTGCTCAACCCCCTTGCCACTTTCAACTTACCTTATACCCAAAAAACAAAGAACATGATACTAGTATTAAACTCTTATATTTACTTAATAGCATAAGAACGAGTGCACACAGTCTCAAGCGCCTCCGTAAATAAGCCAGAAAAACTGGTCATAGCTTGGAAAACACCTGGCAATCCCGTCTGAATGTTATTCAGTGTCATCGCTCTCGTCACCTCTACCGCCTTGGAATGCCTCATCATCTCGTCTTCCACTCGCCTTCTGCAAGCTGCTAGCTCAGATTTCTTCTCGGCAAGCGGGTCCCGCGCATCCAACGCGTGCCCGGTATCCGGTCCGGAATTAGGAAGCCCAATACCCACCATAGAGTAAGAATTGTAATATTTCTTCTCTATGTTCCTTAGAGATGAGGACTTCTTCTCGAGCTCTTTGGATGCAGATTCGGTCCTTTTCTTAATCTTGATCTCCTCTGTCTGTTTCAAAGAGATTGAGTGGACGACGTTAATGAAGCTCTTGATGGCTTCGGAGGCTACTGTGTCAGGGACGCGATCAAGGGCAAGCTTCCACTCGTCACAAAAGCCAAATGCATCAGATGGGTCCCGATAGTTGCCATTGTTTGGTTCATTGTTGACTGGGAGAAGGCTTAATTGGAACCATCCATGGAGGGAAAGGATGAAATCGCGTTGGAATCTTATGAGGCGGCAGAAACTGGAGTGCCAGGCAGAGATAGCCGATTCAAGGTCACGAGTGGCTTGGCGGTGAAGGTCAGAGGTGGACTGGCCCTTGGTTGATCGGTTGACAAGGCCCCGAACTTGCTGCACGACATGGTTTTGGACTTCATGGAACTGGTTCATCGATTTCCACATGTACATGAACCTGCAACATTACTTCACTATTGTGAATCTGGCTATCCGATAAGAGCTAACCTTGTTCATCTGCCTAACAATAATATCACGACATATTAAGCATAAGCCAAAGGAAATTTGAATCTTCTGGATGATATTAAGGGCACTAAGCTATCAGCTCTCCTAGTTGTCAATTGTGCAACAGGATATGTTCTGCCAAGGGATACATAATTCACTAAACTATTCCCGACTTAGGTCAGGAATTAGCTTAAGTCAATTTATTGTGAGAGAATTACCTGTCTCATATAGCACAATAAGTTAGTTTTGAGTTTAAGCCAAGAATTGGAACCAGGCTAAAAAGGACTTATCCATAAGTGGAATAATCAGGCTTTATAAGCAGCTTACCCAAACTAAACACTACCACCCTCAATGAAATTTTCTAAAATTTCTTTCGTTGTATGTTTCCTGATGTTTCCTGCATTTAATTATTGTCTTGTCTTATCTTGAAACTAACACAAACGCGTTAACTACCCATAAAAGCCTAATTACAGGGTCTAAAAATCTCCTGCAGTACTCAACAGTAGATCAATCCAGCTGTTTATCTCGATCATGAGTCAGTAAGCCACAGGTACAGGTCCTAAGATCATACTAAGTCCTAAATAACCAATTAACCGACTTTGAGCATGAGTCATGGTCAGCACAACAAAGGGTCCTACTACAGTTAAAGCCAATATACCTAACTCTCAATCCAGCAATTACTTTCAGCACATGTTGTGGCCAGTAATCGTCCAAAAGGTTGCAGAGCAAAATACAAGGATTCTTAGGTAGGGGCCACAATCTATTCCGAATAGGAAGCCAATTGGTGGACCTCTAGCTTTCATAAATTATTGCAACAAGACAACCGTCTAGAATTCCATGATTTACATGAGAAAGTTTGGACTTTCTTTCTTCACATGGGAGAGAGTGGACATGCCAAAGCACAAAATATGAACAATAACCATCCTATAAGACTGCACTAGCAACTAATACATAGGTATCTAGGTTGCCAAAAGATGAATTCAAAGACATTTGCTCAAAACATGTGTTTTTATTTTGCCCCGCATAAATGACACAACAAAGAACCCAGGAAAGCTACAGATGTGTAATCCAAATGATTTTCTCCACAAAAACATTATACCAACCAAAAGTTCAGGGATATCAGTCAATGATGCATAAGTCATAACATGCCACCAAAGTTGAGCTGCTTTTATTCGTCCGGAGAATAATCTACCGTAGAGATTGTCAATTCAACTTCACAAGGAACAACACTGAATATATGACTCATGATATGATCTGGAGTTTAGTGAACTGATAAAATGTCCCCATGAAGACCATATTCGCAAACTGAAGAATGGAGGTGATCTGTGCAGTGTGTCACCATACACTATGTGATATAAATAGTGTTTTGCAATATAAGGATATCGTAAGAGAAATCACTACTTACCCGTGACAAAGTTCGACAAGCTCAGGGACAAGTTCAGTGTCCCTTAGGCCAATGATGGCGGATGAGGTGGTGGAAGCAGCTTGAGATGTTACCACAATTAGTGACTGTAGCCTCTTTATTGATGCCTTAGTCTTGTCCAACTTAGCTTCTTGACCCCCTCTGTACTCCTGGTTCTGTAGGGCAGCCAACTTCTTTTCATGCTCAATTTTCACACCCTCTCTAGCCTACATTTTTTTTGTCAAGTAAAGCCAGCATTAACATTCTTCAACCACAAAGTAAAAGCTCAATAGAATTAAATGCAGGAAGTAAAACCTATCTTAAATAGAACACTGTTACTTTTGTTGACTTTTTGTCAATTAAAACCAGCAACTTGTGGAGTTATACTCCATAATAAAGTTGCATTTCAATTGCCGGCAAAACCCAACAAGACCAAAGTAGGAAAAGAGGGGAAAAAACAACTATAGCAGTCGGTTGCAGAAAGATTTTTATCTTCCAAAGTTACTGTCATTAAATGGGCACTTTTCAGAATTTGGCGTTACCAATCAAGAACCACATAATAAGTGAGATACTATAAAATTAAAATTTTCTTTATCCTCATTAAATGGGCACTTTTGATATCCAAAACAAGTACTACCATCCCACAAATAGACGTGAGTCCATCCAAACTGTCTATTTCGACAATCAATGATTCAAATATGTTTGTTAACTCTTACAAGCAAGAGTATACTTTTACCATAGGAGTGATTATGCAAATTTGAACCATTAATTGTAAAGTTGGATAATTGGATCGGGGGCACTACAAGCCCATAGTGTCCCAAAGCACTATAGGGACCCAAATCCCCCTAGAGTGTTCAACAGTTTGCCCCAATCTAGCATCTTAGACATCAGCACAGGGGACAACGGGTAGGCTTGCTACACCATCAAGGCATCAACAGTCACCAAGGGCATTTGCGTCATTTTAGAATAGCAAAGAATCCAAACAGCACATGTAGGCCTTGTTCGTTTTGGGTTTATCCAATCATTACCTCTATTTTCAAGTATTATTCTCATTTTTTGTATTTCTCTTTAATCATTTACTCCTATTTTTAATTATTATTCTTATTTCTCACTCTAATCATTTCCAAAAACCAAAACCCAAAACTCAAACCAAACACAACCCCACAGTTACACAGTTGCTGCTGGAAAGATACTTCACCAGGTCAATGGTGCAATCCCTTCAAAGTTCAAAACCCATTCCCCTAATAGACAACAACGTCACTCTATGATTCCCAATTCCCACCACCTTTTGGGGACATTTCCGTCATTCAACAGCACTGCGTCAAACCAACGCTACCCAATGTGGTGGGAAATCTCTTGTGCCCATAAAGGCAAATCAAAATTTGATCCAAAATTAAATAGGACAACAATTGCGATAAACCGGAAAGATTAGTGGTACCTTTACTTCCTCGTAGAGTTTCTTCTCCCAAGCCAATAACCTTTCCAGAGTAGAACACAGACTCTTTGGACCGTCTGGCACGTCAAGTGAACCCGGTTCGAACCGGTACTTAACTGCCAATGGCGGCTTTGAAGTCCAGCTGGAGCTCAAATTACTGAACACCCCACTCGAATGATACACCGTTTCTGCAACACAAAAAATCCCCCCAAAACAATCTCACAACAAATTCAGAAACCCTAATTGCCCGCAAAAATGGAAAACAAAACCATAATTAATACACAGCGAAATTCGCATTTCCTAGAGGATCAATTTCGTTTGCGAGAATTTTTTTTTTACTATTTTTTTATTTTTATCTTCAGTACTTTTTTTTTTTTTATTTTTTTATCGTGACTTTTTACTCTCTCTAGACTCTGGGTTTAACGAGAATCTAACAAAACTTAAAAATAATAATACAAAAATGCATATCAAAATTTTTAAAAAAAAACCCGAAAAAATAGCGAAGAGCAGTGATAATTTTGGAAGAACTGGCCATACTCTTCAAGTTTGTGAAACTCCGATCCAACTGAGCCCGCCCAGTCTCCAGCATCACAGACACTTGCTCGCCGGCTGCAGCCGCTTTATCGAAGTATTCCTTAATCGCCGCCACAATTTCCGCCAGATCACGATGCCTCACCACCATCCTCATATCAGAGATCTCACTTCCACCTCCTCCACCACCGCCGCCGTAATTCCATCTCGCAGAAGATCCAGCATCCTCAGACTTCTCGGTCTTACTCATCTTCTCGTACCTCGCAGCCGCCGCAGCCGGCGGCGGCATAGGTTTCGCTTCGTTATGCACGGATGATCCGAAATTCGAACGCGACCCAACCTCAGATCTATCGCCGAAGTTTCCTTCTTCTTCTGAAGACGACGTCGTCGAGTTGTAATGGTCGTCCCATTCGCTGTACTGAACCTCCTCTCTCTCCGTCTCTTCTTCTTCATCGTCCGCGTGGATGTGATGCTGCTGGTGTTTTTGGTACTTATCAGAATACGTTGAGGCTTTTTCGTCATCGTTGTTACGCCGGTCGTGTTGTTTACTGTACTGGTACTTCAGGTAATCACCAGAATAAGTCGAGGCATTGTCGTAATGGTGGTCGATCTGTTGTTCGTGTGGTTTAGTACTGTGGAAGTACTTCTGGTAATTATCAGAGTACATCGATGCCTTATCGTCGTCGTCGTCGTGTGGTTTGTTACTGTAGTCGTCGTGGTGGTTATTTCGCCGTTGAAAGTATTCTGAGTCAGGAGGAGACGGAGGGTAGAAATTTTCCCAATCCCAGACAGATGAAGCCTGAGAGGGAGTACCCGAATAGGTAGAATTAGCATTAGCGTTGTAGGTATAATTATTAGGTTGGAAATTGTGTGATCGAAAGGAATTGGAAGGGCTGGATTCAGATAAAATGTGGGGCAGTTTAATGGTCGGTTTATGGTGGCGGCGAGAGGGAGGACGAGGGATAATGGGCGACGGAGCGAAGGCGGAAGGCGGCGGAGGAGGGTGGACAGAGGAGGGAGGAGGGGAGGGGATGACACGAGGAGGGGGGAGGAGAGGGAGTGACACGTGGAGGGGGAGGGATGGTGGTGGATGAGGAGAGAGATGAAGGGGTACGGAGAAGGACGGCGGGAGCGTGGTCGGAGACGGAGAGGGGTTCGCCAGCGGCGAAAGCGGAGAGGGAGGAGCCGGTTAGGCGGAGGAAGCGGCAGTAGTCGGAGTGGGCAGCGGCGAGGTGGTGGCGGGCGTAGACGGCGTCTTTCATGTAGCGGCGGCGGTCCTTGCAACGGCGGACCGTGTCCTCGTTGTCTAGCTTTGACGCCGTGCATCCCATCGTCGCTGTATCACTGTTTTCGCTAGAGAGAGAGAGAGAGAGAGAGAGAGAGAGAGAGAGAGAGAGAGAGAGTGGTACTACATGGACTGGTGATGTCGAATCGAGCTTTTACACATTTTGTCACTCTCCACTCTCTTAACTGAACTCGTAGATATACTGTATTTTTTTTTTGGGAAGGTCTTTTTCTTTTTTTTTTAACTAGAATCTTTTGAAATTGATAATAGTTGTTTATTGTTTGGATTTTTTTTTGTTTGGTAATCGGGTATTTAGATCAATTTGCACGTACCTCAATTAAATTTCCTTTTCAATCCCGTAAACAGTAGGACATTCATGTTGAAATTAGGAAATTCAATCATCCACAAGGGAAACTCTTCTGTTGCAACCTAGCCCTAGAAGTTGTCATGTTTCAAATGTAGAATGTCCATACCACTTGAGTTACCGGGGCGAATGAGACTCGGAATCGAGAGGTCTGTAGTGAGTTTGCACTCCTGTAGTGAGTAATCATGATCATCCATTGGAAATCAATTGTCCGAATTATCTTACATAAAAGACAAGTGTCTTACATGTAGGATAATTGTCATTAATCAGGACCGTTGATTGTTGAACGGAGGGTTGTGATTGCTCACTAAAGGGGTGCAGTGAGTACTACAAGCCCCTTGAATTCGACTCAAAATCGATCCCAAGATTCAGTTAGTAGTATCCAAAAGCTCTATAGTATGAGCTAACCACCCGTTGCAAGTTACCAATTGTAGCTTATTGTTGGATTTTTGTAATAATATACCGTGTGATTTTAGGAATCTTGTCTCGGTTTGATAGCCACGCTTGAACCGACCTTTTTGAATTATATTCCCTCCGTTCCATATTGTTTGCCCCTTACGGGAGTACGTACATTTCGCACACAAAAAATAACGTGTTTATGAGAACTTTTTTCGAAAAAAATTACACCAATTTTTTCTTCTCAATTGGATCTTTAAATTGGTGTAAAGTTTGTTGAAAAAAAAATGCTTGTACATTATTTTTTGCGAGCAAAATGCACATACTCCCATAAAAGCAAATAATATGGAACGGAGGGCGTAGTAGTTTTTTGCTTTTGTTTTTGGGTATGTGTCAGTTTTCCTTTGGACTACTTCAATAAAATAAAATGTGTATTATAGTCAATGGTCGATCATTTTAACTTTTACCTGAACAATAAATTTGGTGGAATCAAATGAGATGGAGAACCGGGTTGGCAGCTTAATTAATTAGGGATTGCATTTTGATTGTGAATAGTATAATTTTCAATTATAGTTGTTATGAATCTGTAAAGTGTTTGGGAAATGTGTATAAAGAAGTATGTTTTGTATCATAGTAACGTCTGGAAAGATAATGGTGAAAATAGATAAGAATAGTTTTTAACCATGTTGGTATTATAATATGTTTATGAATAAACCTTTTAGATTCATAATTATTTATAGATTTTGTTCATTTGAATTTGCTTTTGTAATTTCACCCCACAAAATCAGGTCCTTTTTTGAAAGTCTCTATTTTTTTTTTTATACTCAAGAAGTCTTAAATATTACTTTAAGAAATTTGCAAGTAATATTATTTTGTGATGGACAGAAATATAATGACGACGGAAACAAAATTCTTACAAAATACCCCCCCCACAAATAAATATATATATATATATATATATATATATATATATATATATATATATATATATATATATATATATATATATATATATATATCTTGTGCCTTATTTATGTGGCAAATATGGAATTAGGGCACCTCGGCTAAAACAATATCCTAAAATTTTTTTATCGGACAAACTTCAAATAACCTTTAGAAGTCGATGCGGGTTTGAACTGAGCTGGCCAAGGTTAGAGCTACACTATGCCCTGCATTTTTTGCAGGGGGAAAACAAGATTATGAGGACTATTTTAACTAGTAAATGTTTGGTAAAGCCGGTGCAAAGGAATTGCGGACCCTGTCGTCTCTTTTGGGAATTGCCAACTTCATTCTACGGTATTTAGTTTAGATGATCAATAACTTCGGATCTAAATGTATTAGACCGATTCATTTGTTTAACGTTTCCGAACCGTTAAAATTCAAAAGCGAAAGAGTTGTGAGAGATTTCTGCCGATCCCAAGGGACAGCAGGCCCCCGGGTCTGGTGCAAAGAGCCATTACAATTTTACAATCTGGTGCCAATAAAGTTTTATTAATGGTCAAGTTCTAATGAAGAATGTTTGGTAAAGGGTCAATAAAAGGGGCTTTTATTGCCTTGCTTTTATCTTCATTGTGCTCATATAGGACTTTTGTGGTCAAGGTTTTAGAGGACTGTTTGCCTGATTTGTTTGGAGCGAATGGTATCCAAATAGCACAACAAAAATTATTCCATATACGTAGCACCTATTTCATGTGTTCTGTTTTCTAAGAAAAGCAAAATTGAATAAAGAAAGAATTGGGGGGAGGTGAAAGTAGAGGAGAAAAAGTGTGATGGAAAATGGTGAAAGGGAGTGAAAAAAGTGATTGAAAATGGTGAATGGCCTTTCTTTCTTCCTACTGTCTATCTGGACCCAACAAACCCACATCACAACTTTTCCCTGTTTTTCTCATCCTCTCTCTTTCCTTGTCATGTGTGCTTTTTAGGAGCAAATTTTGGGACACCCATCCGAACCGTTCGTTGCTCAGATGGACGGTTCAGATTTCATATTGCATGCGTTACAACGAATGGTTCAGATGCAAAGGTACTGAGGTGAAATTTGGGCCGTCCATCCGAGTAACAGACGTCTCAGATGGGTGCACAGCACCTGCTGTGTGTTGGCTACCGTGTCCCAATTTTTGGGTGCCGGCACCACGTGTCCGTACCCGAACACTCATCTCAACTGTTCAAAATACTTTTGGACGATCCCGTTTTAAAAGAGAAAAAGAAGATAAATAGGGAATGAATGTGGACCGTTCAAAATTGTTTTAGACGGTCGGATTGAGTACCGGGCGGCACCCAAATTTGTTTTGCTTTTTAGAATTTGGCTTTCAAATTGGATTAAAAGTGTACCGGTGGAAAAGGCCATGGCCCCTTTTATTAATTCCATCTTCAACTACACATGTAGCATATTTTGCACATATACAAGTACACCTTGGGTAAGAATCGAATACACGTATCCAAAACACCCATCATGGATACGCCCGTCGTCGCAAATCATACGATGATGTTTATTTTATAGGTCTTTACATGATCATCGATGCAAAATTTTGCTTTTTTTTTAATTTATTATTTTTGTCAGAGTTGTGTAATTACTACTGTCGGATCAACCCGAGATGAAAAACATATACATTGAAATCAACAGTGGATGAATAAGATAACTTGTGTTTACTAAGGGCCGAGTATCAGATGCGTTTATTTTGAACTTATAAAGATGACGCTATATTCCAAAGTGCATAAAAACAACACTCAGTTGAGCCACCAAAAGCCAAAACCTAATGGAAAAAAAAACTATTGAACCATTTTGGAGTGGTCCAAACTCAAAAAACCCTATTCACATGGGAAATCATTTTTAAAAAGTGAAGAATGGGTCTTGAGGCTTCTACAAGTGTCAAAAGAAGAGCAGATAATCTTTATGGTCTTGGTAAACCGGACTAATCTCTCTAGCTGTCTGACCCCTTCCAACAACTCTTTTCACACGTTTACATTGAGGTGAGATGACTCCGATGAAAAATTGCTCCGAGGAGAATTGACCCTGTGACCTTAGAGTAGTAAACCTGGCTGGGACAAGTCAATTAACTACTATGACAAGCTATTGGAGTTATCACCCAATAACTTCTCAGCTCAAAGTCAGGTTCTACTTTCTACCTCAGGTCCTCAACGTAATAGCCATTATGTCATATTTTAATAATTTTATAAACCCATATAGGGTTTGATTTCAGGTTGGAAACTGGATCCTGATGCCTAATTATGCCAAATGATAAATAAAACATAATAAACCAGAAGAAGAAAAAAAAGTGAGAAAAATGGACTCCGACCAATCGACGGCTCAGATTCACAAATAACTACCTCGAGAAATTTACTGTAAGCAAGAGCCTTGTACACTCCGACCAATCGACGGCTCAAATTTGCAAATAAACATGGATGACTCAGATTTTTTTGGGGGTGAGATGAAATCCAAGCCGTTAGGCATTAACTGTTTGAATGGACGGAATAAGGAATTGGAACAAAGAATTCGAGACAGCGTACAGCGGATCCGCAACCTCCGAAGATCGCTTAACAAGATTGCAATGATCATGAAAACGGAACAATCACGGCTTGCAATGATCATTAAAATGGGCAAGTGTTTGTCAATAATTACATACTCCCACCACAGATGCAAAAGCATGTAGAGTGGAGTGGGGAGAGAGAGAGAGAGGTGCAAGAGGTCTAATAATTCAGGGTGATTTGAAACACCACGTGGTTGTGCTCTAGGACTACTGATTAATTATAGTTATCTAATTGTATAGTGCTCTTGGAGCACAACTATGTGGTGCTCTAAGACACATTAGCACCACACGTTCTTATGTGACAAATAATTGTGTATGGACCCGATGTAAATATGTAGCGCTGAAATGATCTAGGGCTCAACGTGGTTGTGCTCCGAGACTACTGAATAGCTTTTAAATCAAACATAATAGGAGCTGATTTTTTAGAGAGATACTTAAAAAGTCATTTTAAACAAATTGAACGATTCCGATCATTTGTGTGAAATTCTGAATGGGGTCTCACAAACTCTAGTGTGCATTTAGTGTGCACCAAACGGTGTACCCATAGTTTTAATCTTTTGGGGTGTTTGGATACCTCCTTGTTCCATTTTGATTTTCCCATTTTCATGTTTTAGATGTTTGGCTTACCTCACCCAAAATGAGTTCTCCTATAATGTATTTTCATTTTTTGAGTTTAGAGAACAAAAGCAAGAAGATGAGCCTTTTGACTTCTCATTTTTCAATTTTCTAATTTTGGTTAACAAAAAAGACTACATAATATATTATACACATATCTCCCAAATACTACTCATATTTCAAAACAATTTTTTAACATATCTCTCAAACACTCTACATATTCATAATACATTTGGTCTACAATTCAAAAAATCAAAAATGTAAAAGGCAAAATGCAGAAAGCAAAAAATGAGACTCCCTCCCAAGACCCCCAAGGGTAGGAGTTCTGTAGGGCGGCATTTCACTCAACGGTTCAGATTTTATCTTAGCAATGAATAACTTGGATCTGCAAAGTGCTGAAATAAAATCAAGACCGTTAAAAACACATCCGATGACTCTGATACCGCCATACAAGTTTCTTTTTTCCTCCCAACCACCCTTTTATATTACTACTAGTAGTATCTAAGTACGGCGAAGTACTATTCATCATGGGGAAGTATAAAAGACAAAAACGTTATTTAACCACCACCAGGCCCTTCAAAAAACTAAACAAATCAGAAGCTCTCTCTCCAAAACTGTCCGTAGCAGAAGGCCAGAGCCATACCGGATATCCTGACCCAAAGAGGAAGCCTAAAGCTGCAACAAAATTACTTGAATACAGGTAATGTAGCTGTTAGTATATTTTTTGGGATTTTCTCAGCATCCAAACAGATCCTAAAAAAGGTTGAAAGAAAACGAGAGATGGCATTGGGGGCTGCAATCCAAGCAGGAATAATGGAAGTGTATTTTTCTCCTAAAAAGGGTCAGAAAGGAGAACCCCTAATTCTTGGTCCCACTAAGATTAATCCATTTGCCAGTATTTTTAGTATCCAGATCCTCCAATAGTGGGTGTGGCATTTTTCATTTTTCAAGTGGTCCATTTTTGCTTCTTTTAATAACCTTAACGTGTCCTTGTGCCAGAGGTTTGATATCCAAGATAGTGAAGCAGGAAACAGGGGGTCCAAATTATCAACAACATAAAAATAGGGTCCTATAACTTTAATAGCCTATAGCACAGATACAAATTCATTGGTTGGAATATGCATATTGCATACCAGAGCCAGGTCATGTCAATAAAGAAACAACACAAATCCTTAAGAAGCATTTGTAACATCACCCACAAGAATTACTAACTTATGCTGTTTATGCAACCAATAGTTTCAGTAGGGTTTAAATTTCGTGTGCGGAAGTGGAACCATAGGGTTTCCGCCACTTGTGCGTCTATTCTTATAATCTAAATAGTTCATCTCGTAGGTCCTTACAGTAATATATTCACGTCAAAAATCAGCTAGATTGGACATCAGTAGGTAATCAACAGTCTGATTGTGTCAATAATTTTGAAGTTTAACAATCCATTAACGATCATTTTATAAACCATAATTCAATTTTTGATATACCTATCAATGTCTGATAAAAACAATTTTTTGCGTGAATATACTACTCCGCAGTCCATACTAGATGAACAGTTATAATTACTATAATAAACACACAGTGGAGTCCACAATAGCAGTGGTGAAAAACCCACAGTTTCCACTACCAGCGGACAGAACTTAAACTCTTTTCATTAACAAGGCCATTTCAGCTGTTATGAAGTACGATTCATGATAGAAGAATGTCCTTCAAAATGGTTGAATGATTTTGCATATATACCAATCCTATGACATTCTGATGAAATGATAAAACAGAAAGGACACACTGGTTGGGGGTTGGATGACATTCTGATGAAATGATAAATCAGAAAGGACACACTGGTTGGGGGTTGGAAAAGTATAACAGAGAAAATAATTCAAAGGGAACAGCCAAGAATTTATTTATTTATTTCTAATTCCAGAAAGATTAGGACCCCACAAGCAAGATGACACAGCTTTGTGATGTGGGGGTCCTACCACGTTTTCTTTGCAAAACAGCTAGGAAAAGGAAAAAGAATTAACCTTATAGTCAAACAACACACAGATACATCCAGACAGATTCATCATTCTTTTGGAAACTTAGCTACCAGTGAAGATACTCTTCTGTACCTGACTCCTCTTGATTTGTGCTCATGCTATTCACGTACTTCCAGCAATATAAATTCACTTGGTCAAATAGTTGAGGAAAAGTTGTAAGCTCAAGATTTCACAAGGATGCCGCCTAGCGGCTGCTGGTCTCAGGCTGGTCGCTCGGGAAACCAAAATCCTCAAACAAGCCCTGAAAAGAATTAACAAACTAGACTGAGGTGGAAGCGAACAGTAATGCTGTAGCATCAGCTGGTTTGAGAGAGAGAGAGAGAGAGAGAGAGAGAGAGAGAGAGAGAGAGAGAGAGAGAGAGATGGAAGTACCATGGAGTCATTTACAGCACAAACCACACAATAGTGCTCCTGAAAAAAAATCAGCATTTCCAGAGAATAATAGATCACATAAATTTATGCCAAAACTTCTGATGCTCTAATAAAACAAGAAACACAATTGAAGAATCCGGTTAAGAATTAGTCAGAACTGATGCAGAGAGATTCATCAAGGATGTTGGAAGATGAGCAGACAAGACAAGTAGGAAGACAGTCACGAAGTCACTGGTTGGACAGCAAGTTTTGGAGACTGAAACGTACTTTTCAAATCCAAGAACCATCTCAACCCAACACGAGCCTCATTGGACCTACATGAAGACTTCATTTTTGCCTACGTTTATGTAATTTTTGTCTGTCTAGTGGCAAAGTTAACCTAATTTGTGTTCACAGCATGCCAGAACACGGCAAGAAGTTTGTTGTTACATCAAAAGGAGTAAAACATTTTTTGGTGAGAGCATAGCATGGATACAGGATGCTACTAAACTAAATTAGGACCAACACCAATGGAAAAATCAAGAAGTTAATGCAATTTGTTGAACCCGAAAAACTAACTAGTACTTTGTATTCCCTTTCATAGTACATCCGTAAATATTAGACTCATGGAATCAATTTTCAAAAAGTTAAAAGCATATATCATGTCAACTCACAAATGCCTAATGATTTCTATGTTTTTGGCTCCATGGTATTTGTCAGGAAACCAGTGGACCATGGGAGCCAGCCCTCAACCACTGGCGTCTAGTGACTCAAATCAAGAAAACATGTCCCCACAGAGGTTCTGCCACCCTAAAAAGCTGGCACAACCTCATACAAGTTCAACTTTAAGTTTCACACTTTATCAATCAACAGGCATCGAAATCGAGCTTTGGGTGTTCGACTAGGAAATTGATGCCATTGAACAAAGGAAAAACATCAAGATACTTCCTTTTCCCAATCACTTTAGCATATAAATGAAGAATACTTGCCTGCATCATGTGCCACTCCTCAAATTCATCGAACAACTCCAAGCGTTCAATCCTAATCAACAAGAAAATCAAAGATTAGAATACTTGATTGAATATTTCAAAAACTATGTTCAGCTTCCCAACAGAAAGTAGACAAATGAGAAAAATAGTATAGAAGATAATTACAGGAAGAATCGCCACTTATTCTCGCACAGAAACACTCTTTCGAACAATAAAAGGTACAGTTCCATTTCATAACCACCAAAGAATGTGATAAAGTTGAAAACTTCTCAAAGAGAAATTTTCTCTTAGGGCCGCAAAAGATACCACTCAAGCTAAAATTTTGTGGTTGTGATTAATGTCTAACAAAAATAATATCAACAATTTACTTTCCAATATTTGAAAGAACATCTTCGATTACCTGCGTCTTTCTTGAGCATCAATGAATTGACTATAAACTCTCAACATGTCCCAGGCAACTGCCATCTGAAAATCCACAAAATCAACATCAAAAAAGGTATTATTAGGAGACTATGTGATAAGAACAATCTAGAGAAAGTTTAAAAGGCAAGGGGAAACCAAAAGAAGCTTAAAAATGACAAGGAGCGCAAAGGGACTCAATTTGGATGGATCAGCTTATTGATATAGGGGCTTTTCTTATTAAAAAAAAAAAAGAGTTCAAAACGGAATCGTCTCGATGCAGAAAATCTGAAGATTCGCCAGCAAAGCCTATACCTAAAAATATAGAGTACACATGTATAGGAGACCTCTCTAGTTCCTTTTTTAGGGAAAACTGTAATCATCCCCAAAACTATTTTTGCAAGGAAAATATCCAAGGCACGTATCAACTATAATTGTTAGTAGCCATTTACTTGCAGGCCTTCCTAGTCCCAATCATATTCTCCACTGGAGATTAGATTGCGCAGAACTCCAAATTCTTTGTAGAAGAGATAATATAAAAGACAACTATCCCACTGTTCAGATGATACCTGCCATCCCTGATCAAGGAATAGTTTTTCCTTGGCAAATAAAGTTGGTGTGGCATGAATACCCAATAGTCCACAGCCTCTACTCTGAAATAGAACAGAGAACATTAGAATCTTCCCAAGTGTTAGTAACTTTCAAAGTAAAATAAGTTGAATGAAACTGCTCATACTTATCCAATCATTAACTAGTACTATATGCCACAACAGCATAGTTAATATTGTCATTCAAGGAGTTGCAACCATGCACCACAGAGAATGTATACTGCAAAATGGTACAAGTATAACCGACAGCTTGTCTTTTCCATTTCTATAAAGTTTCCCATATTTGCATGCAAAATAGCACAAACCAAGGATCTTGATGCCACTTTATTCACTAAGGCAATGATATATTCAGAGGATCAAGCATTATCCAACTAAGGCTCAAAAAATAACAACATTAAAATTTCCTATAGCACAAAACAAGGATCTTCATGCCATTTTATTCACCCACACTGCAGAACTACCAAAAAGGCACACAATAGAGTAAAAAATATGACTACCCCAAGTATATTAGAATGTAGAAATAACCCTACACATTAGAAACAATTAACACATTACCTCCAAATTTCTAATCATTTGCTGACCAAAAGGATCATCTGGATGAATCTGTTGAGATTGAAATAGCAAAGAGATGTACGGGATCAAAAACCACATAATCCAGGAGCATGAATGGAAAAAAAAGAAAAAGAAACAGATAGAGAAGCAACCGGAGAAATAAACAAAAGACAGAGAGAAAAAACCAAAGGATTTGAAGGCTTTAAGTTTAAAATATGTCCAACCTGCTCGTATAAGAAAAATATAGCCGTGGGAAATGTTTTGGAAGCCCAACCAACTATAGCACGGCTCGAATCTGGATCCAAGTATATCAAAACGCATTCTGCGATTATAAATGTTGGCAGACTGATAACAGCATCAGAGTGAAGCAGCTTAAATCATTTCTTTGGCATGTAAGTAGATTAGTGGCTCTCCATCAAATTTCAAGTTAAAAAT
The DNA here is from genome assembly GCA_022606695.1 of Vaccinium macrocarpon. NCBI lineage: Eukaryota > Viridiplantae > Streptophyta > Magnoliopsida > Ericales > Ericaceae > Vaccinium > Vaccinium macrocarpon. The sequence goes on along the minus strand of CM040176.1, from coordinate 4,970,755 downwards.
AAAAAAGATATACATGTAGGACAATATGATTCCCAAACTATAGATATTTAAATTATACCGTAGAAAAAAAAGAACATTGGAAGAAATGAAGCAAAGAAGATTTATAGAAATGTCAAGTCTAAACAACCCACACATTGCATAACACATGGGAACTTTACAGGACATTGCAATGGGTTCAAAATGACTGATTAGATACAAAATAAAAAAATAGATGCTCCCATGCACAGACCTTGTATCCATATTAGCCAAAGTCATGATCTCATCTAATCTTTGTATATCTCTCAAATCTACAGGGAGCAGTTTGTAATGATCGCCAAGAACTTCTCCTTTCTCTGCAGAGCCAATATCCTTAGTCAGCGCATCAAGTATATGTTATTGATCCTCAATCCTAATTGCCATTAATTTAACACTTTGGAGATTTAATAGATTCATTGAAACAGTTTTCTCGATGAAGCAGCTTCCTTAACAGCAAAGTGAAACAATGCATTTGAAAGGAAAGTGAAAAACAAGACATTTCAACTTTGAACAGTCAAAGCAATGTATCACAAATGGAAAGACGGCACGCAATATAAATTACCAAAATCGAATTAGCAATTGAGACCAATGATTAAAGACACTCCATTTAATATAATTTGATGGAAATGGACGTTTACATCCACGAACCCAAACGAGAAGACAAAGAAGCCATTATGTTTGTGGATCTTTCCACGATAAGCTCCTCCAATGTCAGCAAACATTATGTCATGTATTGGATTAACAATTACAAGGCCTTTCCATTACAGCAACTGTCATGTTTAAACCTTTTGGACATATTTAAATACTGATGAATGAACCCTGAACAAGAAATCATAACCAAATAACTGTATAATTCACAACCAAATTGTGGAGAATGTTTATCCTATGAAATGTCAATGGCACTACTATATCATTTGTGGCAACAAAAGGAAGAAAAAGGATGCAATAAAGGACATTATGGCACATGCATGTTTAATTTTTTCCCATTTCTGTTCAAACTATGTGAATTCAACAATTAAAGAGTTCATAAATGTGGGGCACAAATAGTTTCATTGGAGAAAGTTTTTGTACCATGGAGAGGTAAAAAATAAATAAAACATTTCCTAAATACCAAACACTACGTTTTTCCAGCATTGGCTTCATCATAGTGATTACCTTGAGAGATTGATGCTGCTTCACCTACTTTGTCCCTTAACTGTCCACAAGTTTCAATAAGAGCAGCCTTCTTACTTGTAACCTAACAAAATGATGTTCCAGAACTTAGCTTTTTTTCAAGTTGTAACAGCAGGTTAGCTTTCTTTCAAGTTGTAACAGGAGGTAACCAATGGTGAATTTAAGCAAATATGTGGTCATAACATATAGTATAACTCAAAAGCTCTGGGTAAATCAGAGCAAAACTTGAAGGAGTATGGGTAATTTGCTTCTTCCACATGGGTATACTCAACACTCACAAAATAACTCTGCACCCTTGTCCCTTACACCACATAATAAGCAAGGCTAGTGTATTGCCCAGAACCCACAAGAAAGTTTTGATGGTTTCAAATTTTCACCTCCTTAAAATCCAGTTCCACGTATAAATGTGGCGCTTTCCCTTCGTCCTGTCAAAGATAATAACAGTATTGGAATTAAACCTGGAGGCCTTAATGCCTTGTATCCCTATGCAAGTTGAGTAACTATGCTTGTCATACGACACAAGTATGTCAGTAAACAAAAAACCAAATCAAGGCACCTGCAACTGAAAAAAGGTTGTATCAAAACCAGCTCCCAGTGACAATATTTGCTTCTTTGTGGGGCCTCTTTCATCAGTATTCTTTTCACAATCCAGAAACTGATGAAGAAGCTGGCGAAAAGCAGCCCAACGAGCAAAGTAACCTTGTGACAATGTATACAGGGGCAAAAGCAACAAAACTATGTTAAAACCAAAGGGCAACAAAAACTTAGTATGTTGCTTTTAATTTTAGAAGCAACTTAACCATACCGCGGTTGATTATTGGAGCTCTTCTCACGGGTCTTCTCACAAACAAATGGACGTAGTCATCTTTCATGTATCCCTTCTTAACACAGGACCTGTTACCAATGAATATGGGAAACACATTAGCATTACTGAAGGAGAATAAAACTCAAGTTTCAAAAAAGAATCACCGTAACAATAAACATCATATATAAACAGTGTGTTTACAGTAGTACAAATCAATGGCTTCATTTGGTTCTTTTTTCAATAGTAACAGGAAGGTATATAACAACTGAAAAAGAGTTGATGGTAAAAAATTTCTTCTAGTAAGGCCAATCGCATTGACAGCAGACAACTATAGATTAGCATCTCCAGCCCTTACTAAAATTTGAGTAAAAGAGTGAGCAAAAGCTTAATTTGGTATGAAGTGCTCCAATGGACAAACACAATGTAAAGACAAATTTGATTAAAAGCTGCATCAATGGCCTAGTTGTGAAGTGTGAAGAGCAAAACAAACCTTAAAAAAATTGAGCCTCCACTGATCTGGTGAAAATTTTGAGTAAAAACCAATTTGATATGAGTTTGACTGGGGTTACTTTAGAGAAGTTATATTCAAAATTTGATTCTGAATCAATTAAAAGAGTAATGCCCAGAGATGCTCTTATTAGTTATTACAACTATTGGAAAATGCTAACCACCAGTAATGTGTAACAAGTGTCTCGATGTCCGAAAAACTATTGGAAAATGCTAACCACAGCCCTCAGGGCGCCGGTAATGTGTAAAAAGTGTCTCGATGTCCAAGAAAAGTATATTGAAACCTATGAAACTGTATTGATTCCGGGAAATGTGTAGTAAAATCCCAAATTATTCGGCATTATATGCTATCATCCACTAAAGCAAATGTTAAGTTGTGGGTGTAATTGTGTAATTAGATTGTATATGTCCACTCTTGCAATTAAGCTAGCAGTTTAGGTTCAAAGTGTAATTTATCCTTTTTTTTACTCTTGTATAAGTATTACGTAATGAGAACAAAACCCTAAGTTTTTACCTCTCAATAATATTGTCTGAGTTAACAGGGTATCAGAGCTCAAGATCTGAGCGTTACTCTGTAGCGTGTGAGTTTTCTCCACCGTGATTGAGTGTTGTTTCTGTCATCGACCATCACTGTTACTGTTACCACCACCCATCATCCTTCAACCTGCGTTTGCTGTTGCTCGTTAACCCTAAACTCCACAGACAATCACTATACGGCGTTCAACAAGCCTTAACGAGCATCAACGACTGTCGTACGGTCGTCGTACGGACTCGACGAGCACTGGGTAGTCTTCATCCGACCTCTACAGCACTCAATAAGGGACTGGGTGTCATCCAGTTTGCTTGAGCCTTTGAAAACCTTCACTGGGTATTCTCCGTTTGACTCTACAGTACTTGGATTCTCTTTTCAAGTTAATTTTGGGCTGGAATTTATTGGTTGTTTTGTTTATGTGGAGTTCTGAATCTGTCTGGGTAACGTCAAATACCACTTTTTTGCAGCTGTTTGAGTTTTTTTCCAGCAAGGTACACTATTTTCTGTGTGATTTCAATATGTCTGACGATTCCAAAGTTGAGAGTGAGACTTCTGGTACTAAGAATATGTCAAGCCAATTTGAAAGGAAACTGGAGAATGTTCCTTTAGATATTTGTCTTGTAAAATTGGATGGGACAAATTATTTGCTTTGGTCTCGCACCTTCACTTTGGCTATTGAAGCCAGAGAGATGTCAGAATTCATAGAGGGTCCTATCACTCAACCTACAGAAGCTGTTGCCCTTAAGAAATTTAAGTCTCAAAGATCTTTGGTCATGACTTGGTTCTTTAACTCTATGAAAGCTAAAATTCGTCATAACTTTCTGCTTCTTGATACTCCATACAAGATTTGGACTACTGCAGCTCAAACTTATTCTCAGCAGGGTAATGATGCACAGTGTTTTGAGTTGAGAAAGCGACTCCGTAGTTTAGATCAACACCATCAGTCTGTAGCTGAGTATTTTGCGGAGTTGAGTGGACTATGGTAGGAATTCGATTTTTATCAGGGATTTCAGGCTGTTTGTACTGAGGATGCTACTAATTGGTTGAAGAGGTTAGAGAAAGAGCGTATTTATGATTTTCTTGCTGGCCTTGACATGGAATATGATCCAATTAGAGTACAGGTGTTGGGTAGTGTTCCATTTCTGTCTCTGGGTGAAGCTTATGCTATTGTTCAGCAAGAGGCGAGTAGGAGGGGAGCTATGATGCAAACTCCTACTTCTGACCGCTCTGCCTTGGTTGCCAGTCCTCAGGGTCAGTTTGGTTCTAGCAGAGGGTTTACTCCTACTTCACAGAGTGGTAAGTCACATTCTGGTGCTAGCAGTGGGTCTGATCGTGAGACACTTCAGTGTGATTATTGCCACAACACTGGTCATACTAAGGATTTTTGCTGGAAGTTACATGGTCACCCCCCACGTGGGCGAGGGGGTGGACGTTGTGGTCGTGGTCGTGGCACAGTACGTTCTCAGCCCCAGGCCCATGTCTCAGATTCTGTGGTTTCTACTTCGTCTGACTCTGGATTTAGTATTGGGGCTCAGGTGACTTCAGATCATACTGGTGTTTTTTCTCAGGGGGAGATGCAAGCTCTTAGGCGCCTTATGGCTCGAGCTGATTCTTCATCTACCACAGCTTCCTCTTCCACTATAGCTCCCACTTCATCTAATTTTGCTCACACAGGTATCCCATCATATGCGTTCACTGCCTCTTTTGCTATCCCTTGGATTATAGATTCTGGTGCTTCAGATCATATGACAGGTTGTTCCTCCGTATTTGATTCTTACTCTACTTGTTCTGGTAAGGACAAGGTCAGAATAGCATACGGGTCATTCTCTGCTATCGCAGGGAAAGGTTCCATTCACTATTCTCCCTCTATTTCTCTTTCTTCAGTTCTACATATTCCAAATTTTGCTACTAATCTCCTATCTGTTAGTAGTCTCACTCGTTCTGCAAATTGTTCTGTGACATTTTTTCCTACTCATTGTGTTTTTCAGGAATTGGGTACGGGGAAAGTGATTGGCAGTGGTAGAGCACATGGTGGCCTCTATTTCTTGGAATCTGCACCTCCACCATCTGTGTCATGTGGTCTAGCTTTGCAAGCAGATACGAGTTCAGTTCCTTTTATGTTACATCAGTGGCATCGTAGATTGGGTCATCCCTCCTTTGGGATTTTAGAGAAACTTTTCCCTAATTTAGTTAAACATTGTTCTAGGAGTCAGTTTTTTTGTGAAGCTTGTGAGCTTGGAAAACATAAACGTTCTTTTTATGCACCTATTAATAAAAGGAGTGATTCTCCGTTTATGGTTATCCATTCTGATGTTTGGGGTCCTTCCCCTATTCCATCTTTTAAAGGTTTTCGGTGGTTTGTCACTTTTATTGATTGTTATTCTCGTGCTACTTGGGTGTATTTACTTAAGACAAAAAGTGAAGTGTTTTCTTGTTTTAAATCTTTTCATGCAATGGTTCGCACTCAGTTTGATATGAGTATTAAAATTCTCCAGAGTGATAATGGTACTGAGTACATCGATAAGAGTTTTCGGGCCTTTTTAGATGAAAATGGTATTCTTTTTCAGACGACTTGTGTTGACACTCCACAACAAAATGGAGTTGCTGAACGCAAAAATCGTCATCTAGCTGAGGTAGCTCGCTCTCTATTATTCACCATGCATGTTCCTAAATATTTGTGGGGAGAAGCCATTTTGACTGCAGCATATCTTATTAACCGTATGCCATCCAGTGCTCTTCACTTTAAAACTCCCCTTGAGTGTCTTCCTAGCGTTTTTCATGTCACAACTATTCCCCCACGTGTTTTTGGTTGTGTGTGTTTTGTCCATGCTCATCATCCCTCAGGTGGCAAGCTAGGTCCTAAAGCCCATAAATGTGTTTTCATTGGATACTCTCCTACCCAAAAGGGCTACAAGTGTTATGATCCTCATTCTAGGAAATTGTTTGTGTCTATGGATGTCACTTTTTGGGAAACAGAGTCCTTTTTTTCTCCCTCCACTCCATCTCTTCAGGGGGAGCATAGGAAGGAGGAAGAGATGTTTTATGGTGAGGGGGAGCGCCTACTGTATAATCATGGGGAGGGGGCGAAAGAAAAGTTTGGAAAGGAACAAATGTCTGTTGAAAGAGCCACTCATGACATAGGTGGTGATGATGAGGAATATACACACCAGCTGCAAAGGTCTAACCACAAGACCTACAGCAAAAAACATGGGAAGTCCTCTTGTGTGATACCACCTTGTCAACCACGGTCTCCTACTCCAGTTCCAGATTCCTCAGCTGACTCATCTGGTAATGACTCTTCTCTCATTGAACCTCCTCTTGATAATACTGATGATCTTCCTATTGCTCTTCGGAAAGGTGTTAGATCATGTACTCAACATCCCATCTCCTAGATTGTCTCTTATGATCATTTATCTCCTTCATACCATGCCTTTGTTTCGTCTCTTTCTTCTATATCTATTCCACAGAATTGGCAGGATGCATTCATGATACCTAAGTGAAAAGGAGCTATGGTAGAGGAGATGACAGCTTTGAAAAAGAATGACACTTGGGAGTTAGTATCCCTTCCAGAAGGAAAGAAACCAGTGGGACGTAAATGGGTTTTCACTGTTAAGCAAAATGCTGATAGTACAGTTGAACGGTACAAGGTGAGACTTGTTGCCAAGGGTTTCACTCAAACATATGGTATAGACTATGAGGAGACGTTTGCGCCAGTAGCAAAGATGAACTCTGTGCGAGCTCTACTCTCGTGTGCTGCCAATTTGAATTGGCCTCTCCAACAGTTTGATGTGAAGAATGCATTCCTTCATGGTGAGTTAGAGGAGAAGGTGTATATGGCTATCCCACCTGATTTTTCATCATCTCAGACTGAGGGAAAGGTGTGTAGACTAAAAAAGGCTCTCTATGGGTGGGCAAGTCACCAAGAGAGCCCTGGTTTTAAGGTGTTTTCAAGTGCTATGTTGAGATTTGGATACAAGCAAAGTCATGCAGATCATACTATGTTCATTAAGAAAGGTGTTGGTAAGATTGCTGTCCTTATTGTTTATGTTGATGATATAATAATGACAGGCAATGATGTGGATGAAATTCTTAATCTCAAGTCTAGTCTGGCTCAGGAGTTTGAGATAAAGGATTTAGGATCACTGCGATACTTTCTTGGAATGGAGGTGGCAAGATCTGATAGAGGGATTTTTATTTCCCAACGGAAGTATATACTTGATTTATTGGAAAAAACAGGTATGTTGGGTTGTAGACCTGCACATTCTCCTATTGAAGCAAATCATCAGCTTAGTGCAGACTCATGGGAGCGCACAAATAAGGAGAGATATCAACGACTGGTTGGTCGATTGATATACTTAGCCCACACGAGACCGGATGTCACTTATGCAGTGGGTGTTGTTAGTCAGTTTATGCATGATCCTCGTACCTCACACTTGGATGCAGTTTATCGTATTTTGAGGTATCTCAAATTAGCTCCAGGAAAAGGAATTCTATTCTCTAATCACGGTCACCTGCGATTGGAGGCGTTTACTGATGCTGACTAGGCTGGTTCTGTGGATGATAGACGCTCTACTTCTGGCTATTGCACTTTTCTTGGGGGAAATTTGGTTACTTGGCTTAAGTACAGCTAAATCAAGTAGTTGTCGAGGTCAAGCTTGAAGGCGAGTATAGAGCTATGGCTCACGGTGTTTGTGAGCTCTTGTGGCTCCAAACTTTATTACATGATTTGGGAATCTTTGATAATGGTCCTATGAAACTCTACTGTGACAACAAAGCTGCCATTAACATTGCTCACAATCTTGTTCAACATGACAGAACAAAGCACATAGAGATTGACAGGCACTTCATCAAGGAAAAGTTGAACGAGGGATTGATATATATGCCTTTTGTGTGATCTAATAATCAATTAGCTGATATTTTCACAAAAGGGCTTGGCAGCAAGAGTTTCCACCCCATTGTGTTCAAGTTGGGCTTAGTTGATATCTTCGCACCAACTTGAGGGGGAGTGTTAAGTTGTGGGTGTAATTGTGTAATTAGATTGTATATGTCCACTCATGCAATTAAGCTAGTAGTTTAGGTTCAAAGTGTAATTTATCCTTTTTTTAACTCTTGTATAAGTATTACGTAATGAGAACAGAACTCTAAGTTTTTACCTCTCAATAATATTGTCTGAGTTAACAGCAAAAGAAGCATCGAAGAGGTATCTTGGGTTACTATCCAACAGCTAAGCGACCGAATTAGAGAGGTTCCACTTTCTCTTCTCTCTACCACTCTCGGGAGACTACCATGGTTGGTTCCAGAAAGACGGATTGATTTGAGCAAGGTGAAGAACAGCTAATCTCCGCCTAAGCCCGGCGCAAGGTAAGTACTAGTACTATGTTACCCAAGCTTGCATACAACAGAACGAGACCCTTTCATAAGCAGGGGCGGACCCAACCTATGCAACTATCTTACATGGGAAAATTATTCTCACACCTGTTTTGGAACCCCTCACATTGAGTAATAAGACTTAAAAGTTTAGTTGGGTTAGTGATGGAAATAAAAAAAAGGGACTCCAAAGAAAGAGCTTGTGCGAAAAAGATAATCATTAATCTCCTACTTACAAGAGTGCAATGGTGGCTAATTGAGCTAAGTCATATTGATTTCCGGTTATTCAATTGTACGAGAGCGATGACTGATGAGTTTATGAAGTTAATAATTTTGTTATGTACATTCGAATTTCGAAACATAATGAAAGTATTCTCAGTCTCCACAAGATTGATTTATTATAGGATATATGAGACTCAGTTGAAATTAAAATACCCATCTAATGGTTTTTTGTTTTTTTAGTTTTTGACTTATACTCGTCAATTGTTTAATCAAAATGGGTCGAAATTTCATTATAGCTGCGTTCAACAAAATAAACTTAAAATTGTGTTAAGTTTTAGTATGTCTAGCATCCATATGAAATTTTTGTTCATGTATCTCAATTACTCAATAGTATAGAATAAAGGGAAATTTTTTGTTCATGTATCCCAATAGTACAGAATAAAGGGAATCACAACTCAATTGTTAATCTGCCCTGTGCCGACATGGCTTGCCATTGTTTCCTACTATCTGAGAAATCAAATGGTAATCTTGGAAATTAACGAAGTTGTGATTGTTTTGTGGAGGAAAGTGAGGGCACAGTCGAACCCGTAAACAGACGGATGATATATACATGTAAATGCAATTAAGGATGAGTTACACGTACAGTTTGCTGGCGGAAGCATCGTCGTTGGTGGCTTGAACGGCTGCTCTGTTGCTCCTTGAATCGCCAAGTGGTCTCGCCATTTCTATCGGAGAGAGAGAGAGAGAGAGAGAGAGAGAGAGAGAGAGAGAGAGAGCTGCAATTGACGAATGAGGACAAAGGAGGAAGGGAGTTTTAGAAATTGGCTGTTTCCAGGACAATATGTCCAGATGTTAAGGAAGATCGTGTAGGAGACTTGTGCGCTGCCCTGATAATAGGCTAAAATTCACCTGTTTTCCAGAAGAGAAGGGAAAATTCACTTTGTCCCCTGTGGTTTGGGTCGGGTGGGGTTACACCCCTCACTTTCTGATATCTGCATATAACCACCCCGTGGTTTGTGGACCAATGTACATAGTGAGCATTTCCATCCAAGATAATATAGAATTTTGGTTACACACGCCAATATCAAGCTTTTGCACATAGATTAAAGACTAAAATACATTTATGCCTTTGCATTCATCTTTTTCCTCCAACCTAGCTCAAACCCTAACTTACAAAATCTGAGAGGGGGTGTGGCAGAGTGTGTCCGAGTGGATGTATATGTATCATTGTTGTATCCATTTTTACTTCAAACCTGGAACAAATCATAATGAATGATTTGTCCATTTCGTCTTCATCTCTGTACTAAGGCCTTTTTTGGGTAATAATTCGGATTATGGATTATTCGTTTTGTCTTTATTCAATTTTTTTTGCATCTGTTAGTTTCATGTCAAGATTTTGTAGTTTCTGGACGAGACAAATTTAACAAGTATAAAATTTTGGTCAAGACTCTTTTTTTAATAAAGCCAAAATACTTGGATTATTGGCCAATAATTCAAGAATTTCGGTTTTATTCAAAAAAATATTTGGTTGAACTATAAATTTATACTTGTTAGATTCGTCTTGCCGAGTGGAATCCAAAAACCTTAAAATCTTGACGCGAAACTAAGAAATGCAATTTTTTTGAAATAAAGACAAAATGAATAATCCAATAATCCATAATCCGGATTATTACCCAAAGAAGGTCTAAGTTGCTGGTAAAAACCGAAACCAGTTTCCTTCAATTCCTCCCCCATTCAAAACAAATAATACCTATGAAGCAGTAACGAATTTAAAACTTCTGTAATTTTCTCTGTGTGTGTGTGTGAGAGACAGAGAGATATAGAGAGAGAGAGAGAGGGATGTATGTATGTATAAACATCGATTTTACACGACCGCAAGAAAAACAGTGTTGGATTTGATCGTTTACCGTCGGCGTAATAAAGAGGGTTACTTTACAAAGGCTGTAAGGTAGCAAAGTGAGAGGGCCTTGCGGGAGAGAGAAAATAGTGAGAGGAAAAAAACAAGGGCAACAAAGTCATTTTACAAGTTCTGCTAACAAAGTTAGAGGTGCACATTGATCCACAAAAACACACCCACCCTAAACCACAGGGGGGTCAAACTAAATATTTTCCAAAAAAAATGGAGAGCAGTACCGGCAAATCAAAACGTGGTACTTAATTTTATTTATTTATTTATTTATATATATATATATATATATTTTTTTTAGGGGGGGCATTACAAAAGTCACGGTTCCAAGGAAAAGGCAATCCGTTTTCGGACTAAAAGTCTACGGTCCAGTTCTAAAACAATCAAATAACTCACAGTTGACGACAAATTATTACATTCCATAACATTAAACATATTCTAGATTTATGTTCCAAATTCAAAGCCCAACAAAAGTTTAGACTTTAGAATATGCTACAAAAACGTTGCAATCCCGATATTCAAGTATCATTACAATCTCCATTTGTTCAAACAACTAACATCCGGTAAACAGAGAGAGGATTTATGTTCCAAATTTAAAACCCAACAAGAGTTTAGAATATACTGCAAGAACATTGTAATCCCTATATTTAAGTACCATTACAATCTTGATGTGCAAAGCATAATCTTTGATATACTCTGAAGGGAGGTCCATGAATAAGTGGTAAGTCATACTCTTTGATTTGGTTTATTGAACAAATTTCTTACTTTGGTTTTCTTGGTAGCATTGAGATCCACACAATCTTTAGGTAATGTATTACACGTGATACCTTTTAAAATTGCACACGACAAAAACGAAAACCATTGCTCTCAACAAACCGAAAATGAAACTCATCCACAAGACACATCCTAGCAAAAGCATCTCTAGAAGCCTTCTGGTCAAATTTCCAAAGCCTAAGCCCACTTTGAGATTCTCCTTTTACTTGAACATATGATGCTAGTGTTTTTTGTCTATTAAAGTTTATGATTCTCTCGATTTTTTTAGCAATTAGCCATGTATTTTTTCAAGGCATTAGTCCCATTCCCACTTAACCATTTCTATAGTTTTTTTTTTACGATACTTACGTTTAGAATAATTAAGAATAATATATTAAATTATAATTTTTTACCCAATATTATATGTGTGTGTTTTGTTTTTTTTGTAAAATTTATAAATTCTTACAGTGTGGTTCAGTTTATCCACAATTTTTTTATAATGAAAATCCATAGTTCAAATTGCGAGTCACGTTTTCTAATTTTTCAATTTGTGTGTTTTTTTTTGACAAGATTTCAATACGTGTCTAAGAGCTACTTTGGCTTAAAAGCCAAAAACTGAATTATTGGATTATTCATTTAAATTTTTTTTGCATTTGTTAGTTTTACGTCAAGATTTTGTGGTTTATGGATTCCTTTCGTCGAGACGAATCCAAAGAGTATAAAATTGTGGTCAAAATTAATAGTTTTTTGAATAAAGTCAAAATAGGTAGATTATTGGCCAATAATCCACCTATTTTGGCTTTATTAAAAAAATATTTGGTTTGACCATAAATTTATATTTGTTAAAGTTGTCTCGTCGAAAGAAATTCAGGAACCACAAAATTTTGACGCAAAAGTAACAAATGCAAAAAGAAATTGAACAAAGACAAAACGAATAATCCAATAAGTCAAAGTAGTCGTAAATTATTAATTCACAGATCCCATAAAAATACCTTTGGTCCGGTTCAGTTTGGATTTGCGGTTCACCTTTTCTTTTCGGACACTCCTAAATTAATGACATATAGGCCCATTTTGGCTAAAGAAGTAAAACCACTTTTTACTATTTTTTTTTTTATCTTTATTCATTTTTTTAAAAAAAGTTTTGCGTCAAACTTTTGCGACCTATTGATCCGTTTCGACGAGAGGAATCGGAAAAGTAAAAATTTTTGACCGAAACTCTTAAATTTTTTCAAAAATACAGAATAAATCCAAAAAAACACGGATCAATATATCGCAAAAATTTGACGCAAAACTAAAAAAAATAAAATAAATAAAGATAAAAAAAAAAAAAAAAGTGGCTTTACAGGCCAAATTAGGCCATTGTCCACTGAACTGCAAGCTTGACCAAACGCGGGGCAGCGGAAGGTTTCCCTCTGGACTCCAAACCCTTTCTCCGATTCGTAAACCTTGAACCACACATATCGATCCCCAAACCCTACTCTCTCTCTCTCTCTCTCTACTGAATGTAACCTAACCCTTCCTCTACCTAAACACACCATACCATCGTTTAGGAATAAATTTTTTATTGGGCAAGTCCAAAAGATGGACATCGAACAGAAACAAGCAGAGCACATCGACTTCTTCGTCAAGCAAGCGTCGGCCCACAATGGCGCTTCCCTAGCAAAAGTCGCCGTTGAGGCCACTTCGCATCCGTCTCTCTTCGCCTTCTCCGAGATTCTAGCCGTCCCCAACGTCCTTGAGGTATATATGTATTTATATGTACTATATTATATATGGGTTCATAAATTTTGACCTAATATTCCTTTTTATTGGCTACGATTTCTCTGTAAGGAACTGCTATTGTTCTGTCGATATTAGGCATCTCTAGATGTTCTTAGCATAGAGGAATATTTTGTTTTAGGTTTTTTAATGACATGGTAGTGGTCCTTTACATTTTTTTTGATTAATAGTTATGTATTGCTTTGGGATTGCCATAACATGTAACTAAGTTGATGCGTGATATGCTAGTTTAGATTGGTTTCTTGTATAACACACGTATGAATGTATATTCAAATGTGTGGTGAGCTGCTCGATCAATTAGATCTTTATGTTCTGTTTGTCTCACTGTTGCATGGATTATATTTGGTATAGTGGGAGTAGTGGTTTATTCTTAGATGGAAAGAATTAAGGTGATCGCAGAATTATGCAAAATATCTGGAGTACCTCAACGGAAACATAGAGCACCCGAAAAAGTTAGTATGTTTGGTATTGGAGCTTGGCGGATTGACTTGGATCATGCAAGTTAAGACCCGTGCTTACTTGAATAAGACATAATGTGTAAATGGAGGTTGTCAATTTTGGTGAATAGGACACTTTGTGGTGGTTGTTGGAGTCCCTGTGGCTTGTATATGGGCAAATTTTATTAGATTGACGATTGATCCTTTCTGTTGCTTACACACTGGGTAGATGCGTTATGCTTTATTGGTGTTTTGAGGGCTGGGCTATGGTGAAGTTTCATTGTCTTTCTTGGCACTGCTCGGTGAAAAGAGTTTGATGGGTTTTTTTTTTGTTTAGTTTGTTTGTTTTGTTAGGCATTCCAGGAATTTGGATACCAAAGGTCGGAATTAGATTGATCTTTTCCATTGTTCTAGGGGCGGATTGGGTCACGCCATGAGGTGTTCTTGGGGCCTGGATAAGTAAAATTTTAAGTGGGTGTAATCTTTTAGTGGCTTTCTTTGGATGGCTTCAATCGAGGCCTAGCGGTGGGGTGCTTGAAGAATGTGTGGGATGCTTCTCGTGCCTCTTTGTTGAAGGGTGGTTTTCTAAATGCATTATATACATTGCTGGCATTCCTATTTGGAGCTTGTAAGTTTATATAATTTGAACAGAGTATGAAACATAGAGGGTAGTCCTCTAAATGGTATAAAAGATCTAGACAGCCAAATTGAAAAAGCAACCAAGATAGACAAAAGTGGGATTATAAAGAGTCAGAGTCAGACTGAGTCATTTAGTATGTTTGTTTGAGAGGTCAGAGGTTATTGACTTATTGTTGATTTATTTTCCGAGAATAGGTACTTGCTCGCCGTTGCTTGGTACAAATGCCTTAGCACTAGATCATTCACAATTGGACTTATCTTTTATTTTTTGTTGTTATATGATGTTTGCGTGTGCCCCCATGATCCTGTTCTCTCTTCTGTCCGTTTTCACATCCAATTGTTTGTTTAATTGCCGCAGCTTGCTTTTGTTCTCTCAGGTTTTGATCATTTCTACTGCCAATTTTTATTACTTAAGTGCATGTATCAGTTTTCATCCTTCGTGTTTTATCTTTTGGTTAGTGAGTGCCTGAGTGGCATATCAGTTGTTTACATTCAATTCTGCTCTATGCATAGTTGGAAAGCCCTGGCTATTTTAATGAGTTTTTTTTTAATGAACTTTAATGCAGCTCCAAGGAACCGAGAACTCTGTATATGTAGATTTGCTTCGTTTGTTTGCCCATGGCACGTGGAGTGACTACAAGAGTAAGCATGTTGTTCTTTTTTCTTTTTCTTTGTTCTGAGTTTTTTTCACCAGTCCAATGCTGCTATGTTGGGTACCGAAAAAAATATACAAGGAGGATAACACAAATGACATGTGACTGTGACAAACTAAAGGGGAGAAGAATTGATATATCACTGATAATTGGAATACAAAACAATGAAACTAATACATGGTTAAATAGAGAAAAGCTATGCCTAAAAAAGGAAAAGATTACAAGATTTGATATGATATGATATGATCTTGATATATTGCATCCAGATTTGATCACGATATTATATGATCTCGATATATTGCCTAAAATAGAGGATTACAATAGGATACTTTCACACCCAGGCTTAAACTCATGATGTGAGCCCGGAGAGCATCATGAGTTTACCAAGGAAACAAGCCAACTCCAATCAAGTGTGTCCATTAATGCTGAAAATGCTGAACATCCACCAAAAGCTGAACCGATGCAATTAGAGGAAGAATGCAAACAGAGACTAGAACAGATATAAATGGGAGGAAGAACCAATGCCGAATAGATTTCGGCTATAGATAGGAGGAATAACCGATGCCGAACAGATTTCAGCTGCAGCTAGGCGGAAGATTGGATGCCGGAAAGATTTTTGTTGTAGATTTCATATTGATTGAGAGAGACCAAAAAACAGAGCGAGATTGATTGCAGAATAACTGACTGTAGAAATAGTTTTTATACGGGAGAGAGGGGTGATGGAAATTTCAGATTTCAAAAGGATCAGATTCATAATGCCCAGCGGACGGCCGCTGCCCACCGAAGAATGAATTCCAACGGGTGTAGAACTTAGGCTCTGATACCATGTGACAAACTGAAGGAGAGAAGAACTGATATATTACTGATAATTGGAATACAAAACAATGAAACTAATACATGGTTAAAATAGAGAGAAGCTATGCCTAAAAACCGAAAAGATTACAAGATATGATATGATATGATATGATCTTGATATATTGCATCCAGATTTGATCACGATATGATATGATCTCGATATATTCCCTAAAATAGAGGATTACAATAGAGTACTTTCACATTGGCGTTCTCCATCCAATCTTTAAAGATAAATAAGCAAAGGGAATCCCCTTGGAAGAGTAGAATGGAGGCCCAAAAGATGTCAAATTTTGAGGAAAGAATAGAGGTACTACCTCCGTCCCACAAAGTTGGTTCCTTTGGGGGATTCCAACATTTTAAAGGGGACATGCATTTAATACATGTCTCCTTTCAAAATGGGATTAATATCCTTTTATACCCTTGAATTCCACTTTTAAGTTATTTTGTATTATTTATGGAGGTTAATTTGGAAACCTACGAACTTTTTACCTTAACTTGTCAAAATGGACGGATATTTTGGGACATCTTAAAATGAAATAGAGGACCAATTTATGGGTGGGAGGGAGTATTTTTATATGTTTCTAATAAGAAGAGTAACCAGCTGTACAATGGATAATAAGTTATCAGAATTCAGAACTTGCCCAAGAGTCAATGACTTCAAACTTCTAAAATCCCTGCTTTTACTCAAGTTAAACAACCCGAGAAATATCTATTGTAGAATGTGTGTGCCAAGCCCCATAAATATTACGAACCAACAAATATTCATGCATTGAAATAACCAATGCCATAAAGATGAAGCCAAATGCCAATGCAAAAGTAAGTTATCTAAGGATTCATCATTGCGTGTTTTGAACGATACAACGCACAAAACAACAACTGAGGGTAAATGTTGGTATTAGGCAATTAGTGATGAGACTGTTATGAGCCAAAGTCCTAAAAAGCTAAATGTGGACATCAATAACCACTTTCCAAATCCCTGTATGACAAGGAAATGGAGAAACACTTCGATGATCAATGATTGTCTGAAAGAGAGCAGAAGTTGCATTAAAAAACCATGGAAGAGTAAAGAGACCGCACTTTTTTATAGCTAAAATTAGGTGTCAAGGAGAAAAAATCACAAGTAAAAAAAGACACCTATTCATCTTGATTACCTTAGCTAAGATTTTTTTAGTACAATTGAAATCTCATGCCATAAGATCGGTACTAGTGGGAACAAAATCTCGAAAGAAATTTGACCCAGACATTCTTCTAATTCTGGATTCCACCTAAACATTCTTCTAAAATTTAAGGAATTGTTCTTGATTTTTAAGGTAATGTTGGCCGTCTTCCTCAGTTGATTCCTGATCAAATTCTCAAGCTAAAGCAACTTACTGTGCTCACATTAGCTGAGACAAACAAGGTATTTATTATCATCTTTCAAATGTCTCAAGTGTTGGTTATACACTATTGGCACATTTGCTATTTGCTTGACATTCTCAGGCTCTAATTTTTTTTGTCCTCCTAGGTTTTGCCGTATGATATACTGATGCAGGAGTTGGATGTTACAAATGTACGCGAACTTGAGGATTTTCTTATCAATGAGTGCATGTACGTGGTAGGTTTTTCAACTCTGTTTCCTCTTCAGTGGCATGGTATCGTTGAGGAATACCACCCATTAAAAATATGAATACTTCTGTGGGGAAGGAGGAAGTTGTTGGCTTCCCCCCTCTCTCACATGTTCATATGTCTACTTGAGCATTCAATGTTGATAAAAAAGGAAGCTTTTCATTTTGTTGAATCATTTCAGTTAGTTGTATGTCTTAACTTTGAGATCAGTTGCCTATTGGTGTTTGTTTAAAGTTATCTTTTTCAGGTCACAGGATGACCTTCCTGTGCATTACCCCCCAAAATGTTTAACTTTGATAATATAAGCTGAAACAAAGTTGTGCTGACTTCGCATTGGTCTTTTGTAGGGCATAGTTAGAGGGAAGCTAGATCAGTTGCGAAGATGTTTCGAGGTTTGAACTCATCAGAGTGTCGTTTGGGTTGCCTGTCTTTGTTTCTAGTTAACAACTTAACATTTGCCATATTTTGTTCTATTAGCTATCAAATTAGTACTGAACTTTTTTGTTTGATGGTTTTAGGTGCAATTTGCGGCTGGCAGGGATCTGAGACCTGGACAACTAGGGAGTATGATACAAACTTTAACGAATTGGTAATATTTCTGGCATTGATATGTCTATTAATATGCCTATTTTTGTAAAGATATTGTTTGGGTGTTTGTTTATTTGTAGGGTATAGAATGTGTTATGCTGCGTGGGCTAACAGTTGTAAGAATTGGAATATCTCATTTTAAAGATCTTTATGGCTGAATTGTAAAATGGGTGAAGTATTCCTTTGGTTGCTAGACCTTAACTTTGCTGTGTTATGTACGCATCTATGTATGTTCCACATGCTTTAAGTTGGGATTGGGACGTCTTTGAAGTCTGACGAGTGGTAAACAAATAGGGGTAGCGGAGACAACCCTTCACCAAACCCACTCTGCCACCATTTCTACCTTTTAGGGTTTCAAGCCATAACCTTGTATATAGTGGATAGGTAGCTATCTGCCTTTACTGGTTGGAACAGGGACGACTATCGCTAAAGAGTGCCCGTATGGTACTTCTAATGTGCAAGCCTGTGATTTGGATTTCTGAAGGTTGCAGGCTTATAGCTATGTGGTGCTTTTGACTTGTTATTTTATTGCTTATGTGTTGTTACTTTATCCTGAATTCCCTTTGACTGAAAAATGTAGGTTGACTACATCAGACAATCTTTTTGTCTCCATTCAAGAGAAGATAAAGTGGGCAGATTCCATGGGTGAAGTGGATAAGAAGCACAAAAAGGATGTAGAAGAGAGGGTTGAGGAAGCAAAGAAGTCACTCTCCATCAAGGTCAGGAGCTGGGTTCTTTCCTGCTTTTTGCTTTTTTTGTAATTATCTTTTACATTTTCTGTCTTAAGCAATAGCCTAGATGGCAAGGGTGGGTGGGCTTAAGTGCTCCTCCCATCCGTACATGATCCGACAAGGTTTGAGTCCCGCCAACTGTAGGACTAGTGTGGAGGGCTTTTTGTCTATCTAGTACCTAGGTGGTGCTGTGGTGACAGTCTGTCCTTTTGGAAAGTAGCTAGGCTTGAACCGGACATTCCATAGCGGGTCGGGAGCCCCTACAGTCATGCCCATGGGAGGTTGTTACGCTAGTTACCCATCCTACCTTTTTGCAGTTCAAAAAAAAAAACTACTTTTTCTTTTTACGTGGATGGGGAGAGAATAGGAGTGGGCTGTTTTGGACCTAAATTCTGTGTTCCTTTGAATTTTGAAGCATTGAGGCTGGCTAAAAACAACTATTTTGATAGACTTTCAGTTGTTAAGATTTTACCAACTGTTGTGCAATGGTCTTAATTGAGTTGGTGGAATATGTTTCTCGATTGTCTTACTTACGTTGTGGCAGAAGTCACACACTGTAAGCAGGCCGACATGGACTTCCGAGGGCAAGAGGAGATCTTCTCTGAACTTGGTGGGGTGATGGACTTTGAGGAAGACAGAAGCCGGCCTAAGAGGTAGTTCATCAACTCTTGACTCCATTAGTAATTACTTCCCCGCAATGAAATATTGTTTCTGAAGTCACTGTAATTTCAAGTGAATATGGCATGATCTGAATTATGAACCACCTATAAGTTTGTTGCTCTGTTCTCAAGATTACCTTCATTTAGAATGTCATAAACTCGTCACCTTTTGTAGGGGAAAAGTAATTACAAGCTAAAGAGATGTATTGGGAAACCAATGCATTGTTTAAACTCAGAAACATGTGGATTCTTTGTTCTATGTTTGAGATGCTTCATTTTGTTTGATGTGCAATTTGGATTATTGCAGGAGGCGGCATCCAATGGGTTGAAGAGAGAGCGTCAGGCAAAGAGAATTGGTTGTCTGCCAACTAGCCCTTTTTTTGTTCGAGGTATTCAAACAACACACACGAGTGCTGGTTTTGGAGAGACTCGTGTCTTTCAACGTTGAACTTCGATGTTATTTAGACTCAAAAGTCGAAAATTGTTATTTTTGTATTGGAACTCCATTGATATTTGTATTGAGTGAGCAAAGATTGGATTGGATTTGGTAGTCCGGCTTAGTAAGCAAAGTAATGTAGGTAATGTACAAAGCGATCATTCATTCAGCATGTTCCATTATATCACATATGATCCTACTTGATTATGTGTGAGATTATCTATCGCGACGGATGCAAAAATGCTCTTACTTCACAGTAAGCAAAGATGGCATTTCCCGCGATATTTGATGACTCTTATCTTGATATACTCTGTTACATTAACCATGCCAACATTGGTGTGGGACATTGCCCCCCACTTTTTCTTGTCACAGGTGGTTTAGGTTTGGCTATTAGCCCTCCCATTTTGCAAAGATGGAATCGCACTGTTGTTAATTCGTTCATTGAGGCTGTGCACCTGGGTGCTTTGGACTGTGTTGTGCATCCCTCGGTCGTCCGATTGTATTTTGGACGGCTTGGATGTATATATCAAAAGTAAATTACAATTGCCGAACGCATCCGGGCCTTTTAAAACATGATCGGACAGCCAAGTGCTTTGCAAGGTGTAAAGCGCCTCCCCCTAGTCCGTTCATTGATGTGTGAAGGAAATAAAGAAAAAAATCTCTTTCGTTTGATGCGGTAGAGCTCTTGGATGCCTTACAGTGCATCTTGAGATCGAGTCCCTTCCCTCCCTTTCTATGTAATAGATTAAGAATGAGGAATGATAAAAAAAAAAAAAGAAAAAGAAAAAATGGTTCATCGATGTGTGAAGGGAAAAAGGAAAAAAAATCTCCCCGTTAGTTTGATTCGGAACTTGGAAGAAAATGATTGCAGTTTCCATAAAAACTAAATATCTGTAAGTGAAATCATTTCCCTTCTATTCTTAGAAGTACCAACCCAATCTATACGAGGATCTTGATCAGCTCAGCAGTCAGCAATATTATTGGTTCTGTAAAGTAGCTCAATTTCCAAAGAAGTGATGGAGTTGGACACAAGGAGAACAGATAACAATGGAAGGCTTGCATCAGCAAGGCTAGAGAACCTCAAAGAAAAACAGAAATCTTGGAGAACAGATAACAATGGAAGGCTTGCATCAGCAAGGCTAGAGAACCTCAAAGAAAAAAAGAAATCTTGGCTTGTTTGTTATAGACTTATGGTTATCTTGGCTTGTTTGTTATAGGCTTATGATTATCTACTTTCGTTTTTCTTGGAAACATAACTTTTTAGGAAACACAATCGTTATATCTATGACTTTCTAAAAGTTAACCCTTCAAATTTTAACAATTGTTACTTTAATTGGACAAAAATGCTAAATGCCATGAAAAGTTACCATGAAGTAGGAATGAGTGGTTTTTTAAGATTTCCAAGTAAATCTCTGTAAAGACCCGTGTTTTTAAATAAATATTCGGAAATAATGTTGGGGTAATGTGAGGAATTGAAAATGAGTTAATGTGGATCAATGTAATAGTAGTAGAATGCATTTGAGTGTGTTTAATTTACATTGAAAATTTGAGGGGTGAAAGTGTAAAGAGGTGCGTAGATAAACATGTGTAATGCTTTTCACTTTACCAAAAAAAAAATCAGCCCCTCTCCCTCAAAATTGTGGCCCCTCCCCCTCAAAATTGTGGCTCCCCCCTATCTACTCTCTTAAAAATCTTCTCCAAACCCTCACCGAAATCCATCACTCTCACTCCCCAAACTCAAGATTCAACCTCATATCCTACTTCTACGCGTGATTTGGAGTCCGGGTCTCCGTGGGTTTGCTTAGAGCTTGGGTATTTCGGTTGGAGTGTCTCAAAGGCTAGGATTTTCCATTTCCCACTCATTTCAAGCTCAATCTTTGAGGTAGAGAACTTAATTCTACATTCACTAAGTGTATATGGTTTGAATGATTGCATTGTGTTCATCTCTTCTCTTGATTCCTAACCAAGCTCTTAAATGTCCAAGGAAGTTGAGTTTGAACTTGATTGATGCTTGATTCTCCACATTTTTGTTGGATTGATCTTAAATTAGTGCTTAGACATGTTCATTTGATCTTTTATGGTCATTTGTAACCTCTCATTTGAGTTGGACTGAAGCCCCCATCAAGCTTGAAAAACTGGCAAAATCATGTGCGAAGCTCGCTGGTATCGATACCCTTGCGATCTCATATCGATATTAGCGCATTCTATTTTTTTTTCTTTTGGTCGATTGGTATTTGTTAGAATAGCTTATTAATATTACTCTACAATGTCTTTGTCCCACATTGACTAGTCAAGAAATGTATCTAGTCGTTTCATAATATAAGTAAAGGTTTTATGTGTAAGGGTTAATTCAACACCCTATACACTTCTCTTCTTCTCCTCTCTAAACTAACAGTATTGATACCCCATTTTGGGGTATTGATACTAGACAGCTTGGAACCTATTTTTTTTGTTTAGGCCTTTGCTTGACTCTTGGACATCTTGGGACATCTTCAAATGTTATGTTCACTTAAAATAACACTTAGTACCAACCACCTTGTTGATCAGATTGTTTGCTTAGCTCTCCTTTGAACCCCGGTCAGGTAGTTTGACCATGTACTTGCCTTATTCATCAATTACACTTTGAAACCTATTGGAAAACACCTCTCTAACCTATCGTGGCACGAATTATGTTTTGTCTTGATTTCTCACATTCTTGAACACGTGTTATCTTTGCCAAAATTGGTACACTACGAGTTTTCGAACTAAACGAATTACATTGAAGTTTTGGACACTTGATGGTTTAACGAACTTTTGAGAATGATGATTATTTATTCTAGGGCCACCATTTGGTGCGTCCCTAACCATGGGTGTTCGAAACCCACGAAATCCGACAGGGGTGTTCGGAGCCCACGAAATTTGGTAGGGGTGCACGAAGCCCATGAAATCTGGCAGAAGGATTCATTCCCTATTAAAAACAAGTGGTTATTTGTGGTGAGTTAAAAAATAAAATGTTTTATGAAAATATGATGTTTTGAAGAAATCGAACACAAGACTTGAATTGTAACGATTTTTGAGGAAATTGATGGACACTTGGGGGATCTTGTGGACACTTCTTCATCGAGTCGATCATCCGTAGATCATACTAGCCTAAATCATTCATGTGTATCATATTATCACGTGCATCTTTCATTCTCTATACCCTTAGCGTTAGTAAAAAAGTTTCCTACGAGCTAGTGTACTCACCCTATCATTTTCAGGTACTCAGCAAGGCACATAATTGGGATGCTTGACGTGTGGATGCATATCATGAAGCATATTTGACATTGAGTTATTTTATCCTCTCCATAGTTTATGTATTTTTGGGAGATGATCTTGTAACTTCTATTTTCTTCAATTTTTGATAAAACTTGGTTTATGTAATAACTCTTTAACTCTTGATTACTTCTGTTTGGGTTTGGGTACCTCAAGTAGAAACTCATTGTACTTTGACTTGACTTTTCTATGGAAAATTGTTTGACTTTGATTGATCCTACATGGATTTTATTTGTATTTGGTTTATTAAATTTGAGGGTGTGACAATCTCACTCACTCATTCCCAATTTGAGTACTTGCTGGTTAGTTTTTCTGTATATGTAGCATTGCTCTTCATTTTTTGAAAAGGTAAGGGGCAAGAATGGATTTCATAGCTCTTAGTCTATGGACTTTTCAAACTACACAAATATTTGGGACAAGGCAAAGTCAAAAAGACAAATAAACTAGCTTTTGGAAATTGAGAAGAACCCTGAAACTTTACTCCAACAGCTCTGCTACTTGTTCGTTTTTGTAATACACAGAATTGGATACTGATCGCTTGTCTCTGATTGATTGTGAGAGACGTTTGTGCCAAGTTTCATGCTTTAATTTGTATGTATTGACCTTGAGGGTGCAAACAAGTCAAGTCGAACTTTGTAGTGTTTAAGCTTGGCTTGTCTAAAACTCGGGTCTAACAAGCCGAGCTAGAGCTGCTTGTGAGCAGTTCTATTTGTTTGCAGCCCTATTCTGTGTCCAAAAGTTACAGGTGCACTGTTAACCATTTCTTTTATATGTTTCCATCGATGAGACCAATTTGATTGAATTGTAAGATAAAGAAAATTCATGCCTTTTGTGAGGCACAAGAACGGCAAGAAAAGAACCTTGCTTTATATGGTATCAGGGATTCATGAAATGTTGGTTGAACCTCGCTTTATATGCTTGTCTCTCATTGTCTGTGTAATAGTCTTTGCATTTGTTTCAGGCCGTCAAAAAAAAGTTCCATGGTGTATAGTGCTTGTAGGTTTCC
The DNA here is from genome assembly GCA_022606695.1 of Vaccinium macrocarpon. Classification (NCBI taxonomy): domain Eukaryota; kingdom Viridiplantae; phylum Streptophyta; class Magnoliopsida; order Ericales; family Ericaceae; genus Vaccinium; species Vaccinium macrocarpon. The sequence continues at coordinate 4,946,793 of CM040176.1, read as the reverse complement.
AACACACACACATACACGGGAGAGAGAGAGAGAGAGAGAGAGAGAGAGAGAGAGAGAGAGAGAGAGAGAGAGAGAGAGAGAGAGAGAGAGAGAGAGAGAGAGAGAAATTTTCTAAGCTAGCTAGCATCAGATAAATTAAATATTTAGCTTTAGAGGCTTGCGTTTATGACATGAAGCTTGGTAAAGCTTTTGTATTACATCAGGTTCGCTTGATGGAACCATTATTAGGCAGGCTTATTTGTGGTTTATATCAACATAAATACGACAATGAATGTGAAAAGGAAAGTAAAGTTGGAAAAAACATATGAGGTTCATACAAAGTCAACTAAGAAAAAAAGACTTGCGCGTTACAATTTGTGTCCTAGAGACCGGGATATCCATTTGAACACCGCGCTTGACTGGGAGAGCTTGGGCAGCGTTGTATTTTATGTTTGAGTAGTGATTAGCTGCTTCCTTAACACATTTTCATGCTACATGTTTGTCTGCTGTATTTGAAGCCATCCCATTTAGGTTCTTCACACCATCACAGCATGTCAGTTGTGGATTCCCCCCTCCTGTGAGGTGGACATGCACGGAACCAAATGCGCATCAACTTGGCCACAAGTAATGGCTTGGGTCGGCTCCACCATGATCTGAACCATTGCTAGGACAACCATCACTATGACTGCTCCCTTAATCTGTCCTTTGTAAATATAGGGAACTTGGAAAAGTTTTGAATTTTTCGGCCTTTCTGACTTTGTATCCTCTATGTGCTTCTTTCTTGTGCTTACCATAAGGGAAGCTTGGATTGTGTAGAAAGGACATAGGTGATAATATGAAATAGAAAGAGGATCAAAGCTGAACAATCTATTAAAGATTTTGGTGTTTTCTCTGCTGTCATATGTCAGCTGTAACTGCTTATAGCAAGAGGATGAGCTTGTCAAACTTCAGTTTCTTGTCCAGTTTTGGCTGTTCAATCACTTTCTTGGCAAGGGGAAAATAAACCCCACCTCATCCTCTTTGGTTTTAGAAAATTTCGCTCATCTCAAATTCATAAAGCAAAAAGTGTGATAGATCAGCATTTGCCTGGTTGTCTTTTCCCGTGTTTTTGTTCAGTAGATCTAAATAAGGTGATAATTCGGCCCCTGTCAAATTTTCAAAGAAAGGTGTTTTGTTAAAGTTTGGTGATTCCGGATGTGAAATGAAGAAGGTTGCCTATCAAGTCTCATACTTCAGTGGATAGATATTATTTTACATGCAAAATCTCTTAGGATGCATTTACTTGTTGGGTTCATGGACAGATTCGTGTAGGGGGAAGCAAAGTTTGGGAGAGGGACTTAGAAAAGACGGTGAAGCGTGCAGATTCGGTTACTTTTTCTTTTCCCTCCACGAAACTCTCAACAAATTCAAGATCCAAACATATCGTTGACATATGTGGATGGGAGAGGGCAGGCCTTAGCCCAACAGTACGGTTAATGTGGTCATCGGTTCCAGTTGAGGCAGTGAGAGTTAAAGTGGAACTAAACCAAGTTTAATCATGTTTGTCCTAGTTTCTCCCAAACTTAGCTAATTGTGTCTCGCATATGACTGGATTACCAGGTCACTGTAACGTAAGGTAAATGAAATCAAATAAAATCGAAATTTTAGCTAATTTTCCTGGTGTGAATTTGTGCATGCATATGTGTTTGCACTCCGTATCCATTTAACGAACTCAGCCTTCACTCTCTCGATTGCACCATCATAGGAAGTTGATCTAATCAAGTCCTCTCTAAAGATTTACCTCTTGACATAACGGAACGACAATAAATGATTCTTGTACCCGACTTCAAGAGATTGGAGAGTAAGGGTTGGTATGGTTTGATCTGGTTTATGTATCTGTATCCTTTGCTAGGCATGAGACTTGCTTGAAAAATCAAGTTTAAGAATCATTTGACCATCTGAAAATCAAACCTTCTGATTTTTCATATGTCCTCAAAGAGCCGAGGCTTCCCTGTAAAGTAAACTGGATTTTAGTATTACCCGGTCATTGAAACTGTTGCTTGTGTGTATCCAGCAATGGTAGTGTACTGGTATATGGCATGCCCCTTGTCTAAATGAGAAGGAAGGTTTACTAGATAAATAATGTGGGAGCCTCCTCAGTGAAGATAAAAAGTGGACATAAAACCAAGTGGAAACTAAAGAGCTGTGAAGACAGAGGAGAGGAAGGGACTCATTCAGTTTTCTTTACTCAAAGTTTGTCTTTCTGATACCGACGGTTCTACAGACGAAGAAAATACATAGTAAAATACAAAGAAGCAGAATAAAGAAACGAAACTCATAAACTAGTGGGGAAAATAGTTCACTGATCCTTCAATGTTAGGAAAGATGATGATGGAAATTTCGCACCATCTCTGTCTCTCCCCCTTTCGTGCACGAGCTTTTACTCACCCTACTTACTCATGTTATAGCTAGTGGATTAGACACAAAATGTGGTAGAGAAGAGAAACTTTTGTTGCTTCTTTTCAATAAACAGTGAAACCACTGCCTTCTATGGTGCTAACTCCCCAGGTAATAAATCTGGAAACATAAGCACTCCATTTCCAGTATCATTTCAGTACTCCTGCGCCGAACTCTCAGTAATATTGTAGTCTAGGAAGGTGTTCTTTCACTTTAATAGTGCGCAGGGAGCAGTGTTCACGGTGCTAATACTTTGGCTTATTTTCTCACGACTTCGTGTTGATTAAATGACTTTGTGTCGATTATTTCCTTTATGCATGATTATTGGTGATGTTGGTTTTTACTGCTTCGATTGTGCAACACTGCAACATCCATGTCTCATATACACTCCAGGAACTCGTTATGGGTTTCAGTTTTGCAGTTGTAGGTTGGTGTCCACTACGGCTCACGTTGTGTGGTTGTAACTCGCTCGGCGAAGACGTGATTGAGGCCTGTAGGAGTCTTGTCTCCTGGCCAATAGTTGATGTTTGTATAGTTAGTTTGGACATTAGTTGTTTATGTATAATTTATTTATTTCCAGACTTTCGTTGTACATTGCAAATGACAGTTGTTTTGACATACATATATACTAGCAAAAAACCCGTGCTATGCACGGGCTGAATTCAATCTACACAATTAAATATTTGCACACATAATTTGAGTACCATTTCATGTATAAAATTGGTTCAATTACCTATGCTATGCACAGAAATAAAATTATAATCAAATTAGATCTCTTAAAGTACTATTTGATCTTTATCTACTACATATGAACAACATTTGATGGATACGCAACTGAATCCGCCCAAACTCCTTCCATTGATTCTATTTATTTCCTAAGACTATTTGTGGTGTTCGTTAACATACCTCAATCAAGCAAATTGAAGTTTCAGTCACCGTAGCTTAATCCATGACACATCCAAATTAACTTTAATATGTAGCATAGCTCAATTCTTTCTAAGCAGTTGATCATGTTCCTGTTCATGTCATACAAAATCTATTGTCTACACACATCACATCACCGCCCCGGTTTCATCAAGTTTGGTGTCAACATAATGATTGTCTCGAAAGCTTGGGCATCTTTTTTTTCTCAAATCATGTAGAATGAGAAAATATAAGTTTCTTTTTTTCCATTAAACTACACAAATGTGAAATGTATATTTGAAGTTATTACAAACAAACTGAATATGTCAAAGAAAAGATTGGGAAGGAATACAATACAATCAAATATTCCCAATAAGAAGAAAAAGAAAAATAAAATAAAATAGTTTGTTGTGGAATAAAAATTAGAAAGTATTTTACAAATTCCCTCGTCACTTATCGTTAGTGTTTGACTGGGATGAATTTTTGCGTCGAAGAGCTTGAAAAGATTAAAGAAAAAACTGTAGTAAAATAATCTTCACAAAACTGAAAACAAAAAATTTGTCTTTCCAAGAATGGACGAAGAATTGAAGATGCTACCGTCTTTTTTTACCGATCTTCCCCTCAAAATGGTCTCTATAATGAATTTTGCGTCGAAGAGCTTGAAAAAATTAAAGAAAAAATTGTAGTAAAATAATCTTTACCAAATAGAAAAATAAAAGATTTACCTTTTAAAGAATGGATGAAGAATCGAAGATGCTTCCATCTACTCCCCTAAAAATAGTTCCTGTGGTTGAAAAGATTAAAGAAAAAATTAAGTAAAATAATCTTTACATATTGACTTCAATTATTTTTAACATTTCCTGAATTATTTATATTTTTTTAAAGATCTTGAAAACTAAAAAATTTCATTGGTTTTTTAAATTTTAGATTGAACTTGATTAAATTTCATTTTTCTCTAATAGTTTTGGAAATTGCTTCTCATAAAAATATTCGTTTTCATTATAGTGTATTTTTTAAACAACATTTTTGTTTTAGTAGATGATCACTAATTATCAATAACTTAGGGTGTACTCATATTTTAAATTAAAGTTACCACTTAGGAGAGTTGATTTTCACTTTGCTCTAATTGTCTGGCACAAAGACCTATAGAACTCCTTCACTACACAGAGATCAAAAGTTGCAAGCTGCTTTGGATTTGTTCACATAAAATTCTATAAAAAAAAATTAGAAAGCAAAATCTGACAAAATTTATTGAAAGCAAACACATTATATTGTAATTTTTTTTTTCAGAATACATGCTCTAAATTTATTCTCATTAGGAGGCATAAAAAATTTCCTTATTGTATCATGTATATGGACTGTCTTGTATTCTGGCTGGTTTTGTCATATATGCAAACACATATTCATAATCGATAAAGAGTACATGCACAAAGATAAAGACCAAGAAAAATAACTCGCTTATTTTTTGTTTTATTTTTTTCTAGATCAATGAACCTTTTATAGCTTCGTTGGAGAACCAATCTATATTGTAAAAAAGAAATGCATAGGAAGAGATCTTCTATTCAGGAAAGTATTGATAGTAACAAAAAAAATTTATTCTATTCAGCTAAGTGTAGATAATTTCAAAATCTATCATACAATCATGGCATCACAATCTCTTCTTCAATATTCAAATATGGATATGCTGGAGATAATTAGGAGATAATTAAGGTAAATTTTCGAATAACATCTAACCTATTTATGGATAATTTTGAAGAATGGGAATAAGAGTAATGTCACATGTGTTGCTTGAAAATTCTATAACAAACCAATTAAATTATGCCACTTATCGCAACCACAACCTTTCTCGCAAAAAGTCATTCTGCTATACTATATAAGATATAAAATGTGGTTGAACTTCAGTTTTTGGTTGTCCTTTGGAATTGTTGGTTGTCGTCGTTTGGTTTTGTCGCATGTCTTGTTGGGAGAGGCTGATGAGGTGCTATTCTGAAACGGGGCACTGGTAAAGCACTTCTGCTCTTCAGTTCTTATGAATTAGAACCATTTGATTGATTTACAAGAAAAATAAGTAAGTTTTTTTTGGAGGGGAAGAATTCTTCTTTAATTGACAGAATTGTCTTGTAGATCACCAACTGAGTACCAAATCCAGAATCCATTGCGTTCTTACTGGTCTCCAAGTGAATTTCAGTGTATAAGACAAGAAATATGTCCAACTGAGAGAGCAATAAAATAAAAGACAATTATGAAAATCATTCTTATTTTCTGAAATTATCAAGTGAACAACTCAGGAAACTTGGTAAACCTTAAGTATTACAAAAAACTATCTCAGTGGAATCATTATTAGACATCATAACTTAGAAAGGCATAATCAACTAGCCATTGCGCCTCGGATCCACCCGCTTTATTTCTGGTTTGTTCCCCTCCACCTTAGTTGATGCTGTCAGAAATGACAAGAGAAATATATTATGTATGGTTTAAATTAAGTTCAAAAATATAGTTGACAAAAAAAAAAAAAAAACACAACAAAACTCACGCGTCACAGTTGATGGTTTTGGAGATGGGGATATCCATTGGGACACCGCACTTGGCAGGGAGAGCTTGGGCAGCATCATCTTTTATGTTTGAGTAGCGATTAGCTGCTGCCTTAACACAGCTGCATGCTGCGCGCTTGTCAGCTGTATTTGAAGCCAATCCCTTTAGGCTCCGCACCCCATCACAGCATTCCTTTTGTGGGTTCCCCCCTCCTATGAGGTACGACATGCACGGAACCAAACAAGCATCGACTTGGCCACATGTGACGGTGGCCTGGCTGGGCACCAACATGAGCTGAACCATGGCTAGCACAACAATGGCTATGACCACTCCCTTCATCTTCCCTTCTAAAGACTTTTTAGTTAAGTTTCTTGGAAATTTGGACTTCGGATGTTTGGAACTGATATGTTATGAACATCCATTGATCAAGTATTTATAATAGTTTGGTGATTGTATTGGGTGGGGAAGTGGATTGAGGCATAACATGGTTTGTTACACTGTTTTTGGCTTTTTATTTGCTTTCATATGTCATTCTTTATCTTACATAGCCGAGAGGATGAGTTCTTGGTTGCAAAACTGAATCCAACCTTATCTGTTCCGTTTTCGGAAAACAAACACATTTGATTTCATAGCAATAATGAATGGATCATTGAAACAGAATTGAGGCATGTACACAGAAGCTTTTTGGTTTCTCAGAACTTCAAATTTATGAAGATTTACAGCAGTGATGTTCAAGTTCTTTGGACATCTGTTGAAGCTAAGTTAACATTTGGTAGTCGCAACGGGAGCTTTTCTCAAGTTTGGTGAATTATTAATCTCAAAAAGGTTAGAAAGTTGCGAAAATCAGACACTTCTAGGCTGTATTTGGATTGTGGATTTGTCGCGGTAAAAACTGCCAGAAAGGAGAACATGGAGAAAAGAGTGAAGAAGCTAAATTTACTATTACTTTGGTTTCCCTATGATATGCATTTCCCATGACTATCATCCACAGATGCATGATCCAAACACGGCCTTCGGTAATATGGTAATCTTTATGCAAAGGTTTGAATTTTGAAACATTGATTGACTCGAGATCCCCACTGTTTCAGTGGTATTTTGTGAGCAGTCACTTTATGCATTTATTGCCAAAGGGTAGGTCTGTCTCCAATTCATCTGTTTTAGTGGTATTCTGGGAGTAGCCATTTTGTGCATTTATTGCCAAATGTTAGGTCTGTCTCCTATCCATCCCTCGCCCATACCCCCAATTATTGGAGACTAAATGAGTTATGTTATTATTGTTGTTGTTGTTGTGTTGACTCGAGATCTCAAGAATAGCTTAACTGCGGCAAGCACGAGACCACTGATTTGTTTGTCCCCTATGGTCATGGGATGTGTAAGGGTAAGGCTTGAGGTTTAGTTTCACTTAGCAGTGTAGGGGCATGGTTTTAGTCATGTAAGAAAGCGTACCATAAGGGTTAAACTGTAATAAAACATTCTCTGGGTTTTGGGAGGGGATGTAGAGATTAGTTTGAGGTGAGTGCAAATTGGACCAGGACACCCTGCATAGAGCAGGCTCATACTTTTGAGAGGCCTAAATTAAACTTATTAAACGAGGTCGGGAAAAAAAAGGGGCCCACGCTATATTTGTATACAAAAATTGGCCAATAAAGTGTCATTATAAAAACTATTACAGAAGATTTACCATTACAAATGCAAACCTATAGTTATCCAAAAATATACAACCACTACAATATTTCAAAATCTATCATTCGAACATTTGTCGTCTTGCACTTTTAGCTGCAAACATACAAAATTGTACTCCCTCCGTCCATGTTTGTTGGTCCATTTTCGGCATTCGTGTCATGTCTTCAATTGTCTATATCTATCAATTTATAGTGAGTTTTATGATTTTAAAAAACTTGTATAATAGAATTAGTTGAGAGTTATCAAATAAGATTCATATTGCATATTTTTATAAATTCGTAGCGACAAATATGTACAATTTTTTAACGTGCTATGAATAGTGAAAGTGGACTAACAAATATGGACAGAGGGAGTATTGAACTTAGTATATATATGTAAGGGTCCTAACTAATTAGGGGGCTCTGAAATTTTTGATTTTTTGGGTGGCCTAAATCCTAAGGTTCATGAGATTCATGCATGAGCTGGTTCTGACCCTGCATTAGCCTAAAACAAAAGAACCTATGGGTTAAGTCTGTTATACAACAACCTTCAGGGTAAACTGTTCAAAATTATATTACAAGGGTTTAAACAGTAAAGATAGCGTTAAAGTTGTAGGAACCAGAACAGATTTCCTGTGGCTGCAATCTTGTACTGTATGACCGCAATGTTGGTATGAGTGGCCGCAAGGTTGTTTTGATTTGACGCAATGTTGGACTGCATGGCCGTAAGATTAGGGTTAGTCCTCATATTTCCATCAGAACTTGTGGAAAGGAAAAGAAAGAAAAGGAAAGGAAAGGAAAATGATTGAGGAGGAAAGTGTGAGAAAAATGCAAAGGAAAATATAATGTTCTCAAAACTTAATTTTCTTATTTTCCTGTCAATTCTTTGTAAATCAAACAAGGGAAGGGATTTATTTATTTATTTATTCAAATTTTCCTTCCCTTTTCTTTCTTTGTTTAGTAATTAATAAGATTTCATCTTTCTATGCTTAGCATGATTCTAGATCAATAAAGATTTCGGTCCACTGGTTCTACTGCATATAGAAACATTGATTTGCACCTTAAGGTTGGCGTTAAAAGTTACTTGATGTAGTATTCTATATCACCCAACTCATTTTCTGATTCCTTAGTTTGACATGTAATTTTGTTTCTCTTCACATTTTTCTCTTTCTCATCATTTGGATTTCATTTTGGTTCCAATGGCGATCGAAAACCCTGAGATGGTATTTTGGTTCTCTTATTTGTTACAATGGTGACCGAAGACCTCGAAATGCTCATCTTTGGCTATGAATACTTAGCAGCTGACATATAAAAGCAGAGAAAAAACCAAAACAATGTAACAGAAAATTGAGGCCTTCATCCTCTTATCCTTCCTTATCTTTTCCCCAAGATGGCCTTTAACTCCTATATATTTCCTTTGCCCTCCCTTGTAGCAAACACACAAGCAAGAAGCACATTGTGAATTCAAACCAAAAGATAAGAAGGGAGTGGACATAGCACTGTCTACTACAAGAAGAAGAAAAAAATATGAAGGGAGTGGTCATAGCCATTGTCGTGCTAGCCATGGTTCAGCTCATGTTGGTGCCCAGCCAAGCTGCAGTCACTTGTGGCCAAGTCAATGCTTGTTTGGTTCCGTGCATGTCGTACCTCATAGGAGGGGGGAACCCACAAAAGGAATGCTGTGATGGGGTGAGGAGCCTAAAGGGATTGGCTTCAAATACAGCTGACAAGCGCGCAGCATGCAACTGTGTTAAGGCAGCAGCTAATCGCTACTCGAACATAAAAGACGATGCTGCCCAAGCTCTCCCTACCAAGTGCGGTGTCCCAATGGATATCCCCATCTCCAAAACCACCAATTGTGACGCGTGAGTTTTGTTGTGTTTTTTTTTTTGTCAACTATATTTTTGAACTTAATTTAAACCATACTAACTGGCTTCATATTGAATATCCTTCTGTGATTTTTTGGTTTTCTTTTGGCAGTATCAACTAAAGTGGAGGGGGATCAGATATACCACAAATAATGCAAGGGAGGTTAAAAAACCAGCACCTGGTTATTTATACCTTACAATTACATGATGTTTATCAATAATGGTTCTTTTGAGACAACCTTTGTAATGCAGAAGCTTCAATTAGCTTCTTGTCATACACTATGAAAGACTTCTTAAGTTTCATGTATGCTTTGTCTGATAATAAGAATGTTTTCCATCATCTTCCTGTTCCATCTCCATGATTCTCTATGTGTGTGTGCGTGTGCAAAAGATTCAAGTAGCATAACAAATCAAAACCCCTTTTGTCATAAGCATATCCACAAAAATTGAATATAGTGTAATTGACAAAAGTTGAGTGTTGAATACAGTGTAAGTCAACTCGGTATACTATTTTAAGTGTTGAATACAGTGTAATTGACGAAAGTTGCTTTCAAAGCAATTATGCTAGGGACGTAATAACCGGCCACAACACTCTCACATAGGCTTGAGACCCGCAAACTCTCACGTCTATGAAACTTCTTGTCATACATTAGTGTTGTGGCTGATTGTTGTGTCCCTAGCATTATTGCTCTAAAAAAAATGGTGGTTTCTTGTCACATTTGAACTAATGGTAGAGCACACTTCTCTAGCATGTAGCCAAATTCAAATTTTGGTTTCAGTGATTGGGGTTTAACTAAAACTAATGGTGAAATAGGACACTGCTGATTCTAATGTGGATATAATGTGGATACTACATGCCACATTAGAAAACCTCGGTAGAGATTCCCTGCAAAAGCGTACAAACATAACAGCCAAAGAGACAACTCCTTTTGGAATGATGGGTCCGTATTTATGTGATTCGAATATAAAATATTGTGAAGTTCAGGTTCAACTCGTTTATTAAAGGAGTCTAAAATTGAGATTCACTTTATTAAATAAAAAACGTGGTTTCAAACATTAATCCCAAACTACGTGAAAACGTGTTCAGCATAGAAAACGTTTTTTGGTTATACGCTTTCACAGTTGATTAAGATGTATTAGCCGGAAATCCTAATCCGGCCTGAACGTGTGTTTGCTAAACATGACTAATCCGGCCTGAGAGTGTGTTTGCTAAACATGACTTGGTTAGCAAACACACCTTCAGGAGGCGTGTTCTGGAACCCCGTTTTCTCCTTAACACGACTTCGGCTGCTCAACCGACTTTCTCCTTCGGGTTCGTCTATGGTAATAACGCTTTCGTCGCAATATTGTTCCGCACTTTCTTCTCACATCTAGGGCACGAACGAAGAGGCTTCCGTCGATCAATCCCCTGTCGACCTGTTCGTCGCCGATTTAGAGCTCGAAAAAGGCCGAAATCTGGTACTCTCTCTCTCTCTCTCTCGCCGTGTATATTCAGAATGTACGGATATCAAAATATTAACTCGTTCGCTGCACTGAAAAATACTAGTTGTTATCACCAGTTTACCTGGTTCTACCAATTATGGAAGTACGGAACTATAATATGGACACACACACACACACTTTGATAACTCAGGTGTCCAGGCTAGCATACGCACACCTCACCTCAGCTAATCGTTGGTCCAATCCCACAGCTTACGTGCGGGAGCCCAATTAAAGCCGGAGAAAATCTCCGTGTGAACTGGCCCCAAAGGGATTGAGAGCAAACCCTAAGTCTCAAGCATTGACCATCCAAACCCTAGGGGTTACCATGGACATGTATAGGGAGATAACACAAGAATTAGATTACACATTACATTTAATAGGGACATCAGGGATTGCTCCTCATAGTTAAGGAACACTCCTGATGAAGACAAAGGTAAATGCCAAGGGAGATGTTGGATTTACTTTGAACTCTGAAGCAACGTAATGGTTTCTTCTTTAAAACGTTTTCCATAAGGGATATACGCAACGCTTCTATGGTTGAATTGGGCTTAGTTTTGCAGACTCTCATATGGTTGATGTAGTGTCTCGTGATTGTAATTTGTCATTAAACAGAAGACTCATACCACTTGACATCAAAATCGTACATCACATTCTGTCCTGCAGTTCATTCACTCATGGACCGTTGGACTGGAATTTTGAAGGTTCCATTGCACGCCAAGAGTAAGGCTGACTACAAAGTTGCAGTGTCTCTCTGCCTCTCGTCTTCTTCCAAAACCTTAGCTGTAAGTTCTTAATAAAAAGTAAAACTAGCTAGCATTATGCCCTAGAAACAAAGCTGCACTATCATTGCAACAGAATTCCTTTAAGACCGTCAATATTCTATTCAAAAACTAGTTTTATACTACCCAAAGTCATGGTGACCACTGTTGTTCTTCTCTTTTTGGACTGCATTCTTCAGAAACACCATTCTGTTTCCTTAATGTAGGAATTGTTGAGGATTCAGATCCCTTGTGACAACTTTAGTAGGGAGAAGCTGAACTCTGATGATTCTAGTCACTCTGATGATACCCTGACTCCATTTGACATGACATGTGAATGACAGATACCTACTACAAATGCTATCTTCTTCAGTGGAGATCGATGTGAAGGCACTGAAAATCCAGTGATTGAGAGACTATCCAATCTAGAGAGAATTGCCGAAATTCTGGTTTCGAAATTTGGTGGTTCTGTAAATGCTTGGGTTATTGAGGCTTCCACTTTTAATGCCCCTTTTGCTGTATATAAGGACTTTATTCCCACTGTAAACAGCTGGGGAGAGCCAAAATCATACAACCCCAAAGGATTTCCAGCTTCTGTATCAACCGTTACTCTCTTGTTGAATTGCCTCCAACAAGTATGTTTGATCTGCTTGTATTTTCATGCCCTTCTGTGAAGGATTTGTTTCTTATGTTCAATTGATACCTCCATAAGTTTTTGCTAGTTATACTTAAGCGTGTATATGTTAATTTCAAGAATTGTGCAAAGCCATGAAAATGTGAAGTCTGAAGTTGAGCTACAAAATCATTAATTCGAAGCCCTGAAACTATGGGTAGGTTCATGTGAAGGGCAAAGAAATGTGGTGCCATCTGGAAATTTTGGAAAGATGGAAAAATCATCAAGAATGTTGAATTGGATGCATGTCTAATAAATTCACCGAAACACTGTAATTTTGAGGAGAATCTGGCAGTTAGCCAAGAAAAAGTGAAGTGGTAAGGGAACCTGATATGTGTTTGACAGGGGACATTGAATAAATCTTAAAATGGTTTGTGAACCTTTACTGTATAATGCAATGATATTTTTCTGTTGTTGCATCTTTCTGTGACTGCAGTTGTATGCAGGGTTTTTCATTGGGTGTATCCACCCAAGATGCTGCCTATGATTTTTGTTCAGGATTTGGTCGAGTCTTTACTGCAATTGATTTTAATATGTGAAAATATGTCATCCCAACTGTCTTCTTGCACTCAAAGCTGCTTCACTCAATGAATGTGGTTTTTGTCAAGTTTCTTACGAATTTTTGCGATATCAGTGTCGCAGTCAGCCAACTTGTTTCCATTTCATGTCCCAGTTTAGCTGCCAAAGTCACATATATTGCTTTTGTAAAGTAAAATATGGATTCATTATTTGTCCATATGGCAGGCAAAACACTTCATTTCACGAAGACATGAAGATTCATACGAAGCTGGGGTACCATTGCCATATTTGCCTCAACCCAAAACACTGATCCTCGGATTTAGCAAGGGTGGAACTGTGCTGAACCAGCTGGTAAGTGAGCTTGGAATGGATGGAGGCCCTGTTAATATCCATGAAGGACAGAATCAAATGATTCCAAGGTCAAAAGAAAGCCTCTTAGATAGCATAGCTGAGATACATTATGTGGATGTTGGGTTGAATTCAGCTGGAGCATACATCAATGAAGGAGATGTAATTGAAAGACTATCCAAAAGGCTAATGCAAAGGGCTTCTGGAATTCGCTTTGTTCTTCACGGAACTCCCAGGCAATGGTGTGATAGCAGAAGAGTTTGGATCAAATGCGAAAAGGAGAAACTGCTTCAGCTGCTTAGATTGGGAGCTCAGTCAAGCGGAGGTAAACTACAAGTATGCGAGAGATTTTATTTTGCTGATAAGCCCCCTAGTCTGCAGATGCATTTTGAAGTAATAGAAAACTTGGAAGTGAGTTGATTGTTCACATCGTGTTTGATATTTGCAACATGTGTATCTTTGGCGGATGCCAGATAGTATTGGCTCGTAGGGTAATGTATAGCGTCTTATTCTTTTATATGCATATAATATAATGTGCACTTTCTGCATATGTAGTTTGCCATTTCTGTAAATAGATTGCAATTGGCAAATGGAAGTATAACCCGAGACAAAATATGGCTTTGAGTTATTCACGTAGGTGTTTTACTACTCGAATCCACAAAAAAAATAGACTTATTAAGAACATCACACGTACTCAGTTATGTTTACTAGCAAGGAAAACCAAAATTCCAAACCCGGTAGCGCTCTTCTCATGGTTCAGAAACAAAAAAAAAAAAAACCGTAGTAATGCTGCTAATTACAGATTTTTCCTACGCCTCAAAATTTTGCTCAATGGTAAATACAAACAAAGCGAAAGTCTCATTCCAAGAATCTAATTTGAATTGCTATATTAAGAAGTGTTTGTTGAACAACATTTATAAGTTGAATCTTGGTTTGGCTAAATCCAAAAAATTGGTTTTTTGGTTTTTTTCGTTTCGGCCTTATTCAAAAATTTTTTGCATTTGTTAGTTTTCGATCGATTTTTTTTGGTTTCTTGGCTTGTCTCGACGAGAAGAATCTAAAAAGTATAAAATTATTAGTCATGAATAATTGAGAAGATCATGGGGAAGCGAGGTTGTAGTGAGTCCATCCATCTTGGTACTGATGGCTCAGATTTAATTCAAATTCCAAAAGAACCGAGCCATTCTTATTTGGATTAAAATCCAAGCGATCATTATCGAGATGGACAGTTGGATGGACTCACTACAACCTTGTAGTGAGCCCCTCACTACAGGGACCCCGTACTCACGGATAAATTTCAGTCCCAGGTTCCATCAAGCAAAACACAGCAACTCTTTCAAACAACAAAAATATAGGGATAGGTGGCCTGTACAAACCCTTAACAAAACCTAGACTTTCCTTGAACCTTAAACATGCCTGAGATCTCCGCTGATTTTTCGCAAACCACTTGCTCTAAGATTTATTATTGCATCAGCGATTTCAAAACGAAATCTGAGCTTCTGCAGATTTTCACCACGAGAGGCAAGTGAAGATGTTGTGGTTGCCTCGCATTTGTGGGCCTGAAGATCCAAAGAGTGCCACAAACATGGGGACATATCAATATTCCTCCATGGCTTTTTTTTGGTCACTCGTCAATCCTAATCTATTACATGGGGGAGGTGGGACTCGATCCCGGAATGCAGTGTAGGGTATTCAAGAGCTCTACTACATGAGCTAGCCGCCACTTGCCCATGTTTGGCAAGTCGATGACATGTTCGCTCGATCACGATGATTCAATGTTGAAAACACATGAATCATAATGTCATTTGGTAATCTAGTCCAATCCACCAGCCCTTCATGGTCCAAACTTAAACGAACCCTTTGACCCATATCTTTATCAATTCAACACACACCCCCAAACTAAACCTCAGCCCTCAATTTAACCAGATAGGAAAAACAAAATCCTAGAACCTCAATCACCCAAATTCTGAAAATGGTCAAAGAACATAAAAAAAAAAACTAGAAAGCAATGGATATCACTACAACAAAATCTAATACCCCTGAAAACCTCAAAACCTCTAATTCTCAACCCACTAATGATTTTGCTGAAACAAGAAACCAGGCTATGTACATAGTGGACGCATAGTATTTGAATAATAAGAGTTTTCAAATACTATGTGCCCATTATGTACGTAGCCTGGTTTCTTGTTTCAACAAAATCCAAAGCCACCATTAATCATAAATGTGGTGCGCCAAATGAGTTTGAATTAAAATGCAAACCTGTGAAGAAAATCCAAAACCAACGATGCCATAACCATTGATTATAAATGTGTTGCAACAAGTGAGTCCAAATTAAAATGCAAACCTGTGTGCTTCGGAGTTGTTGGCAAATTAAAATGCAAACCTGTGTGCTTGGGAGTTGTTGGCATGTGGATAATAACCTTATTAATGCTTCTAACAAACCCATTGTCTTTGTACAAGACTGCATGGACAAAGCTCCAATGGATCTTTAGTGGAAACTCAACCTTAAAATCTATGCAATGAACACACCCTATTGTCTAAATGGTATTTTATGAAATTGTATTTTGTTTGTTCAAATACAAAAAAAATATTACCTAGACTTTTTACAGGAGATAACGGGTACTTTGAAGTTATGCTTAAGACAAAAAAAATTTAGCTTAAACTGAGCCATACAACAAAATCAACGATTGATTTACAAGACAAGCATTTTATTTGGGCCTATGAAGCACCGACACTTCTAGAGGTCGCCGTGTCTACGTATTGGACACGGGGACACGGCGACATTCGTGTCCCACACGGGGACACATATTGGACACGCCACGTGGCGTGTCCCTAAATTAAATTATTTTTTGGAGGGGGACACTCGGGGGACACGGCATGGACACTCGTGTACCCCATATACACACTCTCTCGCTGTGTATATGTATATATATGCATATATATATGGATGTATGTAATGGTATATATATTTCCGTTGAGGGTGTATATCTTACATTATGTGTATATGAGTATATATACTAGTATTAACAGTGTAGATATCTTACATATCAAAAGAAAAGCGTATATATCTATTTATATATAATTATTATATATTGTTATTGCATACATATATGATTTATTTATACATATAATTAATTAAATATTTATTTATTTTTGCCGTGTCCCCCACCGTATCCGTGTCCATTTTTTAGAATTCATGTGTCTCGTATCCATATCCGTGTCAGTGTCTATATCCGTGTCGGTGTCCGTGCTACATAAATTAGGGCCCAAATGAACTGCATCAAGTTGAGATGGGCGATATAATGTTTGAGCTTGACTCCTCTAGTAATTATGCAATGTGCTCGACCTCGGTTTGAATGCACAATTGAACTAAGCTAATCGCCTTTTCAAAAAAAAATAAAAAAGTAACGAAGCTAATCGCAAGCAAAATCAGATTGTTGTATACAATACTAATGTCTTATTTCAAATGTACGCACAAAAAATTACTACAACCGTATACAATCTTATTTCAGTTCCCTATAGAATAATCAGCAACTTTTTTTTCATGTTGGGCTCACTTTAACTGGAGTTTTTCATAAATACGAAATCGAACATGCTTAAATACTTTGCGAACGAGCCAAGTTTGAGTTGTTGCTAAATAGCTCGATTTTTGTGAAATAAGTTTTGGAGACAGGGATATAGAAAGAAGTCTCGAGTCAGTTGATCGAAGTGCAACACATGATTTTGTTTACAAAATCTTTTACAATATAATTCATTGTATACTTGCAATACAAACCTCAAAACAAATTATTGTCTCCTCTTAGGAATGCTAGTTACACGACAAAAATGGACAACACACTCACGTGATGTGTGAACTCCACACACACTACACACTCAACTGTGTGTGGAGCCCACACACTATGTGAGTGTGTTGTCCACCTTTGTTGTGTATCTAGCATTTTTGTAAAACATGTGAAGAAAATAAGCATATTGCCATATGGCGTTACATATTAATGCAAATCATGCATCGTGATTATCTTAACAAGTCAACCGTTTTCATTTTCTGGGCTATACATCAAAGGAATCATTACCATAATCCCAACTCGTCTCACCACTAAGGCTATCAATGTCTGTAAGAATTGTACACACAATCTCAGTGCAATTACACAATCAGTAAAACATTATGCTCGTGTGTGTAATTATAAACTATGCCTTCAAAATGCTAATGTCGAAAGAACATAAAAACATTTAATTTCTTTCTTAAAATGTTAAAAAGTAAAGGTCTTTATTGCTATAGGAGCTGGCTTATGCATGAAATCTTATCATATATTATGTAGATATTTCGTCGTTATGTTGGAAAAGAATATTAATTTGTCTAGGAAAGTTGTTGCTTGACCTTGGTCAGTTGGCCACACATGTGCGAATTTTTCTTTATTAGTTGCTATGCAATCTTGAAAAATAAAATTTCATTATGGTTATGATAGGAATCATAAAGCAATGACTGCGTTATTTACCACTTTTTGCCAATAAAAATATAATTAATTGGTTGCTAATAAAATCTTATGTATCTATAGTTATTACGCAAATCCTGCAATAGTGTTATTTACTTTAATTACATTTAATGCACTAAATACGATAATGTAAAAGGAAAATTATATACTTAAAGCTTTCTCAATTACTCCTTTTTGGTCGAATCTATGAGGTAGCATATCTATATAATCTTGCCGAGATTAATTAGATAGATGGGCAAACTATCCTTTGCCCTTCTTCTTTTTTGTTTTTCAATACATGAATTTCATTTTTTCCACAAGGCACACATTCACATAGTAAGATGAACATTGTTGCATAAATTTGGACTAAGACACAAATAAAAAATCTTCATTTAAAGAACAAGTTAATTAGAAAGAAAATTTTGCCACTGGGCCGAGGGCAGCCAATAGTACCCTTGGCCGTGCGGACCTTGCAAAATCACATGCAGAATCAGGTGTCGTTAAAGCATCTCTAGATGTGACGGAGTGAGGGGAGATTTTGTAGTTTGTTACCTATTATCTTTAAATTCTTGTTTTTTATAATTCATGAGATAATATTAAAGGGATCATAGTCCAGATTTAGATACCTAAACAAAGGGTTACACAAGCAGTGGCTAGCTCATGTAATAGAGCTCTTGGATGCTTCATACTGTATCCTGGAATCGAGTCCTCATTTTCCCCTCCCTTGTAATAGATTAGGAATGCCGAATGACAAAAAAAAAAAAAAAACAGAGGTTGCATGATAGCTCTGGCGATGGCTTCAACGTTTTTTAGCTATTCTTTTCTACATTTTTTTTGTTTTGTTTTTTGTAGGCCAGTGGTTCTTGGCGGTGGTTTATGTTTCTTTTTCTTTTTCGTTGTTGTAGTTGTTTTGTTCGCCGATGGTTTTGGCTAGTTGTTTTGATTTAATATACTTCTATCTCTTTACCCAAAAAAAAAACCGGGGTGGGCCAGTCTATAAAAGAACAATAGTACCTCCAACAAGTTGAATAAGGACAAATTCTCCCTTCATTACATCGTACACGTCACATCCAGTCTCTAAAATAGAGGTAGAGATATTTATAGGAGATGATATTATCTGCTTGTGTTCCCAGCACCGGCCCTAACCTAAAGCCCAAGGTGCCTGAGCTTTAAACCCACCAAAAATGTCTAATTTTAAGGGGCCCGTGTAGTAGTGATGTGTATATATACATCCAAAAACAACCCACCAGCCCACCTTAACTTAAATGTAAATGCCTAATAAACATCCAATCCAATCAACGTAGGCCAAAAAACAACCCACCAACCCACCGTAATTTGACTTGCAATGGCTTAATGACTGACTTCCTTGAATATGAGTGAAGTTGTCTATGCTATTGTGTTTTTCCTCTTTACCTTTTTCATGATTTTTTCCCCTCTTGCATAGATAGGACTGTAAAGGGAGATAAGGGAATTAGGGAAAGTTAAGAAAAATAGTTATTCGTTGGATTTTATATTGCTTGGGAGTAATAGGACCATCTTTAATACTCTCTCTGTCCCTTTTTAACTGCGTACCTTGGGGAATACATGCAATTTCAAATCCCTAAAAAACATATTTCCCTATATAATTTTTTAATTTTCTTTATACCAAATTAAAGTGCTCATTGAGTACTTTAATTTGGTGCAAAAAAATTTTAAAAATATTATACGAAAGTACATTTTTTAATGTCCAAAAAAATACACGTTTTTCAAAGTACTCACTTAAAAAGGGACGGAGGGAGTAATTAATTTACAGTCATAGACTCTAAGTAATGAGATTTTGTTGGGCATTTGCATATTTTTATTTCACCATGCCTTTTAAAAAGTATATGACTAGATCTGAAAAAAGAAAGAAAAAGTAGATTAATTAATTCAATCTCAAGCAGGATTCACTCGATAAGTTTTTTAGTACTAAGAAACAAAAGAAGAGTTAAGGTGTGGTCGAATATTTAGAGAATGAAGAATAGATAGTCGGATGGGGAATGAAGAGCGATAAAATTGGCTCCGTTCAGTTGTCAAGAATGTTGTGCAAGAAAGTAAATCCTAGAAAAATTGAATTGAAGTGAAGTAAAGGAAAAGAAAATCTATTTTCCTGTAAGTATTCATTTGACAAAATAATTATGTAGGAAAACTAAAATTTAGTTGATCATTTGCCAAGAAAAGAAACCTACCCGGGAATCTTATTTATTTGGGGAAGTTATTTATCTATTTTATGCTTATCTTAAGAATTTGTGAAGGGCCCATTTTTTATTCTTGCTTTAAGCTCTTGAAAAGTCAGGGCCGGCCTTGTGTGTTCCACCTACTAACCAAAGGCCCCAGTGACAGTTGTGATGGATCAAGGCCTAATACGATGCATGTGATGCATACTAGGTAACATAGAACAATGGTTGTGCGGCGCTCTCGACCAGTCTTACAGTGAACATATGTCGTCCTCCCACTAGATGCATTCCCTTCACAAATCAAAACCAGAGTCAAGAACAATTAGAAGTAAGAGAAAATAACGGAGAGAAAAATTGGAGAGACAGTTAAGAAAAAATTGGAATATATATATTTCTGTCGTTTGATACTTTTGTGACTTCAATTACATGTAGGATTCCCTTCACAAATCAAAAAAATGCATTTTCACAAAGATCATAAAATAGGATAGAGTAAGGGTAGTGTTGGTAATTTTCCTGCAAATTTACCTGCTGATTTCTCGCAAACACCTTGCTTTAAGATTTATTATTGCATCAGCGGTATTGTCCCCACGAAACCTGAACTTTTGGAGATCTAACGATTGCAACAAACATGGGGACGTACCTAATTCCTCCATGTCAGCACATTGATGATAAGTTGCTCAATCACGATTATTGAGAGTTGAAAAAGATGAATCAATCTCTTTATCAATTCAACACACACACTCAAACTAAACCTCGGCCCTCAATTTAATCAGACCTAGAAAAACAAAAACCTAGAGCCTCAATGACCCAAATTCTAAAAATGGTCAAAAAACATAAAAAGAAAACTAGAAAGAGAACCCTTTCACCTCATTGACATAGTGATTCATCTGTTTTCAACTCTCAATCATCGTGATAGAGCAAACTTATCATCTACCTACCAAACAGGAATTTAGGTATGTCCCCGTGTTTGTGCAATCTTTAGGTATGTCGCCGTGTTTGTGCAATCTTTAGGTATGTCCCAAACTAAACCTCAGGGGAAAAAAAAAAAATCAAACCTAAACAATCAAACGTTCAAGTCTTTAAACAAACGATGGAATGGACACAAGCCCACAAAACTCTTTCCCTCAAAAACTAAAATCTGGAATCATTTAAAGGACCCATCAAATCTAGGAACGATTGGCTTTTAACCTCAAAACCCTAACTCTCAACCCATTAGTGATTTGTTGAAACAAGAAACCAAGCTTATATACACATAGTGAGCACATAGAATTTGGAAACTGTCATTATGGAAGAAAATAAAAAGCCAGCGATGCCATAACCATTATAAATGCATTACACGTTATAGTAACGGCCCGTTTGGTAGGGTTCTTAATGGGGTATAGGATTTGGGGGATTATTAGTCATCCCGGTCCCACCAATATAGCTTGGTTTGGGAGAGGAAAAAAAATGTAGGAGGGGTGTTATTATCACCCGGACTAAATATTACCCCACAAGAGTGTTATTTATAGACACCCCAAGGGGTGGTGGGGTGTCCATAAATATTACCCCCTTAATCCTCCTGGCAAAATTATCTTGGTACCCCAATTAATCCCACCGGCCCCACCCCAATACCCCATCCTTCCCTATATTGCTATTGCTATCTGGTACTGTTGCTGGTGTAATTCTGGGCATTTTTTTTGGCCTTTTAATTTCTTTCGAATCAAAATATAAAGTACTTTCGCACATAATTTTTTTTCCCACCAAATTAAACTACTTATAGAGAACTTTAATTTGATACAATTTTTTTAAAACAAAAATTGTGTGTGAAAGTATTTTAATGCACATTTATTACATGGATTTTTTAGATTAGCACATTTATTTGAGAGTTCAACAATTGTTCTCTTTCCTGAATTAGTAGTTGTGTATTTTTAAGCCTTATTAATTGTATCTCAAATAAATTAGTATAATTATTTGAGATTTCAATAAAATTTCTTTTTCTTATGAGAGAACTTGTTCAATTTGTCCATTTATTTATTTATTTATTATACATGGTATTGGGGTATAATATAAAAATTTTAAATTTAATATGTAAATTATAAATAATTAAAACATATTAGGTGTTATATTCCAAAAGAAATTTTAAAATTTCAAAAACTTTTATTTTATATAAAATTATTAAAATTAGCTATTATAGCTTATTTGTTGGCAAGTGCAATAAATTAGTAATAAGTTTTGTATTGAATATAACTAAAAAAAAATGCATAAAATGTAGTGTGGTCTTGCACAAGGGCAATTTTGTCTTTTGACAATTTTTACATATATCATCGAGCCAACCTTATACCCTCATTTGGCCATTTCAACTACCAAATAAACCAAGAACTATTTAATCCAGATTGGATGCGGACTGAGTTTTGGGGGTATAAAATAGTAAAGAATGATAAGATAGTAGGAGATATTATTTAGTAAGAGTGGACTCACATTGATGTGGTATTATTGAGGGCGATTAATAGTACTTGGTTTTGAATGAAAGGGGATAAGGTTGGATGGATGATGTAAAAACCTGACAAAAGACTTGCCCTGGTGTATGGGTCATATTAGATTTTAAAATAAAATAAAATAAATACATAAATACAAGAATAATTAAATTAATTATGCTTGTCAAACAAATATGACTATAATAATTCCTTTTATTTATTATTCTTGAAATTAAAATATTTAATTATTTTTTGATTTGAAGGATATTGCAAAACAACTCAACAAGCCAACAAGCCAATAATGTAAAATTCTAAAATATAAAAAATTTCAATTTTTTTTTGGTATCAAATTAAAGATCTCCTTTAATAGTTTAATTTGGTGCAAACAAAAATAAAAAATTATATGCGGAGGTACTTTTTTTTTATTTGAAGAATATTGCAAAGCAACTCAATAAGCAAACAATGCAAAATTCTAAAGTGTAAATTTTTTATATTTTTTGTATTGAATTAAAGATTTCTATTAGTAGTTTCGTTTGGTGTAACAAAAAAAAAATTATGCACGGAAGTATTTTATTTTTTCATCGGTCTTATAAAAAATTGATGTCATGGCACCAAAAAGTGATGTCATCCGTACCAAAAGTGTATTACAAGGGTGAGACCTATTCGCTTTCAACCAGTGCAAGGGAGGATAATGTTCACCCTCTAGCAAAATTACACTTAATTTCGATGATCCCATACCATTAAAATTTCATGGGAGCTTTGTCCATGCAGTCTTGTACAAAGACAACGAGGCTGTTAGAAGAATTAATAAGGGTATTACCCACAAGCCAACAACTACCAAGCACATCGGTTAGCATTTTATTTTAACTCTTATCGATTGGATGTGTGATGAGTCTTGAGGGTATAAACTAGTAAGAGTGAAAAGATAGTAGTGGATATTACGTATGGAGGGTGACCTTATAGTGATGTAGACATTTATGGAGGGGGTTTAAGTAATACTTGATTTGGATGATTTTGGTAATATGAGCTCCGGTTGGCTTGGGAAGACTGATCCCCCTCCCCTTATTCTGATTCCTCCTAATTTAGTACCGCTTAATCCCCTTGCAAAGGTACGAAATAATAACACGGATGACCCTAACGTTATTGTTTCATACCCTCGGGAAAAAAAAATCCCTTTACCTTCCCTATCTCTCATTTCTAGTAACTCTACCGATGCAATTTCCTTCGATTTGTTCATTTATTGTACATGGTATTGGGGTATATTATAAAATTTATATGTAAATTACAAATAATTAAAACATATTAGGTGGTATATTCCAAAAATATTTTACAAAATGTTTTAAAATGTAACAATTTTTAAAATTATTTATTATAGCTTGATTGTTGACACGGGTGATAAATTAGTAATAAGTTTTGTACTTAATATAAGTAAAAAAAATGCATAAAATCTATATGGGCATGCACAAGTCCAATTTTGCCTTTTGACAGTTTTTTAAATCATCCAACCTTATACCCCCATTTCAACTACCAAACAAACCAAATACTTTTTAATCCCCACATATTACCAAAATCATCCTAACCAAGTACCACTCGATCCCCTTCAATAAATATCACATCATTCTGGAGCCACCCTCCATTCATAATATTTACTACTATGTTATCCCTCTTATTATTTTATACTCTCAAAACTCATCGCGCATTTAAATGAGAAGAGTTAAAATAAAATACAAACCTGTGGGCTTGGTAGTTGCTGGCCTGTGGATTATACCTTTATGAATTGTTCTAACAGACCCATTGTTTTTGAACAAGACTGTATGAACAAAGCTCCAATGGAGGTTTAATGCCGTGGGGTCATCAAAATTAAGATAGAAAAAGTAACACAGGTAGAGAAGGGGTGAGAAATAAAAGCAAGAGTGCAATTTTGTTCGAGCATGAACATTATCCTCTCTTATCTTGGTTGAAACTGTGCAGGTCTCACTCTTGTAATACACTTTTGGTATTGATGACATCACTTTTTTTAGGACCTACACTCCACAACAATAACAGAACCCATCTAAATCTCAAATCATTGGGAGTATGGATTGGGCGGAAATGATTGGAGACAAACCTAACCTTTGAAAATATGCACAAAAGACATCAGAGACTTTTTGTTGCAAAACCATTCCCCCGAAACAAAGCGAAAGACATCAGAGAGTCCAAGCCTAGAGACCCAAATCAATTTTTGTTCTCATTACTATGCTTCCTTCTATCCATTGTCTTGCTAAAATCCCTTTCATTTGTTTCATAATCAAATTTCACAATATGCTAAGGCTCATAAATTCAGGAAACATTTATCTCTTCTGTACAACACAAAATTGATTTTCTTTGGAAATGTATACGACAGAACTATTTTGCTTTGATGAATGTTTCCTACATTTATAAGACCTACACTATTTCAACTAGGAGTAATAAAAGGAAGGGTAATGTTCACCTTCTTTTAAGGGAGGTGAACAAAATTACCCACCAACGGATGGATTCTAATAATCACACACAAACACACACACTGAGTCAAGAAATAAACGATGTGAAACCGCCAAATACTTCTAAAAGTTGGGACATTATTTGAAGTTCTACTATAAAATAAAAGAAAAAAATTTATCCGAACGTTCTACCACCATGTCTCAAGATAGATTGTTCACTATTGACATCTCCCCAAAAAAAATTTATATTTCATAATTTGTAACACTTTTAACATTTTTTTAAAACTAAGTGGGATCTAATGATCCATATTGCATATACAAATTATTGTAAATTAACTTATGTAAATAAATTTGTGAGAGAGGTGAATAGTAAAAATAGACATTTTTTTTTCTAGGACAGCAGGAGTGTTACAAAGTTGATGCCAATATCTGTAAGTCCCATACACAAGCAAAACTCCAACTTACAACAAAATCAAGGATTGATTTACCAGACAAGCCTTGTTATTAGGGCGCAAAAGAACTGAATCGAGTTTGATTCTGAGATTGCAAGCTTGATTCTGAGATTTCATGTTAACATGAAAGACAAAATCTAACATAATTGTTGGAGTACTTTCTCATAAGGAGCTATATGATATACTTGTACAACAAACATACAGAAAAACCTATTATAATAAATTGAACAGAGATTACTAGCAGCTGCCTTTGATCCCTAAATATCATGCACGGTTGGTTCATTACTTTCCCTTCAAAGGGAGCGGTCTTGAGTTCGAGTTCTCGCGGAGGTGGTGCTCAACTCCTACTGTAAATGAAGACTACCAACGATCATAGGAACTATCTACGTCAAAACTATTATGATAATTCATTTATCAGTCCCCAGTTGTAACAGCAGATCCTACATAATAGCTTGCCTATAAATATCTTCAGTAAAAAACAAGCCTAATCCAGCTGACCTGATTCAACACAGATTCATAATTCAGCAGTGGAGACTATGAACTATTCTTTAGAATGGAGTATATGTCTGGTGCTATTCTAGGTTTCGAAGGACAATTCTAGCATAAACTTTTGCTTCAACTGGGGTTGTTGATGCTGCAGATGCAGTACGCAGAACCCGTGGTGCTCCAGCATCTCGAAGAAGTGCTACATGGTGAAGCACGTGTTGGCCACCGGAAGTGGTGAACTACAATTCAAAGAACATAATTGTGGAGGGATACATTTATATTAGTAAAAATCATCGTCTAGAAAATGTTCATGCAACGAGATAGAGAGGTCATTTACCTGGAAAAGTGCAAATATGGCACATGCCTTGATTTCGGAACAAGGATTTCGTAGCATGGTCACGAATCTACCAATCTCAGCTCCACTGACAAGCATAAAAATTAGAACAAAAATGAAGTTGAAAAAATCATGAAGAAATTGAGGAAGAATGGAAGCTTAACAGATAAACAAGGAAAAGCTTGAGTTAATATGCCTCGTTTCTTTGACATGCAGACACAGCTTGAGATAAAGTAAAAATTCTTATATATATAAAAAAAGGGTTTGGGAAAGATATAAAACTTCAGAAAAACGTAAGTTTGCACGGCAAGGGCAAGCTAGAGAGAATACAAATTACACCATGGAGACATAATTTGATCTGAAACATAGGAGAAAATAAGGTTACAAGAACCTAAGAACAAAAAGGATTTACTCCTTTTGCTTCACCCTTTGTGGAGCAAAATCTAAAACAATATTAGTAATCTTGATTTTCACGAATATAATAGTTTGATTTTTAGTTCCTTGTTGATAACATATCTCAGTCCATAGAGTAAATAGTCTTCCTGAAATTTCCTTCGACATCTTTAGATCTTCAGCACAATAATACACTCAAATGAGCCCAATATTTTCCAGCACCATTCAATTTATTCAGGGGCAAGACAGAGAGCCCTTGAAATTGGTATAAATTAAAATTCAAATCCAATAACCATTGTAGATAATGGGCATCAAGAACTAATATCAATAGAAGTACATGGTGACATAGCATAACAGGAAAGATTTACATCGAATTGACATAAGTGATAATGCTGAGCCAATTTCAAGACTGTTCTCTTTCAAGTCTGTAGGGAGAGAAGTGTAGAATCTAAGGTCAAGTTACCAGAAAGTCTAGCGCATACCCAAGTTAGCTAGCGACATCTAAAGTCTTATCCATCATATATAGATACTTCCTCCCACATCTCACACTGAAGTAAACAGGTAGAATTTCTTTATACCACACACACACACACACACACACACACACAGAGAGAGAGAGAGAGAGAGAGAGAGAGAGAGAGAGAGAGAGAGAGAACCTGCATCTCAGATGACCTGCTTCTTCAATCTGAGATGATTCTGCTACTTGCCGCAAAGGTGGAAGGGCTGACGATGCAGCCGCAGCAGCAAATGTTTGTGAATCACAAAAAGAACACAGAAAAGATTTCATCTTCTTTAGCGCCATTATCTTAGTCATCCCTATGCTAAAATTTGTAGATGCGCTAACAGATGAAGTTCCTTCCTCTAATTCCTCCATTCTGCAATCAGTATGCACACATATGAGAATACACCATCCTGTTACTCAAAACTCAGAAGACTTTGCAGTTTCTAGAATTATTGAGACGTGGACATGGTTGAACATTTAGGGAAATCTAGGGAATAAAAAAAATGATTTTTTGCCTTAGAAATGTGATATATATTCATTGCTTATAAAGGCAAAAGGGCGTAAGCAATTTACAAAACTCAGAAGAGAGGAAACACGAAAGGATTAGTAAAACCATAGCTTTTGGTTAAGATACAGAAGAGAGATGTGATCACCTTCCATCAAAAATGTTTGCCATTGCCATTGCAGCCATGAAACGTGCCACTCTAGATGCAGAACACGAACAAACATTGATGAGGGCTAGGACTCCACCTTCCATTACTATGCGAAGAGCATTGCTGGTGTTCAAGGAAAGTAACCAAAGAGCACCAGCAGCAGTCTCATGGACAACATGAGAGAGGGTAAACATGAGGTTTGATTCAAGTGCAAAGCATGAAGAAGTACTTGAATGTTCAACTTGTAAAGATGAAAAGCGGGCAAGACCCTTATCCATCTTCATCTCATGCCTAACCAAACTGGGATCCGACTAATTTGGCGAGTAAATATGTCTAGGAATTAGACTCCCGGGGAGTAGAAATCCTCATCTCTCCTCTAATAATGCAAATCAAACATGGCCACTAGGTTTACGTGCTCCCATAGTCAAATACATAGGAAATTTGAGGGGAAATAGTAGAAAATATTGGGAAGGGGAAATTAAAGCGCGCTCACTCTCTCTCTCTCACGGTTTACAATAAAAAGTAATAATCCTTCAGCCCAACTCTCTTTTTCGCCTTATTTGGATAGTTTAATCATGCAATAATCAGCAGTTTTGATGGAACGAAATTGAATTGTCATTGTCATTCTTTAAACTGAAGTTCATTAAACATCAGCCAGTAGGCAGCTCTCCATAAGGCGAGGAACAAAGAGAACTTAAGATTAATTACTAAGATTCCAATTTATTTCACAAACTATGCCTTTGGTGCAAAATATATGGGAAAACTAGAATGGCAAATTAGCCAACTAAGTCAATTTGTGATTGTAATTGACCAATGACGGAAATGGGTACATGCCTACCAAGAATGGCTTCCAAAACATCCATGCACTTGGTATATTGACATCTCATGAATATAGAGATGAGTCCAAATAAGGCAAAAAGAAACCAATAAAAGAAAATCTCCTGCCACAAATGAAGATCCTGCGGTAATCCAATACTCACATGAGCAGCAGAACGTACAAGTGCTACCAGAGGTGCAATTCCTCCTCCTTGTCCAACAGCAATTCTAACATGGAAACAACACAAAAAAAATAAATAATAAAAAAATTAAAGGAGCTGTAAAGCCAAATTTTAAAAAAGGAATCAATCTTTTTCGATTTAGAGTATGCAGAATTATATTGATTATCAAGTATGACATGACAATAACCAAGAATGGGAACATTAACAGAAAACTTTTTCTTATTTGTGCTTTGGTTCATGGTTCTCAAAGTCAGGATGTTTAAATTCAATTTAACATTTATGCATTTATTCAACCTTCGGAGTTCTGATCAGCACCGTCTCCTTATATCACAAAGTTATGCCTAGTTGGCTTAAATTGCGTTGTACTCTGGTCAACCATGAGAATCTCAGCACCTCATAGAAGATAGCTGTCAAGTAAACTCCATACTGCCGGCCTTATGTTTGGACTTGTTCAGATCCATGTGCCTCCTTTCTGTTGGGCAACTACATATCATGTCTCTTACTTTCTTTGAACTGTGATCCGTACTATTGTCCTTCCCTTTTGTAGGGGTCCGGTAATACCGAGCACCTTGCCCAATCCAAGAGATACTTCTTTGTTAATCTCTGAGAGGTTGACAATGAGGGACTCTTCGGATGTCTAATTCAATGTGTGCAAAAAAGACACTTGAGGCTTCGGATCCTCGTCTCGGCTTTCTCCGAGACCTTCTTTTTATATTTAACTCAATAGCGAGTTTTCAGAGTTAATATCATAAGACCTCGGGGATTACCCGAGGGGTGACGCAAAATGATTTCACGATGCCTATGATATGCCGAGAGGTTCGGTGCTGAGTTAGCAATGCCGTTAATCCTGCATGTGCCCGTAACAAACTGTGATCATGGCAAATGACGTCATCCGAGCGGTTATGACATGCGTCAAGGTTTCATTGGAAGCATGCATTCGCGGTGCATTCCCCCCAGTCTCGTCATCGTGACGTCACCCGAGCGGTTATCTCACGTGACAAGCACACCAATGCTTGGGGAGGAAGTCAGGAGTTTGCCTATAAAAGGTAAACACCATCTCTGGCGAGAGGTACACGCATAACCCTAGATCTACATTACATTTCACCTTCCTCCCTTACTTACTAGACCGTCGGAGTACCGTTCTGGACTCAACGGTCCAGTCCGGTGCTAACGGTTTGTGAAGTGTGCAGGTTTAGGGCCAATTCGAGAGTGTACACACCATCTCCGTCGCCGATCACTACCATCAAGAGCTATCGGAAAAAGGGGACCCCACACCTTCTCAAAATCTTCCAGTGTTTTCCCGATTCATTTACCATAATTTAGATCTTCACAAACAAACTCAGATTCTCTAAGTTTCCAGCAATGTGAATTCACTCATTAGATGGTTCAGCAATGGGTGAGGTGGAAGTGCATGGCTACACAAGTCCTTAGGCAATATCATTTAATGCAATGAGGACAGTTAAGAATCCCCTGATGTGACACTACACCAATGTAGCCAAAATAAGGCCTTTGGTCTACTTCAGAAAGGACAGGCGAAGAACAGTTCTTGAGACCGAATCATCACTGTAATGGTCATCCTTCAAGGAAATCAAGAGGTAGCTACATGGGCTGCTTTTGTATTGCCCTAGTCTGATGCCTGTGACCAAGAGAGGACAAACCATAGAGAATGCTTTTAGAAAAGGTGAGGCCGAAAACGGGCTGGCTTAGACTTGCCTCATAGAGTCTTGTTATAACCAACAACAACAATAATATAACCCATTTAGTCCCCAATAATTGGGAGTATAAGCGGGGGATGGATAAGAGACAAACCTAACCTTTGGCAATAAATGCACAAAGTGGCTGCTCCCAGAATACCATTGAAACAGATGGATTGGAGACAAACCTAACATTTGGCAATAAATGCACAAAGTGGCTGCTCACAGAATACTACTGAAACAATGGTCCCCCTATACCGTCGCATTTGCTGCAGAATCATGCCCTCAAATCAAAGCCAAAAGGCATCAGAAAGGGCAGACCCAAGAATCATTTTGATTTATGTGCACATTACCATGCTTCTTTCATTCAACATCCAGTCTTGTTATAACCACCTAATAATAATAATAATAATAATAATAATAATAATAATAATAATAATAATAAGCCATCGAATATGAGCCAAGCATGGTTCCATCTATAAGAGAGAATGGGAAAGAGGTTAGGAATAGGCTAAGGACATGTGCCCGTCACACATGTCCTTCACTCATTACTTAACCCTCCGATGGGTAGAGGCCCCACATGTTGCCGTGTCTACTTATACAACTACTTCATTGTTTTACCTCATTCATAAGAAAATTCCCAAGACGTCTCTGTGTCTAAACTCCGTCGTTCTCTTCCTAAACATATCGCTCTCATATCTGATCTCTCTTCTTTTTCTTCAAGTTGACCATATACAACCTAAAATACAGATGAATAGGATCAAGGGATGCATTACATGTCATGAACATACATTGGTAATGTTAATACAATACAGTCGTCGGCTCATCGCTGTAGCAATCAAGATAAAAACAATCATAGTTATCTTTTATATGTACCTATTCACTTCCGAGACTGCCAATCCCCACAAAGCGCCAGCAGCCCTCTCCTTGAGCTCTTGAGAGGCATTTGAACAGGATTGTGCAAGATAAACCTATATAACCAACATGAGAATCAACCCTCATCATAACATAACTTGGTGTTCAGATTCAATCACTCAGATCAATTTTTACCTCCAGAGAAATCATGCTTTATACTTAAAAAAAACAGAAGTTCAACAGTTACACTTTGTAGGAGCTCAGTATTACGCTTTTCATGTTGAATAATTCCCTATTGAACTTTGATTAAACTAATAGCTCTCATATTATCTAAGAAGAGCAGGATTCATATACCCTCGTTCTTTTCACAGAAAGGCTTAAGGCAAACCAGTGATAAAACAAGGGATATATACAAAAACCTAGAAATGCAACTCATGAGTGGTCCCCATTCCTGGTGGCGATTCCCGATTGGCACAAAAGAATAAATTGTATACCTCATCAGTCATAGGAAACTAACAAGACCATCACAAAACATAGAAGACTTGATAGCATAAAGAAGAATAAGAACATAATTCCCTTGATCCCGATGTGTTTTGTGACTTTTGTGTATCTTTACTGCTCAGAGATTCCCAAAATAGCATTTCCTTGAAAACTTAAATTGAAACTTTCCTATTTCCCTTTAGGAGGGTAAACAAGCTAACATTCTGAATCTTCTAATTTGGAGGGAAAGTTTCCAAAACTTGTTGTCTTCATTTTAGTGTAATTCATTAAATGTTCATTTTACCAAAATTTCTAATGTGGGGTGCGGAAGTACTTAGAATGAAGTATGATAAAGTTTTTATATGGAATTGGAGACTGACAGAATGGCGACAGAGCTTTATTGTTCGTAAGTGG
Source organism: Vaccinium macrocarpon (assembly GCA_022606695.1). NCBI lineage: Eukaryota > Viridiplantae > Streptophyta > Magnoliopsida > Ericales > Ericaceae > Vaccinium > Vaccinium macrocarpon. The sequence goes on along the minus strand of CM040176.1, from coordinate 4,914,797 downwards.
AGGGCGCTGGTTTCTAGGAGCCTTTTTATGTTATTTTTAGTGGTAGGAGGGGAGAGAAATATATAAGGGCCATATTCTTCTAAAAGGAAAATTCAAGTCCTGAAGCACTTATTTTAGAAAAGATTTGTAAACGGAAGTTAGAAGAGGCCGGGGTTAATTCCAATTCACTGGCCGGTAATGTATTCCAACCATGGTTTTTGTTGTTTTAGATGAGAGAGAGAGAGAGAGAAAGAGAAACAGAAAGAGTGTAAGGTGTTAAATCACCCTCACACAAGTCAATGTTATTTATATTATTGTGCATCTCAATAAAAGTCAACGATAGGCGATGTGGGACAAACTAACATAAACATATTCTAACAGTTTTATATAATGGCGGTTGCGCAACGTAACAGCTGTAACTTCACGTGTTTTGGATGGACCATTCCCGTTACAGATCAAAATAACAGTGGTACAAAAATCCACGTGCACATTGGCCGATACGCCCTTTACAAACTGTGCATCAGTCCAAAATGACCAATACATCCCATTACAGTATTGCTATGTTGATAATGTCCTAAGAATGTTAGTGTAATTGTGTGTGATTGTAATTGTGTAAATGGTGCTATTGTTATGATATTTGCATCAACAAAGCAATATATATGAGCATTCTATTTCATATTACTAAATTACCTATTCTAGTGCCAAAACTATTAGCTATAGTGAGATTATCATTCCTTATGAGGGTAATTGAAAATATCAACATTAATAGCTTTAAAACACGACATTTGACTCATTCTTACTTACAAAACTACTTGTAAAAGTCAATCATTGGTTTAAAATCTATGAAAACATTCAATTTTCTTAAATAAGTTTAGAAGATGATTACCAATGGATTTTTTAGCATTTGCTAGTACTAAAAAAAGATTCACTAGTGAGGTGTCCGATTCTCGTTTCACAAGGACCAATACTCCCAATATTCATTACTACTGAGGGAAAAAAAGGACAAAAGACTAATACAATACTATCCCTGTTTACGTAGAAATGGAAGGAAACATCGAAAACATATAAGAACTAACAAGTTCGAGCAACGTTCAAAACAAAGAATCAAGTGAGTTTAAGAAATTTCCAATTTGAGATATAAACTTTACTCTCGTGTTCATAACTATAATTTATCTATCTATTTTTCAAAATCTCAAGATAACCAGAACAGATTCCATTCAATATCCAGATTTAAGTACATATGGCCTCACTATGAAACATCGATAGCCACAGTTACATCAGTCATCGGCATTCCTAAATCATGATGTTCTATAACCAAGGGTACTGACATCATCAAGTTATGCATGTACACCATTCAAGAATCCTATGCCATATGTTCTGCCTCGTGTGCACATGAATAAATGTATGCAGACACATGAATGGGAATATGCAGTTATGGAATCCAGCCCCATGGAAAGGGAAGAAAGAGACAGACACACACTACTTAAGTGAGGAGTGATGCAAACAACGAACATAGAAGCATAGAGGGCACCGAGATTCCTAAATTTGTTGATTAGCAGTATTGATTTTTGATTGTTCACTTTTGATCCTTTTTCTTTTTGTTTGTCAAAAACGAACCTTCAAGTCTCACAAAAGACAATAGTCATGTCAGGGCTGTTGACCTTGAAAGGATGGACAAGACAAGTTACATAGCACATGATAAACAATCATCAACACCTTTACCAAGCAATCCAAAACAAAACCCCTGAAAAAACTCCGTTATGGCATGTAACCAATCGTAGGAAGTTGAATTGGTACCTTCAAATGTTGTGGATATAAAAATTTGGCACAAGAGAAAACTAACATACCAAGGCTTCAACACCCCCGGCTGCAGCAATTGCTTCTGGATTTCTTTCATCATCAAATGACAAATTCCACAATGCACTAGCAGCTTCCATCTTGTTTGGAGTAAAGGGGCAACAGTACTAAGATAATCATCCATTAAGGATAATTATTAGTAAAACTACAAGAGAGTAACTGAAGTTAGCAAAAACGAGAAGGATGACAACTAGCCATCACATTGACTAGAATGATGGTGAGCAAGTGACGCGAAGTCCCACAGTAAGGTAGAGAAAATAAGCTTAAGGGCTCCCTCACCTTAAACTAGTGGTTGGGATTGAGTTCTACCCAAGGCTGTGCAAAAGGGTATTTATTGACTTTGACTAGCGTGATTTAACTTAAACATTATGATAGATCTAACAAAAGGTCAAATTCCCACATTCAACTTGGCTTATTCTCAAAAAAGAAAAGATAGAATGGAAAAATTATTTTGTTGTGAGGGGTGTCTCGAATTAAACTCGGGATTACACTCATGACCATCATCAAATTGGATCAACAATTAATGGATAGCGAGGTTTCCTTGCATTGGATTGGATCCGTAAGTGCGGTTTCCTATATAAATGGACGTTTGCGAGCTCTAGGATTTTGTGAATAGTTGTATGATGTTGTTAGCTCATATTCCCTTCTTTCTTGCGTTATTTCCACTTTAAGCCGAACCACGTAAACCCTCTGTATTTGATGATTCCTATGTTTTCTATTCTCATCTCGGTGATACATCATAATGGATTCTTTAAGCAGTTAAACTTTCTAGTAAAGAGATCAAAATCATGATACAGTGTTGTTCGTCTAATTTTCGTAACAAGAAAATTAGAGAAGAATAGGTATTGGGCATTGTAGCAGCAACCCACCCCTGTATGTTTATAGGGAATAAACCCTTTGTTAAATGTCCACTGTGGTCTTCAAACTAAAAAAGGATGGCCTTGCTAACACCAATGGTCTCAAGAGAGGTGGAGGATCTTGGTCTCACAAATAGTATCAAAGCCAAGATTGGCTCTTCAAGTCACCAACAAAGCATAGTAGGAGGTGGGGGAGAATGAAGGGTATGGGCCCAAAAATCCAACCAACTCGCAAAGACTAATTGCCCTAGTGGACTGAACGCCACGACCCTTAAACCCTAAAACTAAAGCCCTCTTTGACACCAATTTGTTTTATGTGGTGGAACTAGGTCTCAAAATAGAAATAGTGATAAAGAACTTAAAGGCATCATACTCGGTGATTAAATTCAAGACTATCCGTGAGAGGGAAGAAAATGTTAATATGTTCAAATTTTCTATGCCCAAGCAAATGAAGTGCATAAATCTATCCAACTTAACAAAGCCGTGACTCATGCACTGCAAGTTGGCTTCTCTCTATCCTGGTTGATCAAGGTTGACGCTCAACAAAGCCTTGCAGCAACCATCTTTGAGGTTGGCTGCATTAATCCTTGGTCATTCTGCTCAAACAAGGTCATAAATCCAGTTAAACCAACATCCTAACATGTATTTCCTTATGATGCAGACCGGGTCATACAACATGGGCGGACGAGGTTGGCCCCACGAGGTCTAAAAGGTTCAGCGGTTGTCGGTATCGTCACGAGTTTTTCTTTGCGATCGATACCCGCGGTGTTCATTGGCGAGCGAAGCCCGCAGCGTATCGATACAGGATTCTTCCCGTATCGATACCGAGTGTCCTAATTAGCTTGCTACGATATTTTGGTGTTTTTTCAGACTTTTTTCCTTTTAATTATTTTGCGTTTTTTCCTTGTTAAACAGCTAGGGTTTCTTAGTTCCTATATAATAAGTTGTAAGCCTAAGCGGCTAGGGTGGTTTTGATTGAATAGAGAAAACGAGTTTTTTACTCATATTTGATCGTTTAAGGAGGGAGTACCTCTGAGTCGATCTTTCGTTCGGGTCTATCTTGCACGTTCGTTTTCGTTTCCATAGTCTGCGCTGCATCACCTTACTACCTCTATCAATGTGAATTTTTGTATACTTTCAAGTGATGGGAGGTTACAGGCAAATCTCAAGTATCATTGGGTTGAAATAGGAGCAACTTCTATAATAACACCCCCACACAAAAGAGAAAATAACAACAAAAACAAAACTGATGGGCTAGGATATCCTTTACAAAGCAAAGCAAGTGATAGAGACTTTAGGACCATGTTTTCTTTATCCTTTTTCATAAGTAAAAGACTTGAGGAACATGTTGAACCTGAATAGCATACATATAGAACGCAAGCATTCTATTTTTCCTTCTCGTGCTTCTTTCGGCTTTTGCTATCTAATTGTTGATAACTTAAACGGCCCGTGTGGTAGGGTTAGGATACCATGCTTGTTTTCAAACAATAGATCAAGCCTAATTTAGAAAATAAGAAATGTAGCTTGAACAAAAACACCACCTGAAGAGGTGCATCTGGCTCAAGGATACATAAATTGAAGTAACATTGGTAGTGCCATAGCAAAAAATATACTCAACACTCTATAGTTACTGATTGGATCATTAGTTATCACCCTCTTTTCTTTCTTAAATCAGAATGTTCTCTAGTAGCCATAGTCATTAATTCTCCAACCTATCATTTAATACAGACTTGATGCTTTAATCAAGCTCTATTAAGAGCTGGTATCTGTACAAAATTCACAATAGAAAAGAGAGCCAGTCAGCTAGCCAAATGAATTTTAGGATGTTACTGGGATCATTTGTAAATGCAGAGGTCTTGCACTGACATTCCACTGATAAAGCCATGCTTACCCGTACATGTGGCTTGTGAATAAGTGGAGGTAACCCAAGTTACCAGTGGTGGCTCTAAATTGACTGTCTTGGACAGGTTCCCCGTCACCAAAACATAATAATTAAGAAAAACACAACGAAAATGCACCCAATGGAACTTTACAGCAGCTGAAAAAAGTCATCCAATTCCCGATCCCAATTGAACTACCTGACACCTTCATGGGTAGAATACGTAAGTTTCACAAGTGCTTGAACAGCACCTGCCTCTTGTCCAACTCCAATGGGAGCTTGGGCACCATTGTCATACGCATGGGAAGCCAAATTAGCCAAGGCACGAACAGCCTGGGAATAACCAGAAAAGACATTTATAAGCAATGATACCCGTGTGTTCATTGGCGAACAGAAGCCACGCGTATCGATACAGGATTCTTCCCGTATCGATACCGAGTGTCCTAATTAGCTTGCTACGATATTTTGGTGTTTTTTCAGACTTTTTTCCTTTTAATTATTTTGCGTTTTTTCCTTGTTAAACAGCTAGGGTTTCTTAGTTCCTATATAATAAGTTGTAAGCCTAAGCGGCTAGGGTGGTTTTGATTGAATAGAGAAAACGAGTTTTTTACTCATATTTGATCGTTTAAGGAGGGAGTACCTCTGGGTCGATCTTTCGTTCGTGTCTCTCTTGCACGTTCGTTTTCGTTTCCATAGTTTGCGCTGCATCAGTTGGTATCAGAGCTGCAAGTTCCAATCCTGAGATGGCTGCCAGAGGACGTGCTGGAGGTCGGGGTGGACGAGGCAACCGTACAGCTGATCTTGACGAAGTCTATGAGCGGGATGAAGTCGCTCGAGAAGATCGGATTGAGGACGGATTTCATCGGATGGGGTTGACACTCGAGGCAATCATGCAGCGCCTTGAGGCCCTAGAAGTTGGGAATTCGACTCGCCGTCGTCCTGTCAGACCTAATCCTCAGGAGGAGGAGGGTTTTTCGGATGATGAAGATTCCAACCCTTTTGCTGGTCATTACCACCAACAGGGAAGGGGCAAGGAGATTGTGGCTAGAACCCATGACTCTCATTCATGGGAGAGGAGTATCAAGATTGACCTGCCCGAATTTCAGGGTAATCTATCACCGGAGGAGTTTCTGGACTGGCTGAATGCTATAGACGAAATCATGGATTTCAAAGGGGTTCCTATGGATAGGAGGGTTCCTCTTGCGGGCAAACTGTGTTCGGGGGGCTTCGCATGATGGTGGCAAAGAATCAAACTTCGGAAGGAGCTAGGAACGGGAAGTCCAAGATTACTGACTGGGAAAATGTTAAGTTATGTTAAATTAGGGTTCATTTTGTTATGTTTTCTATTCCTAGGGATAGTTTGGTCATGTATAGTTTTGATATTGTATATGTCTGTGTATAGACCCATTTTTACTGGTAATGAAGAAAACTTTGATCTCTCTTTCTCTCTCTACACTTTAACATGGTATCAGAGCACCCATCCTTCATTGATGGTGATTCGTAGAGCTTAGAGTTCGCTTTTTTTGATTTGATGTGTTCGCTACCGTCATTATCACCGCTCAACCACGTAGGTTGATCGAACTCCTTGTTCCCATTTTACACGCATCGTAAAACCCACGGCTCCCTCCCCAATCCATCGCACGCCCGAGCAGCCGCATCAATCTAATTGGTGGTATCCCTGCCGCCGCTGGTCGCCGGAATAAGGTTTCACGCATCTCTTTCAAGCTCGACTCAACGCAGACCGACGACAGCGCATGGTTTCGTGGCTATCGACCCCCGTAGGTTGATCTAAATGATTTTGAGGATAGGCTTTGTTGCCTTCAACGCATCACCGCGGGTAGTTGGCCTACGTACGAGTCCATCTGGAGAATCCCACGCCGCTGAAGGCGCTAAGGCATATCGCTGGCCGTATCTAGACGCCAGCGCGAAGTTCACGCCGGGCCGTGGTCAAAGAGGTCACGCACGGGTCTTCCGCGGTGGAGTCAAAAAGGTTCCACCGCTGCGGTCGTAAAGTGCTTGGTGGTTCAAATGCACCACAGGTGGCTGCTAAGGCCATCCGGAGGGGTCGGGCCGCCATTATAAGGCCTCGCAGAGCTCATCCGAGGGTTCAAAAAGGGTCGAGCTCATCCTGAGGGTTCATATGCGGGTCAAGTGACCTATTTTTAACATCTTCAGCAGCACCGTTGGGAGGTCGAAACTTGTACCTAACTAATTTTGACGCTCCGGATTCGTCATGGGGGTCGGGTTTAAGGTGGTTTTACACGGAATTGTTGGTACAATGGAGGTTTTCACAACTACTCAAGTTGGTGCCATTTTTTCCGAGGGAGAAGTTACAAACTCTCAGCGCTCTATTGGCTAGGGCTTGACGCCCATCTACCATCGCCCTACTTCCACTCACGCCTTCCATCGCTTCATTTCTTTGCTTCGCTCATGCTAGTGCTTTCATTAGCATCTAACTCCCCGCCCTGGATTATAGATTCGGGTGCCACGGATCATATGACGGGTTGTTCATCATTTTTTGATTCTTACTCCATTTGTTCTCGTAAGGATAAAGTTAGAGTAGCTGATGGTTCTTTATCTGCTATTTCCGGGAAAGGTTCTATTCATTATTCTCCAACCATTTCTCTTTCCTCAGTTCTCCATGTTCCCAATTTTTCTACTAACCTTTTATCCGTTAGTAGTCTTACCCAATCCTTAAATTGTTCCGTAACATTTTTTCCTACACATTGTGTCTTTCAGGAACTGGATACGGGAAGGATGATTGGCAGGGGCAAAGCACATGGGGGCCTTTATTTCTTGGAGTCTGAACCTAATCCAGTTTGTCCACCTTTGTCATGTGGTCAAGCTCTTGCAGCAGATACGGGTTCGGCTCTTTCCTTGTTACATCAATGGCATCATCGATTGGGTCATCCTTCATTTGGGATTCTTGAGAAATTATTTCCTACTTTGGCTAAACAATGCTCTCGAGTCGGGCCTTTGTGAAGCGTGTGAACTTGCAAAACATAAACGCCATTTTATGCTCCGGCCAATCAAAGAAGTGATTCACCATTTACGGTCATTCATTCCGATGTTTGGGGTCCTTCTCCCCGTCACACATCTCTCGCCCGTTACATTTGGTTTGTCACCTTTATTGATTGTTATTCTCGTGTCACCTGGGTGTATTTGTTAAAGGCAAAAAATGAGGTTTTTTCATGCTTTAAATCCTTTCATCAAATGGTGCGTACTCAGTTTGAAGCTAACGTTAAAGTCCTCCGTAGTGATAATGGGACTGAGTACATCGATGGAGCTTTTCGGGCATACCTTAATGATTCCGCATCCTTTTTCGACTTCTCAAGCGTTGGCACTCCACAACAAAATGGAGTTGCGAGAGCGCTAAGAATCGCCATCTTCCGAGGTAGCCCGCTCTCTATTGTTCACAATGAAAGTCCCTAAACATTTTTGGGGTGAAGCTGTCCTCACTGCGGCTTTTCTTATCAACCGGATGCCTTCCAGTGTTCTTGAGTTCCAAACTCCAATTAAGGTTCTCTTAGGTTGTTCTCGGGTCTCATCTCTCCCACCCAAAGTCTTTGGTCAGGTGTGTTTTGTTCATGCTCCTAAGCACCCCGGTGGTAAGTTGGATCCCAAAGCTCATAAGTGTATTTTCTTTGGTTATTCTCCCACTCGTATGGTTATAAATGCTATGACCCGCACTCTCGAAAGATGTATGTCTCCATGGATGTCACTTTTTGGGAAAAGTAATCCCTTTATCCTTTGTCCACTTCATCTCTTCAGGGGGAGAATGATAGACAGGAAGAGATGTTTACATTTCATACTCTTGATTCGTGGTCTTATCCTTTACCTTGTCATGGTGAGGGGGAGAAAGAACCTTTACCTGCCGAAGGAGCAAAGCATGATGATCGGTAAAGACTGGATAGGTCAAATTTGCAGACCTTTTCTCGAAGGAATAAAGGCAAGTCTACATGTGCAGTGCCACTTTGCCAATCTCCATTACCTACTCCAGTTTCGGATTCTCCCGCTGATTCATCTGGTAATGCTTCTTTCCCTACCGTTGTTGATGATCTTGATGCTCCTATTGCTCATAGGAAAGGTGTTAGAACTTGCACTCAACATCCCATCTCCAAATTTGTTTCTTATGACCGCTTATCTCCTTCAAGATTATGCTTTTGCTTTCGATCTCTTTCTTTCTATATCTATTCCACGTAATTGGAGGATGCATTCATGACACCTAAGTGGAAAGGAGCTATGGTAGAGGAGATGACGGCTTTAAAAATGAATGGCACTTGGGAGCTAGTATCTCTTCCAAGAGGAAAGAAACATGTGGGGTGCAAATGGGTGTTCACTGTGAAACACAAAGCTGATGGGACAGTTGAGAGATACAAGGCAAGACTTGTTGCCAAGGGCTTCACACAAACCTATGGCATTGACTATGAGGAGACGTTTGCCCCTGTAGCGAAGATGAACTCTGTGCGAGTCCTACTCTCTTGTGCTGCCAATTTAAATTGGTCTCTTCACCAGTTTGATGTGAAGAATGCCTTCCTCCATGGTGAATTAGAGGAGGAGGTGTACATGGCCATTCCACCGGTTTTTCATCGCCTCGCACCAAGGGGAAGGTCTGCAGATTGAAGCAAGGCACTCTATGGCTTGAAGCAATCTTCCTGTGAGCATGGTTTGACAGTTTTTCAAAGCCATGTTGAGATTTGGATACAAGCAGAGTCATGCTGATCATACTATGTTCATCAAGAGAAGTAATGGTAAGATTGCCATTCTTATTGTTTATGTGGATGACATAATCATGACAGGTGATGATGTGAATGAAATTGCTAGCCTTAAAGCTCTTCTTGCTCAAGAGTTTGAGATTAAAGATTTGGGGTCAATGAAGTACTTCCTTGGAATGGAGGTGGCTAGAGATCGACAAGGGAATTTTTATCTGTCAAAGGAAGTACATCCTTGATCTCTTGGAAGAAACTGGTATGTTGGGATGTAAGCCTGCTGATTCTCCCATTGAGGCCAACCATCATCTTTGTAGCAATGTGGGGGAGCTTACAGAAAAGGAGAGATATCAGAGACTTGTGGGTCGCCTGATATATTTATCTCACACTAGACCAGATATTTCCTATGCTGTGGGGGTTGTGAGCCAGTTCATGCATGCACCTCGTACTAGCCATCTTGATGCGCTTTTATCATATCTTGAGGTATCTTAAATCGCCCTGTGTAAAGGAGTTTTGTTCTCCAATCATGGTCACTGAGATTGGAAGCCTTCACCGATGCCGACAAGGTGTTCTATTGATGATGAGATCTACCTCCGCTATTGCACCTTTTCGGGAGGAAATTTGGTTACTTGGAGGAGTAAGTTGTGCAAAGGGTCGCTAGGTCTAGTGCAGAGGGCTGAATACTGAGCTATGTCTCATGGTGTTTCGCGAGCTTTTATGGCTCCAAACCTTTTACGCGGATCCGGGATTCCCCGATGTTAGTCCCATGAAGCTCTACCGTGATAATAAAGCTGTACCATAAACATTGCTCATAACTCGCTCAACATGATCGAACAAAGCATGTTGAAATTGATAGGCATTTCATCAAGGAGAAGTTGAGCAACGGATTGATATGCATGCCTTTCGTGAGATCCGAAGACCAATTGGCCGATGTATTTACTAAGGGTCTTAGTAGTAAAAGCTTTCACACCATTGTATTCAAGTTGGGCTTGATAGATATCTTTGCACCAACTTGAGGGGGAGTGTTAAGTTATGTTAAATTAGGGTTCATTTTGTTATGTTTTCTATTCCTAGGGATAGTTTGGTCATGTATAGTTTTGGTATTGTATATGTCTGTGTATAGACCCATTTTTACTGGTAATGAAGAAAACTTTGATCTCTCTTTCTCTCTCTACACTTTAACAGAAAAGCTAAAGAAGAAGATGCGGGCGGAGTTCCTTCCCCATAACTATACCCGTATCATGTATCAGAGATTGCAGAATCTTCGCTGCGAACACGCGCTCGCCGACGACATTACCGAAAGAGTTCTATCAACTTGTGGCGTAAACGATTTAATGAGTCTACGGAGAGCAGCCAGGTGCAAGGTATGTTGGAGGTTTACGTCAACAAATTCAAGATGAGTTAATGATGTATGATTTGTGTTCTGTTTCGGATGCCCATCAGAGAGCTTTAGTGTTAGAAAAACGGTTCAATAGGAGACCATCGGGTAATTGAATAGTCTTTCGAACAACAAGCTGGGGTCGCACTGCACCGTGACGCGCGCTATTCCTCAACCCGCTAGCATCAAAGAACCAAATGTGAATCGGCGACTATTGGCTTTAAATGCTTTAAGTGTGGCGAGCCAGGTCATCGTATGTCGGATTGTAGGAAAGACGATCGTCTAGGAAAGGCCTTGTTCTTAGACCAGGAGGGGATTGTTCAGGAGACAACTGAAGGTTATGACCAGGAGGCTATATACGATGACAATAATGGGGAGATGGAGGAGATAGAATGTACAGTGACACGTGGTCGCCACTCCTCGGTGGTTGAAGGGTGTGCTATGCACCCCAAGAATCCGCGGGAATCGCGGGTTCTTGCAAGAACAACATTTTCCAAATCCACTTTGCACGCATTGGTGGCAAAGTTTGCCACTATGTGATTGATTCGGGCAGTTGTGAGAATGTGGTGTCAGAGGAAGCAGTGCAAAAATTGAACTTGAAGACAGAGGCACATCCCAACCCTTACAGATTGAGTTGGTTGAAGAAAGGTAATGAGGTAAAAGTTTCTAAGCAATCGCTTGGTTTCTTTTTTCGATGGCTTCAAAATATAAGGACAAAGGCATGGTGTGATGTTGCGGACTATGGATGCTTGTCATCCGCTTTTTTACCGTGGCAGTATGATCGTAAGGTCGTACATGACGGAGGGAATAACATTTACAGTTTAATTTACGGCGGTACAAAGATCAAATTGCTACCTTCAAGGGAGTTAGCCCCAGTGGGTCCTAACCTATTAGCAAGAGCGCAGATGGAAGGGGAAATCACAGAATCTGGGATTGCTTATGTTCTGGTTGGGAAGGATATTGGGCAGGATCAATCCGAGGCTGCAATTCCGGCTATTATTCAGCCCCTTTTGTCGGAATTTGAGGATGTTTTTCCAGAGGAGTTACTAGAGGGATTGCCACCGCTTCGTGACATTCAACACCAAATTGATTTGGTGCGGTCTTTACCTTGCCCGAAACCGAGCCCATTGGGATGAGTCCAAAGGAGCATGAGGAGTTGCGTGAGAGCGGTGGAAGAATTGTCGCCCAAGGGTTTCATTCAAGAGAGTCTTAGTCCTTGTGCAGTTCCGGCTTTATTGACTCCAAAGAAGGATGGATCATGGAGGATGTGCGTAGACAGCCAGGCTATCAATAAAATCACTGTGAGGTATCGATTTCCTATTCCTCGTTTAGATGATTTGTTGGATCAATTATCAGGGGCCAAGGTATTCAGCAAGCTGGACTTGAGGAGTGGCTATCATTAGATTCGGATCAGACCAGGGGATGAGTGGAAGACTGCCTTTAAGACTCGTGAGGGTTTGTATGAGTGGCTGGTTATGCCCTTTGGTTTGTCAAACGCGCCTAGTACTTTCATGCGTGTGATGAACCAAGCGTTGCGGCCGTTTATTGGTAAGTCTGTTGTAGTCTATTTCGATGACATTCTCGATTTATAGTAGTGCGCGGATTTACATATGCAGCATTTAAGCGGAAGTTTTGGAAGTTCTACGGGCGGAGAAGTTCGTTTGGGGGTCTGAAAAAGTGTGCCTTCATGACTGACTCAGTCTTGTTTTTGGGATACGTTGTTTTGGGGAATGGTCTAGCTGTGGATGAATCAAAGGTGGGGGCAATCAAACAATGGCCCGAACCATGGACCTTGTTTGATATTCGGAGCTTTCATGGGTTGGCATCGTTCTATCGCCGATTCATTCCACACTTCAGCACTATTATGGTGCCGATCACATAGTGTATGAAAGGCGGAAGTTTTACATGGACAGAAGAGGCAACAGGGGCTTTTAGAGAGATCAAGTTGAAGTTAACGAGTGCTCCAGTGCTAATCCTTCCAGATTTTTCGCAACCATTTGAATTACATTGTGATGCCTCGAAGGTAGGAATTGGGCCGTGCTTAGTCGGGGATTGAAGCCCGTTGCTTACTTGAAGGAAGTTTTAGTGGGGGAAAGGTGAATTACAAAGCATTATGATGTGGAGTTCTATGCGGTTGTGCGGGCTTTGCACCATTGGTACCCTTACCTCATTCACGATGACTTTGTCTTTGTCCTCACGATCATGTATTTGAAACATTTGAATAGTCGGGACAAGCTCTCCCATCGACATGCTAAGTGGGCAGCTTATATCCAGCAGTTCACCTTTGTGATTAAGCACAAGGCGGGCGTTGAATCGAGTTCTTGCCGATGCCCTCGGCCCGCCGTTCTTCCTTGCTGACTCTCATGCGCACTGAGGTACTTGGTTTCGATTCTTTTCGTGAACTATTGGCTGTGGATCCTTTTTTCCCGCATGTGTTGGATGTTATTTCAAAGGGTGAACCGCGTGTGTTTCACCTTCATGATGGTTTTCTATTCAAGGGTAATGCATTATGTGTTCGTGAGTCGAAGTCTAAGGGCTCAAAATTATTCTTGACTTGCATAATGGGGACATATGGGTCGTGATAAGGCCCCTTACTTTGGTGGCTGCATCATATTTTTGGCCTACTTTGAGGCAGGATGTTTACCGGTTTGTGGGAGCTTGTCATAACTGTTGTGTTTCTAAAGGTGGGGCCACTAGCGGACTTTTTATATGCCTTTTGCCTATCCCTACGCTAAACCATGGGCGGATGTGAGTATGGATTTTGTCCTTGGTCTTCCCTCGCATTCCAGTGAGGCAAAGGATTCTATTTATGTGGTGGTGGGCCGGGTTCGAAGATGGCTCACTTTATTCCTTGCCGCGAAGACCACCGTCTTTGTTAAGGTAGCACGCTTGTATTTTGCCGGTGTTTATCGTTTACATGGGCTGCTGTATCTATTGTTTCGAGACGAGGGGACACACGCGTTTCTTGAGCCACTTTTTGGCGTTGTTTGTGGAGATTGGCAAACACACGGTTTCGATTTTAGTACTTCATATCATCCATGGCCGATGGACAAACCGAGGTGGTCAATCGTTCTTTGGGTAACATGCTACCTTGATTTGGTGGGTGCCGCATTTCGGGTCATGGGATTCAAATCGCCCGAGGTTGAGTTCGCATACAACCATTCGATGAATCGGAAGTCGGTCATTCTCCATTTCAGTTTGTCTATGGGTACAATCCGCGGTCTCCTATCGATCTTGCTCCGATTGCGATTTGAAGCGTGTGCATTGGAAGGCCCAAGACTTTATAACACATTTGCGGGAAGTACATGAAGCTACCCAGCGGTTGGAGGTCTCTACCTCTAAGTGATATAAGAAGGCGGCCGACAAGAAGCATCGTTTGGTGGAATTTGAGGTGGGTGATTTTGTATATCTTTGTGTTGACCAAGGATCGCTTTCCGGAAGGAGAATACAATAAGCTTAAGGCCAGGAAGATTGGACCTTTGGAGGTCCTCGAGAAGATCAACCCAAATGCGTACCGTTTAAATCTGCCTAGCCACGTGCGCACATCGGATGTGTTTAATGTCAAGCATCTGATTCCGTTTGTGGGTGATAGTTCGTCTTCTGATGATTGCAATTCAAGGGCGAATTCTTTTCAAGCAGGGGAGGATGATGCAGACCGGGTTGCGTCAACATGGGCGGACAGGTTGCGTCCACGTAGGTCTAAAAAGGCCTAAGCGGTTGTCGGTATCGATACAGAGTTTTTGCTGTATCGATACCCGTGTGTTCATTGGCGAGCGAAGCCCGCAGCGTATCGTCTGAGGATTCTTCCCGTATCGATACCAAATGTCCTAATTAGCTTCTTTCACGATATTTTGGTGTTTTTAGGACTTTTTCCTTTTAATTATTTTGCGTTTTTTCCTTGTTAAACAGCTAGGGTTTCTTAGTTCCTATATAATAAGTTGTAAGCCTAAGCGGCTAGGGTGGTTTTGATTGAATAGAGAAAACGAGTTTTTTACTCATATTTGATCGTTTAAGGAGGGAGTACCTCTGAGTCGATCTTTCGTTCGGGTCTATCTTGCACGTTCGTTTTCGTTTCCATAGTCTGCGCTGCATCACCTTACTACCTCTATCAATGTGAATTTTTGTATACTTTCAAGTGATGGGAGGTTACAGGCAAATCTCAAGTATCATTGGGTTGAAATAGGAGCAACTTCTATAATAACACCCCCACACAAAAGAGAAAATAACAACAAAAACAAAACTGATGGGCTAGGATATCCTTTACAAAGCAAAGCAAGTGATAGAGACTTTAGGACCATGTTTTCTTTATCCTTTTTCATAAGTAAAAGACTTGAGGAACATGTTGAACCTGAATAGCATACATATAGAACGCAAGCATTCTATTTTTCCTTCTCGTGCTTCTTTCGGCTTTTGCTATCTAATTGTTGATAACTTAAACGGCCCGTGTGGTAGGGTTAGGATACCATGCTTGTTTTCAAACAATAGATCAAGCCTAATTTAGAAAATAAGAAATGTAGCTTGAACAAAAACACCACCTGAAGAGGTGCATCTGGCTCAAGGATACATAAATTGAAGTAACATTGGTAGTGCCATAGCAAAAAAATATACTCAACACTCTATAGTTACTGATTGGATCATTAGTTATCACCCTCTTTTCTTTCTTAAATCAGAATGTTCTCTAGTAGCCATAGTCATTAATTCTCCAACCTATCATTTAATACAGACTTGATGCTTTAATCAAGCTCTATTAAGAGCTGGTATCTGTACAAAATTCACAATAGAAAAGAGAGCCAGTCAGCTAGCCAAATGAATTTTAGGATGTTACTGGGATCATTTGTAAATGCAGAGGTCTTGCACTGACATTCCACTGATAAAGCCATGCTTACCCGTACATGTGGCTTGTGAATAAGTGGAGGTAACCCAAGTTACCAGTGGTGGCTCTAAATTGACTGTCTTGGACAGGTTCCCCGTCACCAAAACATAATAATTAAGAAAAACACAACGAAAATGCACCCAATGGAACTTTACAGCAGCTGAAAAAAGTCATCCAATTCCCGATCCCAATTGAACTACCTGACACCTTCATGGGTAGAATACGTAAGTTTCACAAGTGCTTGAACAGCACCTGCCTCTTGTCCAACTCCAATGGGAGCTTGGGCACCATTGTCATACGCATGGGAAGCCAAATTAGCCAAGGCACGAACAGCCTGGGAATAACCAGAAAAGACATTTATAAGCAATGAGCGGACAAAACTGAATACTATGCTAGACAGATTTTATATATGGATCAACTTGACTTCTAATACATTCAAGAGTTGAGCTGAAAATAGACACAAACCTATTTCTGTATGCACAAAAAATCATAAATGTATTCCTGCCAAAAATAAAAATCTTACCCCTAAGCTTTCTGTTACCTTTTAGACTAAATATAGCATCGTAAGGGTTCATTACATATCTTTAAAATACCAGAGAGCATGATGTGACCCTTAGACTAAAAATAAGCATTAGGTATGCTATTCACGAGCAAATAAAACAATTTAAAGCTTTTTCTACCCTAATGCTTATTTTTAGTCTAAGGGTCATATCATGCTCAGGGGTATTTAAAGATATGTAATGAACCCTAACGATGCTATATTTAGTCTACAGGGTAACAAAAAGCTTAGGGGTATTTTTTAAAGATGCTTAATATGAAACAAGTACCAGTAGAAGCATCAGAAGCTAAAGGGTCTTCCCGGCAGCAGAAAGAACGTATGAATTCTAAAATGAAAACAGAGAAGATGCACACAGTTGCAGGATCATGTACTGTAGCGTGAAAATAATGCATTTGGAGACCTCTAAGCTGAATTTATCAAACCCTTCTTTGATTTACATCTTAGTTGCATGAGGCATTGTGATTGAAGGGCAACTTTAGTGTATACGAACCTTGCAACAACAAAAAATTGCTAGCTGTGAGTGCAAAACCAGTGCATTTTGTTTTCAATTTTTTACCAGTAAAAATGTCAGCTGAAAATACCGAACTAAAAGTTACAAAAATCAAATATTAGTTTGTTAATATTAGAAACAGTGCACCTGCTCTTGCACTCGAACTGACTTGTTATCCTGAGCTAGCATCACCAGAGCACGTACACCACCTAACTCTGCTACCACCATACACAACTTGTAATCGGTTGCAATATTTGTCAGTGCACCAGCAGCAAATTCCTTCAAACAGAAAACAGAAAAGAGCAATGAACCCCCCTCAAAAAGGAAACTAAGTTCTGATATGAATATATGGAAGTGGCCTATATAGAAAAACGCATACCAGCACTCTATCCCCACTGCCACTGGCAAACCATTTGTCAATAAGACCGACTAAAGCTTTAACTGCACCAGCCTCAGCAATGGCAAGCTACAAAGGAAAATCTGCTTGATTGCAGTCCGAAAATTGGAGAATGTATGGATATTTAAAAAATAACATTTTGCTAAAAAAAAAACCTTGTGTTCTTCAGTGATAGAGAGATTCCAAAGTCCTCCAGCAGCCTGTTCAGCCACCGAACTGTACATAGACCTCGCCAAATTTAAAAGCATATCATTCCACCTTCTTCCGCAACAGCTTTTGCAACATCGGCATTCACAGACAAGTTTGTGATAGCCTACACACCCCAAAAGAATAAAAATAAACAAAACTTGGGTCGTTGGACGGGAAAAATAAGCTTAAGAATAACTATAATGCGAGCAAAAGAAGGTAGGGGTAAGAATGTTATCGTAAGACACACTGCATCGATTGCTGACCAAAAAAAAAGAGGTAAACAGTATCCATAAAGTATTTTAACATCATAATTAAATAAACTTAAACTCATTATTAATGCACATACTTTACCTCAAATAAGAACTAAGAAGGTTGGATAATGAAGATGAAGACTATAAATAACTTCCCTATAAGTCTTTTACTTTTTCTTATTTGCAATCCAAAAGAATGAAAATAAAGCAAATCGAGTCATTGCATGCAAAACATGAGCTTAAGAACAACCATAATGCAAGTTACAAAGATAAGGTGGTAAGAATATGACCATATGAAATACTTCATCAACAACAACAACAATAACATAACCCATTTAGTCCCCAATAATTGGGGGTATGGGCGGGGGATGGATAAGAGACAGACCTAACCTTTGGCAATAAATGCACAAAGTGGCTGCTCCTAGAATACCACTAAAACAGATGGATTGGAGACAGACCTAACCTTTGGCAATAAATGCATAAAGTGGCTGCTCACAAAATACCACTGAAACAGTGGTCCCCTTATACCGTCGCGTTTGCTGCGGAATCATGCCCTCAAATCAAAGCCAAAATGCATCAGAGAGGGCAGACCCAAGAGTCATTTTGATTTATTTGCACATTACCATGCCAATATAATCAAACTACAACAATGCCAATTCAAATTGCTTTCCCCTTTTTTGGCTGGGCAAAAGTTAGTATTGTTAGTTATTTATTGAAGTTTGAACCCCAGTACAAAGCCTGAGATTAGATGGTGCCTACCACTAGGCTACCACTCCACTTGCAATTTGAATTGATTATTAGCGGACAGATTTTACCACAACACTAAGGTTGGACAATGAAGCATGACCAGTATCACAAACTTCATAGTAATCCTACTTTCTTTGCATCCCAAAATAATGAAATAAGGTAAATATGGGTCATGGGATGCAAGAAAAAACCCTCAAGAATAACTATGATCCAAGCAAAATAAAGAGAATATTCTGAAAATATAACTAAACCAATTTATATTAATTCTTCAGAGATAGATAAGACTACAATATGAACATTGGAAAATCAATCATGTCTGTAGTCCTAACTTCCTAATGTTACCTTTGTTGCTTCCGATTGAAGCCCCTCCCTCCAAGATCTAGCAAGGTTGAGAAGGAGGCGTATCCCACCACCAAGCATAACTGCCTCGGCCATTCCACCATCAACTCTGGCATTTTCATTAACAATAATAGCAAAAGTTGCAAGTACTGTTGCTGCCCTTTCCTGGACATCCTCTTGTGAACTCTGCAATAAATTAAGCGATAGAGCTGCACCTTGGCTAATCCAGAAATTATCGAAACCCTATAGATTTGTATCAGCAATGCGTAAAAGTGAATAGGAGAGGATCCATTCAACCCAAGTCATGATTTCATCCACATTCTTATCCTTCTTCTTCATATTTCTCCAATCAGAGAACACATTGCTCTCTTTTGTTGTCATCTCCTCAAGTAGAGAAGCTAACTCTCTGAAAATGTCAGTAAAAAAAGTAATTATCAACTTTCCTCTAGGGTAATAATTGGTGGAACTCCTATCACCTTCCTAAAGAGTTGGGCAATGCAATGCACACAAGACTTTCAAGCTTTCTGAGGATGATAACATCTGAACAACAGAACTCGTGAGGTTGGTTCTTGAAACATCTAATCCTTTCAAGTCGGGAAGTTTAGTTCAATGCTGTGAAACTAAATCCCAGTTCATTCTTGTCGTTCCCGCAACCGAGAGGAACCGAAGGGATACTACATTACCTACTGCCACCTCGTCAATGTTCCGACAGTCTACGAACCCAATTTCAATCAACCTCAAGCAGTGGTTAGCCAGAGCGTTGATGGCCACCCCATCAACGTCACGGATGCCTGAAAGCCTAAGCTTTCTAAGATTAGGACAGCAAATAGCAGTTGCTTTGATAGAAATGCTGCTAATCTTGCCACAAAAAGGCCCAAGTTCAAGGATCTCAAGTGCCCCATGCCGAACTGCAATCCGAAAAAGGTAGCATTGGTAATATTCCTACAGAGGTCCCGCTGATTTTCACGCAAACCCCTTGCTCTAAGATTTATGATTGCATCAATGATTTCGTCCCCATGAAACCTGAGCTTCTCAAGATTTTCACAACGGGAGGCAAGGGAAGATGTTGTGGTTGCCTTGCATTTGTGGGCCCGAAGATCCAAAGATTGCCACAAACACGGGGACATACCTGTATTCCTCCATGTTCGGCAGGTTGATGAAAAGTTTGCTCTGTCGCGATGATTTAGACTTGAAAACAGATGAATCACTATGTCATCTGGTAATCTAGTCCAATCCACCAGCCCTTCATGGTCCAAACTTAAACCTTCCTTAGTTTCTGGGTGACTGGATAAAACTACCTTAACATTTCCCGTCTTTGATACCTTTGTATGAACCTTTCGACCCATATCTTTATCGATTCAACACACACACCCAAACTAAACCTCAGCCCTCAATTTAACCAGATAGGAAAAACAAAATCCTAGAACCTCAATCACCCAAATTCTGAAAATGGTCAAAGAACATAAAGAAAACTGCAAAGCAAGGATATCAGTAGAACAGAATCTAATCCCCCTAAACCACAAAGGCCCAAATTCTAGTTGAAACAACACCAACAGACATGAAATGAAGAGGAAAAAAAATCAACCCAAAACAATCAAACTGTCTAATCTTTAAACAAGTGATGGAATGGACACAAGCACACAAATCTCTTTCCCTTAATCTCAAAAACTAAAATTTGGAATCCTGGAAAAAACTCATCAAACCCAGAAACGATAGGCTTTCAACCTTAAAACCCCTAATGCTCAACCCACTAGTGATTTTGTTGAAACAATAAACCAGGATATGTACATAATGAGCACATAGCATTCCAAAACTCTTATTATGGAAGAAAATCCAAAGCCAGCTATGTCATAACCATAATCATAAATGCATTGCAGTAAATGAGTTCAAATAAAAATGCAAACCTGTGAAGAAAATCCAAAGCCAGCGATGCCATAACCATTAATCATAAATGTGTTGCAGTAAATGAGTCCAAATTAAAATGCAAACCTGTGTGCTTGGGAGTTGTTGGCTTGTGGATAATGCCCTTATTAATTCTTCTAACAAACCCATTGTCATTGTACAAGACTGCATGGACAAAGCTCCAAGGGATTTTTAGTGGAAACTCAGCCTTATAATCTATGCCGTGAAGACAACCTATTGTCTAAATGAGTTCAAATCAAAATGCAAACCGGTGAAGAAAATCTAGAGCCAGCGATGCCATAACCATTAATCATAAATGCGTTGCAGTAAATGAGTCCAAATTAAAATGCAAACCTGTGTGCTTGGGAATTGTTGGCTTGTGGATAATACCCTTATTAATTCTTCTAACAAACCCATTGTCTTTGTACAAGACTGCATGGACAAAGCTCCAATGGATCTTTAGTGGAAAATCAGCCTTATAATCTAACTGTGAAGACAACCTATTGTCTAAATGGTATTTTATGAAATGGTATTTTGTTCATTCAATACAAAAAATACCACTTGGACTTTTACTGGAGACAATGGGTATTTTGACGTTATTCTAAAGACGAAAATTCAGTCTAAACTGACCCTTAAAGACAAAATCAACGATTGATTTACACTACAAGCCTTGTTATTTGGGCCCCAATGAACCGCATCGAGTTGAGACGGGTGATTTAATGTTCGAGCTTGACCCCTCTAGTAATTGAGCAATGTGCTCAAGCTCGGTTTGAATGCACAATTCAACTAAGCTAATCGCCTTTTCAAAAAAGAAGAAGGGAACTAAGATAATCGCAAGCAAAATCAGATTGTTATGTACAATACTAATGTCTTATTTCAAGTGTACAAATAAAGAATTACTACAACCGTATACAGTCTAATTATAGTTCCCTACAGAATAATCAGCAACATTTTTTCTTCATGTTGGGATCACTTTAACCGAAGTTTTGCAAAAATACACAATCAAACATCCTCAAATACTTTCCAAACAAGAAGAGTTTGAGTTGTTGCTAAATAGGTCGATTTTTGTGAAATAAGTATTGGATACAGGGATATAGAAAGGAGTCTCGAGTTATTGGAAGTGCAACATGATTTCATTCAGTCATATTTTCCAATATAATTCATTGTATACTTGAAATACAAACCTTAAAACAAATTATTGTCTCCTCCTAAAACATGTGAAGAAAATAAGCATATTGCCAAATGGCATTACATATTGACGCAAATCCTGCGTTGTGATTATCTTAACGAGTCAACCGTTTTCATTTTCTGGGCTATATATCAGAAGAATCATTACCATAATCCCAACTCGACTCACCACTATCAATATCAATGTCTATAAGATTTGTACACACAATCTCAGTGCAATTACACAATCATTAAAACATTATGCTTGTGTGTGTAATTATAAACTATGCCTTGGAAAGAACACAAAAACATTCAATGTCTTTCTTAAAATGTTCAAAAGTAATGTTCTTATTGCTATAGGAGCTGGCTTATGCATGAAATCTTATCATATATTATGTAGATATTTCGTTGTTATAATGTCAAAGAGTATCAATTAGTCTAGGAAAGTTGTTGCTTGACTTAATCAGTTCATTTTAATCCAAATCATTTGTAAATTTTTTTATCTGGCCAGACACATGCGAGTTTTTCTTTATCAGTTGCAATGCAACCTTTGAAAAATATAATTTTATTATAATGGGAATCATAAAGCAATGACTACGTTATTTACCACTTTCTGCCAATAAAATATATAATTAATTGGTTGCTCATAAAATCTTCTGTATCTATAGTTATTATGTGAATCCTACATTAGTGTTATTTAATTTAACAAGCGTAATTACATTTAATACACTAACTACAATAATGTGAAATGAAAATTATATGCTGAAAGCTTTCTCACACTGTTGAACAATATAACTCCTTTTTGGTGAAATCTAAGAGGCAGCATATCCATACAATCTTGCAAAGATTAATTAGATAGATGGGTACGCTATCCTTTTCCCTTTTCTTTTTTTTTTTCAATACATGAATTTTTTTGTTTCGCAAGGCACACGTGCACATAGTAAGATGAACACTATTGCATAAATTTGGACTAAGACACAAGTAAAATATCTTCATTTAAAGAACAAGTTAATTAGAAAGAAAATTTTTCTCAAAAGTTGGGTCAATCTATCTGAGTAACAAAGAAGTGCCTTCCATTATATAACAATTTTGTTTTTTTTATCTAAAGTGGTACATCAACTCCGCCTGTGACGTTCTTAAAGCCTTATCTTTGGATCTCAGCCGGTCCCAAGCCCGGATAAAGGAGGAGGGTTGTGCGTTAGGTAGCTGACAGCTAGCACATAAAAAAAACCCGTCAGAACCTTATGACATGAACCTTAATTATACAACGAGACATGCTAGGGCGTTCCCTTTAAGCGACGCGTTGTGCCTGCCTTCGGGTGCTTCGAAAAATGGGCAAGGGGCGCCACGTCAGCGCCCGGGTGTGGTGATAAGTGAGCAAGGGTTCCCGCGCGTGCCTAGACGAGCGCGGGTAAAGAAGCTAGCCCAGGATTATAGGATCCGCTTAGCAACTTGGAATATAGGGACTTTAACGGGTAAGACGAGCTAGTTGATACCATGATTAGGAGGAGAATTAGTATAGCTTGCCTTCAGGAGACTAAGTGGGTATGGGAGAAGGCTAGAAAGATAGAAGACACAGGGTATAAGCTTTATTATACGGGTAAGGATGGGCATAGAAATAGGGTAGGCATCATAGTAGATAAACACTTTAAGGACTCGGTAGTCACAGTCACGAGGAAAGGCGATAGGATTATTTTAGTTAAGCTTGTGATTGGAGAGAGTATAGTGAATATTATTAGTGCTTATGCGCCCTAAGTAGGCTTGGATGGTCTCACTAAAGAGCAATTTTGGGAACAGATGGATGATGTGGTTCAAGAGATACCTT
Organism: Vaccinium macrocarpon; assembly: GCA_022606695.1. NCBI lineage: Eukaryota > Viridiplantae > Streptophyta > Magnoliopsida > Ericales > Ericaceae > Vaccinium > Vaccinium macrocarpon. The sequence goes on along the minus strand of CM040176.1, from coordinate 4,891,399 downwards.
GTGAAGAGAAGCTTTTTATAGGAGGAGATTTCAATGGTCATGTGGGAGTGCAGAGGCAAGGGTATGAGAAGGTACATGGTGGATTTGGATTTGGTGACCTAAATGAAGTTGGTAGGAGGATTTTGGATTTTGCGGTAGCTGGCGACCTTATAGTTGGTAATACTCTCTATGAGAAACGTGAGGAACATTTAATTACCTTTAAGAGCGGAGCCAATAGAAGCCAGATTGACTACTTCCTTGTTAGAGGCGTAGATCGCTTGCTATGTAAGGATTGTAAGGTCATTCCCGGAGAGTGCCTAGTGGCACAACATAGACTTTTGGTGTTAGATATTGGTCTCAAGGGGAATAGTCGGCCGAGAAAAAAGAAACTAGAAGCCCACCGGACTAGATGGTGGTTCTTAAAAAGGAGAGAAACTAGAGGTGTTCAAGGAGCGTGTCGGCCAAGAGATGGAGTGGGGAGGAGAAGGTGATAGTGATAGTATGTGGAATACAATGGTCGAATTTGAGATTAGAAGAATATCGAAGAAGTTCTTGGGGAGTCGAAGGGGAAAGGTCCAAGCTCTAAAGAGACATGGTGGTGGAATGACGAGGTTCAAACCATGGTAAAAGCCAAGAAGGATTGCTTTAAAAAGTGGCAAAAGGACCGGAATGTGGACAATTTTCAGAGGTACAAGCAAGCTAACAGGGAAGCTAAGAAGGCCGTTAGTGAGGCTAAGTTGAGAGCCTACGATGATTTTTATGCTCGACTTGATAGTAAGGATGGAGAAAAGAATATATATAAACTCGCCAAACTAAGAGAAAGGAAAGCTAGAGACTTCTCTCAAGTTAAGTGTATAAAAGGTAGTGATTCGGAGGTGTTGGTGAAAGATGAGGAGATCAAGGATAGATGGAAGATGTATTTCGAGAAGTTGTTAAATGAGAAACATGAAAGAACCTTTGGTGAGGAGGAAGTTGTCGTCTCTAACGAGAAAATAGAATACGAGTTCTATCGGAGGATACAAAAGTTCGAAGTGGCCAAGGCTTTGAAGAGAATGAAACTGGGTAAGGCCTTAAGACCTGATGGCATCCCCATTGAAGTATGGAGAAGCCTAGGTGACTTGGGGGTGACTTGGTTGACAAAATTGTTCAACAAGATTATTTTATCTAGGAGGATGCACGAATTTAATGGAGGAGGAGCACCTTAGTACCTATCTACAAGAATAAAGGGGATATTCAAAGTTGCAACAACTATAGAGGTATTAAGTTGATGAGTCATACGATGAAGTTGTGGGAAAGAGTTATTGAGCATCGATTGCGGATGGTGACTACGGTGTCGGTGAAACAGTTTGGGTTCATGCCTGGGAGATCAACTATGGAAGCTATTTACCTACTAAGGAGATTGGTAGAAAGACACAGATCAACGAAGAAGGATCTCCATATGATTTTTATAGACCTGGAAAAGGCTTATGATAGGGTGCCTAGAGACATTATATGATGGGTTCTGGAGAGGAAGGGAATGACCAGAGGCTATATTGACGTGGTCAGAGACATGTATGAAGGTGCAGTCACTGCCATTAGATCACTAGCAGGAGAAACGAGTGAATTTCCCATCACAGTAGGATTGCACCAAGGGTCAACCTTGAGCCCATACCTTTTCGCATTAGTTATGGATGAATTGACTAGGCATATTCAGGAGGATATCCCATGGTGTATGTTGTTTGCAGATGATATTGCCCTTGTAGATGAAACGGCTAGTGGTGTTAATACTAAATTAGAAATTTGGTGGGAAGCATTAGAGTCTAAGGGCTTTCGGATAAGTAGGAGTAAAACTAAATATATGGTCTGCAAGTTTAGTGATACCAGAAGTGAGTATGAGGAAAGAGTGATGATCCAAGATCAGGAGATACCAAAGAGGGACCATTTTAGGTATTTAGGCTCTATTATTAGCCAAGATGGAGAGATTGCAGATGATGTGACGCATAGGATCCAAGTGGGGTGGCTTAAGTGGAGAAGCGCTACTGGTGTACTATGTGACAAGAGGGTACGAACAAAATTGAAAGGAAAATTTTATAGAACTGCCATAAGACCAACGATGCCTTACGGGACAAAGTGTTGGCCTATTAAGAAGCAACAAGTGAATAAGATAAGTGTAGCGGAAATAAGAATGTTGAGGTGGATGTGTGGTAAGACCAGACGTGATAGGATTAGAAATGAAACAATTCGCGAGATGGTGGGTGTAGCACCTATAGAGGAGAAGTTAAGGGAAAATAGGTTAAGGTGGTTTGGGCATGTATATTGTAGGCCAGCGGATGCAGTAGTTAAGAGAGTGGATAGGAGCTTTGGGTAGAAACGCACAAGGGAGGGGAAGACCCAAATTGACTTTAGATGCAGTAGTACGCAAAGATCTAAGTATACTGGGTTTAAGCGATGAATTAGCATTTGACAGAACTCAATGGAGAAAAAGGATTCATGTAGCCGACCCCAATTAATTGGGACATAAGGCTTGGTTTGGTTTGGTTTGGTCTAAAGTGGTACATCATACCTCTGCACATGGTCAATTTTTCACAGCCAATTATTGTTGAACACTGCAACGGTAAATATGGGGAACAAGGAAATTCTGATGGACTTCAAAAAAATGATGAACAACACTAGCTAAAACACAGGAACTTACTAGTTTTTTCCTTAAAAAAATATGATTGATGCTAGGGAATAAGGAAAAGGAAAGTTATATTTCACTATGATAAGACTCGAATCCAAACAGTACACTGATAAGAGACCGAGTATAAGCTTCATACTAGACCGACCCTTAGCTTGGTTGAATTTTTTTTCATCATGCTGTTATATTTCAATGGTTTATGAATATTTATACCATTTGAAGGAAAGTAATATGAGATTATACAGGTAGATATTGCTTCCTTACGAAGATATTGAGTTGGTCCAATTTCTCTTATTTTTCTGTGATTTCGAGTTTCTGTGTGTTTTCAAGGCCAAAACTCTAAAAGGTGGCTCTTGCTTACACCAGATTGATGTATGCGAGGGTTATATGATGAACAAGGAATTTCCGATGTACTGGGCAAAATAAATAAATAATGAACACCACCAAAAACAGGAATTTCCATCCAATTTAGTTTTTTTTCCCTTAAAAAGATATAATCGATGCAGGGGAATAAGGAAAAGGAAAGTTATAATTAGCTAGAGTAGAACTCAAATTCAAACATCACACCGTATAAGAGACCGTTTATATGCTTCATTCCAGACCGACCCATAGCTTGAATTTTTTTTCCTTCATGCAATTATATTTCAGTGATGTCTGAATATTTATAACATTTGAAGGAGAGTAATATGGTATATATGGGTAGATATTGATTACTTCCTTACTAAGATTTTTGGGTTGGTCCAATTTCTCTCATTTCTATGTACTTTAGAGTTTCTTTGTGTTTTCAAGGCCAAATCTCTAAAAGTTTACTCTTGCTTACACCAGATTATTGTACAACAGAGCAAACCTAGAAACTTTGCAAGGGTAATAATAACATGCTATAAAGTAGAGCACCTCACAGAGAAATTCCAAATTTCCAAGACACCAAGAGTCCGACATCTTTTGCCAAAGCTCTAAATTGACTCTTGCTCTTTTGAGAAAACATTCTAAAATTATACTCATGAGCTCCAGCAGCTAAAAGAAAAGCATATTGTACCCGGAACATGGATCATATCCGACAAGGTCTGATTCAGTCACCATCACAATGGAGCCATCATCGAAGGTCTCAAGATCATATTTTAAAGGGAAGACTGAAGTTTCAACCTCATAATTCCTTGTGCATATGTTCCTTTCGGATCACTTCATAATTTGGATATAGTAGTCTTGAACAACCTACATGATCATAATCTAAGTTGAGCTGGATAAAAAGATACACCATACGACACGGTTTGCAACAAAAATATCTTCATTTATGACCACAACCAAGTTAAGGGAATTTCCTAGATGGCAAAAAAAATGAAGTTCGAAAAATTCCAAGACAGAGACCACAAAAACAACCCACAATAAAAAAATAAAAATAAAACAATGGGCATCAATGGAAACCCTGATATGATGGATTCAAATTGTGTTACTTCTGGCATCAGCCAAAAAGACACTTGTACCATAGATTCAAATTTCATAAATGGAAACCCTTGTATGAAATTTAATGCTGCAACTAGCATCCTGTACCATCGTCCATCGTTTGTTGAACTTCAATGGCACAATTTCCGAATAAAAAATGCACTTATACTAGTAACATAGACGTATAAAACATAACAGACCTGCCGCTGGGCTGAGGCCAATTGTACCCTTGGCCTTATGGACCTCACAAAATCATATGCAGCATCAGGCGTCATCTGCTTGTGTTCCACCTGTTTTGGAAGAGAAATAATCAAAGGCCCCCGCGACAAGTGGTGATGGACCAAGGCCTTACGATGTGATGCAAACATAGAACAATGGAGGTGGATGTGATGCAAACATAGAACAATGGAGGTGCAGCGCGCTCAAACTGATCTACATTTTTAAAAATAAAAATAAAAATAAAAATTATTAAATAAAATGCTTGTTTTTCAACTTTATTTCCAAAATACATGAAAACACGTTTGGATTCTATAAAACGCACCCCGTATTTATGTTTTCACACTCTTCATATTTGGATTCTATAAAACGTATTTCTGTTTTCACGCTTTTACCATGGGTCAAGACGGATTAATTTATAGTTAATTATAATCCGACTGGAAAACGTGTTTAGTAGAGAAAGTGTGTTTACAAAACACAAACGTCTTTTGTAAACACGCTTTTATTGTTTTGTTCAGTTGTACACAGTCATGGAGCTCCGGCCTTGGCGTGCTTTGGAAGAAATATAGGGAAAGGAGAAAATATGACCTGCTGGGTTTCTGGGTTCGTCTCTGTTAGATTAACACCGTTCCGTGGGCAGATACTCACCTTGAATAATCGCGCTGCAAGAAATCAAATCTCTGCCACGCTCACCGAACAGGTGTGCAATCTCCATTTCAATGTTGGAGTACATATTAAAAAAAGAGGTCTTTAATTGAAACAAAAGCCCAAGGTACAACTGAAATAGTCCAGCAGATCGCGAGAGCGAGAGCGAGAGCGATGAGGAGAGAGGGGAAACAGCGCAGCAACCGGACTGGTGACCGCCGGCGGAGGGCCGGAGTGCTTGAAACGATCGGTGGAAGTGGCTGGAGTTAGCGGACAAGGAGGAGGAAGAAGAAGTCTCAAAAGAGGGAAATCTAGCCGGGCGGGATATTAAAGGTAAAAACGTTGTTCCCAAACACGACTTTAGAAATTGTGCGTACAAACACGTTTTTGAGGATTTAGGATTAATTTAGGCTTCGTTAATCCGTCCTAACCAATGATAAAAGCGTGTTCCGGAAACACGATTTTTAAAAAGCGTGTTTTCTAATAACACTTTCACGTATTTTGGGAATAAAGTTCGAAAACACAAGTTTTATTTATAAGTTTGTAAGAAAACGCCAATCGGTTAATTGGCCAAGCGGCCTTAACTAGCCTTATAGTGAACATATGTCGTCCTCCCTTTTAGGCCGGCAACGAGGAAGGTCGGTACGGATTTTGATGATACCAGCTCCGATCTTAAAATTTTATTTTTCAAACGACCTTAACCCACCTCTAACCCAACTAGCTAATTTATGGTTACCCCGCCCCTATCAAGTATCGGTTTTACCTGCTCTGCCCCTATTTTTTCACATATTAGTAAAATATATTTTAGACTCTAATATTGGTGAACATAAATGATAAAAATTCACAAAATAACTTTTACAACTTAACCAAAATTTACTTTCTAATGTTGTATTTTAGTTGTAAAAATGAAATTATAAGAATACAAATAAAATTTAATGCATATAAAGGAGAAAATATAGTTTCATTTATTTATATAAGAATATATAAAAATAGTTATACGTATATGTATGTCGGGGAGGGTAATATCATGGCGGGGTGATCGTATCCTTGCCCTTACCCTAACCTTGGCGGGTTTTTCAAAATCACCCTGCTCTACCCATTACCAAATATATATATATAAACCATACCCTATCGGGGAGGGGTAGGGCGGGTTTGGAACGAGACAGGTTGAATTGTCATCCCTACCACTAGATGCATTCCCTTGACAAATCAAAACAAGAGTCAAGAACAACTAGTGGTGTTCTATTGAGGCAGTTTTTAGAATAAATTGGTTTTTCACGATTTTTTATATGATGTATTGTGAGAGAATGACTCATCTTTTTTTTTATTTTTAAAAAGGGTAAATTTCACTTATCCCCCATTTTCGTGTCAATGGAATTTAATTTCAGAAACCATAAGGGAAGTCCCTGTAATTGTCTGAAACATTAGGGGAGGTAAGTGAAATTTACCCCAAAAAAAAAAAACTATTTTTTGTTTTGTTTGGAACTCAGGGAAAGTAGGAGAAAATAATGAAAGAGGAAAATTAGGGAGAAAGTTAAGAGAAAATTGAAATACATTTCTGTCGCTGATACTTATGTGACCGTAGTTATATGCGAATTTTTCATTCGGTGAATCAACCCAAGATGGTGCCTATAATATATGTTCAAGATTTGGTCGAGTCCTTATTGCAATTGATTTGAATATGAGATTTTTTTTTTTGTTTTTTTGGTAAATACAATTGTAAAATTTTGTTATCCCTTCTTTCTTCTCGCATTCCAAGCTGCTTCACTTAATTCATGTGGTGATAATAAGATGCCAAGTTTCTTTTGAATTTCTGCGATTATCGCGGTAACAGTGAGCCAATTTGTTTCTGTTATATGTTCTTCGATTGGTAGGAGAATCGTCGATTTGGATGATCGTCAGTGTGGAGCCCTAGATCAAAGTACTTCTAGAGAAAACGTTGTGAGAAATGAAACTGAAAAAGAAAGAGGAAAGATGAAGGGGTTAACAAACGTGACACTCACGTGCTGCATTTTTCTTCCAAATATACCCTCTAACGTCGTTAAGGGTCCATGTCAGCATTTCATGTTAGTGAGATCATGGATCGAGACGGAAGGAGTAAGTTTGATAAACAGAATTGAAATTTGAGAGTAAAATTGATTTTTTTGAAAGTTTGGGGAATGATGAGACACTTTGTGTAAAGTTGGGTGGCATTTTGAATTTCTCCCTGCAAACACACACTTATTAAGGGACAACCCACAATAGAATAGTCAACAATAAAAACGGACGGAGGGAGTAGAAGAAATAGAAGTGAGTTGATGACACTCATCTTGATGGAAATGTATGGTAGATAGAAGTTGGCTCCATGAATGTCATAGGCTACATGGCATGTTGAAGTCTTGAAGAGAACCGATGTATGATATTTGCGGATAGTATTGATTTGTAGGGGTAATGTACAATGTCTTGTTCTTTTGCTTCTACATTGTATAACGTGGGATTTCAGTACGAGTAGTTTGCCCATTTTGTGAATAGATTGCAAGCTTGATCCTGAGATTTCATGTTAACATGAAAGACAAAATCTAACATAATTGTTGGGAGTGCTTTCTCATGTAGAGCTACTATATGATATACTTGTACAACAAACATACTGAAAAACCTATTACAATAAATTGAACTGACATTACTAGCAGCTGCCTTTGATCTCTAAATATCATGCACGGATGGTTCGTCACTCTCCCTTCAAAAGGAGAGGTCCTGAGTTCGAGTCCTCGGGGAGGTGGTGCTCAACTCCTATTGTAACTACTAACAACTAACCCCTAACATTAGAAATGAAATTTCGGCTGAGAAGTATAAGTTCCATGTAAAGAGATCACCATAGTCAACCAAAAATAGACTAACAACAATCATAGAACCGATTTACGCTGATGATTCATTTGTCAGTCCCCGGTCGTTACCCCAGATCCTACATAATAGCTTGCCTATAAACCTCTTCAGTAAAAGAACAAGCCTAATCCAGCTGACCTGATCTAACAGAGATGCATAATTCAGCAAGAAGCACAGAGTTTAGCCAAAAGCCAATAAAGTCTCAGTAAAAGCTCTTATTATAACTTCACGGAAGATATTGTCCCAAAAAAGGCTGCAAAAAAAACTGAGATACCGTTGTCTGAGTTCTAGCCACTTATTCGGCACCAAGTACCTTTATCACTGTATATGATTAAACAGAACCCAAAATAACGAAAATAGGAAGGCATAAAAATGCAGAACATTCCAGAGGCGCTTTAAATTGCTGTCCAAAACACCAACGGAATGTACAATTGGGGCTAAAATGTCTCCAATGACAATTCTGACTGAAATTGTTTTTTTTTATTTTTATGAATTACTCTTTAGAATGGAGTATATCTCTGGTGTTTTTCTAGGTTTCGAAGGACAATTCTAGCATAGACTTTTGCTTCGATTGGGGTCGTAGCTGCTGCAGATGCTGTACGCAGAACCCGTGGTGCTCCAGCATTTCGAAGAAGTGCTATATGGTGCAGTACGTGCCGGCCACCAGAAGTTGTCAACTACAATTCAAAGAAAATAATTGCGGAGGGATGAATTCAGATTAGTAAACAACATCTTCTAGAGAATGTTCTTACAGCAAGATAGAGAGGTCATTTACCTGGAAAAGTGCAAATATGGCACATGCCTTGATTTCGGAACAAGGATTTCGTAACATGGCCACGAATCTACCAATCTCAGCTTCACTGACAGCATAAAAATTAGAACAAAAACGAAGTTGAGAAAATCATGAAGAAATTGAGGAAGCATGAAAGCTTAACAGATAAACAAGGAAAAGCTTGAGTTAATATGCCTTATCCTCTTTGACATGCAGACACAGCTTGAGATAAAGCAGAAACTCTAATAAAATGTCAAAGAAAAATGGTTTGGGAAAGATATAATTCTTAGGAAAAATAGAAGTTTGCATAGCAAGGGCATGCAAAAGAGAATAAAAACTATACTGGAGTGGAGACCAAATTAGCGCTGAAACATAGGATTAACAAGGTAACGAGAACTTAAGAACAAAAAGGATTTACTCCTTTTGGTTCACCCTTTATAAGTGGAGCAAAATCTGAAACAATGCTAGTAATCCTGATTTTAACGAATATAATTGCTTGATTTTTTAGTTTCCTCGTTGAAACAATATTAGATAAAGGGCATCAAGAATTAATATCAATAGAAGCACATGGTGATATAGCATAACAGGAAAGATTTACGTCGAATTAACTGTATGTGATATAGCTGAGCCAATTCCAATTTCAAGACGGTGTTGTCTTTCAAGTCTTTAGGGAGAGAAGTGAAGAATATAAGGTCAAGCCTACCACATACCCAAGTTAGCTAGTGACATCTAAAGTCTTATCCATCACATATAGACACTTCCTTCAACATCTCACACTGAAGTAAACCGGTAGATTTTTTTATACTAACACAGAGAGAGAGAGAGAGAGAGAGAGAGAGAGAGAGAGAGAGAACCTGCATCTCAAATAACCTGCTGCTTCAATATGAGATGATTCTGCTACTTGCCTCAAAGGTGGAAGGGTTAATGATGCAGCCGCAGCAGCAAATGTTTGTGAATCACAAAAAGAACAAAGAAAAGATTTCATCTTCTTCAGTGCCATTATCTTAGTCATCTCTATACTAAAATTTGTAGATTCAATTACGGATGAAGTTCCTTTCGCTAATTCCTCCATTCTGCAATCAGTATGCACATATATAAGAACACACTATCCTGTTACTCGAATTATTCAGAGTACACACAGTTGAACATTTAGGGAAATCTACGGAAAAACAAAAATTCATCTTTTCCTTAGAAATGTGATATATTCATTTCTTAAAAAGGCAAATGGGCATATACATTTTACAAAACTCAGAAGAGAGGAAAGACAAAAGGATTACTAAAACCATAGCGTTTGGTTAAGATATAGAAGAGAGATGTGATCACGTACCTTCCATCAAAAATGTATCCCATTGCCAATGCAGCCATAAGACTTGCCAATTTAGATTCTGAAGTCGAACAAACATGAATGAGGGCCGGGACTCCCCCTTCCATCACGATACGAAGAGCATTACTTGGGTTCAAGGCAAGAATCCAAAGAGCTCCAGCAGCCGGCTCATGGACAATCTGGAAGAGGGTAAACATGAGGTTTGATTCACGTGCAAAGCATGAAGAAGTGAAGTGCTTGAATGTTCAACTTCTCAAGATGAAAAGCGGACAAGACCTTTATCCATCCTTATCTAATGCCTAACCAAACTGGGATGAGATTAATCTCTCTCTCTCTCTCATGCCTAACCAAACTGGGATCAGATGGCGAGAAACTATGTCCAGGAATTTGATTTCCCAGGAGTAGGATTCCTCATCCCTCTAATTATACAATCAAACATGGCCACTAGGTTACATAAGATATCTGGGGGAAATAAAATCTCTCTCTCTGATCGATGTTTGCGGTAAAATATGTTTTTCTTTTAGCTGCTGGAGCATAATCTTCGAATGTTTTCTCATGTAAGGCTTTGGAAGATTTGGAAATCAATTTACCAGTGGATGGAGTAATTAGTATACAAAAGGTACAGGTGTTCTAAAATTAATTATTTCTATTACCTGAAAGGTGAGGCACAAAGAGAACTTAAGATTAATTACTAAGATTCCAATTTATTTCACAAACTATGCCTTTGGTGCAAAATATAAGGGAAAACTAGAATGGCAAATTAGCCAACCACGTCAACCTGTGATTCTAATTGGATCAATGATGGGACTCGGTACATGCCTACCCATAATGGCTTTCAGAACTTCCATGAACTTGGTATATTGACATCTCATGAATATAGAGATGAATCCAAATAAGGCGAAAAGAAACTAATAAAAAGAAATCTCCTGCCACAAATGAAGATCCTGAGGTAATCCAATACTCACATGAGCAGCAGTACGTACGAGCGCTACCAGAGGTGCAATTCCTCCTCCTTGTCCAACGGCAATTCTAAAATGGAAACAACACAAAAAAAAAAAAAAAATTAAAGGAGCTGTAAAGCCAAATTTAAAAGAAGGAATCAATCTTTTTTCGATTTCGAATATGACTTGTTATGCAGAATCACAACGATTATCAAGTATGACATGACAATAACCAAGAACAGGAACATTAACAGAAAACTGTTTCTTATTTGTGTTTTTGTTCGTGGTTCTCATAGTCAGGATGTTTAAATTCAATTTAACATTTATGCATTTGTTCGACCTTTGGAGTTCTGATCAGCACTGTCTCCTTGTATCACAAAGTAATGTCTAATTGGCTTAAATTGTGTTGGTACTCTGGTCAAACATGACAACCACAGCACCTTACAGAAAATGGCTGTCAAGTAACCTACATACTGCCAGCCTTATTTTTGGACTTGTTCATATCCCTGTGCCTACTTTCTGTTGGGCAACTACATGTCATGTCTCTTACTTACTTTCTTTGAACTGTGATCAGTACTATTGTCCTTCCCTTCTCGAAATCTTCTAGTGTTTACCCAATTCATTTGCCATAATTTAGATCTTCACAAACAAACTCAGTTTCTCCAAGAGTCCAGCAATGTGAATTCACTCATTTGATGGTTCAGCAATGGGTGAGGTGGAAGTGCACGGCTACACAAGTCCTCAGGCAATATCATTTAATGCAATGAAGACATCTAAGAATCCTCTGGTGTGACACAAAGACGATGTAGCCAAATAAGGCCTTTGATCTACTTCAGAAAGGACAGGTGAAGAACAGTTCCTGAGACCAAATCATCACTGTAATGATCATCCTTCAAGGAAACCAAGAGGAAGCTACATGGGCTGCTTTTGTACTGCTCTAGTCTGATGCCTGTGACCAAGTGCGGACAGGCCATAGAGAATGCTCTTCAAAAAGGTGAGGCTGAAAACAAGCTGGCTTAGACTTGCGTCATAGACTAATCGGCCTTGTTATAACCACCTAATCAAAAGAAATAAGCCATTGGCTTTGAGCTAAGCATGGTTCCATCTATAAAGAGAGAATGGGAAAGAGGTTAGGAAGAGGCTAAGGACATGTACCCGTCACAGGGAAAGCTTACTGGACACATGTCCTTCTCTTATCACTTTACCCTCTGACGGGTAGAGGCCCCGCATGTTGCTGTGTCTACTTATACAACTATTTCTTTGTCTTATCCCATTCATATGAAAAGCTGTGGCGATCAAGATAACAACAATCATAGTAACTTTTTATATGTACCTATTTGCTTCTGAGAATGCCAGTCCCCACAAAGCGCCAGCAGCCCTCTCCTTGAGATCTTGAGAGGCATTTGAACAGGATTGTGCAAGATAAACCTATATAACCAACATAAGAATCAACCCTCAGCACAACATAACTTGGTGTTCAGATTCAATCACTCAGATCATTTTTTACCTCCAGAGAAATCAGGCTTCATATATATTTTTTTAAAAAAGTTCAACCGTTACACTTTATAAGAGCTCGGTATTACGGTTTCACATTGCATAATTCCCTATTGAACTTTGATTAAACTAATAGCTCTCATATTATCTAAGAAGAGCAGGATTCGGATACCCTCATTCTTTTCCACAGAAAGGCACAAGGCAAACCAGTGATACAACAAGGGATACATAAAAAAAACCTAGAAAAACAAATCATGATTAGTCCCCATTCCCTGTGGCAATTCCCAATAGGCACAAAGCATAAATTGTATACCTTATCAATCACAGGAAACTAACAAGACCATCACGAAACATAGAAGACTTGATCGCATACGGAGAAGAATAAGAACATAATTCCCTTGATCCCAATATGTTTTGTGACTTTTGTGTATCTTTACCGCTCAGACCTTAGAGATTCCCAAAATAGCATTTCCTTGAAACCATAAATTGAAACTTTCCTATTCCCCTTTCAGAGGGGAACAAGCTAACATTTTGAACTTCTAATTTGGAGGGCAAGCTTCCAAAACTTCTTGTCTCAATTTTAGTGTAATTCATTAAATGTTCATTTTACCTAAATTTCTAACGTGGGGTGGGTCTGCCCTCTCTGATGACTTTTGGCTTTGATTTGAGGGTATGATTCCACAGCAAACTCGACGGTATAGGGGGACCACTATTTCAGTGGTATTGTGTGAGCAGCCACTTTGTGCATTTATTGTCAAAGGTTAGGTCTGTTTTAAATCCATCTGTTTCAGTGGTATTCTGGGAGTAGCCACTTTGTGCATTTATTGCCAAAAGTTAGGTCTGTCTCATATTCATCCCCCGCCCATACTCCCAATTATTGGGGACTAAAATGGGTTATGTTATTGTTGTTGTTGGCTAACGTGTGGTGGGGAAGTACTTGGGATGAAGTTGATAGAAACCAAAGGGGAGAGAAACTTACAAAGCATTGCATATATCGGATATATTAGATTATAATGAGAGAGCAAAGCTTACAACAACATAACCCATTTAGTCCCCAATAATTGGGGGTATGTGCGGGGATGGATAGGAGACAAACCTAACCTTTGGCAATAAATGCACAAAGTGGCTGCTCCCAGAATACCACTGAAACAGATGGATTTGAGACAAACCTATCCTTTGGCAATACATGCACAAAGTGGCTGCTCACAGAATACCATTGAAACAGTGGTCCCCCTATACCGTCGAGTTTGCTGTAGAATCATGCCCTCAAATCAAAACCAAAAGGCATCAAAAAGGGCAGACCTAAGAATCATCTTGATTTATGTGCACATTACCATGCTTCTTTCATTCAGCATCCAGAGCATTGGCGTTACACAATACAATGAGAGAGCAAAGCTTAAATAGACAAAACCTAAGAAACACTAATAATACAAAAGGACTAAACTACCCTGAACACAAAAGATAAATAACGAAACCTTAGCAAAACCCTAATAACATAAAAAGACTAAACTACCCTAAACATAGAAGATAAATAATGAAACCTTAGCGAAACCCTAATAACATAAAAAGACTAAACTACCCTGAACATAAAAATAAATAACAATAAACTGAAAACCCTAACCTACTTTCACAGAAGTATGATAAAGTTTTTATATAGAATTGGAGACTGATAGAAAGACGACGGAGCTTTATTGTTCAGAAGTGGATGGCGCTGGTTTCTAGAAGCCTTTATATATTATTTTTTGTGGCAGCAGGGGAGAGAAATATATAGGTCCAATATTCTTCTAAAAGGGAAATTCAAGTCATGAAGCACTTATTTTAGAAAAGATTTGTAAACGGAAGTTAGAAGAGGCCTTGATTCTGATTCACTGGCCTTCAATGGCAAACAATCATCAACACCTTTATCAGCAATCCAAAACAAAATCCCACAAAAATACTCCGTTATGGCTTGTAACCAATTCTAGGAAGTTGAACTGGTACCTCCAAATGTTGTAGATAGAAAAGGTTTGGCACAAGAGAGAACTAACATACCAAGGCTTCAACACCACCAGCTGCAGCAATTGCTTCTGGATTTCTATCATCATTAAATGACAAATTCCACAATGCACTAGCAGCTTCCATCCTGTTTGGAGTAAAGGGGCAACAGAACTAAGATAATCACCAATTTGGGATAATTATTAGTAAAATTACAAGAGAGTAAATGAAGTTAGTGAAAACGAAGAAGGATGACAACTAGCCATCACATTGACTAGAATGATAGTGAGCAACTGATGCGAAGTCCCACATCGCCTAGATAGGAAAGTAATGAAGAGAAAATAAGCTTGAAGGCAACTAGTTGTCGGGATTGAGTTCTACCCAAGACTGTGCCAAAGGGTATTTATTGACTTTGATTAGCGTGATTTAACTTAAACATGATGATAGACCTAACTAAAGGTCAGATTCCCACGTTCAACTTGGCTTATTCTCAAAAAAGAAAAGATAGAATGGAAATATGATTTTGTTGCGAGGGGTGTCTTGAATTCAACTTGGATAATGGATAGCGAGCTTTCCTCGCATTGGATCGAATCCATAAGTGGTTTCCTATATATAAATGGACATTTACAAGCTCTAGGGTTTGTGTGAATAGTTGTGTGATATTGTTAGCTCATATTTGCTTCCTTCTTGTGTTATTTCCTAATTTGATCTACGCCTATGGACATTGTCTTTAAGCCAAACCACATAAACCCTTATGTATTTGATGATTGCTTTGTTTTCTATTCTCATCTCGGTGATGCGTCATAATGGACTCTTTAAGCACTTAAACTTTCTAGTGAAGAGATCAAAATCATGGTACAATGTTGTTCCAAATTCTTGTATTAAGAAAATTAGAAAAGAATAGGCATTGGGCATTAGAACAGCAACACACCCCGTCTATTTATAGGGAATAAACCCCTTGGTAAACATCCATTGTGGTCTTCAAAATTAAAAAGGATGGACAAGCTAACACCAATGGTCTCAGGAGAGGTGGAGTAACTTAGTCTAACAAATAGTATCAAAGCCAAGATTGGCTTTTCAAGACACCAACCAAGCATGGTAGGAGGCGGGTGAGAATGTAGGGTACGGAGCCAAAAAATCCAACCAACTCGCTAAGACTAATCGCCCTAGTGGATTGACCGCTACGACCCTTAAAGCCTAAAAATAAAGCCCTCTTTGACACCAATTTGTTTTATGTGGTGGGACTAGGTCTCAAAATAGACATAGCTTAAAGAACATAAAGACATCATACTGTGTGATTAAATACAAGACTATCCCTGAGAGGGAAGAAAATGATAATATTTTCAAATTTTCGCTGTCTAAGCAAATGTCGTGTCTCATGCACTGCAAGTTGGCTTCTCTTTATCCCGATTGATCAAGGTTTATGCTCAACAAAGCCTTGCAGCAAGCATCTTTGAGGTTGGCTGCATTAATTCTTGGCCATTCTGCTCAATCAAGGTAATAAATCCAGTTAAACCAACATCCTACTATGTATTTCCTTACTACCTTTGTCGATGTGAATTTTCGTATACTTTCAAGTGATGGGAGATTACAGGTAAATTTCAAGTATCATTGGGTTGAAATAGGAGCAAATTCTATCATAACACCCCCACACAAAAGAGAATAAAAATAAAAACAAAAACAAAACTAGTGGGCTAGGATATCCTTTACAAAGCAAAGCAAGGGATAGAGACTTCAGGACCATGTTTTCTTTATCATTTTTGATAAGTAAAAGACTTGAGGAACATGTTGAACGTGAATAGCTTGCATATTGAATGCAAGCACCATATTTTTCCTTCTTTTACTTCCTTTGGCTTTTCGCTATCAATTTTAGTAAACTTAAACGGTCCAAGTGGTAGGGTTAGGATACCACACTTGTTTTCAAACAATAGATCAAGCCCCTAATTTAGAAAACAACCACTTTAGCTTGAACAAAAACACCACCTAAAGAGGAGCATCTGGCTCAAGGATACAAAAATTGAAGTAACATTGCTATGTGCCATAACAAAAAAAATATTTAACACTCTATAGTTACTAATGTGGCTCATTAGTTATCACCCTCTTTTCTTTCTTAAATAAGAATGTCCTCTAGTAGCCATAGTCATTAATTCTCCAACCCTGTCAATTAATACAGAGTTTATGCTTTAATCAGGCCCTTTGAAGAGGTAACCAATCAGCTAGCCAAACGATTTCCGGATGTAACTGGGATCATCTGTAAATATGCAGAGGTCTTGCACTGACATTCCACTGATAAGGCCTTGCTTACCCGTACGTGTGGCTTGTGGATAAGTGGAGGTAACCTGAGTTACCAGTGGTGGCCCTAAAATGACCCTGCCTTGGATAGGCTCCCCATCACCAAAACATTATAAATAATAAAAAATAAATAAATAAATAACACCACAATTAAAGTGCACCCAATCCCCAAGGGAACTTTACAGCAGCTGTAACAAGTCATCCAATTCCCGATCCTAATTGAACTACCTGACACCTTCATGAGTAGATAACGTAAGTTCCACAAGTGCTTGAACAGCATCTGCCTCTTGTCCAACTCCAACAACATGGGAAGCCAAATTAGCCAAACCACGAGCAGCCTGGGGAATAACCAGAAAAGAAATTAATAAGAAAACAGCGGACAAAACTGAATACTATGCAAGACAGATTTTATATATGGATCAACTTGAATTATAATATATTCATCAGTTGAGTTGAAAATGGACAGAAACCTATTTATATATGCACAAAATTCATAAATGTACTACTGCCAAAAATACAAATCACTAATATTAGAAACAGTGCACCTGCTTTTGCACTTTAACTGACTTGCAGTTCCGAGCTAGCATCACCAGAGCACGTACACCACCTAACTTTGCTAGCACCATACCCAACTTGTAATCGTTTGCAATATTTGCCAGTGTACCAGCAGCACATTCCTGCAAACAGAAAGCAGAAAAGAGCAATGAACCCCCATCAAAACAAAAGGAAAACTAAGTTCTGATATGAACATATGGAAGTGGCTGTATTAAAAAAACGTACCAGCACTCTATCCCCAATGGTAAACCATTTGATAATAAGACCGACTAAAGCTTTTACAGCACCAGCCTCAGCAATGGCATGCTACAAAGGAAAATCTGGATGATTTCAGTCTGAAAAATGGAGACTGTTAAGGATATTTAAAAAACATTTTCTAAAAAAACCTTAAGTTCTTTTGTAACAGAGATATTCCATAGTCCTTCTGCAGCCACTTCAGCCACCGGACTGTACATAGACCTTGCCAAATTTGAAAGCAAATGAATTCCTCCTTCTTCCGCAATAGCTTTTGCAACATTGGCATTCTCAGACAAGTTTGCGATAGCCTATGCACCCCAAAAGAAAAAAAATAAACCAAAGTTGGGTCGTTGGACATCAAAAATAAGCTTAAGAATAACTATAATGCGAGCAAAAGACGGTAGGGGTAAGAATGTTATTGTAATACGCTGCATCGATTGCCGAGCAAAAAAAAAAAAACAAAAGAGAAATTGTATCCATAACGTATTTTAACATTATAATTAAACAAACTTAAACTCATTATTAATGCACATATTTTACCTCGATAAGAACTAAGAAGGTTGGATAATGAAGACTATCAATAACTTCCCTATAAATCTATAACTTTTTCTTATTTGCAATCCGAAAGATTGAAAATAAACCAAATCAAGTCATTGCATGCAAAATATATGATTAAGAACAACCATAATGCAAGTTAAAATGATAAGGTTGTAAGAATATGACCTTCTGACATATTTCATCAACAGAATCAGAATATAATCAGACTATAGCAATGCCAAATCAAATTGATTTGCTTTTTTTTTTTTTTTGGCCCGGCGAGAGTCAGTATTGTTAGTTGTAGTTAGTGAGTTTGAACCCCAACACAATGCCTGAAATTATATGGTGCCCACCATTGGGCAACCACTCCACTTGCAATTCAAATTGATTATTTGTGGACAGATTTTACCTCAATACTAAGGTTGGACAATGAAGCATGACCAGTATCACAAACTTCGTGATACTCCTACGTTCTTTGCATCCCAGAAGAATGAAATAAGGTAAATATGGGTCATGGCATGCCGGAAAAAAAGCTCAAGAATAACTATGATTCAAGCAAAATAAAGAGAATATTTTGAAAATATAAATAAATCAATTTAAATTAATTCTACAGTATGAACATCAGAAAATCAATCATGACTGTAGTCCTGGCTTCCTAGTGTTACCTTCGTTGCTTCTAATTGAAGCCCCTCCCTCCAAGATCTTGCAAGGTTGAGAAGGAGACGTATCCCACCACCACGCATTACTGCTTCAGCCCTGCCACCATCAACTCTGGCATTTTCATTAACAATAACAGCAAAAGTTGCAAGTACTGTTGCTGCCCTTTCCTGGACATCCTCTTGTGAACTCTGCAATAAATTAAGCAGCAGAGCTGCACCTTGGCTGATCCAGAAATTATTGAAACCCTGTAGACGTGTACCAGCAATGCGTAAAAGTGAATAGGAGAGGATCCATTCAACCCAAGTCATGATTTCATCCACGTTCTTATCCTTCTTCTTCATATTTCTCCAATCAGAAAACACACTGCTCTCTTTTGTTGTAATCTCCTCAAGTAGAGAAGCTAACTCTTTGAAAATGTCAGTGAAAAAAGCAATCATCAACTTTCCTCTAGGGTAATAATCGTTGGAACTCCCATCACCTTCCTCGAGAGCCGGGCAACGCAATGCACACAAGACTTTCAAGCTTTCTGAGGATGATAACAACATCCGAACAACTGGTCTAGTGATGTTGGTTCTTGAAACATCTAATCCTTTCAAGTTGGGAAGTTTAGTCCAATGCTGTGAAACTAAATCCCAGTTCATTCTTGTTGTTCCCGCAACTGAGAGGAACCGAAGGGATACTACATTACCTACTGCCACCGCATCGATGTTATGACAGTCTACGAACCCTATTTCAATCAAACTCAGGCAGCGCTTAGCCAGAGCATTGATAGCATCCCCATCAACGTCACGGATGCCTGAAAGCCTAAGCTTTCTAAGATTAGGGCAGCAAATAGCAATTGCTTTGATAGCAGTGCTGCTAATCCTGTCACAAAAAGGCCCAAGTTCAAGGATCTCAAGTTCCCCATGGCGAGCTGCAATCAGAAAAAGGGTAGCGTTGGTAATATTCCTACAGAGGTCCCCGCTGATTTCACGCAAACCCCTTGCTCTAAGATTTTTTATTGCATCTGCGATTTCGTCCCCACGAAACCTGAGCTTCTCAAGATTTTCGCAACGGGAGGCCAGTGATGATGTTGTGGTTCCCTCGCATTTGTGGGCCCGAAGATCCAAAGATTGCCACAAACATGGGGACATACCTATATTCCTCCATCTTTGGCAGGTTGATGACAAGTTTGCTCTATCACGATGATTTAGAGTTGAAAATAGATGAATCACTATGTCATCTGGTAATCTAGTCCAATCCACCAGCCCTTCATGGTCCAAACTTAAACCTTCCTCAGTTTCTGGGTGACTGGGTGAAACTACCTCAACATTTCCTGTCTTTGCTACCTTCCTACAAACCCTTCGACCCATATCTTTATCAATTCAATACACACCCCCAAACTAAACCTCTGCCCTCAATTTAACCAGACAGGAAAACAATATCCTAGAACCTCAATCAACCAAATTCTGAAAATCCTCAAAGAACAATAAAGAAAACTGGAAAGCAAGGATATCACTACAACAAAATCTAATACCCCTAAACCACAAAGGCCTAAATTCTTGTTGAAACAACACCAACCAACACAAGATGAAGGGGAAAAAAACCAACCCAAAACAATCAATCGATCAAATCTTTAAACAAGTGATGGAATGGACACAAACGCACAAAACCCTTTCCCTTAATCTCAAAAACTAAAATTTGGAATCAGTAAAAATCAACCCCAGAAACGATTGGCATTTAACCTCAAAACCGCTAATTCTCAACCCACTAGTGATTTTGTTGAAACGAGAAACCAGGCTATGTACATAGTGAGGACATAGTATTAAAAACTCTTCTTTTTTTTTGATCCCTATTCAAAAACTCTTATTATGGAAGAAAATCCAAAGCCAGCTATGTCATAACCATAATCATAAATGTGTTGCAGTGAATGAGTCCAAATTAAAATGCAAACCTGTGAAGAAAATCCAAAGCCAGCAATGCCATAACCATTAATCATAAATGCGTCGCAGCAAACGAGTCCAAATTAAAACGCAAACCTGTGTGCTTGGGAGTTGTTGGCTGGTGGATAATACCCCTATTAATTCTTCTAACAAACCCATTGTCTTCGTACAAGACCGCTGTCTAAATGAGTTCAAATTAAAATGCAAACTGGTGAAGAAAATCCAAAGCCAGAGATGCCATAACCATTAATCATAAATGTGTAGCAGTAAGTGAGTCCAAATTAAAGTGCAAACCTGTGTGCTTGGGAGTTGTTGGCTTGTGGATAATATACTTATTAATTCTTCTAACAAACCCATTGTCTTTGTACAAGACTGCATGGACAAAGCTCCGATGGATATATAGCGGAAACTCAGCCTTGTAATCTACACTGTGAAGACAACCTATTGTCTAAATGGTATTTTATGAAATTGTACTTTGTTCGTTCAATACAAAAAATACCACTTAGAGTTTTACTAGAGACAACGGCTATTTTGAAGTTATCCTGAGGATGAAAAAATTAGCCTAAACTGACCCTTACAACAAAATCAATGATTGATTTAAAAGACAAGCCTTGTTATTAGGGCCCAAATGAACCGCATTGAGTTGAGATGGGTGATATAATGTTCGAGCTTGACTCCTCTAGTAATTGAGCAACGTGCTCAAGCTCGGTTTGAGTGCACAATTCAACTAAGCTAATCGCCTTTTCCAAAAAAAAAAAAAAAAAGGAACTAAGCTAATTGCAAGCAAAATCAGATTGTTATGTACAATACTAATGTCTTATTTCAAATGTAGACATAAAGAATTACTACAACCGTATAAAGTCTTATTATAATGCCCTATAGAATAATCTGCAACCTTTTTTTCATGTTGGGCTCACTTTAACTGGAGTTTTGCATAAATACGTAATCGAACACGCTCAAATACTTTGCAAACGAGCCAAGTTTGAGTTGTTGCTAAATAGCTCGATTTTTATGAAATAAGTTTTGGAGACATGGATATATAGAAAGAAGTCTCGAGTTAGTTGAAGTGCAACACGTGATTTTCCTCACAAAATCTTTTACAATATAATTCATTGTATACTTGCAATACAGACCTCAAAACAAATTATTGTCTCCTCCTAAAACATGTGAAGAAAATAAGCATCTTGCCAATTGGCGTTACATATTAATGCAAATCATGCGTCTTGATTATCTTAACGAGTCAACAGTTTTCATTTTCTGGGCTATATATGAGAAGAATCATTACCATAATCCAACTCGACTCACCACTGAGGCTATCAATGCCTATAAGAATTGTACACACAATCAAAGTGCAATTACACCATCAGTAAAACATCATGCTCATGTTTTTATTATAAACTATGCCTTCAAAATGCTAATGTGGAAAGAACACAAACACATTTAATGTCTTTCTTAAAATGTTCAAAAGTAATGCTCTTTATTGCTATAGGAGCTGGCTTATGCATGCAATCTTGTCATATATTATGTAGATATTTCATTGTTATATTGGCAAAAGAGTATTAATTAGTCTAGGAAAGTTGTTGCTTGACCTTAGTCAGTTGGCCAGACATGTCCGAGTTTTTTTTTTTTTAGTTGCAATGCAACCTTGAAAAATAAAATTTAATTATGGTTATGATGGGAATGATAAAGCAATGATTAGGTTATTTACCACTTTGAACCAATCAAAATATAATTATTGGTTGCTAATAAAATCTTATTTATCTATAGTTAACACGTGAATCCTGCATTACTGTTATTTACTTTAACAAGCGTAATTACATTTAATGCACTAAATATGAAAATGTGAAAGGAAAATTATATACTTAAAGTTAAAGCTTTCTCACACTGTTGAACAATATTACTCCTTTTTGGTCAAATCTATGAGGTAGCATATCCATATAATCTTGCTGAGATTAATTAGATAGATGGGCACACTATCCTTTTTCCCTTCTTCTTTGTTTTTCAATACATGAATTTCTATTTTTCCACAAAGCATACATGCACATAGTAAGATGATCATTATTGCATAAATTTGGACTAAGACATAAATACAATACCTTCATTTAAAGAACAAGTTAATTAGAAAGAAAATTTTGCTCAAAAATTGGGTCCATCTATCTAAGTAACAAAGAAGTGCCTTCCATAAGATAAAAAAATTCGTTTTTTTTTTGTTTGTCGAAAGTAGTCCATCATGTAATATCCCAGATTTGAGGGTAGGGAATGTTTAGTCCCACATCGGAAGTGTACATGGGTATTATAAAGTACTACTAGTTACCTTGAGTACTAGGCCAGTAGTCTACATGGGGGTGTTACAACTGGTATCAGTGCGACCCATGTACACGACCATGTTGGTTATGGCACCAGAAGAACAGACCCTGGGGAAGGCTGTGGTGACGAGAGGCTGTGGTGACTCTCGTCACCAGGGAATAGACCCTGGGAGGCTTGTGGACCAAATCAAGATACTGGGCCAGTATTCTACGTTGGGCTTTACACATCATACCTTTGTGCATGATCAATTTGCCACAGAAAATACTGTGTGTACTAGCATCCTGTAACATCGTCCATCGGTTGTTGAACTTCAAGGGCACAATTTCCGAATCCAATACACTCATACTAACATAGACGTATGAACATAACAGACCTGCCAATGGGACCCTTGGCCTTATGGACCTCACGAAATCATATGCAGCATCAGGCGTCATCTGATTTTGTTGCACCTATTTCAGAAGAGAAATACTCGTAATCAAAGGCCCCTACGACAAGTGGTGATGGATCAAGGCCTTCCAATGTGATGCAAACATAGAACAATGGAGGTGCGGCGCCCTCAACCAGCCTTACAGTGAATATATGTCGTCCAAAATGGTACAGAAAATCCCCAAGAACGCTTCCTAAAACAAACCCGCTGATTTGGAAGTCCATGGTTTAGCATTTTAAATGGCAGAAAATCCGTCTGATGGAAAGGGGCAGAATCAAACCCCTATGTCCATGAGAGAGAGAGAGAGAGAGAGAGAGAGTATTTCCAATGGAAAAGAAATTGAACGGACAAGGGGTGGCATGGCAGAGACTGGGGTTCACAAGCTGCGGAATGGAGCGAAATTGAACAGGTTTGTGAGGAAGAAAAAGTGGATGATGGGTCCGTTCCAGGTTTAGTACAAAAGCGTGTCTTCCAAAAACGACTTTAGAAAGCGTGTTTTCAACTACGATTTCAAAAAAGCGTCACGTTTTCAATTAATTAATCGGAAATTTTATGCCACTGCAAATGCGTGATTTCCAAACACATTTTGACAAAAACGTGTTTTGCAAAAACGTTTTCACGTGCTTTGGGAATAAAGTTGAAAGACACACGTTTTATTTACTAATAAAGTTTTAGAAAAATCCTTAAATCGGTTAATGGGCCTCCAAAATGGTATACCAAAACAAGGGGCTAATTAACCGATTTACGGTTTTTTTTAAAACTTTATTAAATAAAACACGTGTTTTTTAACTTAATTCCCAAACTACGTGAAGTCAGGGTTAGCAACCACGTTTTCTTGAAAACGTGTTTGGAATTTACGCTTTCTCGGTTGGTTAAGCCGGGTTAACCGAAAAGCGTGGTTAGCAAACAAGCTAACCATTTTTAATTTCATTCGTGATAAAAAATAAATATAAAAAAAATACAATTTTGGTTAGGTTACAAAAGACAAGTAATGCAAAATATGGAACTGTCCAGAACAGCATATGAAGGCGTTGCTACCAAACACGCCTTACACGCCTTCTAAAGGCGTGTTTGCTAACCACGGTTTTAGAAGGCGTGTTTAGTAAACCCACTTTTAGAAGGCGGGTTTGCCAAACCCGCTTTTATTAGGTGACCCTCTTCCAGTTTTATTATTTATAAGGCGTGTTTGCTAACCACGCTTTTATAAGGCGTGTTTGCTAACCACGCTTTCAAACCGGATTACGATTAACTTAATTTTTCGGTTAACCCGGCTTAACCAACCGAGAAAGCGTGTTTTCCAAACACGTTTTCAAGAAAACGTGGTTGCTAACCCCGACTTCACGTAGTTTGGGAATTAAGTTAAAAAACACGCGTTTTATTTAATGAAGTTTTAAAAAAACCGTAAATCGGTTAATTAGCTAAAACAAGGAGGTTCACAAGCTGCGGAATTGGGTGAAATTGAACAGATCTGTGACTGTGAGGAAGAGGAAGTGGACGATGGATCTGATTCAGGTTTAGCACAAAAGCGTGTATTCCAAAAACGATTTTAGAAAGCTTTTTTTCAACCACAATTTTAGAAAGCGTGTTTGCTAACCACGTTTTCATTTAAATTAATTGGAAAGTTAATTATGTCATTATTCACTGCAAAGGCGTGATTTCCAAAAACGTTTTGACGAAAACGTGTTTTGCAAAAACGTTTTATTTAATAAAGTTAAAAAACATGGTGAATATTTTCACGAACTTTGGGAATAAAGTTTTAAAAAAACACACGTTTTATTTAATAAAGTTAAAAAAAAAACCTTAAATCAGTTAATGAGCCTCCAAAATGGTATACGAAAACAAGGAGGAAATTTAGATCACGTGGTGTCCAACACCACATCAGAGCCCAAAATTTCCTCTTGACCATACCCAAATGATTTTTTACTCAAATTGGGTGAAAAAAAAGGAGTTAAGATTGGAGATGCCCTAAGAGAAAATAATGAAGAGGAAAATTAGGGAGAAAATTGAAATATATTTCTGTCGTTGATACTTCTGTCACTGCAGTTATGTGCAGGATTTTTCATTCAGTGAATAAATCCACGATACTGGATTGGGTCGAGTCCTTATTGCAATTAATTTGCATTTTTTAAAAAATTTTTGTTATTCCTCCTTTCTTCTAGCATTCCAAGTTGCTTCACTAAATTACCGTGGTGGATATTTTTTTGCCAAGTTTCCTTTGATTATATGTTTAGGATTTAGCCGAGCCCCCTTGTTTTCATTATATGTTCCAATTTAGTTGCCAAAGTCACATATATTGATTTGACAACATAAAATGTGAATTCGTTAATTCTCCATGTGGCAGGCAAAACACTTCATTTCACGAAAACACAGATTCATATGAGAAACATGTTGAATATGAGTAGCGTACATATTACATGCAAGCATCAATTTCCTTCTCTCGCTTCTTTTGGCTTTCGCTATCTAATTTTAGTTAACTTAAATGGTCGGTGTTATTGGTATCTGTACAAAATTCAGAACAGAAAAGAGATAACCAATCTGCTAGCCAAACAGCTTCAGTTTGTTATTGGTATCATCTGTAAATGCAGAGGTCCTGTGTTGACATTCCCCTGATAAGGCCTTGCTTACCCGTACGTGTGGCTTGCGGGTGAGTGGAGCTAACCCGAGTAACCAGGGGTGGGTCTAAAATGACCCTTCCTTGGATAGGTTCCCCGCCAAAACATTATACGAGTACTACTTCTCTCCCACAATGTTCGGGCTTTCTTGGTAATCCAACTCAAGGAACATCATCATTACGAACTAAAGATAATTTAGCTTCCCGTGTGTATGACAGTGGTACCCAAGCTGCTGTTGGAGTTGGACAAGAGGCAGGTGTTGTTCAAGCACTTGTGGAACTTACATATTCTACCCATGAAGGTGTCAGGTAGTTGAATTCGGATCGGGAATTGGATGGCTTGTTTCTGCTGTTGTAAAGTTCCCTTGAATGCATTTCATTTTGTTTTTTTTTAATTACTTCATCTGTCCCATTTTCTGGGCAATGAGATTGCTGCTGGAGCTCTTTAAATTCTTGCCTTGAACCCCAGCAATGCTCTCCGTATAGTGATGGAAGGGGGAGGCCCAACCCTCGTTCATGTTTGTTCTTGTTCAACATCTAAATTGGCATGTTTCATCATTCATGGCTACATTGCCAATGGCATACATTTTTTCACGGAAGGCACATGATCACATCTCTTTTCTGAAACAAACACTATGATCACATCTCTTTTCGGATTTTTGTAAAATGCTCTTAAAATGATATAAGCATTTTACAAAATTTAGAAGAGAGGAAAGACGGAAGGGAAATCTTTTTCGGCAGGAAATTCAAAAAGTTTTTGTGTGGGACAAAAAAATTCGACCGAACTAAAACCGTAGTGTTTGGTTAAGATACAGAAAAGAGTTGTGATCAGGTGCCTCCATAAAAAAATGTATGGCATTGCCAATGCAACCATGAAGCATGCCAATTTAGACGCTGAACAAGAACAAACAAAATGGTGGTTGGGGCTCCCCCTTCCATCACTATACGGAGAGCATGACTGGGGTTCAAGGCAAGAATCCAAAGAGCGCAGGCAGTAGTCTCATGGACAAGAAAATGAAATGCACCCAAGGGAACTTTACAGCAGCTGAAACATGTCATCCAATTCCGGAACCAAATTCAACAACCTGACACCTTTATGGGAAAAATATGTAAGCTCCACAAGTGCTTGAACAGCGCCTGCGTCTTGTCCAACTCCAACAGCAGCTTGGGTACCATTGTCATATATACGGGAAGCCAAATTAGCTAAGGCAAGAGCAACCTGGGAAATAACCAAAAAAGACGTTTATAAGAAATCAGCGAACAAAAACTGAATACTTCGCAAGACAGATTTTATATGTGGATCAACTTGAATTCTAATATGTTCAAGACTCGAGTTGAAAATGGACAGAAACGTATTTTTGTATGGACAAAAATCATAAATGTATTACTACCAAGAATACAAATCACTATATTCATGCGACTAGAATTTAATTTAGTGATGCGTAATATGAAACAAGTACCAATAGAAGCATATATAAGAAGCTAAAGGGTCTTACCCATAGCCGAAAAACATATGAATTCTAAAATGAAAACAGAGAAGACGCACGGGATCCATGAACTGCCTGAAGTGTCCTGTAAAAATAATGCATTTGAGACCTCTAAGCTGAATTACTTCATTTTTTGGTTTAAAAAATGGCACGACTTTTCATAGTGGATTATTAATTTGGAATGGAAAGAGTATATACAAACCTTATAACAACCGAAAATTTGCTAGCTGTGAGTGCAAAGCCAATGACAATATGAGTTTCAACGAAGTACAACTACAAAATCACACCCTCGATGAGATGATCTGTACAATGAAAGGCTAATGAAAATACTAATCCCCGCAGCATTTTGAAGCCTCAGACCACGTTGACTTGAAAATTTTTGTTTTCAATTTTTTGATTCTCATATGAATATAGGGAAGTGGCCTATATTGAAAACACGTACCAGCACTCTATCCCCACTGGTAAACCATTTGACATAGTGATTCATCTGTTTTCAACTCTCAATCATCGTGATCGAGCAAACTTGTCATCGACCTACCAAACATGTAGGAATTTGGGTATGTCCCCGTGTTTGTGCAATCTTTGGTAAGCTAGTCCAATCCACTAGCCCTTTATCTATTCAACGCACACAACCAAACTAAACGTCAGCCCTCAATTTAATCAGATGCAAACAAACAAAATCGTAAAGTGTTAATGACCCAAATTCCTAAAATGGTCAAAGAATAGAAAGAAAACTAGGAACTAGAACCCTTTCACCTCAAAACCCCAAATCTTCAAACCAGCAAAGGATATCACTACGGCAAAATTTAATTCACCTAAACCACAAAGGCCCAAATTCTCATCAATAGAGTTGAAACAACACCAGCAGACATGAGATGAAGGTGGGGGGGAGAGAATCAAACCAAAACAATCAAACATCAAATCTTTAAACAAGTGATGGAATGGACACAAACACACAAACCCTTTCCCTTAATCTCAAAAACAAATCTGGAATCCAGTAAAGGACCCGTAGGAATGATTGGCTTTTAATCTCAAAACCCACTAGTGATTTTGTTGAAACGAGAAACCAGGCTATATACACAGTGAGCACATAGTATTTGGAAACTCTTATTATGGAAGAAAATAAAAGGTGAGCGATGCCACAACCATTTATAAGCGTTACGCGTTACAATAATGACCCATTTGGCAGGGGTTAATGGGGTGTAAGATTTGGGGAATTATCTGCGTTGATTTACCTCTTTTTGCCAATAAAAGTAAAAAATAACTTGGTTGCTTAATACATTAAGTTTTAGGTGCTGAATTGTTATTATGAGAATCCGGCGTTAAAGTTATTAAACTTTAATGGGTGTACATTCTACTTATATATAATGCACTAAATAATGATAAGGTAAATGATGTTTAATGCACTAAATAATAATAAGGTGAATGGAACGTATAACCACTGATAGCTTTCTCACATTGTTGAAAAACAATACTCCGTTTTGGTAAAATCTAGGAGGTATCATATGCACATAATCTCGCCAAGATTACATAGATTGGCACGCTATTTTCCTTTCTTTCTTTCTTTCTTTCTTTCTTTCTTTTTTTTTGTTGAATTACATGAGATCTAGTTTTATTCCAATTGGTATATTGAGATTGTCACAATTGCATAAATTTGGACTGAGACACAGCCTCATTTAATTTACAGGTTATTTAGAAAGAAAAATTTGCTTAAAAGTTGAATCAATCTATCTGAGAAGCGAAGTAGTGACGTTGATAAGATGAAAATTCTATTATTTTTGTTTTAAGTAGTACATAACACATCCATGTATGATCAATTTTCCGTAGCCAATTATTGTCAATCAACTATATCTGTAAATATATTGGCAACAAAAAAAACTGTATTTGTAAATAAATGAACAACATTCAAAGCAGAAACTTGTTTTTTTTTTTTCCTTAAAAAAAAAAATTGACACTGGAATTCAGGAAAAAGAAAGTTATAATTCTCAAAGGTAAGATTTGAATCCACAACACACCGAATAAGAGACCGCTTTATGCACTTCATACTAGCAAGACTTGAATCCAAACATCAGACCAAATAAGAAACCGTTTTAAGGGTGCTTCATTCCTGATCAACCCATAGCTTGTTTGAATTTATTTTTTCACTCTGCAGTTATATTCCAATAGCGTGGAATTTTATATACCATTTGAAGGGAAAATAAAATGGATTTACTTGGGTTGATATTGCTTCCATGAGTTGGTCCAATTTTCTCTTATTTCTTTGTGATTTGGGGGTATCTTATGTTTTCAGGGCCACAACTCTAAAAGGTAGCCCTTGCTTATACCTGATCGATGTACTACAGAACAAACCTAGAAACTTGGTGAGGGTAATAACTAATAAGAGGCTAAAAAACTTCAGTACCTCAACAAAAGGAAAATATTACAAGCACTAATTAGTGTACCAAGAGGATGAAGATAGCGGCTGGTGGCACGACGGGTGGCGGCTGGTGGTGGTGGTCCAATAAGGACGAGGTCGAGAAGGGGTTTCCCTTTGCTTTGCTTGTTACTCTCCCGGTCAGTTTCCCCAATCCGGCCTTGGTACCAACTTGGTTTTCTAGATCTCTTGGGTGTAGGTGGTGGGTTAATAAACCTATGTAGTTTCTGTTTGGTTTCGTCTTCCGGGAGGCTTCAATTTTCGCCGTGGCCCCGCAACTCGGTTTGGCTCCTTCAATGTTTGACTACTGTTAATCTATTTTAAACCGCAGCCACTCGGTTTGGCTCCTTCAATGTTTGACTACTGTTAATCTATTTTAAACCTATACAACCCGTAAGATGTTACTCTCCTTCTCCCTCGACTCACACTAATCTCGACTTTGTTTCGGTTTGTTTTCGCACTCGATCTGTGATGCGTTTTCAATATGTGTTAGAGAGCAAGGCTCGTGTCAGGCCCTTTTGAAATGGCTTCTTACTCTTCCGCTTTATTATTTGGGTTGTTTTGTCTAGATTTTTCTCAGCGTATTATTGGACAGAATCTTTTGCATGTGCCTTTCACTTTTCTAAATGGAGTACATTTTCTTCTGATAAAAAAAAAAGAGACATCTCTTGCAAAAGCTCTAGCAAAAAGATCATATATAATGAGAATAGAGTTCATAGTACAGCCCCAAGATATCCAAATAAAACAAAAGTACATAAAAGAGAACTACAAGGAGAGCTACAAACTAAATATGACAGAAACCAACAAAAACTTGCAAAACATTGTGTGCTTCGAGCCTTTATCCTTCAGACTCTAGCCATCATCAAAAGGATGCGAATGATCCACTCTGTATGAATTTCTGGAAAATGCCGCAAAAGAAGCTAAAGATCTGGCCCATGGGATGGATCTTTTCAACCATAAACTGATTCTACAAAAATGCAAATGCTTAGATAGAAAACAGAAACCAAATAACCAAGGGGCTGCTATTGAGGGAATATCTTAACGATTCTCCAACTGTCGAAAAAGAGAACGTGATTCTTCAAGCACATTTTGCTTCCGGTATGAGTAAAAAGCTCAACTTGCATCAAGGAAATCTCTCAACTCCCATGTGAAAAAGGAAAAAGTTTCGAAAACCGCTACTAACACTCTCATCTGAAATTGCTGTAATAACCGGGGAAATGGAAAAAAGACTTCCAAGGGAAGTACTCGCTACTGACACCTTAGTAAACCCTAGTATCAACGGCAATACTTCCGACCTGGTCGGGGCCCCCTGAGCTTCCAAGCAACTTCTTCTGGTGGTGGCAACGAAGCCACAGGCATGAAATCCTGGTAATAGCAGCCTGACTAGCAACCTGAACCCTGCAAGCCAGAGTCAGCTGCGCTAATGACTCATTACCCACTAGACCTGAGTCATGGGTAGCGTCATATCCGACAAGGTCTGATTCAGTCACCATCACAATGGAGCCATCATCAAAGGCCTCGAGATCATCATGTTTTGAAGGGAGGACCAAAGTTTCCACCTCATTCTGTGTGCATATGTTGCCTCCGGGTCTCTTCATAATTTGGATATAGTAGTCTTGAACAGCCTACATGATCATAATCTAAGTTGAGTTGGATAAATAGATACACCAGAAGAAATGGTCTGAAACAGAAATATCTTCATATATGACCACAACCAAGTAAAGGCGCATTTTCTTAGATGACAAAAATAAATGAAGTTAGAAATTGCCAAGGAAAAGACCACTAGAACGAATCAAAACAAATGGGCATAAATGGAAACCCCTGATGTGAGATATTCAAACTGTGTTACTTATGGCACCAGCCAAAAAGACGGAGCCTAGTATGAATTTTACGCTGCAACCAGCATCCACCACCATTGTCCATCCCTTGTTGAACTTCTAGGGTACAATTTCGGAATCAAAGACACTTATATTAACAACAACGTATGGAAAAGAAGTAGCACACAGACCTGCCACTGGGCGGAGGCCAATTGTACCCTTGGCCTTATTGACCTCACAAAATCATATGCAACATCAGGCGTCATCTGCTTGTGTTCCACCTATTTTAGAAGAGATATTAATCAAAAGCAACTTTGACAAAGTCAATGTGGTGATGGATCAAGGCCTTACAATGTGATGCATACCAGGTAACATAGAACAATGGTTGTGCTGCGCCCTCGACCAGCCTTACAGTGAACATATGTCGTCTTCCCACTAGATGCGTTCTCTTAGCAAATCAAAACAAAAGTTAGAAACAATTAATTTGCATCAAAGGAAAGCACACAGCTGGATGGAATTCAAGTGAAAAGGAGCAAACAATTGTCCACATAAAGGAGTGATGACTATTAGTCAGCTACTAGAAACACATCAGAAAGGCAAAACAGCAAAGAGACTAGAGAGAAAGTATCATATAAATAACGGATTACAAAATAAATAAAGATCTGCAACTTGTGAATAAAGGGACATTCTAGGACCTGGATAGATCAAGTACCAGCAACCACTAAAGAAAGCCACATGCCTTGAGCAACAAAAATTTAAGTCAAGTACGCTAAATGATAGTTATTTTTCCCTATCCTTACTTCAGGACTTATCTTCCAAATCACCATGATTGGAAAAGCAACCCCAAAAATTTGGGACCAAAAGCAGTTGGCTGACCAGTGAATAAAATTTCTTCAGCTTGAGTTGGGTTAAAAGCCCCAAAACTAAATTATTCATATGCCGAGAACAAAAATCCTTTTCCAAAGGGGAGAAACTTGAGACGAGTATTACCATGGATGAAGTTGACAGCTTTACAAATATCACCATAAGAAGGAGCAAACAGATAATCTCTCGTAGGAATCACCAAATGGTCAATGTCGTAAGTCTGCAAAAATAAAATTTGATAAGCACATCGAATCAGTTTAGGAGACAAGGTCCACAAAAATAAGTGACCTACATCCTACATTCACAATGACACATCTGGATGCAGATAATAAAAGTGAATCCCAATTGCCAATTCATATGCAATTACAAAAAGGTACCATTTTGATAGCATGCACAGGACTAATAACTCTCACCTGAACCACAAAAATGCCTGCAACTTTGAATTTTACCCACCAGGCCCTTAAAATGAGTGCTAGTCGGATTTTCCAACATTGCTAAACATTCCGTTAACCATTTAGCTTATGCATAACCTGATGCTCCCGACTCCCATAAAGAAGACGCAAAATAAACGTATTGCAAAAAAAATAAAAATAAACACAGAGCGCTGTGCTTGAGGCGAGTTTAGTTACTGTAAAAGTATCTCACTCAAACCCAACTGGCAACTAGTGGGAAGGTTGCACTTATACACTAGCTTTGGAGGTAACGATCTGAGACAAGCTCCAATACTCCTCTATGCATACAATCTCTGACTCTCGTGAGTAAAACTACAATATATCGATACCAGCAGGATCACAATACGAAGTGCACTTTCACCACAAACAAGGGGGAACAAATTATCACTATAGAAAATAACTAAAACAAATATAGATTCTACCCAATGCTTACCAAAGCGTAAAATTTATACCATAGAAAAGCATCAACTCAAAACTAGTTGGCAATAGAGGAAAAGCCGCCTAAGCTCATTTAATAATTTCTGGGATAATAAGTTAACAACATGGGACAAGCCCTAACACTTAACACTATACATTTCAGTGTTGGTAAATACCGTAATACCACTTCAAGCAATTTTCAAACTAATAGGAAAAGAATAAAGTCAAAGGGAGCATACTCACGTGATATAATGATGTGGGAACCAACATCTCGAATGGTTCATTTAGTGTAACAACTCCAGAAACACCAAGTTCCTTCAGGCATGGAACATCAGCAGGAAATGGAACAGCTCCTAACAATATAAACTGGAAATAGAAAAACAGTTATATATGCGCAAGACAACCGCCAATTTAACTGAAAGGAGAGCTACCATTATCATAAGACAAATCTCAGAGGAATTGATTGATATCAAATGTAGGGACTAGGCACCAAAAAAACTCAACACTGAATAAAATATTTACAGGGCAGTCATCCACCAATGAGCATAGGACTTAGATGGCAGTAAATGAGTTTTTTCATCCAGATATGCTCTCAAAACAACTGTATTGCAGATAGGATAAGAATTGTGTAATAAGGAATCTCAAAAAAGAAAGAGTCCCAAGGAAAACTGAGAATTTTAGGAAATAATAAAACTGCAAAGCCTAGAGTAAACTTAAAACTTAGGATGCATCACATATCACACACTAAGGCAACATAAAGCGTAAGGAAAGCAGTTGGAACGATGTAAAATATATATATATATATATATATATATATATATATATATATATATATATATCAAACACCGGTGATCCTGTCAAGGATCCCGGATTGGAGAAAAAATGGTGTTTTCGAGGTTTTAAAAATTGTTTTTGCATAATCCGAACGGTCCAATGTGTTTGAAAGGTGTTTTTAAGGGTCCACGAGAGAAATCATCAAAAAAAAAAATACCGGAAAGGGCTTGATCCAAACATTTTTTCACAAAAACTGTATATATACAGTTTTATGAAAAACTGCTTCGATCAAGCCCTTTCCGGTAATTTTTTTTTGATGATTTCTCGCAAAGACCCTTAAAAACACCTTTTAAACACATTGGACGGTGCGGATCGTGAAAATTTGATCTGGAACTACAAGTCCCGGATCCAGGATCCCTGACTGAATCGGGATTCTATATATATATAGTCCACTTCCGGTCAGGGATCCCGGATTTTAAAAAAAATCCGGACCTTATTGATCCCAATCGAATTTCAATGATCCGAACCGTCCAATATGTTTAAAATGTGTTTTTTAGTGCCTCCATGAGAAATCAACAAAAACAAAATACTAGGAAGAGCTTGATCCAAGTTTTTCACAAAACTGTGCATTTAACTGCTCGGATCAAACTCTTCCCAGTATTTTTTTTTTATTGATTTCTCGTGGGGGCCTTAAAAAACACATTTAAAACACTTTGGACGGTTTGGATCATCAAAATTCGATCAGAATCAATGAGGTGTGGATTTTTTTCAACTCCAGGATCCTTGATAGCAAGTGTGGTGTATATATATATAGAGTCCACTTCCAGTCACGGAGCATGGATTTTAAAAAAATCCGGACCTCCACTTTCCCAATCGAATTTCGATGATCCGAACCGTCCAATGTTTTAAAAAGGCATTTACAGTTTTGTGAAAAAGGGCTCGGATCAAGCCCTTACCGGTATTTTTTTTGTGATGATTTCTCACCGGGACCCTTGAAAACACCTTTTAAAAACATTGGATTTGGATCGTCGAAATTCGATCTGGATCAATGAGGTGTGGATTTTTTTAAAATCCGGGAGAGTGGACTAGAAGTGTGGTGTGTGTGTGTATATATATATATATATATATATATCAAAAGTAAGGTCTAAATTCTAACCTAATGTTACCTGATCTAACCCATGGAAGGCCAAAATTAGACACTACAAATTTATAGATACGCACAAAATTCCAGTCAACTCTTAGCAACATAAATATTTTTAGTATCAATAGAATTTATAGTATCTACACCAGTGACTTCAATGAGTTCCGGTGTTCACAGACACGTGTATAGTAATCAAGTCGCTTAATCCTGCAACCAATATTGATTACACCTAATAATTACCAATCCATAGTAAACACATCCTCACAACTTCTTTCCGAAAACAATGTAGAGATAATATTTCGGGTTATTCACCAAAGCAAGATTACATAAAATGCGGATGTGCACTCAAAATAAAGATTAAAGGAAAAGCAATGGAATAAAAGGGACAATGGGTGGTATACCTCATCAACCCTATCCCACCAGCGGAATTCAGATTGAATCTTGTTTCTAACAACATTGTACAGCAATGTCGGATAGAAAAGAGCACGACCCCCTGCTCCAACCAGAGCCCGTTTCACTTCCAAAGGAACTACAGCACCACGATCAAGATCAACACGACTCTGCTCCTCCCCGATTTCAAAACCCCCCACCTCTTCCTTCAGTTCCTCAATATACATGCCTCCAGCTATCTCTTAACCAATTAACCAAAAACCAACTACCCTTAAATCCTAACCTTCAAAAACCTTGAAATCGAACTAAAGACCAATGAATTAAAGAACTACAGTTTCAGCACCAAATTCAAATCAAAGGTGGAATCAAAATACCCATTACAACGAAAGCTTTTACCGAATTTGACCTCCTATGATAACAACCATCCCAAAATCCTAATTAGACAACAAATAACTGCCAATTCTGATACAAATCATGCCGAAAAAACCGTCTGTTACTTACAAAACCCAGCTCTCAAAAACCCAGAAATTAAACCACAAGCTAGCAATTCACAACGAATAGTATTTGACCTAACAACAACACTTATTCAAGCGACAGACCCTAACATTCCTGTAGCAAATTATACATAAAACCTTGGAAAACATGGTCAATTCAAGAATGCACATACTCTTTTTCAATTCCATGAAAAGAAGAAATACGGGAATAGACACAGTGAATGCCTGGCTCGTGACGCTTATATACCTGTTTTCGAGAGATTTTGTTGCTAAAAATGAGGGAGATCCCTATTTCTGTCTCCTTAGGTTTTCTCTCTCTCTCTAGCTTTCCTTATCCGCTGGCACTCTTTGATAGCGAAAGTAACGTACTATTTTTTGGTATTGAAACGGTATTAGCTATTGTTTAGAAAGTTATGATTCAGCATGCGAATCGGATTGCCGGAATCTTAGGTGGAAATCGAGCGAAAAAGTATAATTTTCTTACATTTGGAAATATTAAGGCATAATTTTTCAAATAATTTTAGTAACTACGTTGTTAAAATCATAGTGATTTTAACAACTAGGTTCAGCATGTACTAAAATTATGATTTTGAAATCAAAAAATGAAGTGGCTCAAGTATGTTAATTTGGTGCGAAAAAAATCAAAAAACGATACACAGAACCACTTCAATTTTTTTTTGAAATATAATGATTTTAGAACCTGCTGAACTCATTTGATAAAATCATGGTGACTTTAGCAACTGAGTTGCTAAGATCTTTTGGAAAACTATGCCTAAGAGAATATTGAACACATTCAATAGTCGCAAGTGGTGGCTAGCTCATGCGATAGAACTCTTAAATGCCTCACACTGCATCCCGGCATCGAGTCCCCCTCCCCCTTAAGATTGATGAATGACCAAAAAAAAAAAAAAGAACACATTCAATAGTCTACATTACTATAATTTACACATTTATTCTTTCCATATTGTATTTAGTTATTGAAGTTGGCGTAAAATCAAATTGGTGTGAATGAAAATTTTGACACTACCTCATTTTTTCAATTGTTCCCCGTATTTTAAATGGGGACTTAAATAGCCATCATGTTTAAGGAACTTATTTTAATTCGTTCTCTCTCCTAAAATCTTCAACCAAAATGTACAATATTAAAATACTAAGCATGGTAAATATATTTATCATGAATTCTGTGTTGATTTATCATGTTTACTATGTGAATCACTGAAGTAGTAAAATAATATACCATCTTTTACTATATAAAATTCCCCCAATACGATAAATCTATAAACCTTATTCATTGGTAAAACAATAAATTGTTGTATCAAATCACCCAATATGATAAATTAATAAACCATATTCACTGTATAAAATAACCCTCATTTGTTTCCATAATCCAATTTTCAAAAGACATGTTAATTGCATAAATAAATCATTTTTAAAGGACAAGTGAACATAATTTATTAATTTACCATTTTTACTGTATCAGGAAAAAAACACATTGAATGGAAAAAAAACACCATTGAATTGGGGGGGGTGAACACCACCATTAACAAGAATCTGGAACCTACCACCACCATTTGAATCGAAAAAAACAACAAACGCCACCACCACCATTTACAAGATCCAACCATCCACTCTCTGATTTCCAACTGTTGTTTCCCCACTTCGAGCTCCAACTGCCTCTGTTCTCTGGTAGTGGTTGCACTCCGTCGCCATCAAGTCTGAGTCACCATCTCATTGACTGAACCTCTGAAAGTTTAGGGTTTTACTCCCCCAATCGAAAAAACATATTTGAGCGTTGCCATTCACCGAATGTTGTTGTTAGTAATAACCATAGTTTGGGTTTGGAGACGTGGAGTAATTGAAAGGCATCCTTAATAGCCACCAGTGAACATATCAACGAATCTAAGAAAAGGATAAATTGAAAGGCATCCTTTTTTAGACATTCTAAACACCCGGTTATTTATTAGTTGTTATAATGAAAAAGGGTTTTAAGAGAAAAGGGTAAAATGGGGCATTCAAACCAATTCCAGGATGAGAACATAAGTATTCAAATTCACTAGGATAAAGACTTAAGTAGGGTTCCCAAACATGATGACTATTTAAATTTTGTTCAATCAAAAGTTTTTTCCCTCCCCCGCGTCCTTGCATGTGCATCTTTCAACTATATTAAGGATATAAATAGTGAAGTTACTCATATCCTTAATACAAGTTACTCCTATTTTTAAAAGCTTAAGTTTTTAGATGAATTGGTGGTTAACAATCTAATATGATATAATAATAGGTGTGGACTGTGATAATCCAAAATTTTTAATAAAATTTAGGATTATTTAATTTCGATTTTAATTACTTTAATTTTTTTTATTTAATTCCAAATTGCATTTAGGGCCCTTAATTTGCAATTACTACGGTTTATACTCTAATACTTCTAAATTGCTACAAATTCGACCCTAAGGCATACTTACATTTTAATCGTGAGTATTACATTTTTATAAATTCATTTCATATGTAATTATACACATTCATACACATACACAAGTAATACTAGTACACATACACACACATGTATGCATATATGCATACATACTCACTCCACACTCCACCAACCACCCCACTACTTCTTCCAAATCAACCCAACACCACACTCCACTCCCTCCCCTGCAAAATCAAACCTCCCTCCACCCTCTCTCTGCCTCCAACAACCTCAATCAACCCTCTTGTCATCCCCTCACATCCTCACATGGGTTTAACCACTTCCACACACCACCCCAACCCAAACACTCCACCCTCACCCTTCATAAACTCCTCTATTTCGTCCCTCACTCTTTCACACTCCCATACATCACCATTACACAGAAAAAATAGCAAGGAAAGAGAGAGAAAGCTCTAAGTTGGGCTATGGAGTTCTAGAGAGAGAAAATAAGACCAAAACTTGGGTTTCCACCTCCAAACCCAATGACATTCAATCTTCTTCCACAAGTTCATTCATTGCACTCCTAGGCATCCACATTTCACCATCCAAGCAAGCCAAGTCGGCCCAAGAAGCTCTCTCCGCCAGTTTTTTGCCAAAACCCATTTTTTCGCCAAATCTTCGCAAAACAAGGTAGAGGCTCTTACCCAATCATTCCTAAGCATTTATATGTGTTAGAATATCCTAGAGGTAGTTTTTAGTCGAAGGGTTAAGGCCCAAGGTGAAGGGTTTCACGAAACCCGAACAAAACGCAAGTTGCTCTGTTTTTGCTGTGACGATAGTCCGGACCACCATATCCCCGTCCGGACTACCGGTACAGAATGTTCCCTCCAACTTTGGTTCAAATTCTGTAATTACAGTTAGGCCCCTGTGTTCCTAGTGTCAACAGTTTTGACCCTAAACCATGTTTTTCATGCATATTAAGCCCTAGATTCATTTTGGTTCATGTGTTTAACTTCTCAAGCATGATTAGGACTTATTCAAGTGTTTATGTGAGATTTAATGTGTTCATGTTACTTTAATCTTGTTCTTGTTCTTGGTATTAAACTTAAGGGTTAAAAGTGTAGTTGTATAAAGTATGTGGCTTAATCTACAAAGATATTTATGTTCCTACTTTTTATCAATTAAATGTCATTAGTGGAAGTTTATGAGTGTATTAAAATTTCTAAAATACCCTTCTTAGTGTAAAATGACCGTTTTGCCCTTTGTTATTTTTATCACCGTTATAATAGTTTTGGACTTACTAAAATCCAAGGAATTACTTTTGGAGTCAAATTATGTCATAAATAACGTTAATTTTACTTATTTACCCTTGGTGGTGGAAAAATGACCGTTTTGCCCTTTATTACATTTATTACCCATATAAAAGTTTTGGACTTGCTAAAATTCAAGGAATATCTTTTTGAGTCAAGTTATGACATAACTAGCTAAAATAAAGTATTTTACGTGTTTACCCTTCGTGGTGAAAAAATTACCTTTTTGCCCTTGTATTATGTTATTTACAAAAAGGCCCCAGAGTTTGTAAATTACACTAAGGATCCTAGACAGTGAAATTACTTTTGTTACCCTTATACTTACTTAAAATGACGTTGGCGACTCATACTTTCTTTAAATTACATTTTGACCCAAATAGTTTAGTAAATTACGTTTTGACCCCTATAGTTGAATTTATTACGTTTAGACCCCTGGTTTTCGATTACTAGAATTTTATAAACCTGTGAATCGTATTATTTGATTTTGTGACCCTTAGAATATTGCTATCGCTTCGCTTTCATTGTTAAGTGCACTTTCCATAAATGTGTTGAATGTTAGAATGGAAGACTAGGTTCTCGGGTTGGGTGATCGTGCGCGGATATCACATAGACGATAAGGTTAATGGAAAAGTGAATTGGAATCGATTTTTGGGGAGTCACCCCAAGATTTGTTGAATGGCAGTCAGCCAATTGATGAATTGATTATGGGGAGTCACCCCAAGATTTGTTGAATGGCAGTCAGCCAAGTGATTTGTTTTGGAGGATTGTTTGGCAGTCTGCTATGATTTTGAAACCCTAGGATATGACAATCTGTGATTACTTCATTTGAATTCTGAGGCGTTAAAAGGGTGGATGCATTATAGACTGAGTCACGGCTATATACCTCTGGGGAGTCGGTTGTCTTGTCACTCGTAGAGCCGATGAATGTGATCGATCCCCTGGAAAATTCATCCTTGTGAGGCAGCTGATGGTTGGATTAAGTAAGTAACTTATACTTTCCGTCGGGGCTCCCAGTCAGGGTAAGCAAGGGGGGAGTATATCACGGATTGGTCATATTCCTTAGTGGTTATTT
Source organism: Vaccinium macrocarpon (assembly GCA_022606695.1). Classification (NCBI taxonomy): domain Eukaryota; kingdom Viridiplantae; phylum Streptophyta; class Magnoliopsida; order Ericales; family Ericaceae; genus Vaccinium; species Vaccinium macrocarpon. The sequence goes on along the minus strand of CM040176.1, from coordinate 4,850,510 downwards.
GGGAGGAAAGTTCTCTAGGTGGGAACTTAGATGAATATGTAAGCTAATGAGTAGTAATGAAATCAACTATGCGTTTAATTTCTTCTTTACGATTTATTTCCTGCGTATTCCTTTAATTACTACTTTTCAATCATATATGTTGTACTTGTATCCTAGCAAGGGTTGGGAGGGTTAGAGTAGCTATTGAGTGATTTATCGCTCACAGTGTTACACTTCATGTGACCCTGGTATAATACCATGATGTTGCTTTGCGACTCAGACATTTTATGCCAGATTGTGATCAAACATGTACTGTTGGTGTCGAAGGACCGAGGGTTATCCGGTAGACCAAGCTCAGGAGGAGCCGTGGAATCCAGAGTTGAACCTTAATCTGTAGAACCCACCCCTTTATTTTTAATCTTGGATCTGTAATATTAATTTCTCAAACCATACTAAGTATTTTGTAATGGGTTGCACTTCACGTTTTCCAAAGTGTAGTATGATGGAAACTCTTTTTATTAAATTAATCCTGATTATTTGTCTTAATTAATGCTTCCGAAAATCAGGGCGTTACATGGACGCTCAGTTTTTCACGCGGGAGCGAGTGTCCACGGAATTTGGTGAAGTTTGTGAAAAAGGGTGATCCGGAAAAAAGGAAAAATTTAGAGTCGTCACCCGGGGTTTAATTTTCTAGAAAATGTTAGGTACCCGAGAAACCGTTTAAATAAAATAAATGACTCTTGTGTCGCTGAAAAAAGGTTTGATTTGCAAAAAATAGAGATTTGGGTTTAGGAGCAAGGTTACTCGCAGGGAAGGTTTTGTTTAGAAAATGCACCCCGCGTGCCCGGAACTTTTCGGTCTTTACTAAACACTCGTGGGATTTTCTTTGAAAATATTTTATTGAAAACTTTAAAACACATAAACAGTGTATCAAGAAACAACAAGCTTAAAAGGAAATAAATAATGACAATAAGTTAAATAACACATAATCAAGGATATAAATGCAAGAGAATTAACTAAGAGGGGGGAGAAGTGCAAAGACGTGAAGTAAAGAGGGTCAAATGTGGTTTTTGCCAAAAAACAGAGCGTCGGATTTCAGGGAAACAGAGCATTTTCTAGTAACCCCATATGGTATTTAAATGTACAGTGCGCGGTGCCACAAGGATGCCTTATGGCATCTCTGTGTAGTGTATTTTTCCAAAAAAGTCGTTTTGTCCAGTTGAAGTCCACTTTGTTTTTGGTATAAAAGAAGCACACTATTTACTGATAAAAACAAGTTTGGAAAATGGTTTTGACGAAGGAATGTACCTCATTTTAGGCATGGCATTCCACGACAATGAATAACATCGCGAAATATCCACCCGAGAGGTTTGAACTTTGCTGGAATATTTGTGTTTGGACTCGAGGAAGAGCTACAGAGCTCTCCTCAATCCCGGTAGAAACTCCCCTCAGAAGATTATTACTTCGATGAATGCGAGTGTGTACCTCTGGATTTGCTTGATTGAGACTATGGACTTCGAAAGGGATCGACTTAAGGATCAAGAATTGTAGTTTTAGGTTTATAAAGACAAGAGTGGTGTAATTTGAAGTTGGAAATGATTTTGGCATGTGAATCGGATTACCGGAATCTTAGGTTGAAATCGAGCAAAAAAGTAAAATTTTCTTACATTTGGAAATATTGAGGCATAATTTTTCAAATGATTTTAGTAATTAAGTTATTAAAATCACGATGATTTTAACACTATGATTTTAACAAATGAGTTCAGCATATACTAAAATCATGATTTTGAAATAAAAAAATGAAGCGACTCAAGTATTTTAATTTGGTGCGAAAAAAATCAAAAAATGATACATAGAATCACTTCATTTTTTGATTTGAAATACCATGATTTTAGAACCTACTGAACTCATTTGATAAAATCATGGTGATTTTAGCAACTAGGTTGCTAAAATCTTTTGGAAAACTATGTCCAAGAGAATATCGAACACATTCAATAGTTGCAAGTGGTGGCTAGCTCATGCGGTAGAACTCTTAAATGCCTCACACTGCATCCTGGCATTGAGTCCCCCTCCCCCCTCCCCCATGTAATAGATTAGATTTGACGAATGACCAAAAAAAAAGAACCCATTCAATAGTCTACATTACTATAATTTACACATTTATTTTTCCATATTGTATTTAGTTATTGAAATTGGCGTAAAATCAAATTGGTGTGAATGAAAATTTTGACACTACCTCATTTTTTCAATTGTTCCCTGTATTTTAAATGGGGACTTAAATAGCCATCATGTTTAAGGAACTTATTTTAATTCGTTCTCTCTCCTAAAATCTTCAACCAAAATGTACAATATTAAAATACTAAGCATGGTAAATATATTTATCATGAATTCTGTGTTGATTTATCATGTTTACTATGTGAATCACTGAAGTAGTAAAATAATATACCATCTTTTACTATATAAAATTCCCCCAATACGATAAATCTATAAACCTTATTCATTGGTAAAACAATAAATTGTTGTATCAAATCACCCAATATGATAAATTAATAAACCATATTCACTGTATAAAATAACCCTCATTTGTTTCCATAATCCAATTTTCAAAAGACATGTTAATTGCATAAATAAATCATTTTTAAAGGACAAGTGAACATAATTTATTAATTTACCATTTTTACTGTATCAGGAAAAAAACACATTGAATGGAAAAAAAACACCATTGAATTTTTTATTTTATTTTTTTTTTGGGGGGTAACACCACCATTAACAAGAATCTGGAACCTACCACCACCATTTGAATCGAAAAAAACAACAAACACCACCACCACCATTTACAGGATCCAACCGTCCACGCTCTGATTTCCAACTACTGTTTCCCCACTTCGAGCTCCAACTGCCTCCGTTCTCTAGTAGTGGTTGCACTCTGTTGCCATCGAGTCTGAGTCACCATCTCATTGACCGAACCTCTGAAAGTTTAGGGTTTTACTCCCCCAATCGAAAAAACATATTTGAGCGTTGCCATTCACCGAATGTTGTTGTTAGTAATAACCGTAGTTTGGGTTTGGAGACGTGGAGTAATTGAAAGGCATCCTAAATAGCCACTGGTGAACATATCAACGAATCTAAGAAAAGGATAAATTGAAAGGTATCCTTTTTTAGACATCCTAAACACCCGGTTATTTATTAACCGTTATAGCGAAAAAGGGTTTTAAGAGAAAAGGGTAAAATGGGACATTCAAACCAATTCCAGGATGAGAACATAAGTATTCAAATTCTCTAGGATAAAGACTTAAGTAGGGTTCCCAAACATGATGACTATTTAAATTTTGTTCAATCAAAAGTTTTTTCCCTCCCCCGCGTCTGTGCATCTTTCAACTATATTAAGGATATAAATAGTGAAGTTACTCATATCCTCAATACAAGTTACTCCTATTTTTAAAAGCTTAAGTTTTTAGATGAATTGGTGGTTAACAATCTAATATGATATAACAGTAGGTGTGGACGCTCAGTTTTTCACGCGGGCGCGAGTGTCCACGGAATTTGGTGAAGTTTGTGAAAAAGGGCGATCCGAGAAAAAGGAAAAATTTAGAGTCGCCACTTGGGGTTTAATTTCTGGAAAATGTTAGGTACCCGAGAAACCGTTTAAAGAAAATAAATGACTCTTGTGCCGTTGAAAAAGGGTTTGATCTACGAAAAATAGAGATTTGGGTTCGGGAGCCAGGTTACTCACAGGAAAGGTTTTGTTTAGAAAATGCACCCTGCGTGCCCGAAACTTTCCAGTCTTTACTAAACACTTGTGGGATTTTCTTTGAAAATATTTTATTGAAAACTTTAAAACACATAAACAGTGTATCAAGAAACAACAAGCTTAAAAGGAAATAAATAATGACAATAAGTTAAATAACACATAATCAAGGATATAAATGCAAGAGAATTAACTAAGAGAGGGGAGAAGTGCAAGGACATAAAGTAACCCTCTTGTTTTTGCCAAAAATAGAGCGTCGGATTTCAGGGAAACAGAGCATTTTCTAGTAACGTCGTACGGTATTTAAATGTACATCGCGCAGTGCCACAAGGATGCCTTACGGCGTCTCTGTGTAGTGTATTTTTTCAAAAAAATCGTTTTGTCCAGTTGAAGCCCACTTTGTTTTTGGTATAAAAGAAACACACTATTTACTGATAAAAACAAATTTGGAAAATGGTTTTGACGAAGGAATGTACCTCATTTTAGGCATGGCATTCCACGACAATGAATAACATCGCGAAATATCCACCCGAGAGGTTTGAACTTTCCTGGAATATTTCTATTTGGACTCGAGGAAGAGCTACGGAGCTCTCCTCAAGCCTGGTAAAAACTCCCCTCAGAAGATTATTACTTCAATGAATGCGAGTGTGTACCTCTGGATTTGCTTGATTGAGACTATGGACTTCGAAAAGGATCGACTTGAGGATCAAGAATTGTAGTTGTAGGTTTATAAAGACAAGAGCGGTGTGATTTGAAGTTGGAAATGATTTTGCCAGAGTAACGAAGAAGATGTCGAGTTTGTTTTGAGAGCAATTTTGTTGAGGATTGATCAATCTCTGTCAACCTCCCATTCTCACGCCTTTTATAGAGGGGATTTTGGGACGCACTCATCATTTTGACGTTTCTCGTACGCTAGCGAATGTCATGATTTGTGAATACCATCATCGCTCTGAGCTGCTGGAGCTTCCCAGGAATCTTGTTGATGGGACATGGGTGTCGTACGACGTTAAGGATGTGTCGTACGGTGTACAAAGCAACACCGCACGGTGCAAAATGGAATTTCAAGCCGTACGGTTCAGGTGGTTGGGGTTTTTAGTTAGTTTGATCCAGCCGATTCAAGTAACCGTTCCAAGATACACTTCACGCTTTCTCTTCATCATTGGGGATGCATGAGTCATCAAAATTGGGGTGTCTACAATAGGCAATAGATTCTATGTCTGAACCACCACTTACTTGATAATTAAATACTTTCACGAGGTTAGTCCGCTTATGGTGGAGAGTCTGACTACACATGAGGGGGGCGTTAGGCGTGTTACGGACATAAATAAATAAAAAATCACCCGTTTTCCTAACAGCTTAAGCTTTTAGTTTCAATTTTGCTATAACCTTATTCTCAAATTTAACATGGTATCATTTTCAGAGGCTTTTGGACAATACTCTCTTAATTGATTGCCATGTTATTTGTGCTATAATTGCACCTTATGTTGTTATGATCTCGAAGTTATGGATACTTTATTTACCTTCAACGTGCAAGAGTCATGTTATTTGTGCTAGTTTATCATGAGTTAGAACTTGTATCATATTGACTAATTATAACCTCCAAAACTAGTACACGAGTTTGGGTTAGTTGGGCCCAATATACATAAATGACCTATATCCTCTTAAAAGACTAAGCATTGTAAGTGGTGAGTCATCCAATTGTATATTAAGGTCCAACCCTATTTCTATTTTTTCAATGTGAGACTTAACCTTCACACATGTTCTAACATTAACAGCGGGTGTCCGAAACCACTGCCAAATGTTTCCCATTAGCCATTCTCTCATCTCATCGTTTGCATCAAAGAAGTTGTCACCTTTTTTTTAGAAAAAATGCACTCAAAGTCTCAAACTCTTAATGGTCTTTCTATTTTCAAGTACTCGTGCATAACATGAGCTTGATGCTAGTAAAAACATGTGAATAAATAATTGTTCATATCTTAGGTTTTTTTTTTATTCCTCAATTAAACCGAATGATTGGGAGCATTTTTTTTTATTTTCCTTTTCCTTTTCTTTTTCTGGTCAAGTTTTATACTACACAAGATAACATCAATGTCTGGGCAATGAGATTATCATTTCCGCATATATACATACTGCTAATCAATGAGTTCTTTATCTTTGTTAGAAGCAAAAGGAGAAAAATAATAAACAGTTTTATCTCCCAAATTTTTCAGTTTTGATGGGAGTAAATAACATAACATCTATTGGGGTTTGCTTGAGATTTCTTATTCACACACTAATAGAACCAATAAGAAAGAAATTGAAGTGATATTACTATGTTCCATAGTTATGCCGCAAATATAGTACATATTTTAATCTATTGAAGCAGATAAAGAGATCTCAATTAACAGAGAAAGTCAATTAAGAATCATAAAATCTCTTACAGTCTTTTTTTTTTTTTCTTCCTTTTTGTCATCAAATTGTAGATTGTGTGATCAACAATGCATTGTTGTGGACGAGACCTGGGGGTGGAAATTGAAAATCTTTCCTACATTGAAATCTTTCTTTTTTAAACTTCATGTCTAAGTTGGAGGGGGGTGCACTACATCAGGGTGGGCTGGGTTTCGATTGAGTTTATATTAATAGTGAAATTTGTGCATGTTTAAGTCAAGCCCATTAATAATCGGGTTTCATTTAATATTCTCAAGCCCTATCAAAATTAAATTTATATTTTCCATAACTATCCAACAAGCTCATTTACTTTTCTAAATTATTAAAAACAGACCTACAAAACTATCTAGTTCTAATAGTTAAATTGTCTTCCCAAAAAGCAATTAAATTCCTCAAAAAGTTAGAACCCTCCTAAGAAATTGAAGAATAGGAATACAAAGATAAACCTTACTCTTGAAAAACAGAAGATGTGGCACTTTAAGACAAAAATTCTAAGTAGCTAGGACTTATAGCGGTAACAACATATATGTACATATCTCCTACTAAAAAATATTATTTTAATGGGGCCACGCAAGGCCTAAAGGGATTTTTTCAAACCTAACTCATTTAGTAAACGGACTTAAAATCTCAATTCAACCCAACTCTATGGGCCTAACTATTTGTTTTAAACCCTAAAACAATAATAGGCTTGGATGTGCAGACTACCGAGCCGAGGTGCACTCTATTGGAGGTGAGTCATGAGATAGGGCAGGCCAATAGGAGTTAACGAGTAGCATATATAAATGTTTCTTAAAAATACTACTTCCTCTGTCTCTTTTTTAGTGTCGGCTATTCCATATTAAGCTGTTCTTTAATAAATGTATATTTTGAAAAGTTAATAAAATAATTAAGCCAATAAATTGTGTAATTGGTTCTTAAAAAGAGCCGAGTAAGATGGTTCAAACCCCAGAGTTATTGAAATAATTAAGCCAATTATTTAACCCAACATTACATTAAAATTTAAAATTGTGTAAGTCTTAGGAAAATTCTAAATTCAGCGCATGGGTTGACATTAAGTTTATAAAAGGTATATTAAAATGTGTAAAAAGTGTATAAGAATGTGTGAAAGTGTATAAGAAAGTGAAAAAATACATTGGAGTTTGTATTTTTTTTTGTTTTTTTTATTTCCTTATTGTCAGCCGAGTCGGCTCATGACATTAGAAAAACTCGTAAAGTACAAAGCTGATCAAGTCTTAATACGACAACGCAAGTATAAACCAAATAAATAAGAAATTATAGGAACACAATCATCCTGTTAAAAAAAATAAAACATATTACAGTCCGAAATCACATTTCAAACACAACACCGACATAAGAAAATAAAACATACTATTGCAGTCCGAAATCACATTTCAAAATTCCAAACACCACCCCCGCATAAGAAAATTAACTCCAAACACAATCCCCGCATAAGAAAATAAAACACATTACAGACCGAAATCACATTTCAAAATTCCCGTTAAATTTTTTGAAAAAAATAAAAGAATAAAAAAATAATAAAACACGTTTTTTAAAATGCAAGGCGGATCAAATCTGTAGGCGGATCAAATCTGCAAGCAGTTTGAACCCGCAAATTACCCAGCATTCGTGCGATAGCTAGCAGGTGTTGTGCGTGAGAGAGAGAGCGAGAGAGAGGGACAGAGAGAGAGAGAGAGAGAGAGAGAGAGAGAGAGAGAGAATGGCGGGGCATGCGGGATTTGTTGAAGCAGACAATGCAGAAGCCATAATCACCAGAATCGAGCACAAGTCACGCAAGATCGAGAGCTTACTCAAACAGTTACACCCCCGATTTCCATTTCCCCCTATCCATAACCTCAAATTCATTCATTTCTGTAGCAAAATTCGATTTGGGTTTTTGTTTTTTAATAGGTATAAACCAGTGGAAGCTCTCAAGACTGCTCTCGAAGGGTCACCTCCCAAGACCAGAGACGAAAGATGCAAGGTTTTATTCTCCCTTTTCGCTTATCTAGAATCATAGCCCTTTCTCTTGATTGCTTTGATTTTGGAAGTGGAGAGAGAATCTGATTTAGGGTTTGGGGTTTCTTTCCAGTCTGCAAATTGGATTGTGGTGCATAGGGCAATCATGGCAATAAAAGATGTGGATGGGATGTTCTCTTCTCTTGATCCTGAGTACTATGATATACTCATGAAGTAAGTCCTTGGATCTTTATATTGACATTGCATTTGTATTATTCCTCTGCAATTGGATACAATTAACACGACGGGTTGCTGATTTTGCTGCTGAAAGGATGATAAAAGACACATGGCAATTCAATAATCTCACTGCTGTAGTTCTTTTATTCCGAGAAACTATGGCTGATAATTCATCGGTTTCTTAACTTGGGCTATCTTTTTGCGGTTTTGACACCCTATTATCCTAGACTGACTGAGAGCTGTTTTGGGATTACTTCACAATGAGTAAAATCTATAGAGGGAAGATCTTTTTCATGCGAAGTGATTTGGATGATAAACTGTATAATTGCTAATGAAATATGTTAAATTTGATTAGGTCTGAGTCTTGAGGCTCCCAATTTGAGCTACAGCTCCACGACATTCATTTTGTGTCCTACACTAAGAGTCCTAGATAAGGGTACTACTTGTGACAAACTTGGCATAGTAGCGCATGTTTCGATGAAAATTGGTTACTGGATTGATGCTGGACACCTTCATTTACCAAACAAAATCATAAAGAAAACAAATGTGAGGAATATTGACTGGAAAAGAGAAATCATAAAAAAAACGGGTAGGTAGGTTGAGGTGCCATTTGGTTGGGATTGAGTTGAGTGGAGTGACTCTTGGTCTAGAATAAGGCTGGGGTACTAGGTGTAGATTATATCTTCTAACTACTTACACCTGGGGAGGATGATGCATCAGTATGATATGAGTACCTTTTTTTCTTGATCAACAGATGAGAATATGTACTTAACTAGTAATAAGCTTCCAAATGTCGCTAGATGCCTTATTTACTTTGTTGATTAGCAATACAAAAAGTCCTCTGGCTTGCGATTGATGGATCATGATAGGAAGTAATAATTGATCCTACTTAAGCTCACGATACCACAAAAAATACAGGAAATTGAAATAAACTTGACATTTGTCAGTAAACAATCAAAAGATATGGTTGAACCCATTGTCAAAATAACATTCCCTGCTTGTGTGCGCATGACTGTGCGGGCTTGTGCGTAAAAGCCTACCATCTGCACTTGGGTGATCTCATTTATATTCACTTGCTGCCTTGTTTCCGTAATGCACTTTTGGTGTTATTTCCTGGTGTCACCAGTATTACAGTACACACCTAGTTATTCAGATGTGTTCATCATGAGAAGATTCCCTAGTCTGAGATGATATTTTTATCCTATGGATTGGACTCTCGAGAGGTGCATGGATTTGTGTTCACCTTTGCCCAAATTTTGGGATCTAGTAGGGTCTTATAAGTTAGTACAGCTATTGATTTTGTTTTTCAATACAGATAGAGAGAAACAATTCCTCATTTCTTTTTAGTTTTTAAGCTTCTCACGTCCCCTTTTTTGTTTTTTAGCCTTTCACGATGGGAGTGTTACAAGATCAAAGCAGTGTGAATATCATATTCCTCGAATATACTTGCCCTTACCTTGTTATTAAGAATATAGTTTCAGAGTTGTTAGCATTTTTCTGATTTCCAAATTCGTCGTGTTAATCGCTCTCTGTTCCATAGATATTTACGGCCTTGTATTGTGGAGGTTCCCCAGCGCTGAAATTGCTTAAATGTTATCGGACAAGTTAACATCTTGAGCTCCTTGTTATTACTTTTAGGTACTTGTATAGAGGGTTGTCTACCGGAGATCGTCCCACATGTGACCAATGTCTACGGATTCATGAAAAGCTGACAGAGAAAGCTGGATTAGGTTGCATATTACGCTCATTATCAGACACAGTAAATACTGTTTGATTCCAATCGCTTGTTGCCCTTAAAGACCAATGTATACAATAGATGTTTGTTATTGAATGCCAAAATCATCTGCACCACAAAATGACCGATAAGAAAATTTCGGGAATAAAGCCAGAAAATTTTGGATTTGCGTTCCAGAAGCTTGGCTTGCATATATCACCCTTGAAATTGTAATTGTTTCCTTCTCATAATTTGTCACTCTCTTGACGCCAATACACAGATCTCGTCTATAGGAGCAGTTTCTGGTTTACAGTGAATGAAAAATCTAGGACATAAATTATATTGCCTGTTTCGAATTTTCGTTGGTACTTGTAATAATGGAGAAACCACAGATGAGATGTGGGAAACTTCGTTGGTTTTTGGATTTCAAGCAGCGATTGCTTGTAGTGCTGGAATGAGATGTTTAAGGTTTTGAAATACAGATGTTCAGCTGTTTCAAGTCTCTTCTTCTTCTCTTTTTTTCTCTTTTGGTCTAGATCCTCTCTTCTATTCCCCCCCTTGTGTTGAATTTCAAATGACTTGATGAAATTTACTTGCAGAGTGATGTTTCTAAAGTGGCACTAATTTTGATTGGAGTTCTGCAAATCTTAATTTCAAATGACTGGATGAAATTTCTAAAGAGCACTTACTTTTTCTAGTCGACACTGTTTGGGCCTAGGGGTGTAAATCTGGCTCATCACGAACTATCCCACAACAAAATCAGTCATTACTGCTACCCATCTCCAGTTGTCTTCTATCAAGAAGTTGGGGCCAACAAAGAGATAGCAGTGCAGAAATATGGTGAGTAATGGGTATGGTCATAAATTCACAAAAGAATTCCGCTCCAATAATTGAAATGAGTATTTTGTCGAGTATCTTAAGCAAAAAGGATGATCCTAAGACTGTCATTTTTCCCACGAATAGGAAAAGTAATAAAGCTATTACTATATCTATTCTGTGTGCAATCATTGAATCAGAATTGCGGATTTTGTTCAATAGGTTAAGGAAATTTACGAACAATGCTTGCATTTTCATTGCCAATCGCCTAAGAAAAATAAGGAAATAGATCTGGGCAAGCATGATAACCAGATCGGTTTCTTTCTTTCGTAGCAAAAATACATAACATGCAAGACCTTAGACCAAAAATGAGTAGGATGCCTAGGAATTTGGGCCCAAAACCCGCTTGAGCCTATTGGAAATTAACCCAGCCTTGGGCCCGCCTGATCCCTATGGGTAGAGCTTGGGTTGGAGGTTTTGAAGCTTGAGGGTTGTAGCCCGTAAAAAACCCAATCCAAGTCCGTCAGGAAAATGCTAGGCACACATTAAAAATGGAAAAATGTATTGAAATGTGTGAAAAATATATAAAAATATACAAAAATGTATTGAAAAATGTAAAAGGTACATTAGAGTATGTGTTTTTTTGTTTGTTTGTGTGATTATTGTATGCCCCCACTGGGCACACGTTAGTAAGACCCAAAATAATTAGTAGAAAAACATTCATTACATTTTGCCTACTAATTCAATGATATTCTACTCATTTTGCCTACTAATTACTATTTTTTAGTTATTAAATTGGCAGTTAAATTAAAATATTAATACTACAGTTTATTCTAAAAGAGAAAGTTCTAAAAAAAAGGGGCTCTACGTAGCAGGGCCCCGGGCCTTGGCTGAAGCCCGTATACATACCCGAGCCAGAGCCCAAGCCCAAACTCATAGCTCGATTCTGTTAAGGTCATGGGTGAGGCTTGGCCTAGATAGTTAAACATTGGCATTGCTAGGCCCGGGCTAGAATTATGGGGAGAGCCCAATGGGTTCGAACTGGGCTAGCCTGAGCCTGATGATTTTTGGAATGGGCTGGCCTTGGCCGAATCTTGATCTTCTTCATTTCATAGGTGGGGTCACGGGTGGGAATCTATATCTTTCATGATCCACGACTTTTTGCTTCGCTAGGAAAGGCAATTAATACATACAATAAACTAGAGGGTTAGGGTGTTAGTGATGGTTAAGAGTTGAATTATTGATCTCAATGAAATTAAACGAGCACTCAACCACCTACGCCTCATAAAATAAACGAGAAGGTTAGGGTGTTGTACCGACCTGACATGCCATTAACATCATCCTTCAACTTAAATCTCGTGGCCTTAAAAGATATTCCTCATTTTTAAACCCAGCAATCACTAGTGATCTCAATGAAATTAAACGAGCATTCAACCACCTACGCCTCATAACATAAATGAGAGGGTTAGGGTTTTGTACCGACCTGACCTGACCTAACCTGCCATTAACATCCTTCAACTTAAATCTCGTGGCCTTAAAAGATATTCCTCATTTTTAAACCCACCGATCACTAGTGATCTCAATAAAATTAAACGAGCACTCAACCAACTACGCCTCATAACATAAATGAGAGGGTTAGTTGTACCAACCCAACCTGACCGGCCATTGACATACTTCAACTTAAACCTTATGGCCTTAAAAGATATACCTCATTTTTAAACCCACCGATCACATTACTGGTGGACAAGCGTAGGTTTGGCAATCGAGCTTGCCCAGCCTCAATAGGATGGGTTTTTCCATTTTTTTGGGTAAATGATGGGGGCAGTGGGTGATTTTGAAAAATCCGCCAAGGTTAGAATAGGGGTAGGGGAACGACCAACCCACCCCAATAACTGCCCCTCCCCCACCCCGATACATATATGATTATGAAATTACCTTTTTCTCTTTTGAATGTATAAAAGTTTATTCTTCTTCTTATATTTTTATCCTTACAACCAAAATACCACATCATATTGTAATTATTTTTCATTTTCCTTCTAAATAGTATATTTTGGTTAAGTTGTAGTAGTTATTTTGTGAACTTTTTATTATTTGTGTCCACTAATTTTGGCGTTTAAAATATACTTTCTTAATACATAAAGAAGAAGAATGGTGGGATAGGTAAACCTGTGCCTAATAGAGGCAGGAGCGGAGGTACCCATACATTACCCAATCGGATTAAGGGCAACTTAGGGGTTGTTTAGAAATTTTAAGGTCGAAGTTGGGATCATCAAAAGCCACCCTGTTGCCATACTTACTTGTGTGTGTGTGTGTGTGTCTTGGGGGTGGGGGGGCGGTAGTATTGGTTCTTTTACTTCTTTGCAATGGAAAATAATTGTGTGCGAGCGTGCCAGAGAGAGTTTGAATCTCCTCCCTCAGATTAACTTTGGAAAAACCAAATCTAATCAGGCGATTGTGTTTTATTGGTTCAATTACCTCAATTAAGAGGATTTTCTCAACAAGTGAAGAAATGTAAACCAACAAACTTAGGAAATCGAAGAACAAAAAGAAACAAGACACTTCGATTAATGAATCAAAGATAAACTTACTTCGAAATTGTCTTCCACTTCAAATACAAGAACTTCGAACGGTTGATTGCTACAGGAACAATCGAGATAGGGGTGATTGTTACAGGAACAATCGTAATTAATCGTAACTACTTCTAATCTACTTGGCCGAAGTTGAAATCCTAAACTACTTTTGCCAATGAACAAACCAAGCATCAGTTTTTGATAACCTGTTTTGTTGAAGATTGTCAGGGGCTTTCTCACTCTTTGATTTCTTCTATTTATAAATGCTGCTTGCGATTCGAACTTCCCGCTCAATGAATTTGAATATCGGCTTGCTTCGAACTCTAACTTCCACTCCTCGAGTTGGCAGTTGCTCCTTCCTCCACGTCTGAATTTGAATTCTTCTAAATCTTCCTCTAAAAGCTTTGATTTTGAATCTGTACATTTGTTTAAACAAACTCAAATGATTAAGCGTTAAGATGAATAACTGCCTTTCTATAAGTATTCCACGTGTTATAACTGTCAATTTGCCTTGTTTCCCAAGTTCACACGTGGAACTTATATATTTAACAGTTAATCCCCTAGCTTTGAGGTCAATTCTTTCCAATAACGATGGTTCGTAACTGTTAATAACCGTTTTTATATTTGAACACGATACGACATCGTATTTACTCAAATATGCTCTTTTAATCCAATGTGTCTGTATCGACGAGTGATTGCCAACGTTTGGCACTCTTGATTACGTGTCAATTAATCATTGGATTGGTTAATTTTAGATGTAAACAGGTAGCACCAAAATGATGATGCCTTCTTTCAAGGCTTTTCCAAGGTTCATTCATGCTTATGATGGTTATCTTATATTCAACCCAAGTTACCCAATTATAGTATTTGAAGTAGACACCACAAGCTTTGGAGCATATAGACCACACAGGCCATGCTACATTAGCTTTGGGCATTCCTAGTGGGTTACATAATGATTCACCTATGATGGACATGCAATAATGCCCATTATGATGTCCCGTAAGCTATGAACAATGGCATTGGCTTTTCCATACCTAAATCATTTAGGAAAATTCTAATATCAGTCCACTGATCTGTCATTTAGGTTTTAAAAGTGTCAAATGAAAGAAAAATGGATAGAAATGTGTGAATGCGTATAGTAGAGTGAAAAAAGTACACTGAATTGATTTTTTTTTTGGCTTATGGATTGACAATAGAAGGACCCAATCATTTATAGAGAAAAAAAACAAATACAACTGGATTCCAAATCATCTAATTGAACAGTACATGCAAAAAGCTATCCAAGCATGCAATTGGAAATAAACAAAAAAAAAACCCCTCCTTTGTTCTGTCATCATGGTTATGTTATTCCTTCATTACAAGAACCCTAAAGTACCCAAACATTGTCCCCTTCCCCTCCCAACACTAAAATCCCTTTCTCATCTAACATAATCATTCATCCATTCTTAGACCCAAGGCACATTCAAATTCTCTTGTAATCATTCATTCATCCTAATTTTCTTTTGAAAAAGAAAAGAAAAGAAAAAGTCATACATACCTTCCTTGTCCTCCCTGGGCCATCCTTTACAAATGTCCATCTAAAATTTATCGACGGTGCTTATACAAGCGGACAGTCGATTTCAAACTAATTCTCGAGTAGAAAATTGATGATTTTGCCAATGGAGGCGACTCGTAACAATGATTAAATCAATGCTAGACAAGTTAATCTGTTCTAAGGCTTGGATCGTATATCATTTTCAAAATGACCAAAATACCCTCACCCCAGAAGCGAAAATCAAGCGGCTTGTGGGTTTAGAATGTTGAAGGGCCAGGATTCAAAGGCCGTAAGATCTTTGTTGCTGGGGACCCACCGGCTTGAGGTGGACCGCAGTGATGTTGGCGGTAGTAGCGGGTGGCGCAGTAGAAGCGGTAGCAGAGGATGAAGGTGGCCGGACAGCCACGCGCTCACATGAAGGGCACATAGTGAGAGTGGTGGGAGGGTTCAAGTTCATGTAGGACTGTGGGGAGAGTTTCAGTGCTCTGAGCTCGATCACTTCCTTCTGCAACCGCCTGTTCTCCTCCGTCAGATTTTCGCAACACCTCTTTAAGTACTCGCAATCCACCTCCGTTTGCTTCAACTTTGTCCTGCATTTAACAAATTGAAATTAGTGTCAAAGAGTATTTAAACAAGGGACGATGAAAATGGCAAAAACTGTTTTTGTTAACGAAAAATTCAAATTCTAGTGCATAAAAAAATTGTACTATTAGGTAGTCAAGGAAAAGGTAAAAACACATATTCAAGTGTACTTCTTTACACGCTCACACATTTTCGATACACTTTTTATACATTATAATACATTTTTTAAACCTTATCGACAATTCAGTGGGCTGATTTTTGCATTGTTTCCTTTATAAATAGTCCAAAATTTAACTTACTACCATAACGAGCCGATATTTAATGAACTTTTTACAAATGAATACTAGCTCGAAGTTGCATAAACTTGAGAAATTTTTCAGTGCCAAGCAGTATTGCCCGATAAGAGCTGTCCATCTCTGCAATTAATAGTCCATATTTTAAATAACTCTTCCGTGGAAAAGTTTATTCAAAATCTGGACTGTCTAATACATTTTCGGACGACAAAAATATGCATCAGGAACCCCACACGTGATACCCGACCGGCATTGCAAAATTTCTCCATAAACTTGGTTTGTTTACCTACTCACATGTTACAATTTCCCTTTTTACTGCTAGTAGAAAAAAGGTGTGTATAGTGATAAAAAAAAAGAAAAAAAAAAAGGGTGTGTATTTTAAATATGCCAATAATACCCCTCCGTCGAGACGAAAATATCTCACCTTGCCCTTCGGTTTTGAAACCAAACTTCCACTTGTCGTGGCCGTAGGTTCAGCTGCTTCGCCAAAGCCACCTTGTGCTTCTGAAAGACCCAAAAAACGAAAAACAGATTAACCACCACAACCACGTCCCCAAAAACAAAAACACCCTCACAACAACTGAAAAAATACCAAAATGCCACTCACCGGGTTAAGCGTGTTCTGCTCCCTGAACGTCTCTTCGAGGACCGCCGACTGCTCCTTCGACAGCCTCAGCTTCTTCTTCGCCATCTCTCCGCCGTCCTCCTCCTCGTCGCCGGCCTCCATCTCCTCTCTCTCGCTCCTCTTTCCGCTCACGCTCGATACCGTGCTGTTCGGCGACGACACCCCCACCTCCTCCTCGCACTCCGCCGTGGACGGTGGCCGCCGGTTCATGTCTATCCCCCGTAGGTAGGATCTCGCCTCTGAAAATCCAGCCCACATGACATGCCCACTCATGACAAATTGACAACATAAAATATTTGCATTTTGATCCTTGTTGTTTAGCCTTTTCTGTTTTTGGACCCTGAACTGCACTTTTGGATTGTTTTAACTTTTTATGTTCATTGTGTTTACCGAAATTGCCACGTGACAACTTAACCAATTATGACCACTCGTGGAATTCTGGGAGAAATGGACTAATTTAGCAACGGGACCAAATGGAGAAAATTTTAGGCAATGTTTTGTTTTGTATTGTGAAACAATTTTTTGCAAAATCAACATATGTTGTTTCTAAATGCCATAAACACTTATCAATAGGAAATGTATTCAATTCTATGGTTCGGATCCTCTCTCATCCATGTTTTGGATGTTTTAGATGGGAGGAGACAGTCTACCTCTAAACCATCCATTAGTACATTCAATGATTTAGATTTGCGGGAAAGTCTGATGAGAAAGAGTTAACTCCTGCCCGTAAGAGTTTATGAGCAAATTGAATGGTCCTCATTGTGACTGTCTCCTCCGGATGGGTCAAAGAGGATCCATTTCCCAATTAAAATAGACATACTTTTCCATACCAAAAATACCCTTTCTGTTTTTTGTTTTTCCGAACGGCGGATGTTAATATGCAAGTTCGAGAGTTAGCAATTACAAGACGAGCGAACACTTCATCCATGAGAACTTGAACTCACGACCCAACTAATGAGAGGGTTCAAGGCTTCACCTTCTTACATGTATAAAGAAACAAAAACTTCGCCGTCTTATTTAACGACAATATTGACAAACTTCAAGGGTCCAAGTGATAAACAAAAAAAAAAGGAAGTCATAATGCAAGGGGCAAAGCATAATTTTTGACACACAAACATCAAACATGTGTACACAAACAGAGCCAAGGACACATACCAGGAGAAGGCTGGAATGCATCAAAGAGTAAAGGCTGGTTGTGGTGGTGGTGGTGTTGAAACATGGAGGGTAGATTCAAAGGGAAAGGAGCAGGAGGAGGAGGTGGAGGAGGTGGTGGTGGTGGTGATGGTGGATTCTCTGCCTCAGGACATTTCAAGCTTAAGCTCAGCCCTAACCCATCATCTTTCTTACCCATCTTCTTCACTTTCTCTCTAGATCTCCACAAAGGCACATGTACACAAAACCCAATCTACTATCTCTCTCTCTCTCTCTACTTCTTGTTTATGGAATATGAAAGAGAGAGTAACTCCATGGGTACAACAGAAGAGGGGAGAAATAGGGACAGCTTTTGCAGGGGAAGGGGGGTTACAGCTTTTATTTTGGCCCCATTGCAGTACAGTCTGAGGAATAATGAAGTTGCAATTATATATAGATGTATGGCAAGAGATAGAGACACAGAGAGTAGGTATCCAGTGGTCATGAGACATACCCTGCACAACACCCTTAGGGGTGTTTTGGTAAAATAATCCATTTGTATCTTCTTTTTTTGTCTTTATTCGATTTTTCTTGCGTTTATTAGTCTTGCGTAAATTTTTTGTGAATTATTTGTTCGTTTCGACAAGACAAATCTAAAAAGTTGAAAAATATAGTCGAAACTAAAAAAAATTCGAATAAAGCCGAATTTTTGGATTATTAGATTACTTTTGGCTTTATAAAAAAAAATTGATTATAATTTTTTACTTTTTAGATTTTTATCGTCCTGACTAATTGATAATACATTGATGCAAGACTAGCTAGCAAACGTAAATATTTTATGAATAAACATTAAAAAATATTACTTTACCAAAATGCCCCTAACAACCTAGTCAAGTTATTTGGTGGTTTTGAGATATTTTTTCACACTATTCAATGAATATGTTTTAAAATTCAGACTTTTTTGTTTCCCAAATCTTCAATACAAATTAATGACATAGATCTTACAATATTAACTAATTGCACATTATTAACTATAAATACTTTTTCTAACAATACACAATTATGTAGTGCAGCTATACATGTTACCTCTACTGGGTTGTGTGATTGTTAAAGGCATTAGGGTATGAATGGTTGACTAGATGTGATCATTAGATTAGACTAGTTGTCTAAATTGACCAAACATATGTTGTTTGGTTAAAATATGTTCTTGTTTAAATTAAAAATGTGGAATATACAGCACCACAAGCACATCATATTAATTATTCGATTATTCTCAATGTGCGAAATTTTATATCTAGTATAATTATATAAAAAAAAATAAAATGATACAAAGACACACATAACATTTCGGTGTGTGTTCTATGTGCGATAAATAAGACCCACATATATCAAACAGTTCGAGATGTTTCTCAATTAGGGGGTGTTACACTAACAAAAAATTATTTTTCTCAAAAACCGAAACATGTCATTCTCTCACAATACATCACATAAAAAACCGTAAAAAATTAGTTTTTTTCAAAAAACTACTCCCTCCGTTCCTTTTTATTTGTCCTCTATGAAAAGTCGTGCCACTTTTCAAATGAAAAAAGAAAGCGTTTTCGTGTATTATTTTTGAAAATTTTTTACACCAAATTAAAGCACTCATCGTATACTTTAATTCGGTGCCAAAAAATTTGAAAAATGATACATGAAAGTACTTAATTTTTTGATTTGGAAAAAGGTAAGAGAGAGAGTGTGAGACAAATAAAAAAGAACGGAGGGAGTAACTTAGTGGAACACCCCCTGGTTTCTTTGATGGAGTACATCTTATCATGACTTGGAAGCACCAAATAATTTTTCAGAGAAAAGAGTGCATGTATAATCATGGTGTGTCAGGGGGTCCAATTGGCTCAATCATGACGATGGGGATTGGCTTTTGTTTTTTTGTTATTTGTTTTCTTATATTGCATGGGCACATTTTAACCCAAGTCGAGTGAAAACCCTTTGAAATTTAACCATGGTTAGTGACTTTTGTAACCGAGATCAGCTGTTTCAACCATTGGGGTTTGAAGTCTAGTCTCCCATATGTCTCATAAAAACCGGTTTTTCAACCAGTTGACCGTTGACTGATGAGTTTACATGTGATTTTCCTCGTGAGGGCCAAACCACCCCCAGAATACCACGCTCTTTGTCACACGCTCCAAGCACTATATTTTTTATTTCAGTATTTTGGTTGAACTTTTTTTATTCATGTTTTATTTTTTTAATTAATCACCACCTCAACGAACTAAAGAAGTCTAAAAAGTAAGAAATTATGATAAAATTTAATAAAGACAAAAAAATGCCAAGCAATAGGCTCTTTTTTTTTTAGTCTAAAGTATCATCTTAAATATAATCCTTCTGTCCCATTTTCTTTGTCCATTTTAGAAGACGGCCAATTTTTCAATTTTTCATATCTTTCAATTTATAATTATTTTAGAACTAATCAAGAATATCAAACAAGATCAATATTGCATATTTTTTAAAAAAAATTAATTTTTGCTCCTAGGGGATACAGTTAAAAATTGGGCAGATGTGAAAATCATTTTCTTTCTTAAAATCCATATCAAAAAAGATATAAGCGATTGACCGATGACACAATCTCCGAAAATGGGACTGAAGGAGTATTAATTAGTTTCAACTTTTTTGGTCCAAATTTTTATACTTTTATGATTCTTCTCGTTGAGACAAACGGTAAAACAAAAAGTAAAAAAAAAAAAAACAACACCAGGCCCAAAAATCATAGTAGTCAGCTTTGGATAACTGGTGGAAGGAACAGCGAGTGATGCACGCGAGAGTGGTTTTGAAGTCGGACAAAAGTGAGGTTTTAATTATGGTTAATAATGTGGTTTAAGAATTAGGTTACGGAATCTTAATTGGTATTAGGGAAACCGTGTGGGTATGTAATTATTAATGCACCCATTTATTGTCCATCAGTACCTTTAATTGAGTTTAGCTGGAGTTCCATATGTAGTTTAATGGCTACTTAGTAGTATTAATGATGTTTTACGGTCTTCAAATTATTGCATCTTAGAGGTAGAGGAAAATGAAAATGGAAATGGAAGGGAATGGATGAATTTATTTTCTCTTTTTAATTTATCGATTTTGTTGAGAAGAAGAGAAATGTAGAAAAACATTATTAACTTACAAATATAACTTCCAGGAGTAAAGTTCGTATATTTATATATTTTTGATCAACAAATTTAATGTCCAAACAAAGCTTAAGATAGTTCATTTATACGTACACATTCCGTTTCATAATCTTGGAGGGGCGTTTTTGTCTTCTGGTTTTCAACACTCATACTAACTATATAAAATAACTCGAGCTGTTTTTTCAAATTTAAAAATACGAGACGTAAATAATTTTTCAAGCAAGAAAAAATGGAAAATGTTTTCTTATCCATTTTTTCGTATGGCAAACATATTAACATACCAACAAAAAGGAAAAACCCCTCGAACAAAAGGTTCATTTACGATCTCAGAATTGTGATGAACAAAATTTTCATGGAATAAATTTTACTATTCACATTCATTTTGTAGGTAACATTAGACATTCAAGTGAATCAGAAATACACAATTTATTTGAAGGAGAATTTCTTGAACTATCTATCCAATGACTCTAAACTACACAGTTCATATTAATTAGGAGAGTTATATTGATTTCAATTTTGGTGTTCTAAGTACTTTTGTCATTATCCAAAATAAGTTGCTAAGATGTGTGAGAAGCTAGGTAAGAACAGATCTAATTGGTGATCAGAGTAGGAGCATCACATATTCACATCATCCCTCCAAGCTCGCAATTGGTTCATGTTAGAAATTGTGACGCGCCCGCGGTATAATACGGTATTGTAAGGTATTATGAGAATACATGCATGTCATATACTTGGATGAGGGTTAGAAATAGAGTGAGATATAAATACTCTCTATGTAAACTCTGTAACAGTTGATCAATAAAAAAACTCTCGCTCCCGTGGAGGTACACGATTTTGGAGAAACCATATGAATTCTATGTGTCGATTTCTTTACTGTTTTATATTCCTATATCGTGTGTGTGGTGTTTACGCTAATAGTTCAACTTCCATCGGTAATAAAATTTTCCAATAGTTCCTGAAGTTTATACAACTATTAACTTAAATTTATTAAAGGAAAATGTTAACCTTAACCCGATGGAAAAAAATAAGTAGGTAGTGCATAGATATTCATGGAATGTGTATTAATATCCAAACTAGTTTGTCATTATATGCATATTATCCTACAACTATTGAGTGAAGGTTAGCTAGAACCCATTATTATAAGGAAAATGCAGACACAAGTTAAGATTGAAAAAGTGTATTACAATGTATGAAAAATGTAAAAAGTGCATTAGAATGTGTTTTTTTTATTCGTTTGTGTGCTTATTGTGTCTATTGGGCACAACACGTTAACAAAACCCTTATTATAATTAGTCAAAGTATGTGTAAACGAAAATGGACACTGTCATATTTTGTTTCTATTACCAAAAAAAAAAAAAAACTTCTCAGAATAATAAAAAAATTGGATCAAAGGTGTTGACAAAATCACAAGTGGAGTGGTAGCTCAATAACAGACGGCATGTACTTTTACTCAGTTGACTATAGTGTCTTATGCTTTATTAACTATAACTAATAAGGGTAAAATGACATGCACAGACGGGTCTCCGAGACCCACTTTTGGGTTCCACACGGCCGATCCGAGCCGTTCATTCATCTCAAAACTTTTTGAACGAAATAAGGTGATTTTGGATCGAGCACTTAGGGACGTCCGATCGACTTTATCTCTGCCTGGGCCCCTCGGAATTTGATTTTGAGATAAATGAACCGCTTGAATCGGCCGTGTGGAATCCAAAAGTGAGTCCCCGAGACCCATCTGTGCACCATCTCTGGATGCATATCTGTGCATGTAGAAGCTCAACTAATAATACTGATTTTCGTCTCAAAGATTTGTTGAGAAGTCCATATATATGTGCCCAAAGAGGAAAAACATGTCAGATCCCAAATAAGCAAAAAAAATATGAAGGGTAGGGGGAGTGGGGTTGAGATCACGTGGGGAAGCAAGGGTGTTTGTCTGAAATAAGGCCAATACTTTTAGATGAGGATTCACGTGCATAGGCCAGTTTTGTTACACGCCACGTGGCAATGATTGCAAGTGATAGGACACGTGTGGTTTTCGAACTTTACTACAGAAGATCCCCCTCCATTCGAATCTCCTTTGACTTGGCTCTTTCTTTCAGGGAATTTTTTTTTTCCCCTCATTGGATCCATTTTTTCCCCTTTGGAGGAATTTGATTTTTTTAGATATTTATTAGTGGAACCCTTCGCTTCCCGTCTCAATTATTGCTCCACGCTCGTGCTCGTGTAATTTTTAATACAGCAATTGAAACACTTTCGAAAGTCGTTCTTATGTCGCTTCCCCGCTTCTGTTCGTGTTTGTATTGTGTGGTTAAGGTGTTTGTATGGCCCCGTTCTACCAAGGGTAATTTTTTTTTTTTTTACTTTTTTACGACGTATGAAACACGTCATTTTCTTCGTGTAAATCAACTTAAAAGCTAAAAAAAACTAAAAAGCTAAAGTTAGTGGAACAAGTCCTAAATTTGTTAATATATATATATATATATATATATATATATATATATATATATATATATATATTGAATATACTAAATTTGTATAGATAATAAATATTGAGTGAGTACTGATGATTGTAATCGTGATACTCCGTAGCAGGGGCGACCCCATGTAGGTTGGGGGGGAGCTGACCCCCTTGAGCCGGAAATTCTCCTTGTGATATGCATATTTTTTTGGGTCATTTTTATAATTTTTTTGAAAAAAGAATATATGTTGTTGTTGTCTTTACCTTTGTGATCATTTGCCACTTGGTAGATATTGTAGATTCTTGTACCCTAGTGATAAATTTTGTCGCATTTCATTCCATAGGATTTGGAAATAAGCAGAGTTGCTTGGAGCAATTCGAGGCTAGATTCTTGCTTAGCTCATCTTGTTTAGTGAACGCAAGTCAAGCTTGAGCTCGAGTTTTAAGCTTTTGTAGGAAACGAGGCAATCTCAGCATCTAAAACTCACCTCATCCTTCCTTGCTTCAGTAAGTCTGGGTGTCCCAAAAGGGGACCCCGAATGTGTAAATCAACGGCCCTGAATTCACTCCAAGTGAATCTGGGCCATTGATTTTTAAATTTTGGATAAATTTTGTATGTATTTTCTGTGTATGTAGCAGTGTCGTCCTTGCTTTGGTGTCGTACAATGCTAGTTTAACAATGTCCTCTAATGTTTTGGTACGAAGTACTGGTATTTTGTCTGATTTTCCCATTGATCATCCACAGAGACACCCTTTTATGCCCTTTTATGCTCATTTCTTTCCTTTTCACTTTCTTCCTTTGAATTGTTTTACAGGTATCATGTTCTCGAAAATATTCTCAATTTCATGGCTACTCGGCCTATGCAGCTTCCTCCTATGGCTCCTAGATTGTTTGAAAATTTATTTGGCCTCAGAACCCAGAAACCTGTCCCTGTTGAATATCTAAGTAGTACAGATTCAGATTATGAGTTCCAAATTTTTTTGATCTTTAGTTGATTTGTTCCTAGTGAGTGCAACGAATCCAATTTTACTTTGTCATCTATTTCTGTGTTGTGTGTAAATTGTGCAACGACATTTTACACATTATGGATACAAAATTATTACCTGCTTTATTTGCCGTATGCGTGGAGTGAACAGTAAGCATTTGGAGTTGGCTCTGAGGCTAGAACTTTCTTAGCATTTGTATTTTGTCTTGCCTTATTTTTGTTTGTTTTTTCGTTCTCCGTTTCCATTTTCTCACCAGCGATGCAACTTCATCATAAGTTCTCCGAATGAACTTTCACTTACATTGTTTAATCGAATTGCTATTGCTCAAGTCTTGCTTCTCCGTTCAGCACCTCCTCCCCACAGTCACTCATCAATCCCTTAACGTTGCTCGAATTTTTCCCCCTGGGTCAATGCTCAGTAGCACAGAATAGCAGCAAAAAAAAAAAAGCAGCAGCAGCAATAACAGTGATTTTCACCATTTAAAATTCCTTGCCATCTCTTAAAGAAAAATTAAAGTACATGAGTACATTCTGTCCTCCAAAAACCATAGGACAAAAAGCGGTACATTAATTAATACTTCTAACGAAGAAATCTAAAATATATAGCGCCAGCAAACACTACTGGAGCTTTGTAGATGGTAGATACGCATATTTTCCAGACAGTACCACCGATGAGCCTCAAAAAAATTGGCTCATTAGCATACCTACATTGGGGGAGCATAGTAAGGCAGGCCAGGAGGATAAGCAGGAACTTGATTGGTGGAAGTAGCAGATGGGAAGAAAGGAGAGAGGGCAGTGGTCATCAATCCAGATGCAGGATCACTGCAAGAACAGGCAATGATTTCCTTTCAGTTTTAAGCAT
Organism: Vaccinium macrocarpon; assembly: GCA_022606695.1. Classification (NCBI taxonomy): domain Eukaryota; kingdom Viridiplantae; phylum Streptophyta; class Magnoliopsida; order Ericales; family Ericaceae; genus Vaccinium; species Vaccinium macrocarpon. Next base: position 4,825,425 of record CM040176.1, on the reverse strand, counting down.
CGGCAAAGGGCAATAAACAAAATATAAATTGCAATTAGAAATTATGTCAAGCAATCTTTCAGGCTTAAAGAATACAACCTTTCGGTGGCCTTCTCTGTTTAATACTAGTAGATGAATTGTATATGAACTTCTTGAGGCCACTAGCATGCAAGTATGAGGCAAATGCGTGAAATACACAATATTTACACCAATGCATTGCAAGTAGGAATTCCCTTCTACCCAATAACAATGTATTGCAACATGTGCAAAGGTAATTGAAGCGACTGATGTTTAGGATAGAAAGCGAGCAACTGCAGCTATCTGATTCTATTGGATGTGTCTATGCTGAGAGAGAGAGAGAGAGAGAGAGAGAGAGAGAGAGAGAGAGAGAGAGAGAGATTTAAAATAAACCTCCACAACCAGAAGGAAAATATATCAGAGGCAGGAAACCTACATCAACTGTTGAGCACCAACTTGTTGAATGAACTGGGAATACACGTACTCATCAATTCGCTGCTTTGCCAGTGCAACCTGTTAAGCACCCACAAATCTCAATATCATATCCTCGTAAACCTTTTCCAAGTTTATTCTTTTTTTTTTCCAATGGTTTTATTGTTTGAGAATGCATCCATTTTTTACTCAATTTATATATATTAATATACATACATACATACATACATATAGAGGCCGGTTCCGCTAACACAAACTTTAACACAAATTTTGACACAAGTTTTTTGTGTGAGCCCCACACAAATGATTGAAGTTGTTCAATTTCTTTAGAACATGTTTTTAAAGATTCCCATAAAATCAACTCATTTGGAAATCAGTAAGGGCTTGATTGGTTCATTCGGTTGATTCCTATAAGACTATACAGGATAAAACTAAATGAACCGATCAAGCCCTTACCGAAATGAGTTGATTTTTTACAGGAACTCTTACAAACAAGTTTTAAACAAATTGAATGGCTTCGATCATTTGCGTGGGGCTCCGATTATCGTTGTGTCAAAATTGTTAGCAGAACTGCCCCCATATATGTATGTATTGTATATATAGTCCGGTTCCTATGAGGGATCCCTTACTTGATCCTTCGTGTGTATATATGTATACGTGTGCATAAATATATATACACACCAACGATCCATTGAGGGATCCCTCATTGGGTTTTGGTGCAAACCTCATAGATCTGATGAAATTTCGATGCTCAAAACCATTCAATGTGTTTAAAACATCACATTTTAAACACATTGAACGGTTCTAATCATTGAAATTCGATTGGAATCTATGAGGTCCACACCAACAGTTGGTGAGGGATCCCTCAAAAGATCATCTAAGTGTGTGTGTGTGTGTAATATTTAAGGCATGATATATGTATGCATGTATATGTGAAAATAAAATATATTTACATAGGCATAATGTATGTGCTCAACTGTAATCATTTCTTCCTTTCTGAAAATTCCATACATGATGTGCTATCACTAATTACCCTTGAAAAAAATTCGAACTCTATGGAATCCGAATCATCTCGTCACCCCATACCCACAAATACACCAGAACTGAGTTTTTTCTTTCTTTCTTTCTTTCAAACACCATAACTAAGTTGGTAACAAGAAGTTTGCATTTTGTGGAGGGTTCTTACCTGTTGAGCACTACCACTAATGTGGATTTGCCTATGATTTTGCGCACCTTTCCCACCATGAACCTAAAACGAAACAAAGCAGACACAGATGTTTGCAGGATAAAGAAAGGGATTGCAAGGCTAAAGACAGCCTCACCGGACTACTATTGCGTATGGCTCTTTTCAATCCAATTCAAAGATTTCGAAAGACCAAGCATCTCATTGTGGTATGCGAAAAAAAAAAAAGGAAAAAAACATACACCCTTAATTTGTAATTTAAATTTAGCTACAGAAACCCTCTGCCACGGGGATAATATTAAAAGTGGTCTATAAGTTGGATATTCAAAAAAATGATAAAAAGAAAATATTAATGAACATAATCAGCATGTAAGATTTATCATTTTCTTATGAGTAAAAAGAAACATCTAGTGAATATTTTTCACTAAAAAATATTTATAAGACAGATATTACACACACACACACACACACACACACACACATTTACATTTATCTATATAAAAAAAAAACACTTTGCTTAGAACCAGGCAGAAAGAGCAGCATTAGCATCACCCCACAATTGGACAGTTATGGAAGTATGTACATCATGATACAGGGTCGAGGAAATGATACAAAATTCAATTGGCAAAATAACAAAAGCCACTCTGGAAAATTTTCTTGGAAAATGGTAGAAACAAAAACAGAAGGAAAACAAGATTTTACGATGTGAACTGTGGAGTAGTTTTTCCACCAACAAAGCAGAGGCAAGTACTTAATTCTCCAGCTATAAAAACGATCCATGTGCTAACTTAGAACCAACAGAAAAGAACTCCTTACCTTGATTGCGGCTCCAGATTCAGTTCTGATCCTTGATATGTTTGAACCGCATCTGCCTATCAAGCCACCAACCACTGTTTCCGAAACCAGCATCTCCAAAGTCATATAATCAGCTGCAAGATTGGTTTTCATAAAGATGAGGCCATTACAAGAAACAAAAACTAACCATTTGATAAGCTGCAGAATGCAGCAGATAAACATCACACAAATGTCATTGAGGAGCACTCAATTACCCAAAGTTGGGTCCACATAATGTTGAGGTGGTCGGTTTAAGCCACGATTAGATGTTGGAATTAGAGCAATCGCTTGTTTGGGTGGATTATCCCTAGACAAATAGTGTTACTACATATTAGAAAATAGAAATAAAATCGACAATCAAAAAAGAATTCAAAAACATTGTATGATGAAAATCCAACAGTTTTATGTCAGACCTTAGTTGGCTTCCTATCTCCTCCAAAGCCTTCATTACTGCAGAAACATCCCCTGATATCTGAATTCAAAACATTTGTTAGGGGAAAAAAAGAACAGAAATTATCAAGCATAAGATTGGCAAACCTAAAAATGTAAATGAATAAGTTCCCCAATATAGATCACACTCTAAGATTTTTTGTTAAATAAGCTGAAAGGCCTAATCCAACAGACCTACCAAATTCTAAAACTTCGCCCGTAGAAATCCTCCTTATTTGCAAGATAAAATTTTTCTTGACCACAAATAAAGAAACTTTCAAGTTTGCGTTCCTTATAATTTATATCCAACCAATGACAATATTAAGAGCAAACTGATTTACACCTTGGTTGCATATTCTGTTGATAGTCATAGATATATTTATGGTCACACCATTTGTGCCCAAGTGGATTCATGTCTCCTCCAAGTGATGAAAGCGTGTCCATTTTGCATATTCTGTTGATAGTCATAGATATAAATGGTCACGCCATTTGTGCCCAACTGGATTCATGTCTCCTCCAAGTGATGAAAGCATGTCCATTTGTACAAAATGAAAACAAACGAAGGAGAAGTTTACACAAGTGTCCGACACATGTCAGGGAGTGCCCACACCTAATCCCACCTTCTAGAAGTGTTTGTGCTTCTTATCATTGTGTACATTTGGTGTATTAATAGATTCAATCGGTCATTGTTTGAATAACAATATTGCACAGAAGTGAGAAATTCATGCAATATTTTCGATCCCATGAAGGGTTCCTGGAGCCCCCATCCTTGAACCCTTTAACTTTGGTGGTTAGTCAAGCAATCACCAGGCATTTTACGACCGAAAAGCTGTAACAAACCTGCACCACCCGATCAGACTCATGGGCAGAAGCACATAAAGGGATCTGATTTTGAGCGAGAACTGTTATCGTGGCACCAGAGGAATTTCTAAGATTCCCAATGTTTTGACCTGACGTTCCAATCATACCACCTGCTTGAGAACCAGCTATCAAAAGCCTTATAGTATTTGAGGCCACATGCCCAGCACCAACTTTCAGGGCCTCTTGATCGCCATCATCGTCCTGTATGAAAACATACATTTCATTAGTCACCAAATAGACAAATACCACAATTGCCAAAAAGATGCTTATGGTTACAAAAGACGGATAAAACAAACCAAACCAGATGTAACCTTTTGCGAAGCACTAAAACAGCAAAAGAGAGATTTATGACTAGAGATGTAGACTAGCAACAACTAAGTACACGCCAATAATGTAAGTCAATGTGTAAACATGGGGAACAGGAAAAGGCCACAGGCAAATACAGCAAAGCACTCTCCAGTGTATCACTAAACTGAAAATTTAGGATAGAGTAAGTCCACATTACATGTAGATATTTTTGCCAAAAACTGTCCACGTTTCCATGTAGTCATTAGTGCCCTCTACTTTTCTTTCTCTGAATCCCAGTATGCAATCCCACCTCTTTTGATGGTTTCTGGAAGCTGAAGTGGAGGTTTCTTACACTTTCACATAAGAAAATGTATGAAAAAATCCCCAGTGAGTTTCAAACTATATACAGCCTCAGGGAATAGTCAAATGAAGGAACAGTTAGATTAGTGACTTTCAAAAGCCCTGCGCTAAAGCTCTTCGGAAGATGAAGACATCCCTGAGCAGAAACAATATGAAACAACAATGTTATTTGGAACCCACTCTGCAATTGGTAGTCTTGTTGTGGTTTCTATGAGAAGGGTATTGATTTTTTAGTTGCTCTTTTAAGAATTGACACGCAGAAACAGTGAAGTGGTCATTAGGGATTTTCGTATTGATGGTTCACATGTAAATAAAATTGACCAGTCCAATTAAACTTCGTAAACTCACAACTATCAGAGGCACTTTCAAGATAATGTTTCGTTTTGGTTGACCACCAACACCCTAAATAAATTCCGAGGTGACGGAGACTGGAAAGGAAATAGAAGAAGAATAAGATGGAAAAGAGCCTTTGCAATAGAAGAAGAATAAAATGGATTATTTGATTTTATCATCATCTTTTATGAATAGATAAAAGGAAGGTGATTTTATCACACTACATTTTATCTATTGGGAAAATAAGGTGATTTTATCACCCCTCCATAAAATACCAACTAAAATCAAATTTCTCATTTTATCTCATAAAATCCATTGGAAAACTCCTCCTTACAATGGAAACAATACCCTTTTTCTGGACATCAACCGATTAGATTTATTAATTAGGATAGCAACATTTTGTGCATTATAAGTTTTCATTAGGACTACAGGGTTCCATATAAATAGGCCTACAGGTCATAGTGTTACATACTGTGGATTAATTTTGACGAATTGAGATATTCAATTGAGATTGTTTTCGGGGTTACTCTAACCTCTGTTTTTCTCACTTTCCTCTTCCCTGTTTCTTGCCCTCCACTGCTTCTTCACTTCTCTAATTTCTCTGCTCCTGCTTCCCCTTCCCTGTTGTTTCATCCCCTCTGCTCAGCCTTACATGGCGAGGCTATGGTGGAATCGCATAGGCATCATAGATTCAAATACTGTAAGTTGATGTCAATTTGTGAAGGACCTGGTATATTCTTAAGAGATCACGTTGGAACTGACTGAGTATATGGACAGAAACTATGTGATGAATGGTGGGAGAGGAAGACGTATTGATGCTTGCGCCATCACTGGGGTGTCAAGTTGCCTCCAGCCAAAGTTATACCCCCCAAAACGGTTTGGCACTTAAACGTGGAGAGGTTTCAGAGGAGACCGCCAAGGGAGCAAGGTGAAGTGCCAGTTATACGAAGGTGAAACCGTGTTAACTATCCTCGCTTCAATGGTGCAAAATTTGGAAACTTTTAAATGGATTTCCTCTGAGGAGGTAATAGAGAGCTCCGAGTATCATCAAGTTAATTTGGAAACCATCTGTCTCCTAACAGCTAGAAGATGGTATGGAGGGAACCTTATGTTTTCAATATATCATCTAGAGATGATGCTTACTGCATTCAGACCTGGCTAGTTTTCTACATTGGCAAGAGAGGGCGACAGCTGAGGGTCTGAGGCCTGCGAGCATGTGGAAAGCAATGAGGAAGAGGTAGACCACATTTCTCGTAGTCTGTGATAAAGGGGATATTGTCAAACTAAGCTTTTAGTATGATGATTAGTTTGGTAGGATCACATTGAATACTTCTTTTACAGGATTCCAATTTTCTGGGAGTTAAGCAACCTCACTAATTGATTTTTCAATCATGAACATAAAACAAGATGAATTGGAAAACATGCAATTTCATATGGAGCACCCAGGGCTTTGTGCAATCATGTCCAGATATAATACGAGTCTTACTATTTTTATGGTTTTACCCATGTTAGAAAATAACCAATCTTACTCTGCATTGATTTGTACTGAAGAGAAATTGCAAAGCTCTACACAGTTTCTACCTTACCCAGACAATTCCCACAACCAACTCCATTTCTAGCTATTGTATCAGATATTCCAGAAATGCAAAGAGATATATGCATGGCTATTTGTACATAACCCTGGCAACATACGTACCCATACATTATTGCATTAAAACGAGAAGCCATGGAATGAAGAGAAAACCATCACCTGCTTCGTTCATGTTGAAGTGGGTGTGTGGAAGCAATGGTGGGCTTTTGTTCCAACACATCCACTGAAACCATTGGGACCTCAAGCTTCATGTGGACACTCTCTCCCCTAGTTTCTCAGCTTCAAGTTCCTTTGATAATCCCAGGCTCTGCGTTCAAAAAGATTCAGATCCAAGGGAGGGGAGAGGGGTGGTGTGGGAGGAGGGAAAGAGTAAAGGGGAAGGGGAGAGAGAGTGACAGCACTTTTTTTTTTTTTTTTTTTTTTTTGGGGGAGGGATGGGGAAGTGTAAGTGGAGGGGAGGGGGTAGGAGAGTAGGGAAAGGGTGGTGGGATTGATGCAACGCTTTCCAAAAATACAGGACACGATATAGATCCATGTTCAGTTGTTCATCTCTTCTTTTGGAACACTTCTCAAAACAATGTTTTCAAAACCACAAACAATCATTTTAGTTTTTTTTTAGCGAAATGGTTTCCAAAAATTGGGAAACATCATTTTTTATGTTTTCTTGAAAAATGGCTTTTCTCCCAGAAAATTTCCTTAAAACCGTGTTCAAGATTCAAAAAAAAAAAAAAAAACGAGTTTTCAGAAAAAATGTGCTGGTAAACTAAATCTGTAACAGCAACAAACAAAGCTAAACAACAAAAATGCAACATAACATTGACCCAAAAACAATAAATTCATGACTCAAACACTGCTTTACCATTCACACAACAGTCACATGGGTCCAATTGTGCACTAAATATTCGATAACATTTTACTAGAACATATTATATGCTTTATTGCATTGTGACTCTACATTACCTTGAGGATCAAACTCGCTATTAGATAGAGGGCACTTTCTGCATCAGATATTGCGTCGTCACTGTCCTTTGAACTTATGATAATTACGCGCTCTTCATGTCGCTGCAAAACAGCAAAACACAGAGGTAGATGTTTTACTTCAGCACCTATGCATAGAGTATCTAACCAAATAGAATGCAATATAATAGCCCAACAACTTCAAACAGGGACTTCAACGTTGCATCAGACTTCATCACCTCCAATAATGGAGGGAAAGATAAGTTCATTCAAAACTATACAAAGGTGCATTAACTAATAGCAAAATATCGGAACATAAAATTACACTTCCACCAAAATTTATTTGCCACTATATTGGACAGACAAGGTTGTCAAGCAAAAATATCACAAAGAAACAAATGATTTCATAAAAAGAATGTCAAACAGGTCAAAGATTGCCAACAGAACCAAGTCGTATCGAATGCTCGATTCCGGTCTGATAGGGACGATGCACTCTACCCTGCCTTTCCCCTAATTGAGGATGGTTTTTCTTTTTCTTTGGATTATTTTGTCGTTTTCGGAGTATCCCTGCTAACATCTGAGGGTTTTTAGGTTTTACTTGTTTCGGGATTTTGCTACAGTGGCTGTGCCCTCCTGGTGCTTTTAAGGGATACACATTCTCCATAAAAAGGGCTGAACTGCGTAACAGTGTTTCCCAGTACATCCAAAATCTTGCAACTCCATAATTAATAGTTGACTTAGTCGGATCATTGAACATGGTTGTCACAAAATGGGAGATTCCCCTATAGGTTCCCAAGTAAAAATCTGTCGTTTCCGGTTTTTCTGTGTACATTAAGGGTTGCCTACATCAAAATTGGTTAAAGTGCTTTACCTATTCACCTCCCGTAGGCAAACGGAAAATGAAATTAACGTGTGTCAGGATCATCAAAATGTATATGAAACATGAATGCTTGCAATTTTTAGTAAAACTTGGACCCTAATAAGGAGCACATACACTTCCTAAGAAGATGCCGGTGCGCCGAAAATTCGTAGACTTGTCTTGTTTTTTTTGTCCCTTATCTTTTTTGTATAGATTTTATTTGTGCAACGCCAATGCTCTGGATGCTGAATGAAAGAAGCATGGTAATGTGCACATAAATCAAAATGATTCTTGGGTCTGCCCTCTCTAATGCCTTTTGGCTTTGATTTGAGGGCATGATTCTTCAACAAATGCGACGGTATAGGGAGACCACCGTTTCAGTGGTATTCTGTGAGCAGCCACTTTGTGCATTCATTGCCAAAGGTTAGGTCTATCTCCAATTCATCTATTTCAGTGGTATTCTGGGAGCAGACACTTTGTGCATTTATTGCCAAAGGTTAAGTCTATCTCCTATCCATCCCCCGCCCATACCCCCAATTATTGGGGACTTAATGGGTTTTGTTATTGTTGTTGTATCTTTTTTGTATAGATTTTGACCTTACAACTCTATGTTAAGTTAGATGCCACTAAATACATTACCCAATTGACTAAAATAATACCATAGAGGAGGTGTATGCATTAAGCAAGATATAGGTTTCAAAAGAATAAAGCTTCAGGCTTTGGTACTTTTCTACTCCAAGTTGTTATAACATATTTCCACAGCATTCATTATGTGATAAGTCAAACCATGTGACTTCCAAGGCAATCCCCAAATCCACCGCTACAAATCTTATTTCACTTTCCCACTCTTCCCAAACGTGTCCATTCCAAATCAAAATCCCTTACTTTTGTCTATACGACTTCGGGTTCTCTATTTTGTGGTAATCTATATTGTGATCATGAGAAAACAAAAATGCTTATCTATATGTATTTTGATGCTATTTTCAACACTTTATACCGGTAGAAACTAATTATGTAGGTAGGGCAGCAAACGAACCAAATTGTTCGAAAGTAGCCTGAGGCTCGGCTTGGCACATTAATAACAAGTTGGGCTCGAGCCAGAGCGGCAGTAGGGGCGGTCGCTGGAAAAAAAAAAAAAAAAACCTCTATTATTAAGTAGAAAAAACTAATTTTCGTATTGAATTATATAGAGCCAGAGCGGCAGTAGGGGCGGTCGCCGGAAAAAAAAAAAAAAAAAAAAACCTCTATTATTAAGTAGAAAAAACTAATTTTCGTATTGAATTATATAAGCTCTCCCTCCAAAGTATTTTGAAAACAAAACATCCGCCCCTGTGTAATGTCCCAGGGCTCGAGCCCAATTGTTTGCTAAACGAGCCGAGCTTGAGTTATTTAGTTTACCTATAAAAGCGCGATCATGAAAGCTCGGCTCTTTTAATAGAGGCTGCTCAGAAGTACACAAACTGAGCTCGAACATGTCAAAGCTCAGCTCAGCTGTTTAAATTCCTTATTGTATGATACTATATATAACTTACCGCGACGGCGTCGGCGACTTTGATGGTGGCTTTGGTCTCTTCTCTAATGCTCTGAATTCGAGCCCCTCTCTTCCCTATCACCTTCCCGATTTGCCTCGACGGGACCACAATCCTGTATATCACGTCAGCGCCCGACGTGATCCGCCGCTTCGGCGACGGAGCTTCTCCCCACGCAGTACTATCTCCGCCGCCGCCGTCTTCTCGAGGGCGCTTGTTAGGGTTTCCTTCTGCTGACGGCGGTGGAACAGGTGGCGCGGGGTCCGACGGTGTTTCGTGGGGTTGAGCCATGGTTGTTTTGAGAGAGAGAATTTGTCGATAAGTACAAAATGATTGCAAATTTGCAATTCAGCCGATTGTGTATTGCAATTCAGCCGCTCGTGTATTGCAAGTTAGGACCCTAATAGCTACTTACTATCTTATTTGGTTTGGCCTCAAAAATCAAAACTCACCTTGCACGCCCCTGAATAAAATTTTAAATAATTGGTTAGAGGTCCATTATAAGAGTTTCTACATGGGCCAGTCCACCAAAACCTTTTATAAGCCCTCGTGTCTACATTTTAAAATTTAGTAAGTTCTGAGGTCCACTCTTCATTATTACGGGACAAAAATGTCCCTTCCCATGTGGAAACCGTTATTTTGAGATTCTCATATTCTGTTTACGTTGGAGGCAGAAAACAGTGAGAGAACAACGAGAGATTGCGAGCAACATGACAATTTTGTTTTTGTGAAATTGCATGTTAGATTCGGATCACGATCAAGGGGATTCTTCTGAACGTGATCGTCAATCTGCATTTGTTCATGATTTTTGCCATTCCAGGTTAATTTTGTCGATCTGCATTTGTTCGTGATGGAAGATTTTAATTTGTTCGTGATTCAGGAGCTTGATTTGATAGAGTTTTTTTCAATTGCAATTGCAGATTAGTTTTTTGTTTTCTATTTGATTTTGATTGAAGAACTTGATTTGATCGTGATGGAGGATTATCCTTTGTTCGTGTTTCAGGAGCTTGATTTGATAGAGGTTTCTTCAATTGTGCAGATTAGTTTTCTGTTTTCTACTTGATTTTGATCGAAGAACTTGATTTGATCGTTTTCGGAGGTTAGTTTTCTACTTTTTTTTTCCTTTTTTGTTGATTGTTGAAAGATAAATGCTTGACTGTTCGGGTGTCTAATAATTAACTCTAATTCCGTCCCAAGCGTAGGACTATAGACCGGTGCAGCATAATAATTTCGGAAGTACCGGAGTCGAACTACAGAGACGGTCTACGGTGTTAATCCAAACAATGCTAGATTCTATGTTTGCAATTGGCTCTAAGGTAGCCACCCCTTGTTCAGATGATTGATTTAAATAACTAAATTAAACTAATTAAATTATTAAACTCTTTATTAAAAGCGAGAAAAACGCGGTGGTGGCACGCGATTAATCGCGACTAGCTTAATCCACGTTCACTCAGGCCACAATTATTCAATTAATAGGTTTAAAAATATGAAAAGAATTCCCAACAAATGCGCACCACGTGTCACCAACCACTGCGCGCATTTGTAATTGGCAATGCCCGGGTTTGTTTGTTAGAAAAGATTAAAGGTATTGAAAAGCTGCGCATTAATTTGAAGGATTGACAAGGGTGGAAGCAGCTTGATTAGCCTAGCCACGGGACACCTTCGTCCCGCGGCCACACTCTGTACGACTACTCACACATGTTGAAATCGATTGCAGAAGATGAATTCAAACTACAATTAATCATGCTCTTAATTAATGAAATATAAAATCAATAAGATAAATACCGTAATTGCAAGAGTAAAACGTGAATGTGAATATAAATCCGACGAACGAGCTCAACAATGGAAACGCAACGACGAACGAAGAACTTCATATCCGTAGCCGAAAATTTGTAAAACTGAAAACTAGCTAAAATTCGTCGAACCCTAGGATGGGTTATAACATGAGTATTTATACTCTCACCCTAATCCTAATGAAAACCGAAAATAATAATTATGGAATTCGTTCTACGACCATCAAAACGACGTAGTATCACAACAGTTGAACCGGAAGCTCTTGGTATCGATACCCTTGGTATCGATACCTGTAGTTTATCGATATGGAATCATTTATCTCGCATTCGCGTAAGACGTAGGTATCGATACCCTTCTCAGGGGTATCGATACTAAACCTTCTAGACAAATTCGTGCACTCTGAAGCCATTAGGTATCGATACGGCTTAGGGGGGTATCGATACCGAACCCTTAAGCCGACTTCTTTCAACATTACAAGCCCCAAACTTGACTCCCACGCCCAGCTCCGCTTCAAGCCATGCAAAAAGTGCTTCAAAAACATCTTTCAACCTGGAAAATCATGCCAACACCAACAACACTACAAAGCACGCATTAAACAGGAAAATGATCATAAAATCGTACGCCTACCGCGCCAACTCCTCCTACTTAGGCGCTTATATATAGAATATCACGCGCCTATCAATAAACTTATATGCTAGGATTTGTCTTCTTTTGATCTTTTGCATTTTTTCAATTTTTTTTTTTTTTTTGCAGTTTTGTTTTTGGTTTTATGGCTTCACCAGTTATGTTGCTGTGTAAGTATGGATTGCAGATTCTTCCTATTAGGTTAGGTGATGGTATTACGTTGAAGGATGTGTTACGTAAGATGGGTAATAAGTGGAAAAAGCTATGCATCGGTAGTTTTTCATTGTCCTATGCATTGGGTAAGAGCTATTGCAGTCTTGATAATGAGGATGATTTCAACAATATGTTATTTTTGTATAAGGGTTCTGAAAGAATAAATGTGAACATTGATGATGTTAAATCTTCGAATGGAGTAATCATTAGTAGCTGTAGTGGACCTAGTGGTGAAGTTGTTACTGGTGCTGTAGATGATTCTGATACAGAAGAGCCTTTGGAAAAAATTTGTCGGCATGCTGAGACTAGATACTTGACGGAGGGTTGGACTAATTTGATAAATCAGATTGGGCGGGCAAGTATTTAGTGGTGGTGTAACAGAGTTTAGGGAGGTTTTGCAAAAATATTCTGTTGAGAATGGTTTTATGTATGAATTTGTGAAAAATGATAAGTATCGGGTGACTGCAAAGTGTTCTATGGCTACTTGTGGATGGCGTGTGCATGCAATTTTGAATAGAACAAATGGAGAGTTTCGTTTAAAGGAATTGGTAAATGAGCATCGCTGTGGTTCAACATATCGCACTAATAGGCATAAACGGGTGACATCTACTTTGGTTGCAAATGAGATTACTAGTATCGTACAAAATAAGAATAAGATATCACCTATGGATATGGTGGACTTTTTTACTGACAAGTATGGTTTAGGAGTGGAGAAGGCTAGGGAGTAATATTTGGAGGTTATGAGCAATCATTTGATAAGCTCCGGTGGTATGTTGATGCTGCTAAAATTTCAAATTCGGGTAGCGTTTTGAAGCTTGAAATCGATCCTGTCAGTAAAGAGTTTTCAAGGTTGTTTGTGTCATTTAATACTTGTATTCAGGGCTTCAATCATTGTCGACCATTTCTGTGTGTTGATGAGGCACATTTGAAAGGTATATTCAAAGGATGTTTTCTTGCTGCAATAGGGAAGGATGGAGATCAAGGTATTTTTGTGTTTTTCTACTTGTTAAATGTATATTGATCAATAAACACTTAATGATTGCAAACAGATTATTTATATGTTCAATTTTTAAGTCATGAAAGTTTGAAAGTAATACAGAGTTCAGATTTTATGATATGTTTTTTTTTTTTCATAGATTAGTTTATATGTTTCTGAGTGCTAAAGTTTTAGAGTAATGCAGAGTGTAAACATGAACAAATTAGTTGATATGTGCAATTTAATTTGGTATTCACACAGCAGTTTTCCATAGATTAGTTTAGATGTTATTGAATTTGTTGAGAAATATATCACATTTTATAAGTCTTTTTTTTCAGGTTTATTTCCTCTAGCGTATGCTGTTGTGAATGCCGAAAATGCCGAGAATTGGCGCTGGTTTCTTCAGAATTTGAAGACAATCTTGTCCCCACGACCTATTACGTTTATTAGTGATCTTAACTATGGCATTCTGCACAACATACCCACTATATTTCCTCATTGTTATCATGCTTATTGTCTATATCATCTACAATTCAACTTGAGGGATCACTTTTCGGGTTGTTTTCGAAAGGGTTTTCGAAATAGGTTGGTAAAATTGTTTAATCAATGCGCTTATGCTCCTACAGTTGCAAGTTATAAGTTGTTTGAGGGTGAATTTTACAAGTTTGGTGGAGAAAAAGCGATGACATTTATTGCAAGCTGCCCAAGAGAGCATTGGGCTAATGCTTTTTTCCAGGGGCATCGCTATGGTGAAATGAGTTCGAGTGCAGTTGAGTCCTTCAATAATTGGGTTATTGACGCATAGCTTCTACCAGTAATGAACTTGGTTGATGAGTTGAGGTCGAAAATTATGGTTCAAATGTCGACTAGAAAAGAACGTGCATCAGATTGGGTTTCCGTGCTTGGTCCGAAAATGGATGCAAAGTTGAAAAAGAAGATTACAAAGGGAAGATCATGGAGGATTTATAAGTCCAAAAATGGTTTGTATCAGGTGAAGAGTAAACCTGTTGTTCTAGTAAATCTCAATGAAGGGATGTGTTCTTGCGGGTACTAGCAATTCAACGGGTTCCCATGTGCTCATGTTGCAACAGTTCTACTCAAAAGTGATGGAGCGAAAGGATCATTGAATACCTATATTGATCCATTTTATCATGTCGACGCATATCGGCTTACGTATTAAGAGAATATCCATCCAGTTATAGAAATGGATATTCCCGACTTTACAGACGGAAGTGATCGGGTTATCAAGGCTCCAAAAAATAAAAAACAGTCTGGAAGACCTTCTACCAAGAGAATTCGTTCAAGGGATGAGGAATGCTCTATCTCTTCTAGGCCAATGAAATGTGGAAGATGCAACAAAGTTGGGAACCACAATCGTAGGACATGCAAAGAAGCTGATGACTGAGAAAGACATTTATGATAATCGACATTCTTTTCATTTTATAAGATTTTTGTTTCTTGTTGGAAGAGAACAATTGAATAATGTTGATTGATTACTTTGGTACGTATTAGCACAGTGAAAGAAATTTTGTTTTCTTTGGTACGCATTTTTATTTCATTTCTTTTTCTCGTTCATATGCAAGACAAAATAAACTAATCTATGGAAAACTACTGTCTGTTATAGAAATTAATTTATATTTTCATTTCTTTTATCTGTTATAGAATGTGATTTATATTTCTCAAGAATTCAACATCTAAACTAATCTATGGAAAACTACTGTCTGAATCCCAAAAAAATTGCACATATCAACTAATATGTTCATGTTTACACTCTGCATTACTCTAAAACTTTAGCACTCAGCAACATCTAAACTAATCTATGGAAAACTGCTGTTTGAACATCAAATTAAATTGCACATGTCAACTAATCTGTTCATGTTTACACTCTGCATTACTCTAAAACTTTAACACTCAGCAACATCTAAACTAATTTATGGAAAACTGCTGTCTGAATACCAAAAAACATTGCACATATCAACTAATCTGTTCATATTTACACTCTGCATTACTCTAAAACTTTAACACTCAGCAACATCTAAATTAATCTATAAAAAAAAGATGTCTGCATAACTAAAAAGTTAAACAAGAATCACATTCTTTTTCTCATTCATATGCAAGACTCCTGCACTCAAAGTTGTAAACTGTATAACCATCTGGGCAGCATCTGGAAATTAAACAATTTCCTCACATGATTACTAATCTTGAACAAGAACAAATTTATAAACTTTTGACATTTCCAAACTTCCAACATTGTTTCAGGATTACAAAGTACCAGAGATAACTATAGTTCCAAAACATATACAAAAAACAAAAGGTCATAGATAGAAAAAGTATTAATGTCGTGATAAAAGTTTGTTCAACGTCATGTGTTGCCGACTTTTTTCCCATCCTTCTCTTGTCCATGATCTTCCTGAATCATACAAGAATCCGCAGCAGAGTTTGACTTTGAATAGCCTGATGTCTTTTGTATTCAATTCGGAAGACATCGGCCTTTTTTCTGCAAGTTCGCCCATTATATGACACACAATTACACACCACAATCTTCACTGTAGATATGTTGCACAAAACAACAATGAGAACAAAATTACACAAAGTTGGCCCAATAAGACTTTACAATCACAATCAAGTATTCAATTCTCAAACAAGCTTACAAAGTTTTTGACTGCTAAGGTGTTTCAACTGAGTCGAGTGGAGCTTGAAATTTTACTTCTTGGAAGACTGTTTGAGCATGTGATTTGTTGCAGCTTGGACGTTGTTGCTCCTTATCATGGATATTCTTGATGAAGTTCTCAATGTAGGACTTCTACATTTGCAAAATTAAAAAAAAATATATATATATATATTTACATATTTTATTACAATCAATGTTAAAGTATGCTATGTAAGAAATAAAGTAAAGAGTATTAAACTATGTACCACTGTCAGGGCATGTTCGAGAGATTGATCTTTCAATCCTGCTATTGGTTGTTCCGGATCGTAGTGCAACCATTTTTGTTGTTGAATGTCAAAGACAAGAAAACTCCAATGGAATGTGCTTTTGTCATCTTGTGAGGTAGAATTCATCGGAAAAACCAAGTAATGATAGTAATCATTGGATTGGCACATCTTCTCAAAAACGAGTGTCAGTTTCTCATCAATCAACTTTTTCTTGTATATAGAGAACTCATTATAGCAACTTATTATGGCCTGTCGAAATGAAATACTCAAAAGGAGCTTAGAGTGATAATCATATGCAACAACCAAAATTGAAGATAGATAATTATATGCGATAAGGAAAATTGAACACAGAAACACTATTGTGTAGAGTTTTGAGGGAAGTTGCTTATTTACCCACGAGAAGCTTGTGAAGTAAGCAGAGTTGCCACTTTGTCTTCCCTTTTGTTCTTGCCTTTTTTGAAGCATGAAAGTGTATCCATCAATGACCTGTACAGTTATGTTTTCATTTTATTACATTCAAGATAATGAGGAAATGTTTATTTGCAATGACAAAAAGAACATATGTTACCGATTTTGAAAGTTCCCTCTCATTCAACAATTTGAAGATGTCTCTCAGCGTTACATTTGAACAAATGTTCTTAGACTTCCAGACTACATCACTGTTATTGCCAAGCAAAACACAATTTACAGAGTTATGTTGAAATAGTTTAATGGACTTGTAGTTTAAATGCTTTTACTTACTTCTCTGGTTGTTCCACAGGTTGACATATCAACTTCAGGAAATCCTTGTCATCTCGTTTAAGCAATGAGGACAGCTTTAGCTGATCAACTATGTTTTTGGTCTTCATGTCAAAGTTGAGATTATTAGATTCTGAATTTAATTTTTGTTATTTTTTTTGGAAGGAAAGAGAATAAATTTACCTTCCTTGCCGGTTTCTGAAGTTCTGACAGTGTATTCTGTAATGTTTTGATTCTATCATTTTTCGTTTTGATTTGCTCATCTTTCGCTGCAAGTTGCTCATCTTTCACTGCTATCTCTTCATCTTTTGCCATTATTTTCTTTTGAAAGTCTGTGTTTTCAAGCTTCAGCCTTTGGTTTTCTTGTCGGAGTTGACTGATGTGATTTTCAAGTTCTATTTCACGACTGTCTTTTGTAACACCCAAAAACAACAACTTGTCCTTTTCTTCATCAATCCATTCTAATTCCAAGTCTTTGACCTTCCATTGAAAAGACAAACAATTGGAAACAAAAATTAAGCAACATCTAAACTAATCTGTGAAAAACTGTTGTGTGAATACCAAAAAAAATTGAACATATAAACTAATTTGTACATGTTTACACTCTTCATTAGTTTCAAACTTTAGCACTCAACAACATATAAACTACTCTATAAAAAAAATGTTGTATGCATGACTTTATAAAATTGAACATATCAAATAATCTGTTCAGGTATTAGCTGGTCTATTAATGCATTTTACCTTTTCTGGCTCTAGAGAATCAAATGATGTGGCAGTAAGGTCAGTGAGCGTCCATTTCCTGAATCTCGGGAAGTAGGCTAGTGGTGCTCCAGGAGGCAACTGGCTAACATGCTCACAGAACCAATACTGTTTTTCAATAAAGACATGTATTAGTCTATAATTCATTTGAGCAAAGTACTTGATAGGAAAGGTACATTTTTTTACCAGCAGGCCAATGATGCATCCTCCGACACTTTTTGGTTTGTCACACTTGTTGTACAACTCTTGAAGTAAGAAATCATTAATTAAAGTTGCCCATGCATATTGTTGACTCTTTTCCAAATCTTCAATGAAAGGTACGTAAGACCAGCTTAGTGTTTGTGTTGTTGCGGAGAAAAAAAGGGTTACAAGAAGGAAAAGAGTCAACAACCGGGCTAAATCTTTCTGATCCGTTTCATCCTCCCCCTCCAAGGCTTCCTTAATGTGTGCATCCAAGTTTTTTTTATTATTATTTGTTTTTCCTGGGAGAACACTCGTTCAACAAAGTCTGTCCTCGGCTTCTCATGGTCCTTGACAAGGTTAATTCTTGTACCACCTGAACAAATTCCAAATACTAATGTCAAGTCATTTGGGGTAGGCCTAACAGACTTGTTCCCCAAAAGGAATCCTCTAGTTGCCCTATCATATGTCTCTATCAACTTCAAGGCGTCGTGATCATTCTTCCTCACAAGTATCTCTTTCGGTTGCTTTTCAATAATTGTCGGAAGGAGATGGCCAAAAGGTGATTTTGCAATCTCTTGCTTGTGCTCCTCTGTGAATTTGTTTGATTTGACGAGTCTTAGCACTGCCACAAGATTGGATCTGCATTGAACAATTATAGAACGGGAATAAGAAGCTACAAAGGTTCAACAAAACAAACCTGAATAAATACTCAGTTGACTTTTTTTGAATGAATGTTGGTCAAAGTTTGAGACTAATGTAGATTGTAAACATGTATAGATTAGTTTATATGTTTATTTTTTCATCATACAGACAGTACTTGTTCATATATTAGTTTATATGTTGTTGAAGCTGTAGGTTAGAAACTCACATAGAGCGTAAACATGAAGAGATTAGTTTATATGTTCAAATTTATTAAGTCATGCATATATCATTTTTCCATAGATTAGTTTAGATGTTGTCACAGCTGAAAGTTTGAGACTAATGCAGAGTGTAAACATGGAAAGATTAGTTTATATGTTCATATTTTTAGTAATGTATCTTTGTAGTAATGCGCACAATAGAAATATGAAAAATACATTTCAAACCTGTATTGAAGTGTATCTTTTTTATCACCCTTGTTTCCTTTTCCCTTGTCTTTGCCTTCTGCCTTTATCTGCTTCTTATGCTTCGCCATTTTGCACCTCTTTTTCTTTTCATTCTCCTTCTCACTTTTTTTCCACTTTTCTTTTGTAACTTCTTCTTCTTCTTCCTCTTCTTCTTCTTCTTCTTCTTCTTTTTCCTTCTTCACTTTTTCTACTTCTTCTTCTTCTTGTTTTTTTTTATATTGCGCTTGGACTTCTTCAGCTTTGGATTTTCATCATAAAGTTTTGTTGCAGCTGTATTCTAACTTCTTTTTCTTTTTCTTAGCTCATTTTTCTTCGCATTATCTTTCTATTAGAGCATACATTCATAAATAAAAACATATCAGTTTATCTGTGTAATTTTAAGACTATTTGTTACTATAAATAAGAACAAATCAGTTCATCTTTGTAAATTTAAGAATATTTATCACTATAAATTATAACAGATGAGTAATACCTCTGAAGATGAACTAATCTCAATAACTTCTTTTTGTGTACGTTTATGCTTATGTGCTCTTGTCTTTAATCTAATTTTTTCTGGATCAATGCACACAAAAAATTAGAACAAAGTTAATGCACACATAAGTTAATCTTTAACACACACACACACACACACACACACACATGAAAAATTCTACAATATAACGGAATGTGAACATATAACTTTACATGAGAAGTGATTAATAGTTTAATACTGCCATGAAGATGTGCTGTTTTGAAGAAGAAGATTAAGAAGATTAATATGGCCATTAAGAGAGCATATCAAGACATACATTCAACAATTTTAACCTGTAAATGTATTAAAAGCTAATTATCGCAGACATAATCAAGAATTTGAACTTGCAAACTTAATAAAACCGACATATCACAGACAGAATCGACAGAGACAGATAATGCGACAAATCTGTAAATGTGTTCGAACAAATATTTCGTTGAGAGAATTGTTAGAAGGAGGAAATGCAAAAGGTTTGATGAGAGAGAGATAGAGAGAGAGAGAGAGAGACGACCTAATTGATCGATGAAATGCAAAAGGTTTACTGTTTTGGAGTTGCAGAGAAGAGAGAGACGGAATGGTTAGGGTTTTCGAGAGAAGATAGAGCGAGGGTAATAATCATTTTAACTGCGGGATATTTTTGTAATTTGGCACGCGAGTGGACTGTAGGCATTATGAAAATACACAGTGGACCCGAGACTTTACTAAAATCCTATAGTGGACCTCCCAAAAATTCTTCCAAAATTCTTCCATAAAATTTCCCTTCTATCTTTCTCTACTAATTACCCCCAAATCCTCCTTCAAAACCCAAACCGAACAAAGCCTTCTTAAACTATCAATTGAACACGTTTGTTCTTTAATTATCGAAACTTTATTTAGGTTTGCTTTGATGAAAGTTTATTTTTGTGTCCTTATTGAAAAAAGAAATTCGCATTTGTTAGTTTTATGTCGATCTTTTGTGATTTTTTGGTTCGTTTCACCGAGAAAATCTAAAAAGTATAAAATTATTAACCAAACATAATTTTTTGTGAAGAAAGACAAAAATAATCTAATAAATCACAAAAATTTACTCCCTCCGTCTCAAATTGTTGTACCCTGTTACTATTTGGGACCTCTAAAAAAATTACCCATATCTTTGGATATATAATGATTTCTATATGCAATATAAATCTTATTTAATAGAACTCAATTAACCTAATTACACAAGTATCTCAAAATTCTAAAAAAACATTAAAGATTGTGAAATATAGACAATTGTATGAGTAAAAGTGGCACAACAATTTGGAATGGAAGGAGTAGATTATTTTTGTCTTTAGTGGACGTTTTATTTTTATTTTTGTAGATTCTTCTCATTGAAATGAACAAATAAACCACAAAAAATCAACACAAAACTAACAAATGCAAAATTTTTAATAAAGACAAAAAAAACCATTTTAGTTTATTTAGCCAAAGGATGCCTTAATTCATCAAATTTCCAACTTCCATCCATTTGTTGGACGGAAAAGTGGTGATTGAGGATAAAAAAAGTCTTTTATCTTTCATTCTCTCTCTTCTCCTCTCCATTTCGATAGTTAAGGGCTAGCATATTCAATTGGTAGTTTAAAGGAGACAGTAAAAAAAAATTATAATTTAAGTACCATTGCAACTTTTGGGCTTCTCTTCAATGGGAAATTCGATTTTCTGATTTTTTCTTATCTTAAATACGCTTATAAATTTTATTGAAATGTGAAAAAAGTGGATTGAAGTTTGTGAAAATGTCTCAAGAACCGAAATCCAATGGAAGAGACTAGTACGGTCGGAATCAAGCAGTACAAGCTGAGAATTGGCCAGGACGTACACAATGGTCTTGAATACCTTCTTTTAGGGATGGGCATGGGGATAGATCAGGGTCGGAGAGTACTATCTCCACCCCCAATCCCCAAACCCCTTTTTCCATATCCATCCCCTAGCCGATGTCCGACGAGACTTTATTTTCATCCTCCATCCCCATTCCAAATGGGGAATAGGGATCCCCATGGGCATTCGGGGATCCAATCATTTTTTGTTAAAAAAATGGATTATTAGAAATCTAGAATCTCAGTTACAAATTAAATGCTAAAATCAAGTTACAAGTAGAGGTGTTGAACGGGTTAGGCTGAAACGAGCACAGTATGTTTATCGTTGACACAGCACGACACATCACGGTATTCATGTACAAGTATAAGTGTTTGCTAGCTTCAATTCAAGTTGTATTAACTATCAATTGGATTTCCAATTTGAAAACTAAAGGAACCACAAGTAATATAGCATAAAAGAGTATTTAAGTAGTGTAATCTTCAACTTCATACGAAGCACTAATATAAAGTAAAGTACAAAAAGTAAACTCAATCGAGAATAAACTTTACACAATTGATTTCATTAATAGGAACAAAATCAATGGCTCGATTGGAAAAATACTGCTTTTATTTTGCATTTTTTTGTGTTTATTTTAAGAAATACATATGATTGATAGTTGAGTATATATCAACCTAGTTGGTATGTATCCAAATTATAGTGATGCATTTCTTATTTAATTACATTTATAATATTACAAAGGTCAATTATCAATAAAATGTTTGGAGAAAATTTAGTGTGACCCTATGTGTTTGGAGAAAATTTAGTGGGACCCAAAAGTTTCATAACTTATGAATAGACCCCTATATTCGGGGATTCAGGGACGGGACGGATTAGGGACGGAGCGGAGCGGGGCAGGAATGGATCGGGGAACGGATTCGGAGCGAATTCGGGGCGGGGACATGCCTATCTCCACCCCCTACCCAATCCCCTAACATTTTCAAAAAAAAAAATAAAAATCCCACATCTTATCCAATCTCCAAACAAATATCCATATTGCCGATCGTTTGGATAGGGAGTTGGATCGGATTCGAACGGGTCGGAGGAAATGACCAACCCTACCTTCTTCTTCTTCTTTTTTCAAAAACTACAAGTATCAATAGGACAAAGGAAGGCTGGTGCGCAACAACGCACATCAGCAGTTGTGCAGCCCAAAAGAGTGTCGTTTAGTGGGCAAACCCAAGTGGTTTGCCAAATGCGATCTTGTGGGACCCACTTTCGGGTCTCACACAAATAATCTAAACCGTTAAATAAATTTAAAATAAATTTTTAAGTGGTCTTGTAAAAAATCAGGTCCATTGGATATTTTTACGTAGTTGATCTATTTTTTTTTTATTTTCATTCAGAATTCAAGATCCTGTATTTTGAAAGAATTTTCAAGAAAAGTTATACAATTTTGCACTTCATAACCCTTTGATCTGAACCATAAACACGGTAGGGCTCGTTAAGAAGAGCTTCCAATAAAAAAAATTATCCTGATCAAACATCAATAGGTATAAAAAAATATAAAAACTCATATTTTTAGTTTTTTTATACCAATCAATGTCTGAATATGATTTTTTTTTACTGAATGCTCTTCGCAAGAATCCTACAATACCTGTGGTTCAGATCAATGTATTACCCACTGCATAATTGTATAACTTTTTTTGAAGTTTCTTTCAAACTACATGGTCCTGAATTCTGAATGAAAATCAAACAAATTAGATCAATTACGAACAACTATCAAATGGGCCTGAATTTTTTTAAGACCACTTGAATAATTATCTTAAAATTATTTAGCGGTTCAGATCATTTGTGTGAAACCTAAAAATGGGTTCCACAAGATCACATTTGGCCCATCACTTGGATTGCCAATAAAAGGACACTGTGTTGGGCTACACAGCTGTTATGCGTTAGCTGCACAGCAGGCTCCCCTTGTCCGTATCGATATATACCAGTACTGAATCTACAACTTTGTTCTAGAGCACACTTGAATGAATATTATTGTTAAAAAAACATTATTTTTCATGAAATAGTAACCTTCTTTCCCATTATATATAAAACAACTAGAATAAAACCTGTGCCATGCACGGGGTCTTGAATAGCATAAAGTAAAATAGCAAAAATTAATTGATTTGTTGTAAAAAATATAATAAATCTTTTGTGTATGTATTCATTTGGTTAAAAAGGCATTGTTCAATACCAATTTATGAAAAATAAGAGAAGAAAATAGCACAAACATGAAAATTATATCAATTACTCCTACCCTTAAATTGTTATTTTTTAAACGAATTTGTTACATGTATATTGGGATTGAAAAATGTTAGCTACATTTTTTTTTATATAGAAAACAAAAAGTATATGCTATTATCACAAACTAAAGCATACATAGGACACTACCGGTCTAAAAAAATAAGGAAAAAAAAATCGACTAGCTCCAATGTCAGACCTAGTACTTCGCTCATGGAGGTGGGTGGATGGAGGATCATTAGAGTGCTCTAACCACAATATCACCACTGGATTTGCCTGTTGACACCTTCATTGTCGCCGCTGGAGAACTCAATAAACTATTGCCCAATTGACATGCAAGTTAAAAATTTAAGCTAACCATTTTATCATTTGACTCCTTTGGATTAAAAATTATATTTTTCATCAATAGTAAATCCAAGTTCATATTTTTTCCTAATGAAATTAGAATAACTTGTCGCACTAAGAAGATCCTCACAAATGTGTTTTTGTGTTAGTATAAGTATGCAGCTATATTTTCAAAGAAATTCACAAAAACTTCAAATAAGGAGAAAACCCATAAATTTAGTCTTAAATTTGCTTATGAGAAGAAAATTAAAAACTAGAAGGTACTCCCTCCGTCCATTTTTAAATGTCCACTATGGGAATACGTGCAATTTCGAACCTCACTAAAAATATATTTCTTTATATAATTTTTTAATTTGGTGCAAAAAATATTTTAAAACATTTTACGGAAATATATTTTTAACATCCATAAAATACACATTTTCCAAAGGGATAT
Organism: Vaccinium macrocarpon; assembly: GCA_022606695.1. Classification (NCBI taxonomy): domain Eukaryota; kingdom Viridiplantae; phylum Streptophyta; class Magnoliopsida; order Ericales; family Ericaceae; genus Vaccinium; species Vaccinium macrocarpon. The sequence goes on along the minus strand of CM040176.1, from coordinate 4,801,055 downwards.
ATAAAAAAACGGAGGGAGTAAAATTAAGAAGCAAAAAAGAATAAGAGGATGACATACTCATTTTGAAAACTATTTCTTTCTCTTTTGTAATCTATATATAACATGTATGCAAATCATGGAGGAAGAGTTGACCCTTTGGAGCGCATTAGAGCATCCCTAGCCAATTGATCATCTTGTAAAGTTATCTCTTCTAAAGATGATGATCCTCCAAAAAAAAAAAGAGAAGATGATGAGAAATCATGAGGAAATTTAGGGAATGGACTAATTTTATATATGAATATGAAATTCAATACTTCGAATTCTAAGTATGGTATATTGCTACTTTTGCAAATGTATTATGGTATAAAATAGACAACTGAATAAAGAAGGGATTAAAATTATATGAAAAACTGTAATTAGGGTAATATAGGCAAATGTAATCAATGTTTTGAAAATGCATAAATCATGGATTCAGGCAACTATTTTTTCCCATAGTCAGGGTAATATAGGCAAATGTAATCAATGTTTTGAAAATGTATAAATCATGGATTCAGGGCAATTATTTTTCCCCATAATCATTGCCTAATTATAAACATGATTTATGAAATATGTAAAATTATGGATTATACCAACTTACTATAGTTGGCTTAATTTATCCTACTATCATTTTTTTTTATTATGAATAGTTTACAATTTAATTTCCATCTCAAGAGGTGTTACTTTATGTACAAATTAAGCCAACTATAAGGGTATATATAATCCATAATTTTCCATATTTTATAAATCACAATTATCATTCCTTTTTTGTTGATTCAGTTCTTGACTATTTGTAAACAAATGTGTTGCTTCCATAAAATATGACTCAAAAAATCATTCCTATTAGGAGAAAATACATTATGTTTTGAAATTTAGAATATGGAAATAAAACTAAAAATTGGATAAACTAAATGGACACGTGTTGTATCTATAGGCCTTCATTGCTGCTGCATGTCACATCCGTAACTCTCTTTGCAAAAATCCATCCTGTAATACTATAATAGATATTGCTTCTAAATAGAGTTTTTTAAAAAAAATTTATTTATCAATATCTCCTTCAATGTGTTGAAGTATCACCACATTAATATAATTATAAGTTACAGGCTTGTAATGGCTGGAGACTATACTTGGCCCAAATCATATTTGAAGCCCAATCCGATTTTGAACAGGCCTATTTACTAAGTCTACAATCCGCTAGCCCTCGACAAGGGGTTCGAGTCAGGCATTCGACCAAACCCTAAGATGCTCTAAAGCGCTAGTGCAACCCCAATTTCAGTCAGTCACGTGGCACCAATAACAACCTGCCGATGCAGACACGTTATGCACTGTGAGTTGTCGCACAGTGACCAAACGGTCCGATACTCAAGCACACATTTGATCTTGCCACATGGCGCGACCATGCATAGTACCAAGTGTGTGTTTTTCAACTCCTGTATGGTCCAATCACGTGGTGTCATTCTGGTTTTGCCGGGTGGTTGGTCGCCACTTCCACCACCCTACTCTGCGGGTAGAAGGTGGTGCGCGACGGTGGTTTAGGAGGTGGATGTCAGATCGAGTTTGTTGGTGATGACTCCCAATCAGAGGGATGGCACGCAATGCCTTGGTCCCCAAGACAAAGCACTTCTATAAATAACCTTGTAATAAATAATAATAGGTATGCTCTCCTCTCCCATTTGGGTTTTGCTCTTTCTTTCACGGGCAAGTACTAACTTAAGCTTCGAAGTGCCTTCGGCTGGACAATGCTACTGTAATTAGTTTCTGGTCTTGCTGGAATTAAGAAAAGGATAGCCCATATTCAAGCCCACTGAAGGAGATCCAAAGAATGTACAGTGCAATTTAAATTCTAGATTCAGCTTCTAGATTTTAATCGAACCAGATACACATGTTTGCTATAACTGTGAGATTATGATTAAATTTTAGTCAAAGTTGGTACTATTTGTTGCAAAAATCTGATTTGAAAAGCACCTCAAACTAGTTTATCTACAATATGATTTCATCGTATTTTAGCATATAGAAATCTGTGGATTCTCAAAATTTGTTATAAGAATTTTTGACAAATACTCATAATAACTTTTTAGAAGCTGAAATTTCAGATTACTCCTAAAAATTTTCACAAATACGCTCTATATCTAAAAAAAACAGTTTTAAAACTGGAAATGTGCATACCAAATTTACTAACCAATTTAAGAATAGAAAGCGTCTTTTTGATGGATGACCATATAAAAATTCCGAGCAATGCCAAAGACACGAACTAATTTACAAATTATTACATTAAATGTACACATAGCATGATGTTAGTATCTTATGGATGGGTGTACCCAAAAAAAAAGTATCTTATGGATGGACTCATCCATTAAAAAAATATCACATGAACATTTAGTATATTATTTAGTATCTTAGTGTCCACAACATTATTAAAAAAGTCCAACTCAAGTTGCTCCAATTCACTTAAGTTAGTTTTTTGAGTTGATGTATTGCGAAAGAATGACTTATCTCATTAAGCAAAAAATGTCGATTTGGAGAATAAGTCAAAAATTTGAACCTCTCAGTAAGTAAACTGCAATCTTAATAGTATTTCAAAAGTTTGACAATGTCAAATGGAAAGCGCGGTTCTTAGCAAACTCAACACGTCAAACATTTAAAATTTTTACGGAGTACAATCATAGGATTTTGAGTGAGTTGACAATAAGCTGTTGATTACAAGATGTCAAATAAATTGATACACGTGAAAAAAATGCTTATTGATTTGACAATTTGTAGTTCAAGAATACCAAAAAAATACTTTAATAAAAACTCATATTCTCTCCGTCCCAATTTATATGTCCTCTACGGAAAATCGAGTTTTTTAAGAAGTTAAAATTTGTCTTCTAAGACCCGTTTGGATGGGGAATATGGCCCCCGGATAATTTTTCACCCCCTCAAAACCATGGATCCCACAGCTAAGCCCTAGTTTGGCAACTCCACATTCACCCCCTCAAAACCATGGATCCCATAGCTAAGCCCCCGTTTGGCAACTCCACAAAACAACTGGATAAAATTTCACTCTCTCTTCTGTTATATCCTTGCAGGGATCTTCTCTCGAATAATTTTTGGGTATCCCTGGACCTCCCCAAAAATTATCTAGCTGCAAAGGGGAGGAATTTTGTCCTTTTCACCCCTCCTTATCCCCAACCCCAAAAACAAAAGAAAAGTTTCAATAACTGTTGAAAAAAAAAATTACAGACCCAAGATCTAAAAACAAATTTCTTGCTATTACAATTTCTATAAACAAAAGAAAATTTTCAATAACTGTTGAAACAAAAAAAAAATTACAGACCGCAGATCTAAAAACAAATTTCTTGCTATTACGATTTCTAAAAACAAAACAAAATTTTCAATAACTGTTGAAACAAAAAAAATTATAGACCGCAGATCTTGGTCAGTGTGTCTTTGTGATTATCTTCATTGAAGCTCCCATGGTGGTTTTGTTGGAGGAAAAATATCACAGACCACTTTCATGGAAGGACAAATATCAAAGATGCTCCGATGGTGGTTTTATTCGGATGGATTTGAAGCTCTTGCGGAGTAGAACAATTTTCCCTTCTGGCTCTTGGATCGAATCCGACGTGATAGCCTTCGATTTTGGGTTTGAATCATGAGATTGGGTTTGGGTTGGAGAGAGAGAGAGAGAGAGAGAAAGAGGGAGAGAGGATGAAAAAAAGAAACAAAACAATTGTGTTCTCTGGAAAAGGAAACGTATATGTGGAAATTGCACTAGACTCCTCCAACTATTTTCCAATTCTTCCACCAATTAACATATTTAATATTTATTGTACTTAATTGTAAAAAAAAAATTTTAAAAAAAGAAAAGGGCAAAAGATTCATTTGACAATTTTTATATCATCCACCCCTTCTTATTTATAAAACATCCAAACCAAGTCAAAAATTATTCCACTGTTTAATCTTTCATCAAAACTATCTACCTTTTTTTTATCCTTCTTCTATAAATATCACATCAATGTGGGTCAACCCTCCAAAAATAATACACCCTCTTATCTTATTCCCCTCTAAAACTTATCCCCTGAAAATAATACCCCATCCAATTGGGGCCTAAATTTCCAAAATTAACCTTAAAAACTGTAAAGTCAATTAAATGTATTTAAATTGCTTGTCCTTCAATATGGATCTCCAAAAATATGCAATATAGATCTTGTTTGATAGATTCCAATTAATTCAATTATACAAAAGTTTCAAAATCATGAAAAATATTATATGTTGAAAGATATTGTCAATTTAATAATGATATGAATATCAAAAACTGTTAAATCAATTATGGATGAAATGATATTTTTTAGGAGTAAAATTGAAAGTTTGGTAAGTTTTGATGGTTATTTATAGAAAATGGACATTTATTTTGAGACATCCCAAATGAAAAGGTGGACATTTAAAATGGACAAAGGAAGTACTAAATAGTCTTTTAATAACTTCATTGACAAACATTTTACCCTGTTCGTTAAAAACCAATTTTTAGATTCCTTGTTATCCCTTATTATTATTTTGGCATGTGTGGTTGCTAAAAATCAATTCGTAGCTAACTATAGATTATGAATACATATACATATGAATCAAACTTAGTCTTATGTCCCAATTTAACGGGTTCAACTACATGATTTTTTTTTCTTTCATATTTAGATTCATGTCACAAGGATCTGACGAGATTTTTACGTTCTAGATATTAGCTACCTAGCTAACACGCGTTTAGTAAATAAACTTGACTCGGCAAGTTAAGGGCTCGACTCATGTCAAGTTTTTGGCCCGTTTATTAGTAAACCAGTCGAGCTCAAGCTCGATAAAACTTGGCTTGTTTATACTCATGAATGTAGCTATGAAGGGAAAAAAGACCAAAACTAGTCAAATATTTTTGCATTTTCCAGATAAAAAAATACTTCCTCCGTCTTTTTTTTAAATAATTCATTAGGAAAATGTGTATTTTTGTGGTGTTAAAAAATGTACCTTCGTCCAACGTTTTTATTTTATTTTTACACCAAATTAAAGTATTCAATGAACACTTTAATTTAATATAAAATAAGTTTAAAAATTCTATTGAGAAATAAGTTTTTTTGGATTTGAAATTGCACGCAAATGGAGTACACTACTACTCCCACAACAAATTACGAAGGGCAAAAAAGTAAAAACACGAGACTCTGTTTTTCCTTCCAGAGAGTCTCCTCAGCTGTGGTATAATAAAACGCATTCACAACCCTCCTCCCTTCCATTCTCACTTCACCTCCTCCTCAAGCCATTGCCGCCCTCTCTCTCTCTCTCTCTCTCTCTCTCTCTCTCTCTCTCTCTCTCTCCTCCGCCCCACCTCTCTCTCTACAATTTTCTTCCGCAAATTCTCTCGTCGCTAGGGTTTTCATTGCCTCCTCTCAAGAATCTCACCACAGGTTCTTTCATATACTCCCAAAAAAACCAATCCAATCAATCTCCAGAAAGAACACTTCGTCACCTCCGCCTCTTTCTCTCTCTACAATTTTCCGTTTCAGGCCGAGGTTGTCACCGGTAATGAAGCCTTTCAAACGATCAAAGATCAGAAACATCTTGGTGAAACGGCCTCGAGACAAACCTTCACACCTCCTTCTCTCTCTATACAACGCATCCCCCTCTTGTTCCTCTTGAATTGATCTTGTTTCGAAGACGATCAGAACAAAAAAAGCAGTAAAACTATCCGCACAATCGGTTGTGGGTAGATAGATACGAGATGTCATCACCTGTACCAGCAAAGTCCCAACCACTCCACAACTTCTCCTTGCCCCTGTTGAAATGGCCCAAGACCCAGACAAACAACCACCACCGCACGGGCCGCAGGCTCTCCAACTCGTCTCCGCCGCCCGATTCCTCCGCCGCCGCCGCCTCGTGGCGGCAATCCCCGTCGCGGCGCCAGTCGCCGCTTCTCGAATCCGCGTGGCGGCACTCTCCCATGCGAGACTCCGCCTCCGAGTCGGAATCCGGCCACGCGTCTGAGAATCAGAAAATATCGTCGTCCTATCCCGATCACGTGACCGATCAATCGGAGAAGAAACTGGCCGATACGGATCACCAGCTCGATAAAGAGGCTAAATCAAAGATCTATATACGACTGCGTGGGAAAAACAAGTTGAGTGATGAGGTGGTTCAAAACGAGGTCAATAATAGTAATACAGGTAATAATGGTACAGAAGGAGGAGAAGTGGATGATTTGGTGGGGAAGTCATGGAATTTGAGGCCTAGAAAGCCTATACGAAAGCTGTCATCGAATGGAAATTGTGGAGGAATGTCTATTGGGGTGGAGAATAATAGTAGCAAAGGGTTTTTTCAGCAGCAAACGATGCCGAATCGACAGGAATTTTTCGATGTAGAAGAGAAGAAGGAGACGAAGCAGAAGTTTTCGATTTTGCTTACTCGGCAAGAAATCGAAGAGGATATATTTGCCATGACTGGATCGAAGCCGGCCAGGAGGCCGAAGAAGAGAGCGAAAGTTGTTCAGAAGCAAATCGACGTAAGAATTGAATTTCTCCTTTTCTTTTATGTTCATTTTTTCACTTTTGTTACGATTTTTGCAAAAAAAGAACTTTTCAAAAGCTGTTTCTGAATAGAAACCCAGATCGTTTTCTTGTTTTATTACCTCAGTTTTCACTTTTGTATGTGGTGATTTACACGCTGTACTTTTTTTTTTTTTTTTTTCTTTTTAGATTTTCAACTTAGTTGCTTTTTTTGACAACAATTTTGCAAAACACTCTCAAGAAATTGTGCTGGAAATAGAAAACCCAGGTCGTTTTCTTATGGCATGCGTTCTTCAGCGGAAAACAGAAACGAAAATGATACCCAACAGCCAGTAGAATGAATGATTTTCTTCTTTTTTTGCAGAATGTGTTTCCAGGTCTGTGGTTGGCTGCAATTACCCCTGATTCGTACAAAGTATCTGAAGCTCCAGCAAAGGTATAGTTTTTTGTTTAATTTGCATGCAAAGTAGTATTTTTTTTTTCAAAAAAAAAAAAAAAAATTTCAGACAAAATTCTGTAAGTTTAAGTTTTGAGCATGCAGTAGTTCCATTTGTGGGTTTAACATTTAAATTATGCTGCTTGCAGGTTTAGTTAAACGTACATGTGGGTTGTGATCCTTCAAACGTCTTCTGGAAGTTTGAAGGCTTATGACGTCCAAATTTTGCAATCTCATTCGAAGGTACAGCCAACCGAAACCAGTAAAGATGGAAGAAGATATAGGTTTATCTTGTTTATGTTTATTCTGTCTATTTTGTGACGAGCCTCTACAAATTGACGGAGAAGCTCATCATTTTAGTTTCTATAAGCAGCTGCAGATGTACATATGAATTATCGGATGACTTCATAGACCTCAGTTTTAAAGCCTTTTATCTTGGTATTTTGAAATGATTTACTTCTTGATTGCCTGATATGCTGAGAAGTCAGTTCCAAGGGTTATGGTGCTGAAATGGAAATTGTTGGTGCACATTGAGGATGGTCCTCGACTCCTCGCAATTAGATATTTTTCAGAAAGAGCTATTTATATGTCGAGGATGTCGATTTGGTTATCAGTTCAGTAATGTGGAGGCATTTATGCGTGAGTTATTTAGTTATCCACCTTTATTTAAACTGTTGTCATTAATGAGCGTGTAGTTTTGCTGTGTTTGTTTTTGGTGTCTATAAATGGAGAAGATTTTGAGTACAGAGAGGGTATATACATGTGGTGCCCGGCACCCCATCTGAGCCATCCAAACATTTTTTGGATGGACCAGATTTGTTGGAGGCAATTTTGTAAATTTTGGTTGCAAAATTACTCCAACAAATCTGGGCCATCCAAAACATGTTTCAACAGCTCGGATGGGGTGCCAGGCACCATGTGTAAATACCCTCTCCCGGGACCACGTGTAAATACCCTCTCCGTACCCAAAATTTTGACCTACAAATGGTATTAATGATTAATTCTTTCCAGATACGTCACCTTAACAGCTGAAAATGTCGTATTAGAGGTGAAGAAGCAATCTTGGAAATGATGATGCTTGTATTTGGGTTTACTTGAAGGATGCCCGTAAAGCTCCAGCATTTACATTTTTGCGAGCCTAGGGAAGGTTCTTACTTGAATGGTGCATGTACACATGTCAGCGTTTACATTTCAGGAACCTTGTAGCGGCTTTTACTTTTTAAGGTTTCACATACACAAGCCTGCATATCCATTGTGGGGAATCTAGGAGAGTAATTTCTTAGAAAATCATGGAAGTAGTGTTTTGTGGGTAAAACGATCACGTGAATAATGGTTGTTATGCTCCCATATCGCTCATATTTTCACTGTTACAAACCTTTGTCGGGATAGATTTAGACACGAGCGAGGTAATTTTCCTCCCTGTCCTCTTCACATTAGTCTTTTTGCTATTGCTCTCTCGCTGACACTTTATCCAGTCTAGATATACTGATATTGGGCTATAGCGTCATGATTGTTTTTCAAGTTTGAACTTTAGATGTTACTATCATATGGCATGCTATAGCATTAACATTGCTGTATTATATATTACTAATAGGTATTTGCTTATGGTTGCTTTATTTTTGTGAGTTCACGACCAGCATTAATTTGCGTATCACCTTTACGGATTGAATTTAAGGTGCCATTATAGTGATTTGGCCCATAAGGGACATTCTGATAATCTGATTTCAAACAAATCGAATTGAACGTGCATTTTAATCATTTTTAAACATTTGCCAGGGATAGGGAAAACAATTCCCGTCATTAGTTCCTGATTATCATCATAGATGTGTTAATACTTCTCATATGGTTACTCCAGAGGACGTCCTCTGCACCACATGAACCAAATGGCACTCTGGTTAAGACGAATCAAAAATCTTAGTATTTTCGCATGCTTAGAATCTCGGAAAGTGGATCTTTCTGTAGAATAATCAGTATTCTGAAACTAGATGTCTGGTTCTCTGGTTGGACTGCCCGGATTAGGGACACCGCCTTTATTTTGTAAACTGTTTCCTATAGCTGGATTTTACTGGATTGGACGGCCGTGCTGAAGGTAAGACCCTTCCAGTGGTTTAGACATATTTTGGAGGTTATCTTTCTTAAAGATTCTGTTCATTGTTGATGTTGGGTTTCTTATTGAACTGGACAAATATTCACCTTTTCATCAGGAAGTCAAGTTAGTGTAGGGTGGCTGTCATCCGAGAATAACTCGCCTTTATAGTATCCTCAAATAGGAAACATCTTTCCATGCTGGCTTGGTCATGTGCATAAATATGAAGGTAAGTAAGAAAACAAAGAAGCTCTTTCTACCAACATGAGTCTCATTGTCAGGATAGACAATTGTTTACTTCATAATTTACAAGTTTTCTGTGTGCATTCGAACCAGCTTGGAAAAAGGACTGTAACGATTTGGTATCATCTTGATCTTACTCTCTACCTTCAGCACCTTTGTATCTTTGTTGATTTGTTTCTTTTAGTTTGCGACCAATTAGCTACTGATGTGTAAACTATTGTTATTAAGTTCATATATATTTCCATTAGTGTTGTTGTTCATGAAGAGTATTGATGATTGGGAAAGGAAAACTGAGAGATATGCTCAGGTGTACTTGTCTATTACGGAAAACTAAGAGCTATGCTCAGGTGTCCTTTTCCACCGTAATGGACAATCCTCTATAAAATAAGTGTCAAATCGTAACTTGCTTGTTTGTTATATGAAGTCCTTAGTAATTCATATAAAATAGATATGTGCTCCTGTATATGTTTTGAGCTCTAATTTGTGATTGCATTTACGTTTGGGGGAATCTAGGCAAGATTTATCCTATAACAATGAAGAGTTCATGATTATTTGCATTTATGTTGTGGAAAACTTGGGGGAGCATTTACTTAAAAGGGTATGATGTCTAGACACAGGATCATTTGTTGAATTAAAGGGTGTAGTTTTGTGGAAGAGAAAGGTGTGTCCTTAGAGAAATAGACATTTGGGTGCTCCTGTGAAGTGAAAATTAGGTACTGGTACCTCCTTAAAAAGTGGACATGTTTTGGATAAAAGATTCCGTAGGTCGGTACTGTGGATTTTATCAGGATTGAGTGTTTATTAGACTGCCCAGATTGGTGATTTCTTGTTGAATGGCTTGCCTCACAAGGAACATCATTAAACTGGTGGTCTTGTCCTATAAGTTACAAATTGGATGGAATCTGATGATGTTATGGTAAGTCCAGTTTCTCTCTTTGTCGTTTAGAATCTTTACGATTTATTTACAGTTGCTCTTCATCTTCTGCATCTTTCCTCCCTTATAGTTTGAGTAGAGGATGCATTCAGTACCCATCATGAATTCATGCTGCATTACTTGGTTTTTGGATTTCTTTGGGCTTGAAAGCATTGGATGTCCATTTGGCGTAACTTTTTCCATTCCAGAGCGATTTCCTTAATTATGAGGAAAATCAGAAGGGCAAAAAGAAGTTTAGGTTTGGTAAATGAATTGACTTGTGGTGTACTTTGAAATCTTTTAGGAGGTTGTGGTTTTGGTAATTTCATCAGGAAATACCACAATCTCTTCTTCAGGAGATACCACAATCTCCATGTGTTCCATACCAAATTGGAAAATCTGGTTGAGCAACTGCAAATGCTTCTTCAAGGTTGGTACCAAACTTCCTAAAGCTCACAGGTTATCATTTTCTGGAAATATTGTTGTCTGCTGATTGGGAAGTAATCATCCTTGTATCCTTTTCTCTGTTCTTATTACGCAATGACCTGCTGCAGTTTCCTTTTATCTCGTACTTTCCCGGATCTGGCTTCGATCCACCTATTATAATCTAGGGCAAGAACATCGAATTACAAACATTGCGTTTTTTGATATTTCCATCGAAGGTAAGGAAGATCATTACTATTTTACGAGAATGTTGAGAGCAAATTGCAACACCAACTCATGCTAGCTTCAAATTCGTACACCAAAATGTCTACTTCGTTGACTGATGTAACTACTTAAGAATATTCTTTTTCGGTTTTAATAGTGGGCACTTTGATTCACCTCAAACGTCATTCAAGTAACTTCTAATTTCAAGAGGGCTAATAAAAATGTTGACCATCCACTTGTAGTGACCAAAAACAGTGACACATTTGATGATTAGGGCTCACTGTGGAGGAAAAGAAATACTAGCTATTTCACTTAACGAAAATCCACTAAATAACATTATTAAGTACATACCGATATTTACATTCCCTTGCTTTTCCTTGTGCCTCAAGAAATAATCCAACTTGGTAGTAATAGGCCGAATTTTGCGCACAAACCACTACACTAGGCCTACAAAACGCTGGCCATTTATTTATTTACAGACAAATATGAATTGACCTGGGGGGTTTGCTGTCCAGGGATGGTAGTAGGGTTTGCCAATCCATCCAAGCTGTCCATAGTGGGAATCAATGGTTTAGATAACATGCATCTGCGAATATGAACCGTTGATTCCCGAGATTCGTAGATACATTCTTACTGATAACATGCATCTGCGAATATGAAACGTTAATTCTCCAGATGGATGGTTGAGATCGAAAATTTGTAGGGTTGTTGGGCTTGGGGACAGCAGAGCCTCTTCTCCGATATCTGGTCAAGCCTGGTTTGTAAGATGATAGTATGTTGAGAGTAGAAGTTTGAGTTGTTGAATGGAATCATGATAGTAGATTTCATTTTGCGCCACAACCAAGAACATGTGAAGATCTCCATTTGTATTTGTAGTATTACGACATTTGTTACTATGTAGTATTGTACTATATATCCTTGGGTGTATAGAATTGTTCAACTCAAGGACGGAGCTAGAAATTTCATTGCGCAGGGGCGAAATTTTTTTTCAATATATTTTGTAGGGGCGAGCCTATATAATTCCTAGGAAAATTTCTTTTTTTTTCTATATAATATATTAGAGAATTTTTTTTCCTTGCAGGGGCGACGGCCCCTACTGGCCCCCCTCTGGCTCCATCCCTGGTTCAGCTCAAGGGAAGGTTCCTAAATCCTAAGGCCTGTCCTACGTGAAAGATTCGAGGGCACTTGTTTTCTCAAACAATTTGATGAACTGTTTTTGTCTACCGTCCAACTGCCGAGGGAGTCGAATTTCAACTCTTTCATCTCGATAATCAATAATTCGTATTTGATAAAATCTTAAAGGTAAGAATATTGTCTTAATCAACTGTATCTTTTTGACAAACCTCGACCATTAAAAACCACTTTGAGACTCGCCATTTCTAAAACAAAAATCACGTCCCCTGTTTTCGAGTAACAAAAAGGGAAAAGATAAGCGAGGCCGGTTTTCAAATGCCAAAAGATTAGACTGCAAACATGGAACAAAATTGTTTCCGTCGCACCAAAAAAATGCAACAAAATTATTCTTTACCACAAGTTCTTAAATACTCTTCTATTTTCCCTATCCTTTCCTGAAAAAGGAAGTTCCTTCCTCACTCTGTGGTTTCTTGGTTTTTTGAATTATTTTTCGTCTTTATTCATAGAACTTTAAGTTTGGCTAATAATTTTATACTTTTTAGATTCCTCTCGTCGAGACAAGCCAATAAACCACAAAAATCAACCGAAAACTAACAAATGCAAATTTTCTTGAATAAGAACAAAACTAAAAAACCCAAAAAACCAATTTTCCCAATTCACCCAAACCAGGGCTTACAAGTATTTGGAATTATCACCACAAAAGCTTTTCATCAATCCAATCCATTTCCTACACGAGCAATACAAAATTTGGGATCAACAGAAATCAATAATGAAGAAAGGGCACCGATCATCCTCAAACAATTGAAAAAGAATTCACGAGGACATGTTATTCCTTTTGCAGAAATACTTTTAAGACTTAGAGCAATGAATTACCATCGCTGTGCATCAAACCTTCAACTGGGAACACTACAATTGCCCCTTTCCAGAAGAGAGAGGATTTGGAGAACGGATGACATGGATTAATGGAGTAGATGCTTTCAGGCTGGAACGTAAGACTCAAGCATTATCTGTGTTGGGGAAGGCGATTTGATGTCGACTATCAAATATGTGAACTTCCATTGATTGTCCACCTTGTCCCTGAACATCTCGGTGTAAACTTTTCCGGCTCCATGGGGTCCCCGGATGTAGAAATTCACCTGTTTAATTGACAGGTCACTTCAACATCACGGAAGCCCTTACGTCCGATCTTGTTTTCGAAGAACGGTATGACATTAATTTCAATGTTTATCAAGAATTTGATTGATGTTTCAATAGACCTAGAAGAGTATAGGGCCTTTTTGTGGACAACTCTCTTGCATTTCGGTGGCATTCCTTCATTCATGCCCTTATTAAGTACAAAATGACTTGTTAAAAGAAAAGGGCCTCTCTTGTAAGGGGCATGGGTTTAATCTTGAAAGATGGAATCTTTTGCTACTATCCACAACTTGAAAATTTCACAATACAATGTGTTTTTCAGCATTTTCGGGTATTCAAACTGTCCACGGAAACGTGGTAAGTAGGGAGGAGGACCATTAAAAATATGGTCAATATTGTGATGCCAGTAAGAAGTTACCTCAACATGTTCAACGCCATCTTCGTCGGCCCATGTCCTATTTGGTATCCTTTGGCGAGCTGCCCGATTCCTACTTTCCTGGCCATAGCCGGTAATAGGGGATCCGATTCTTACCCTAACCTGATACAAACCAAATTAAAACCAGTTGATTCAGGAAAAAGGAGATAAACCTCCGCACAAACACTAAGCCCTGCAAAATTGTTCATTTTCTAAACACAAATATCGCATTCTGTAAATGGCATGGCATAATGAAGAGAGTACTGACAGAAACTAATATATATCATAGAAGCCTATGAAACATAGAAATCCTTCTTTTAGTTGCCCCAGGTGAAGCTTTTAGGTAATAAACATAAAGAAACAAAACTCAAATTCAGCTCAGAATTGAGATGTGAGGTATGCAGGCATCCATTGAAATACTGGAGCCTGCTTAAAACAGTAGAGCACAGTTAACACAGCGTACCCAGTGAAAGAACCAACTACACTTATGTGTTGGCAAATTGCCACAATGAATTTCAGGTTCTATATCACAATCTTAGTTAGTAATTTTTCTGAACGGCAATCACAATCTTAGTTATTGTATCTATAACTTTTCTCACCAGAAGATTATCGCTTCTAAAAGAAAAAGGAAAGAATTTTTTAGTCTTGAATGCTCGTATATCATCAAGTCTGAATGCTAAGGGGTTATTTAGCATTTAATGGAAACTAATTACCGATATCCATAGAAGAAATTCTAGCCTAATCAAACCTGACCATCATTTTGAATCCTTTCTAGAGCCTTGCCAAAAATCTTGTACCAAAAAAAAAAAAAAAAAACTAGTGACGTAGCAGAAGAAATGAAGGTCCTCGATCTCAATTCCAAAGACTCTAACTGTCAAACATAACTCAAATTAAATGCTAATTCATACTCTTTAGGTTCAAATATAAGTTCTTTGAAAACAGCATATCCTGCTGCAGCAGCAATTCCAAGCCCTGCTAGAATGAGTATACTATACGAAGCTCCTTCTGTAAATGTAACGGGCTTCTCTGGGATGTTGTATGTAGGAGCATCAAAGGGATCCTCAACTGTTGATATGTCTTTTCTGGTCTGTTAACGGAATGAGGGAAAGAAGACAAATGATTAAAGCAGAAACTTTGACTTATAAAATGGATCTGTTATCCTCATCTAAGTGCATTCACCTCAATTTACTTTCTAGGTTACAATTTCAAAGTGATATAAACCATAACTCATGGTCCAGTTGAACAATAATGTTTTCTAGGATCAAAGCTGCCGTCTCTACGGAAGTTTTTCAAACTAATTTGGACTATAATTCATAGAAACGTACGATTCTTCGATACCGAGGCCCTAAATGCTTTTTGTTTCCTATTTAGATGAACCTTAGAAATTAGGAGTATCTTCCAGCAGTCAGGACTCTTGCATATTTTATTTTTTTCACTTTTGATGCCAGTACAAGTAAAAAACTTGATTGTTATGGAGTTCAACAAAACACATCCTACTTAGTTGACTAACTTTTTAAACTGCTGGAGAGCTGAAAGTTAAAAGAAACTTTAGCTAAGCATAGACTTCATTTTGGGCATGGGTGAAGCTGAACCAGAACTGACCAGTTCACCCTTTCATTACAATCTCAGTCATTAAGTACACCAAGGAGTTAATGGCTACATAAATAGTAGAGAGACAGAGACATCCTGGAAAATGGCAATGACGACATAAAAATTTCAATTTGTCTCAAGCACCCCAATTACCAACCAATTGGCAGTGCTGACAGATATACTAAGGTAGTGTGCAGAATTCCAGCTTCCGACCAACAAAATGCAAGAAATGTACATAATCAAGCTAAATAAATTCCAAATTCAGTAGTTCACCTCCGATGAATTTCGTCCCTTTCGTTCTGAAGCTGTCGATGCAAAAGCTCTAGCAAAGGAAGGACCTTCCAAGTTGGCTCTATGGCTTTCAGTAAGTCGGCATAGTGACTGAAACCCCACTGCACTTGTTCTGGTCTCGTGCCCTCTAAACAGAACAGCCACTTCTGCCAAAAAAACAAATGCTTGGAGGATATACTTTTGCATATGTTGTGTTAAGTGCGTATTAAGATTAAATATCATGGGAAACACAGTTATTACGACAACAAACGCCAGCTAATAATAGGACCCTAAATGATATATTTACTAACCACCAGCTCCAAGCACCTCCTACAAGATAAACAGAGAAATGGTATCAATGACAAGTGATGTGAGCTTTAGAACACGGAAGAGAAAAAGAAATAGCTCTGTCCACCTTAGTCTTACAGTCATTAACAACAGAAAATTTTCCACAATCTGACTTCAACACCGCCTGCAACTACATGATTATCATGAAAGCAAATATCAGACCGTAAATCAGTAAAATCACTACTATGAAAAACCATTCTATTAGAATTGGCAGTAATATATCTGCAAAAGAAACAAAGCTAGTGGAAATAACAATGTTTGCCAGACTAGTACAATAAAAAGCAAGAAAACTCTTTCTAGATATTCTGATAACCATTTTAGCATGGGTTTGTCATAATCTTCAGCAAAATTGAAGGATAAGGGTGGGAATCGAATGAAAAATACTTCTCGTCGATGTTCTCATAACGCAGCATAGTGCGTGAAACTACAATAGACAATAAAATCCAAGTTATCCTAAGCGAAGTCATATCTAGCTGCATTTCCTGAATGAGGGAAATGACTTATTTTTCACACTTAAATTTCAACCAACGAAGGCACCTTAAGTAACAACTCAAGAAGCACATTATTTAAATAAAGAACACATATCTGGTAAGGAGTTGAAATATGATTATGAAGGTGAAATTGCTTTAAAATGACAAACAAATGGGGAAAAATATGCCAAAAGGATTGGCTCCGAACAAAAAAATATCTATCAACACTAAGAACAACAATCGTCACTCATTCCCCGAATGGTTAGTAAGTTTCACTGATTTCTTAGGCATCGCTGATTGTTTCAAAGCTTTTGTACTCTATTTTCGAATGGTTTAAGCTTCATTGTCACATTCATTGGTTATATACTCCTATCAACAAGCAGAACAACGTACCTATGTCAGGGGATTGCTTTTCCAATTTTGAAATTCTAGCACTCAATCACTTCACTCATATCGTCGGAGCACTTTAAACACATTCTAAAACATTTATCATACATTTGTCCGATTGGATAACATCTCATGAGTTATTAGAAAACAAAGTTAGGTTTATCCATTTCATTTGCATTATGGCATGAGTTTGAGCATTAACGAAGAACATCAATCGAACACAAGAACAACAAACCCCATCACTCAAGGGAACAAAAATCTATAAGGGAAAAAAAAGAAAAGCAAAAAACAAGAAGAAACCAACGAGGACAAAATGAATTCACATACCCTTTTGGCAAAATGGTTAACTGCAGTACTCTCTGTGGTCACGGATGAAAAACCCAGACCCATATCAGAAACCCACTTCGTAGGCTTATTGGTATACTCCATTAAACCCAACCAACTGTACGATTTCGAAGTAACTGGCCATCTGTTCTTGATTGATGAAAATCCAATTCGCTTAAGATGGTGCATCTTTATAACTTTATTGCATAGTCTCAAGGGTTACGTACAACTTCAAAAACTGCACAAGTTCTGTGCTTTTGGCAAATGTATGAAAGAAATCCAAGTTGGAAATACCAGGACATAATAACCCCAGAAGTCAAAAAATGTAGAGAGAGAGAGAGAGAGAGAGAGAGAGACGAGTGGGCAAGTCGGTTATCCGGATATGAACGCTGCTAGGGGTACAATCTATTTTGGCACCAAAAATGCACTCCACCCCTCTGGGGACTCTTTTTGAGTTTCACATAAGTGATTTGAACCGTTCATTATTGGTGAGACTTTTGCTTTGAAATGGTGAGACTTTAGTTTAAGCACTTCTAATCGTCCGATTGAGCTGATTTTTTTTGTGGGACCTATCGGAAAAATGTTTTAAGAACAATGAACGGTTCGGATCACTCATGTGGAACCCAAAAGTGGGTTTTCGAAGGGGTGGAGTGCATTTTCGGTGCCAAGTACCCCCAGGTTTTTCGTTTTCTTTTTTATAAAAAAAAAATCAAGGAGAAAAATACTGGACTATTTATACTTGGCAACAATTACGGAAATTTGTCGTTCGAGGAATACAAATTAATTGTTTTTTGGGGTTTCAAAGACGGTAAACTTTATTAAACAGAGTTACGAGTACATAGTTCGGAGATAAATAAGACTCCTCTTGTCTTCCAATATTAGAAATTTAATATAATAGTACGAAATTGAGAAGTAAACTAGAATTCGGGGATTAGTAAACTATAATGGTGTCTACAATTGTCGGCTATTATATAACTAGACACAACATTCAAATTATCACTAGCTTGACATTATTATAAATAAATATTTAAAAAAAAAAAAAAACAAACCATTGCCTAATTATTGACACTCAAATTCCGAACACTGTAATTAGGTGTAACAAATTTTATCACGCGGAGTTTATTATTTTGCTAGTTTTACGTCTGAAAAGAGACGAGAAGGAGAATAAATAGTGAATGGCGGGTGGAATTTGCCACTGTTTCGTAAAAAAAATACTACTAGTTCAGTTGATTATATGAATTTTTTTTTACAAGAAAATACTATGATGCAGGATTTAGATTACGAGCATAGAAAACATGTACCGACTGTGACATGATGTGGTACTTGAAAATTTAATACTCGCAATTTACAAAAAGTTCAAACAGTTAGATATAGTATGTTTAGAAAATTGAGTAGCATATATTTGTAAACATGTGGAATTTGAGTAGCATACAGAGAGGATTGACATGTTGCCAATTAAAAGTTGAAAGAACACAACAATCTGTATAACGTTGCACACAACATGCAAAACCTGGCCGATGCTGCTTGATCTTGTAATTAGGCAATTAGAAGTCATATGTGGATCATAGTATCGCCAATCCTTATCCATACTTTTAAGTAAAAGGCTTAAAAACCATCTTAGAGCAAGTCCAGTCCTAACTCAAATCATAAACCAAATTTGAAATTTGAGTAAAATCTCTAAAATCCAAGCTCCAGTCTCAAACTCATAAAATTTGACTTTTACTTAATTTTTTCACCAAGTTAAAGGATAACCAAATTGGCAATGACTATAACTATTTTGGTGGTAGGTAGCGGAAGAGATTTGTCGATGTCATTACCAACTCGGGCAAGGGTAGTAGATCTAGATCAGACTTAGCTTGCTACAGCTGGTAGTAAGCAGTGGTGGTTGGTAGTGGAAAGATTGACATCGTCATCTATAGTTTTGTGGTATTCGGAGGACTTGGTTGATGTGGGAAGAGAGAGAGAGAGAGAGAGAGAGAGAGAGACGGGAGTTTCAAATGTGGTTTGACACAGTTTCGATAGTTGTGAATGGTGAAGCACGGCGGCTAGAGTTTGAAATCTGAGTAAAGGATTGGAGATGCTCATATCAAATCGAGTTTATACTCAAATTTGAGTAAAGACTCGAGATTTTCTAATGTCACACCTATTTCCCTACCTATTTTGAGTTTTATATTTTTCTTTATCCAAATTTGGTGAGACCCAAATTCATATCCATTTTTTCTTAACACTATTTTCACTTTCTTATTATTATTTTGAGTCTTTGACCCAAATTTTGGATTGAAAACTTGAGAAATACTCCTACTAGATCAGGGTAGAAAAAAGGCAGTATATTACTGAAGATGAAATATCCAAATAAAGCTTTTGACCCAAGTATCTATCCAAATACAGTATGAGTAGAAAAATGGGTCAGGATTGTAGATTCTAAAAGAGCAAGTGCAGCAGGTTAACCAACCTCCTAAGGATTTGTTTGGCTAAATTGGGGAAAATGGTTTATTGGTTTATTTGATTTTGTCCTTATTCAATTTTTTTTTTTTGCATTTGTTAGTTTTCGGTCGATTTTTTGAGGTTTCTTGGCTTGTCTCGACGAGAGGAATCTAAAAAGTATAAAATTATTAGTCAAACATAAAGTTTTGTGAATAAAGACAAAAATAAACCAAAAAACGTTTGGTTTTTTGGTTTATTAAACGTTTTTTGGTTTATTTTTTGTCTTTATTCACAAAACTTTAAGTTTGGCTAATAATTTTATATTTTTTAGATTCCTCTCGTCGAGACAAGTTAAGAAACCTAAAAAAACGACCGAAAACTGACAAATGTAAAAAAAATTTGAATAAGGACAAAACCAAATAAACCAATAAACCATTTTTTTCAATTTAGCCAAACAAAGCCTAAATCAAGAAATACGCTACTCCTTTTAGGTAAAGGCAAATGTTAAATCCACGACTGAATTTTATGCTGCCACAACAATTAATAATCTTTCACTCTTTTGCCCTTTTATCTCTTTAAGGCACTTGCCCCTCTCATCTCCATCTCCATCATACTGTTTCCCTTTCGAGATAAACTTGCTTCCCTTTCTCAAACTCCAGGATCCATTTGTCCCTAAACCCATTAACCTCTCTCCCTCTCTCCTTCTTCCTCTTTCCGTTAGTGCCCACACAAATCTGAGCCGCTAGTATTTCTTTCACAAATTAATCTTAGCTATGCCTCAAGGAAAATGGCAAAAAGAGCGTTGCACAAAACTTACCCAACTCCTCTTGGCACCAAATATCGGCCCCTTTACTGATGTTGCCTGATCATATCGAATTTCTGGAGAAAAAATGCACTCTTCGGTGGAAGTCGGTGATTTTATAGTTTGATTTCGGAACTCGGAATGATGGGGGTAATTCAATAGGGAACAAAAACTGAATAGGAGAGAGAGAGAGACTTGGTGGGACGATTTGGACGTTCAAGACTCAAACAATCTTAAGGACTATACATTGATATAGAGGCAGAGATCAGGAGAATGGCGAGTGGTGGTGGTCTGCTGGAGGGAGGACATAAGGGTTTGACCCTGACAAACCGTTGAACATGATCTGGGTTTTCAACAGAGGAAATTAGAAAGTGGGTTTAAGATGCAAGGCTAATGAGGTCAATAACACAAAGTTGTTGTGGCTCCAACAAAAGCAGTCGTGGTTTTAGGGCCACCTTTAGGTAAAATACCTTTCAATATATATTATCTCCATATCTCTCGAAGTACTTGGGGTCGTATATAACTCCTGAAAACTTCCCCGTCCTCTCCTTCTTCTTCCCCACCCCACCCCACCGCCTCTCTCTCTCTGGACTCCGTGGCTGGCAAAGAGCTGCTTCAAACTGGTACACCCTCTTAGTCCTCTCTCGACTCTTATCTTTCTGATAGAGTTTCCTTAAACCTAGGCCTTTCAATTGGGTATTACAAAATGATTTATGGGGTCTCTTTACAATTGTTTCTGGACATGATTTCCATTTCTTATGGACTGGGTTTGTAGTTTTCTTTTCTCTTCTGCAACTTGGTTTTAATCATTTTTTTTTTCGCTTTGGGTTTCTGGTGATTTGGGACTTTTGATAGTGAAGAGGTGTGATGGTGGTTGAACTGGAAAACATTTGTCATTAGTGGATTGTGGTTGAATCTGGGCATGTGCCAGCGCTTGAAACCCCAAATAGAGTGGGGAAGAAGAAGAAAAGAAAAGAAAAGAAAAAAAAAGAAATTGATATTTTTATAGAGGATAGGTAAAATGGATAGTATTGTTGGAGCGTTGAAAGAGATGTGAGTAACCAAAGTGAAAAATGTGCACCGTTCACTAGCATTTTTAGCTCAAAATTTACATAATTTGTTGCACCTGCTCTAATAAGTCATATGAATATGAATAAAAATGTAGAATGGACGGGAGTTATTTGGGAAAGGATCAAATTCTAGGGTTTTTCTATGCAATCGTGGCCACATATACCCAAATTACTGTGTCGATAAGAAACAGCCCATAATCGAGCAGGTACCCTTCCTTCACTCCCTCTCCCCCTTGTCGTTTGTATTTATGTTTGCTTTTTGTTATGGTTAATTTAGGGGGAGTTTTTGAATGGATTTTATGAGATAAAATGAGAAATTTGATTTTAGTTGGTGTTTTATGGAGGGGTGATAAAATCACCTTGTTTTCCCAATAGATAAAATTTAGTGTGATAATAGTTGTGGATAATATAGTGTGATAAAATCATGTTCCTTTTATCTATTCGTAAAAGATGATGATAAAATCTAAGATGATAAAATCAAATAGTCCATTGGAAAACTCCTTAGATGCTTAAACAATGATATGTTTGGGGCCTAGTAAATATTCACTCCTTGAAAGGGGTTTTTGAGTTGGTCCTTCCATCAAAGTGTTCAGGACAATATGCATTTTCGGGGTGTGCACCACAACAGTTAAAGATTTTGATAAAAGAGTTGGGTGTGGCAGGGTTTGGTGATAACTTTGGTTCTCAATTGGTTTGGTATGGTTTGATGAATGGTGGGAGCTCAATCTAATATATATATTTTCTGGGTTCTCACAACTTGAATAAGGTGTAGCGTCTCACTTACGGTTTGTTCTTATTTTCTTATGAATGTATATTATGCCACTTAACATGTAGGAATGCTACTCAAAACATATGTTCTGACTTCTGAGTTACTTAACCAAGTCTAGTTTCTGTTTGCATCCTTGTAGATGGCCAGGTGGGATGAGATTTTGTCCCTTCCCGTACAAAACCCTCCAACCTTGGAGTTCTCTTCTGATGATCTTGTGTGGAGCAAGGTGGAAGGTTGGCGGGACAATATAGACACGGTTGCACTCATTCCCTTTGCCAGAGTGGATGATTTTGTCCGAGGAGAATCCTCTAACAAAGACTGCCCAACGAGATTTCACGTTGAAGCAAGGAGGCGCAGACCTCCTGAGATGGCTTACAAGCCTAAGGTTGATGGCATTCTTGAATATATCTTGTAAGTCTTTTGTTTCATCTCTAATAGTTCCTCTTACAAAGAAACTCACTGCACCTACTACATTTGGAATTCAATCAATTGCTGTTCGATGACAAAAAAGGGAGTTAATTCAGCCAATCTTCTTATCCTTACTGGGGAAAAAAAGTTGTATGCAATGCATCTATATTTTAGGATAACCATGTACGACATTTCCCTTTTGATCCCAAAGAATTTTCTTGGATACTAGTTGTACCAAATGAATTAAATACAAAAATTTTAACCAGTGCTTTTTGTTGACACCCACGCGATCCTGTTGATCCTACAGGTATTGGTGCTCCTTTGGTCCAGATGATCACAGAAAAGGTGGCATTGTTCGGCCCAGCAGGAATACTTACGTCCCAAAAAATAAATCTTCTGGTCGGCCTAACACAAAGAGAGGGTGCACTTGCCACTTCATTGTGAAACGCTTAATTGCCGAGCCTTCAGTTGCGCTTATCATATATAATCAGGATAAACATGTGGATAAGAAAGGGTTGCCGTGCCATGGTCCACAGGACAGAAAAGCTGCTGGAACTCGTGCTATGTATGCCCCGTATATCTCAGAGGATCTCCGCCTCCGCGTCTTATCTCTACTACATGTTGGGGTTCCGGTGGAAACCATAATGCAGAGACATAATGAATCAGTGGAAAAACAAGGGGGCCCAAGTAACCGTGATGATCTTTTGACTCACAGATGTGTGCGGAGACAGGAGAGGAGCATTAGACGTTCCACATATGAATTGGATGCAGATGATGCTGTCAGTATCGGCATGTGGGTTGAAAGCCACCAGAATCATGTTTTCTTCTTTGAGGATTTCTCTGATTCTGACCCTTTTGTCTTGGGTATTCAAACAGAGTGGCAGTTGCAACAGCTGATACGGTTTGGTAACCGTGGTCTTGTTGCTTCTGATTCGAGGTTCGGTACTAATAAATTGAAGGTCTGTTTTCCAATTTACATGTTTAATGTTGTTAACCTTCTCCGTATTTGCTGGTGCTTAAAATGCATTAGAAGCTTACTGTGCTATTTTCTGCTCACTGTATTCTTTTCTGGTTTTGTATAAAGTATCCCATTCACAGTCTCGTTGTGTTCAACCCGGAGAACAAGGCCATCCCAGTAGCGTGGATAATAGCACCGAGATTTTCAAGTGGTGATACACATCGATGGATGAGGGCTCTTTATAACAGAGTGCAGACAAAAGATCCTACGTGGAAGTTGGCTGGGTTCATAGTGGATGATCCGTTGGCTGACATCCTCACAATCAGGTTGGCTAATCTCTTTATATTATGCCCTCTTGAGTGAGATGTTCACGATTTTCAAGTACAATTCCAACGCTTTTGACCTGTCACCAGCCACTAGTGCTTAGAGTGTCCATCAAGTAAATTCCTGATTGAAATTTGGCTCAATTGGATTTGTGCATATACATATTTGTTTGGTTGATTGGTCGGGTTGGACTTCGGATACAATTACAAATCTGAGGGTCTCACATTTTCATCTTTTACGTTCAACAATTAGTTGAGGAAATGCATATCCATTAGATAACCAATCCCACAAAGTGAGGACCCACCTAGGTTATGGTGCCCGAATACGATAACTGTCTTTCTTCCCATCACTATTAGTCCCTTGGTATAATTTATCTTTGGGACTTCTTAGCCCTCCATTGTTAGTCCAACCATTTAAGCAAAGGCATTTCGTGAGGAGGAAATATGTTTTTGTGTCTATGCAGATGACAATTCGGTTTCTAACACCCTCATTGCCTGCAATGTGCTGTTTCTGCTTGCTTAGTCCCTAGTGCATGTGCGTCGATGTGGACTGTTTTTCCAATGCACCATCCATATATTCATTTTTCACCACATGAAGATGTCGAGAGGTGGCATTTCACAGTTCTGATCAACTAGTGTGCAGACACCTTATTTGCAGTGCAGCAGGTCATTATAGGATGTGGAGCTAAAACATAATTTCTGCTTGTAGCAAATTTTATTTGCATGATTTGAGTTTGGCTTTAAATGTCTTCGTCTGCATCTTTTCTCAGGGAAATCTTTCAGTGCTCTGTATTGATATCCTTTTGGCGAGTTCGTCACGGATGGCACAAGAACTTAGTAAAGACATGTTCGGATACTACCCTACGTGCAGAGATATCAAGACGGATTGGTCAGGCAGTGCACAGTGTCTGTAGAGGACATGGAACTGTGGATTTGTTTGAGGATTTCATGGAAGATTTCATTGATGGATCAGATTTTATGGATTACTTTAAGGCGATATGGTATCCTAGAATAGGTTAGACACTTACCTTTTCAAGCATGGGGAGTTTTTTTGGGGTCTAATTTTTGTCCCTACTGAATAAAGTTGGTGAATTTTGTATTTTTCATCGAATCATGGGGGGAGCCCAGCTATTCCTGTTTGGGTATTGTGTTTTGCCAAACTCAATCTTAATAATTTGCTCGAATCATGTTAATGTTTAGGTTTTCATGTGGTGAAATAGCTCGAAATTTCTATAGCTTGAAATTGCTATTTTCTACCTCTTCCCCTTCCGCCCATCTGTCCCAAGTAGCAGATGGGCCCCTCAATCAAAACTCTACTGAGCTAGGCACATATGCATTTTGATATTTCTTTCTGCCTCAGGTTCATGGTCTGCTGCCCTGAAGACTCTTCCGCTTGCAAGCCAAGAGACTTGTGCAGCCATGGAGTTTTACCACAACCAGATGAAGCTTAGGTTGCTAAATGAGAAAGACCCTTGTGTTTATCAACGTGCTGATTGGTTGGTTGATAAGCTAGGCACTAGAGTCCATTCATACTTCTGGCTCGATGAGTATTCGGAAAAAGGTGATTTTGCACGATATTGGAAGGACGAATGGATGAGCGGTTTGACATCTTGGCGCAAGTCATTTAAAATTGCAGACTCTGATGTTGTCATGGAGGGTAAATTGGTAAAAGTTATTGACCAGGAAAACCGAGATAGAGCTCATGTTGTACTTAACCCCGGTTCAGAGTTTGCAATCTGTGATTGCAGTTGGGCAGAAATGGGCAACCTTTGTGAACATGTTTTGAAAGTTATGAAGGTTTATCGCAGTAAAGGGTTTTGTTTGCCATCTGTCAGCATGTTTCAGTATAAGAAAGCTTTGATTGATCTGTTCCAGTGCCCACCCCATGATTCTTTGATTCGGGATCATGCTGTTTCCCTTTCTGTCTGGGTGCAAAAGCAGTTAGATTCAATGGTTGATATAAAAGGTGGACAAATCTCTGTGGATCCTACTGAGGCACAAACTGCTGGGACACTTACTATTAATCAAGAGAGTAATAGGATGAATGAGAATAACTGTACAAATGAGAATATATCATCTGGTGCTGAAAATGGCCAGGGTGATTTGTGTGGTAATTTGGTTGATCAACAAGAAAGTGATGAAGGCATTTGTGGTGGAAGAAATGGAACACAAGCTTCTCGTTGTGACATGGAAATTGATCCATCATCAGGGTTATTCTCTTTTGATGGCGTTGTATCTGTTAATGCCCTAGCAGAAAATGGAGAGAGAGTGTTGATTGATGCAGGACCAGACATAATTAAGAATCTTGCTTCTACGGACGATTCATTCGCAAATCTAAATGGTTTTGAAGATGTTGTACTGGAGAAAGAGCCCTGTGAAAATGCTATGTCTGTTCCCGTAATTGTATCTCAAGGTCAATTCAAAATTGTCAATCAGAATGGTGTTCACAGCACTGACAAAGAACCATCAGTTGTTCCCCATGTAGTGCATGTTGAAGCTGCAGGTGGTATTGAAGAGAGTGTGGGGATGGGCGTGCAAAATAAGAGTGAAAGTTCAAGTCAAAACCATCTCTGGACGAATGATGTTGATGCCCCATTAGCAGTACCTCATGATAGCACAGCAGAGGATTCCAATCTTGGTCAAGATGGAAAGAAAGTGGATTTTGCTTCAAGAAGTGATCATGCTTTGGCAGCCGTCTCCAACTTCATCAGCAATGATCAGAAACTGGTTCATGTTGTTGATGCTGCAGGTGGAATTGACGAAAATCTAGCCACGTGCCCTCAGAATAACACAAGTCAGAATGGAAAGCCGAAGGCTGTTGCTGTGCTGCTAGAAGAAATTCAAGATGGCATGTTGGAAGATTCCAATATTTGTCATGATGCAAAGGGAGGGAGTGTCAGTCCCAAAATAGGAACTTGTGAAACAAGTACATCTGCAGAGCCATCTTCAGTCGATGAACCTTCTGCTGTTAGATGTGGAGATGAACATGTTGCAGGTAGCAATTTTCCCATTGAAGTTGCTGAGGGAACTGTTTCAGTGAAGCGTTCGCAGATCTCACCTATGAGGGTGGTATCTCACGAGCATCAGAAAACTGCTCATGTTGCAAGTGGTGATGGTTGACATTGGTGCTCTTTCTTTCTCCATGCGAACAGTGGATCAGAATTGTTAATTATCCTATTAAGAAACTTTTTTGAGGTACCTTTTCTACCGTTGTTGCTAATCTCGCTCCCTGTAATTGCGAGTGGAGAACTAGGTTTCCTTTTGCCTTGGCAGCTGGTAAATAGAATAGTTTTGAGTAGCTTGTAGAACTATTCTTTGTTTCTTTTTGCTTTTTCTATACAACTTGGCTCAAAACAAAGATGTGTGTGTGTGTGTGTGTGTGAGAGAGAGAGAGAGAGAGAGAGAGAGAGAGAGAGAGAGAGAGAGAGAGAGAGAGAGAGAGAGAGAGAGAGAGAGAGAAAGAGGTCAAGTGAAACTGGTGAATTTATATACTAACATAAGCATTTGACTTCCTTCGTTTGTTAATAATGTTGTAGAAAGTGTTCATACATTACCACTTGCATTTATTTGAAGTTTTTGACTGAGTTTTTGGCTTGTTTCCTATATCATCCATGTAAAAATTGTGCATCCCTCTTTCAGAAAAAGCTCTAGGTAATTACTGAGCTTGTTTGATTTGTGAACACCTTTTTTCGGAAGTGTTTATTAGGCCTTAATAACGATTCAGTTATTAATTTGTGGATTTTGAATTGTAAATCTTTCACATTGTAGAAAAGCATGGCAAGTGCAGCTTGCTTGCTTGGGTGCAACTAATGCCTTCTTCAGTGCTTCAACATTTCAGGAGGTACACTTGTGTGTTTGCAAAGTTGTTGGACACACATTACTAGTAGAGTCTTCACATGGAAAGTCCACTTCATCCTCTCAATGAGTTCATAAGAAGAAATACTGTTGACTCGATCATGGCACCGGAAACCTTTCTAGTGGCATGTGCAGTCATGTTGCTGTGTGAAATTGATTGTGCTACGTCAGCCGCCTTTGGCTAGTGGCAGAAGTATGGGTCCCAGACCCCCTTGTGAGGATCCTGGTGTCGATGTCCATTTGGCAAGGTATGTTGTGAATTTGGTTTGCACTGGGACCAGTTAGGCTCCCTGAGGAGGTGCACGAAGATGTTACCTACCACAACATTGATGATATGGAAGGGGAACCTATAAATGAAACTGCAGAGTGCAGGCCACAAATCAAGCTCTGACACATCCCTGCCCAGAGTCCCAAATGTTGTGGTTTGGATGCGTTTGGGACTGCCAATGATTTCTATCAGAAGGATGTTGGAAGAGGAGATAGTGAACGTGGTGTCTTGGATCTTATATGGCTTCATTGTCTCCATGTTCGATCTTATCGAGCCATATCCGGCTTCCATCCGAGTGGTGATCTATACAGCTCAAAGGTTCACTTCCTGTGATGTACTAATAGAAACTGAAACAGCCCTATATTATGGTGTTTGCACCTACAAAGATGACAGATTGCTATGTTATTGTTAATTCCATTTGCGCTTTGGGTCTCTACTTCCACATGATTTGTACAATTACAATATCTGCAGGAGTTTGCCAATGGTGCATCATTATTAGTGGTTCCCGTAGTAACCCCAGTCACTATATCCCGTAGTGACTTATATTGTGAGCCCTTTGAAATATTTATTTGGGATTGGTATGGTTCATTTAATTCTAGAATGTTGAGCACATTGTGGGTACATAAAATTATGATCATCAAAAATTCGTAGACTCACAATTGAGACAAATTTGTTTAATAGTTTATTCTCTAAATGATATTGGTCATCTATTTTCGTAAAGTAAATGGTACCCGACCGTATGGCTACCAATGTTCAATTAATTTAATTTTTTAAATGAATAATCTATTCAATATTCCCGACATATTAAATGGTTCTAGTTCTAAACAAAAATTATAAAGGGGCCATAATTTAAGTCACTACGGAGGTGTAATCCTACATGCTCCCACCGTCCCTTTTTAAATGTGGGTACTTCCTAAATCCAGTTTATTAAAGAAATATCATCATTACACTTTTCGCATAAATTTTTTCTTCCACTTTACACTTTTCACATTAACTTTTACCTCTACTTTTCAAAATTATCCTCCTCTTTTACCCATTAACTCTTTACCCACTATTCTTCAAAATGGCAAAATGATAATTGTATAAACTTTTACACATTAACTTTTTAAACCACACACTTATTTAGAGACAATCCAAAATGGAAAGTTAAACACTTAAAAATGGATGAGCAATCTTTATCATTTCCTTCAAGGTACGGCTTAATGTCTGAGAAAAATGGAGACGAAATATATGGGAAAAGATAGTTACCCTTCCAAAAACGCAAAACAGTGCAGATGCTAATGGAAGACAATTTCAGAGGCAACCGTAATTTTCTTTAGTGCCACTCTAAACATCGGATTTATTTCGAGAGCATAATAATGCAATAATTGTAGAGACACACCACTCCACTACACCATCAATCACACAAACCTACGTGACACTACGTGATTGATGGTTGCAAAGTACTAGTTTCAAAATGCTAGTTCTCCCGTTACCAATCGTGCAGTGCCGCCTAGGCTTGTGTGATTGGTGGTGTGGTGGAGTGGCGTGTCCTTAGCATTATTCATAATAATATTTATCAATCTTCCAACAATTTCGACTACCTGTCTGAAACGGAACCCAAAAAAAAAAAAAAGGGAAGGAAATCTCTGGGGAAAATCAGGGTATGTGTTCTCCACAAAAGTGATTCTGATGTATGAAGAGACCTGTGCCGGTAAATGCATGAAGGGATTGTTCATATGAAATCCGCCTCCGGCAAAGGATCATAGGTTGTGGTGTTCGGGGGATAGAAGCTGATACCAGTTTGACCCTTTGATATAAGCTCAAAGTCCCCGGCAGTAAATGAGTCGGTATCATTAAAGGAGATGGGTCTTCTTGACTGTGCATATGCGCAATATTCTACATCATATACTGTTGCGCCCTTCAAGAATGTAGAACATGCAACCCCAACTCCTTCCCCTGCATAAAATATATGGGGCATGCTTGAAAACACATGAAAATAGATCATACTTTATTAGGAATGTGAGCAAAGAAAGATGGTGTTTGATGAAACATTTTTTGCAAGTTAAACTTGACAACTGAAAAGCAGGAACTTAAAAGCACAACTCCCCCCTGCTTTTGCGAAATCAGTTTTTCCAGCTTATCGAAGCTATTTTTGCCTCGTATTTGTAAGCACACAAAACAATTCCATTAACATGCAGCATCCAGAGAGTCGTTTCAAATGGATGCTATGCACGAACACTATCAAGATAATTTTGAAGATAAGGGAAAATATTTTGTTCACATTTTGCTATCTGGATACATCATCAAAGATACGGATCACCAAATGTAGATCTTGTACATTTTATTTATTTCGTCAAGCATCTTATTGATAGCACCGAAGCTGAAAATTAGATTGCAAGAAATAATTCCAAGAGAAGCTTACCATGCGAGACAAGCAACAAATTTTCTGAAGGGTATTTATCTGCAAGGGCTTTAATAATCCGTGCGTATCTACCCCTTGCACCAATTACTGTCTCTTCCCACCTTGGCAACTGAAGTAGCTCGGGTAAGTAATTCTATGTAAGTAATAACAATGATTTGGCAGATACTGCATCTTTAATATACGGTAGCTAGAAATTTTCAAGTAGAAAACAAACTTCTTTGCTGATTTGTTTCCATTATATTATTGGTAGGAGTTAGAAGGGAAAACAGGAAAAATCCAGATCAACTGTCTATACCTCTGGGTACACTTTCTCCACATTCTGATCCACTGTCCCAGCAGGTAACAGGCCTTCAAGCTCTGAGATATTGAAACTGAAATTACCATCTTTAGGAGCCACATTAGGTCTTATAGCTTCCCGGTTCAACATCTCACATAGTCCATACTCAATAGAGACCTGAAAATGTCAAAAAAGTGTCCAAGTATGAAACTGATGTGACCTTTCTATTATCATTACCGAAGGTGAACAAAAAACTTTAAGCATAGTTCTAAAAAATGTACCTCGTAACTATATGGAATATATCAACTATCATTCATATGAACAACCTGAAAATATATATTGATACGGAGACGTATGCAAGAGTTTTTCTACATCTCACCTTTTTTAGCATATTCTTAGCATTTCCATAACACCAGATTGAATAAGGACCATAAAATCACCAAACAGAAAGGACACAATGGACAGAATAATCTTAATCTTCCAGGCCACCATATCTGATAAGATTTGGGTAGTTTCCTAAAATTTAGTGTTTGGACATAAACCTGACCAGATCCAAAAACTACCGCTTTGGTTTAGAGCCTAGGAGCGGAGTATTGTCAAATTGCTACTTCATTGCCTGTATTTCAGTTCCAACAACAAATCAGCAGGCCACGTGTTCTGGCTTTTCCTTTACTACTAGGAGAGTAAGCAACTGCTACAAGTGCCAGACCTTGGTCAAATAATGCCAAATATTCCTGATGGATTGCATTGAGTGAACTCAATCTTTCTTGTTCTGTGGTATGTGAACAAACACGAGCTCATTAAATCGGGTGAAACTTAAAGCTACATGGAAAGTGGCTCTTTCCTGTCGGATCCCGAACAAGACACTAATCTTAGAGTTTTGAGGAGTAAGTGTACGCTTTTACCATAGGATCCCTAACAGCTTGCCTCTACGGAGAAGAACCAAGTTGAGGATTTTGCAATGGAAAGTTACTTGGTAATAGCTGTTGAATAGCTTGATATACATTATTGGGCCCATTCCTAATAGCTTAAGCTTTTGGGACAACCTATGTTACATGGACTCGGCTGCAGGTGCGAGTCCAAGCGTCGGACCTTCCTAAACTTAAATCTTAGGGTGCTGGGGTATGTGCCCCTAATTGGAATGTGGGTACGGGGAAATGTCGTGAACACTTGTTGTAGTATATATTGCATAATTTTTTTAGACTATGTATCGTGAATTATATTTAAAAATGTATTTAAACAAGAAGGGATTAAGAAATATATGTTTTTACTATTCATGTCCATGTGAAAAAGACTAGAAAAATCGCTTTTCTAGCAAATTTGATTTTCTTTTTCTGTAAATAACTAAATATGATGACAATCATAGGATCTGAGTGTCCAAAATGGATACACGTGTCAGACACATCGACATGAGTACTTAAGCCAAAATAAATGATCCATGTAATATAGGGGACAACTATTAACATGGTAGGAGCTCCGGTTGGGAGAGGTCTGAGTTCAAGTCTTTCCGTCGGGATTGCTCCCCCCTTGCATTTTGCTTCACCCCTACATATTTTATTTCGCTCAATCTATGACAATTTGCATCTCCATGTGCAAGAAGGGATTGCACGTGAGGGACAATGTTGAATAGCTTGATATACGTTGTGATACCATGTCCCACATTGGAAGTCTACACAGGTGATCTTGGGCATAAAATAAACCATGTAAGATACTCCTAGTACCTTAGACTTAAGCATTTTGGGCCATGTAGATCAAATCAAGGTACCGGGCTAGTGGTCTACATGGGGCATTACAAATGGGATCAGGGCGACCCGTGTGCATTACCATGTGGGTTATGGCACCAAAGAACAGACCCGGGGGAGGCCGTGATGACTCTGGTCACTAGGGTACCCAAAGTGTGGTGACTCTGGTGTCCAACCCCTTGCAAGGGCACAAGCTATAAAGGTGGGGAGATTGTGATACCACATCCCACATTGGAAGTCTACGCAAGTGATCTTGGGCGTATAATAACCATCTAAGATACTACTAGTACCTTAGGCTTAAGCATTTTGGGCCATGTGGTGTGGCTTGCGGATCAAATCAAGGTATTGGGCAAGTGGTCTACATGGGGCGTTACACACATTTTTTTTTAATTTTTAAAATCAAGGGTGTTACACACATTGTTGGGTCCATTTCCTAATAGCTTAAGCTTTTGGGACTACTGGTTATTTAACACTAACCTCCTTTTTTTTGGGTAAAAACGAGATAATGGAACCTAAGGCAAAAATTAATTTCTAGCTCAAGTGTAGTTGAGTCAGAATCCAGTATTTGGTAATATCAACCACGTCATTTTGTATGGAGTATGACTTCCACTGTCTACGGCAAGTCTAGTATTACTACAGATCTTCCTACTTCAATCAGAAAATCGAAGTCATGTGTATTGGAAATTCCTATCTCATAGCCACTCAGATCAACAATGTTTTTTGAGAGCCATGCTAAAGTGTGCACGAAAACATTACACAGCTGGAACAAGTATCTGTTCAGCTTGGCTATAGAAGTCAAAATTTAAATGCCCATAGACTCCATACACAAATTTTAACTAATTACTGTCATCAAATTAATCACACAAATCAATTTTAACTAGATACTATCATCTAATTAATCGCACAAATCAATACATCATTGCATGTAAAATAAAAGTAAGTACATAAAGCAGTCAACTGCTTCTTTGAAATATCACAATTAATTAAACATAACCAGTCCCGGTAAATTTCTTAGAGCATCTCTGGTCTTGATTCTTTAGTTATTATTATTATTATTTTACTTTATCAAAGATCTCAGTAAACCCTATCAGTCTTTGAATCAAACCTACACAAAGTGAGCTTTACTCAAATCAAGGAGACTTTTTAACTTGAATTTTAAAAGGCTATTTCTTCTCTGTCAAACTTAAGACTTTTTTCCAGGTTTTGTTTCTCCATTTTTCCCTTCCCTTCATTTATTTTCGAAAGGTTATGGAATAGATCTGGAGGGTTGTTTATAAATCTGGAGTTTTGGGTTTTTTTTTTTTTTTTTTATCGGAGTTTTGGTTTTCTCTATCATTTCTGTCCGTTGGCCGGTACCAGCCGAGACAATCCGATACGACCGGAATCAGCCCAGTACGCTGGAATTTTCTGGGATCGGTCATGAAGTTAGACAAGACAGAATTAAAGGTTCAGCATACCGAATATGTGCTCAAACGGTGTGTCCCGGGTACTGACCGGTATCAACAACCTTGCTCTATACCCAACAGTTGATGGAGGATAACATATCTATTGAATAACACTCTCACAAGAATCCCACAAACCATACACACACAATACCTCTTTGACTCGGTATTGCTAATCAGTAATCACTTCCTTTTAATCAGTTGGGATTAATTATCTTCAGAGACCATATATCCCTCACTAATCCCTGCCAAAAAACTGTCAGCCAAATTCTCTCTCCCCACTCTTTTCTACTTATACATCGCATTTCCCTTACAGATTTTCTTCTTTCCATCTTTGCATAGCACGATTCTCACACGTATCGCTCGTGCCTGGGCTTCTAATGTATTGCTATAAAGGAAATACCCCTCTTCACCTCTTGGTGTCAATGGGAAGCCAGCTCTTACTTCCTAAACCACCCAAGAAATTGCCAAGAAGAGAAAAAAAATCTGCCACCTCAATTTTGTTTGCTTTGTACTTTCACATCACAATGGGTAAATCTAAATGGAAGATTTGTCACTTCTCTTACAATAAGATTTGCACAAGCAACGCGTGTTGCCCCGGTGCCACACGTCCTAGAAAGATTGTCTGGTCTGCAAAATGAGAACCAAAAAAATGCATTTTTCATTGAAAATTACTCCGGCTTTTCGCGTGTTAGATATTAATTATCAAACAGGTCTTTTATTTCATTAAAAAGTTTGAATTTTTCTTGATAAATATGCATTTTTTTGAAAGTTTCCTTCGGACCAGACCATCTTTTTGGGATGGGGAGCAATACATATCCATCGTATGCACCTAAGCATCGTAAAAGCGTTAAATTGCGGCATGATGAGTCACCGAAGAGAGAGATTATTTCCGGATTACACCAATCAATCAATAATAATATACAAAAAATTCAATCAATCAATCAATAATATACTCCATAAAAAACAAGCATCATATACACCTAACTTATATAAGCATCTATAGGACGAAAGATGTGACCTTGAGTTTGGAGGGATCGATTTCGACCCCGTCTGAAGTCATGCGGTTGGGATCGATGACGTCGTCGACGGCGCAGAGGGCGGAGACGACCTCGGCGGCGGTCTGGAGACACCGGAGGAAAGGAGAGACGAAGACCCGATGGATCGGGAAACCTAATTGGGTCCGAAATTTCCGACCCGTACAAAAAGCTCGGACCTTACCGGCCTCAACAAGGGGCGGGTCCCACGGCCTCGCCGCCGCTGCAGACCACAGCGGCTCGAAGTTGTCTATCCGATCGCCGTGCCTCATTACGACGACGTTCTGGTACGACTGCATCGGTTGTTCTCCCGTCGGTTTAGTTGATGAGTCCATTGGTTAAGAACAAGAGAGCGACTCATACATACATTTATATACAATTTCCCGAGAGAGAGAGAGAGAGAGAGTATGAGGAGGTGGCACCGTGTTTTGCGGTTATTCGAACTCAATAAAAATCTAAGTTATTCATTACTTGATTAAATTCGAGTCGTGCATTTTTATAATAGACGATCGGATGATCACATGGCACGGTGTCATGTGACACCCTCACAGCAGGGCCTTGGGTCCGGGTTAAAAGTGGATCCTCTCCCGTGGATTTGATGCATTTTCGGGGAAAGTGTAAAAAGGGTCCCACCAAAGATTATGAAGATTATGAAGAGAGGATGCACTTTCCTCATGAAGGAAATATTCGAACAGGTCTAGGCGAAATTTCCCAACGACTATGGATGGTCAATTGGTCATTTTCGCCGATCCTGTAAACGAAGGGCATTAGTTTGTTAATTCAGTTGGTTAACACTTCTGTTAGGTTCTGTTAGTTTGTTGTGTTTTCCGTTAACTGTAATTGGGTAGTTTAGGAAAGTAAGTCGGTGGTGGAGTTTGTTGTAGAAAAGGCCAATGACCCTCATTTCTAAGCATCAAGAAACACAATGAGAACTTGATCAACTTCTTTCTTCTCTGAATTCTCCTCTTCTTTGATTACTTTGGGTTTTGATTCTTCCATATGGTATCAGAGATTGTCAAAGACGAAAGTTGATCGTTTTTGCAAATTCATCTGATTCTTGATTGTTAGGGTTTAAACAATGACGAATACAGCAGTAGCAACCTCATCTACTTCTTCGGTTACAATTCCTCCAGTATTGGCATTCTGGGTTTCAAATTTCCACTAACTTGTTAACATTAAGCTTGATGGATCAAACTTTCTGCTCTGGAACACTCAAGTTGAGAATGTCCTCAATGCGAATGGATTCCTTGGTTATGTGGATGGAACTTCGATATGTCCGATGGCACAAATTCAAAACTCGAGTGGTGAATTAGTAACAAATCCTGATTACTCTATCTGGAAGCTTATTGAGTCACAGTTATTGGCGTGCTTAACTGCCTCTCTATCTCAGAACACATTACACTACGTTTTAGGGTTACAACATAGTTCAGATGTATGGTTTTCTTCGAACTCTAGATACAATTCTATGTCTCGCACACACATTCATGAATTGAGATCCAAACTTGTTTACATATAAAATTAACCAATCAAATAATTAATTGACACGTAATCAAAAGTGTCAAACGTTGGCAATTACTTCTCAATGAAGATACACTGGATTAAAGGGATAAAATTGAGTAAATACGATATCGTATTGTTTCTAAAATTGGAAAGACAGGTTATCGGCGTTACAAGCCATTGTTAAAATAAAGATTGGCTTTGAAACCATAATATTAACTGCTAAACACATAAACTCCATGTGTAAACTTGTGAAACAAGACAATTGGTAGTTAGAACACGTAGAGTATTTCTGGCAGTTATTTCCTTAACATGTTATCATTTGAGTTTGTTTAAACAAACGTGCAGATTTAAAGCTTC
The DNA here is from genome assembly GCA_022606695.1 of Vaccinium macrocarpon. Classification (NCBI taxonomy): domain Eukaryota; kingdom Viridiplantae; phylum Streptophyta; class Magnoliopsida; order Ericales; family Ericaceae; genus Vaccinium; species Vaccinium macrocarpon. The sequence continues at coordinate 4,764,485 of CM040176.1, read as the reverse complement.
TGGAGGAAGAAAGAGTTCAAATTTAGATGTGGAGGAAGAATAACTACCAACTTGAAGAGTGAGATTTAGAGTTCGAAGTAAGCCAAAGTTCAAATTCATTGAGCGGGAAGTTCAAACTACAAGCAGTGTCTATAAATAGAAGAAATTGAAGAGTGAAAAAACACCCCGGACAAATCTTCAACAAACAGCTATCAAAAAACTGATGCTTGGTTTGTTCATTGGCAAAGTAGTTTAGGATTTCGAACCTAGTTCGAAGTAGATTAGGAAGTAGGTTAGGATTTATCTCGATTGTTCTTGTAACAATCACCTTTATCTTGGTTGTTCTTGTAACAATCACCCGTTCGAAGTTCTGTTACTCTTTATTTGAAGTTGGAGACGATTTCGAAGTAAGTTTATCTTTGATTCATAAATTGAAGTATCTTGTTTCTTTATTGTTCTTTGATTTCCTAAGTTTTTTGGTTAGCATTTCTTCGTTTATTAAGAAAAATCCTCTTAATTGAGGTAATTGAACCAATAAAACACAATCGCCTGATTAGATTTGGTTTTTCCAAAGTTAATCTGAGGGAGGAGATTGAAACTCTCTCTGGCACGTTCGCACACAATCATTTTTCATTGCAAAGAAGTAAAAGAACCAAACAAAACTGTAGTCTTATAAAGACTTCTACTATGGAGTCTTACATTGACACCATAAAAAGTAATGCACAGGAATTGGCCGCCTCTGGGGGTCCATTGACTGATGAGGATCTTATTTTTCATACATTACATGGTTTACCACCAATATACAATGGTTTTAAAATTAGTATTGAACAAAAGGGAGATGCTGCTTTAACCTTTGAAAAGTTGGTCACAATGTTGAGTGGAGAGGATCTCCAACTCTCTCAAGATTCTTTAGGATCTGTTGATTCTGCCTCTGTATTAGTTGCAACTCATAGCAGTAATGGTGCTCATCTTGGAGCAAGTCAATCATTTGTGACCAATCCACAAAACTCCACAAGTTCTTCAACCTTTGGTCAGTAATCTCAGAGTGGTACAAAAACTTGTGGATATGTGCCTAATTCTATATCATCTGTCTCATTTTTAACACAACAACAACAATATGTTCAATCCTCACAGTAAAACTCCAATGGAGGCAGATGTAGAGGTTCAAGATATCAAAGAGAGCCACATGTCTTCTGTCGAAAAACAAACCATACACCTCAATACTGCTATTATCGTGGTCAAAATATGTCTTTTCCTCATGGGAATCAACCATTGTCTTTTTCTCCTGGGTATCAGTGGACTTATACTCCAACTACTTCACAGTTTCCCCAATGGAATATGCCTTTTATTCCACAATCTCAGTGGAGAGGTTATTCAACTACTGGAATGATGCCTACTTTCTCTAATTAGCAAGGCATAGGGATGCCGAATTCAGGGATGACAGTTCCTTCTCAAGTAAGGCCTGGAGTGCCTTTCCCTAGACAGTTACAACAATCACAGTTTGGTAGTATTCTAACTGTTCCAATTGGCTCATTTGGGAATGTAGTTTCAAATGGATCTATTCCACAGGTTGCTCAAGCTTATTTTACTGGTTTTACTAGCTTTAGTGAAGGTTTACTTCCCACTCCTGGTTCATCTAATATGTATGGAGGGTTTGGTATTTCGGGAAATCAAGGTTTTGGTACTCCAGGTGTGAGCTCAGATAATTCAAACCTGGGAGTTAACTCTGGTGGCCAAATTCAAGGCAGTCCTAGGTATTTTGACAGTGGAGCCCCATCTCACATCACCAATAATGTTCAACACATTACTCAGCCACAACCTACTATTATGCGTAGAGGTGTTCAAGCTGGGAATGGACCACAACTTCAAGTCACTCACACTGGTTCAGGTTTATTACCTACACCTAATGCCTTCTTTAGACTGTCTCGTACTCTACACACACCATCTATTACTCATAATCTTATATCTATTCAAGAGTTTTCAATAGACAATAATTGTGTTCTTATTTTTTGATTCCCATGGGCTTGTCATTTAGGACAAGACTTCTCATCAAATACTCTACAAGGGACCATGCAGCAAGGGATTATATCCTTTTCTGAACTCATCTAAGGATCCTACTATCTCACCTATTTCTGATTTAGTAAACACTTCTAATTTTGCAATCCTTTGGCATAATAAGCTTGGTCATCTAAGTATTCCTCTCTTTCAGTCTTTAATAAGACAATTTTAGTTGCTAGTTTCTATATCTAGTACCATGAATTGCTTGTCTTATCTAAAAGCTAAGAGTGACAAGTTGGCTTTTCCTCTATCTGTTACACATTCATCTTTTCCATTTGAATTGGGTCATATGGATGTATGTGGATCTTCTCTTGTTGCTTCTTTTAAAGATTTAAGATATTATATTCTTATGATTGATGATTTTACAAGATACACATGGTTTTTTCCCTTGCTCTATAAATGTGAGGTTAAATACAAAATTGCTTAATTCAAATCACATGTGTCTACTCAGTTTCATAAAATAATGCAACATGTTAGAAGTGATAATGGAGGGGAGTTTGTGAATCATTTCCTTCTTGACTTCTTTCTTAATCATTTTATTATTCATTAAACTACATTTCCTCACACCCTACAACAGAATGGGGTTGTTGAGAGAAAACATAGACACCTAATTGAAACTACTATTGCTCTGTTATTACAATCCTCATTGCCTACCAAATTTTGGCTTGAGGCTCTTACCATAGCAGTCTATTTAGCCAATAAACTACCTCACACCACTTTGAACTTCCAAGTGCCTTACTGTCTTTTGTTTGGATCTTCTCCTGATTATAATTTTCTTAAACCGTTTGGGTATAGTTGTTTTCCTTGGTTACAACCTTATGCTCAGAAGAAATTAAGTCCTAAATCTATTCATTGTATATTCCTTGGTTATTGTCCTACAACCAAAGGGTATAGATGTCTTGATCCTCTTACATCCAAAGTATACATATCCAGACATGTAAGGTTTTTAGAATCTGAGTTTCATCACTCTTCTATTCTTGTTTCTTCATCTTTAGGCATACCTGAGTCTTCTCTTATCAAATTCACTATTCCTTTTACAGATTTCAGTGATATCCTTGTTAATGTACCTATACCATGTCTTGTGTCTTTTGTGGATTCCGCACCAACTTCTCTCTCTGTACCTACTGAATCATCTAATCCTTCATCTTTTCCAGTTCCAAGAACTCCTAATACTCCTATTTCTTCCTTGCTTTCACCTAATACACACTCTACTTCTGCTCATTCACTTGAGTGTTCTATTTTACCTTCACAGAATCCTTCTCTTGTCTCCACCTTTGTTAATCTTTCATCTGGTGTCAATTCTTCTGTTAATGTTCATCCTACGAGGACAAGGTCAAAGAATGGCATTACTAAACCTAAACATCAGTTTGGCTTGACCATTGTGGATTCAAAACCACCAGTAGTCCAGTAAAAACCTTCTTGTTTTTTTGAAGCAGTCAGGCATAATGTCTGATAGCAAGCTATGAGTGAGAAATATGCAACTTTACTTAAGAAACAAACCTAGACTTTAGTCTCACCTCCTCCAAATGCAAACATCATTGGATGCCAGTGGATTTACAAGATTAAAAGGAACTCTGATGGAAGTATAGCTAGATATAAGGCTAGATTGGTGACTAATGGGAATCAACAATCTGAGGGAGTTGATTTTGCTAAAACTTTCAGCCCTGTTATCAAACAGCCCACACTAAGGGCTGTCCTTAATCTTGCTGTGAGTAATAAATGGCCCATCAAACAGCTTGATGTCTCCAATGCTTTCTTGCATGGAGTAATTGATGAGGAAGTGTACATGAAACAGCCACTGGGTTATAAAAATCCTATCTGTCCTAATCATGTCTGTAAGCTTAACAAAGCTTTGTACGGCTTGAGGCAAGCCCTAAGAGCATGGTTCTCCATGTTTTCTACTTTCCTTGTTGCACAGGGGTTTCATTCCAGCAAGTTTGATCCTTCTCTGTTTATATCTGCCACTGCTCATGGTCTTACTTTAGTTTTGGTCTACGTTGATGACATTATTGTTATTGGGGCTGATGGGGCTTATATTGAGATTCTGATTTCAGTTCTAAGCAAAAGGTTTGTAATGAAAGACCTGGGAACTCTTGGTTACTTTCTTAGTCTTGAGGTGTTACATCATGATCATTCCCTTCTCTCGTGTCAGACTAAATATGCTTAGGACTAGTTGATTAAAGCTGGCATGGTGGATTGCAAACCAAGTTCAACACCATCCTCAGTTAAACCTGCTTTTTTAATTCCTGATCCTCCTATACCGGACCCTCATTGGTACAAAACCATTGTTGGTTCTTTGCAATATCTCACTTTAACCAAACCAGAAATTACTTATGCAGTAAATTTGGCTTGCCAGCATATGCATGACCCAAGACAAAGTCATCTTATTGCTGTCAAGAGGATTCTTAGGTATATTAAAGGTTTCATACATCAAGGTCTTTCTTTTGGGCGGTTAAGCACCTTCTAGGTTCCAGACTGAATGCTTGGTTCTTAGTCGGGTGACTATTTAGGCGGGGGACCTTCTAGTGCCTAGGCGGCGAGTACATGACCTTCTAGACCTTCTTTTCAAACACTACTCCAAATACATTCCCTGATCCATCCCGGCCCCGCCCTATCCCCGAAACTTAGAGATATATTCCTGAGTTATGAAACTTTGGATCGTACTAAACTTAGTGGTCTAGTTGACTACTTTGGAATTAGGCATTGATGCTAAATAATCTCATATAAATATAAATCATGATATAGCTTAGAACATTACACGGAATAATTTACTCTAAAAATTTGCTAAACATGAATAACAAATTACTGAAAATAGGGTAGGGGAAATTATCAGTGAGGAGTAGGGAAAGGTAATTTCTGGAAAAGGAGTAGGAAAATTTAGTCTTTTCATTTCCAATAAAAAATAGAAGTAGGAAATGCGAATGGGAAAAACTCCGATTTTACTCTCTTTTTTCATTCTCTTCTATAAAGAAAGAAACGAAGAATGAGTTCCAAACAGTCAAAATTAGAAAATGCAAAAACTAGGGTGGCAAACACCCCAAATTTTTGTTAAAAATACTACTCATCCGTCCGTCCAAAAAGCTCCTTTGCTGAAGTGGGCCTAAAATTACAAGATGGGTATATATTTGTTCCATACCACTGCATTAACCATAAGTCCCAAAAAAATATTTTCTTGATGATAGAACATGCATTTAATTAATGTACAAAATGGAGTACGAATTTTTGTGAAATTGTTACACATAAATTTTTGCATTCTCTTTTATTTTCTTTCATTTTTGGTTTAGTTATTCCGTATTCAAGAACTAATTGCTCCGTCTGACTTGCACGTGATTCATTAAAATTTGGATCCAATCTTTAGATGATCCATCTCAACACATAAATATATATTGAACTACTTCAGACTACAGTGTCTGTCACTTGGTTTATTTATTTATTTTTTTTCCAACAAGAGCAATAAAAAAATAAAAATTATGATTCAAACTTTTTTTTTAATAATTAAAGACAACACAGTCAAAGAGCCAGATATTTTGGCTTTGTTCAATTTTTTTTGAGTTTGGATCACAATTTTTTTATTTTTCCGATTCCAAGAAGAACCAATAGTCCACAAAAATTTAAAGCGATCCAGACAAATGCGAGAAAAATTTAAATAAAGGAAAAAATAAGTCAAGTAATTTATTTAGCCAAAACATCCCTAAAAGTTTCTTGAGATTTCTTGTTGCCAGATGACGACTTTGTATATATACTCCAACATCCTTGATTTATTTCTTTTATTTTTTTGATTGCAAAGTATATATACTCCGAAGTTTTTGAGATTTCGGCCTTGTTCGTTTTACAGTTTTAGTTTAGTTTGGTTTCGAAAAAAGGTGTAATAAGTGGAGAGAAATAGAGAGATAAATGAGTGTAATGATTATAACTCAAAACTAAAACTATGAAACGAACAGGGCCGAAGTTTCTCACATAGTCTCGTGTCGCACATGCTTTTTGTGTGGATTTAGGGTTACTCGTAATGATCCAACTCACTCCATCCAACTCACTCCATACCGTAATGAGTCTAGTAACTTCAATTGTGGGCATCTACAGTCCTTCTGTGTTGCACATGTCACTTTTGTTACAGCAAGTGGCAACGTGCGACACAAAATGAAGTCCTCCATGCCTTTTGCGTAGAAAGAGAAGGGTGGAAAGTTATGTTTTTTTATTTATTTGAAAGACAAAAAGTCTCCTACTTTATGATGGCTAATAATGCCAATTCAGATAGACTTTTTCAACTTGGATGCCAATTCAGATAGTAGTAATGTTTTTGTAGATGATCCGTCTTTGCTCAACGCTTTCCCAGCAGCCTCCTTTAAGCTCTTCATTTTTTCACGAACCTTCTTCCCTTCTTCTCCTCCCATAAGATGTTCTTTCACAACTCTTGCAATTTCTTCTCTTCCCACTGTTTCCATTTTCATTCATTTTTGGTCTCAATGCCACATTCAAACCCTCGTTTAATATTATAGCATTTATTTTTTGTTCCGCGTAAAGTGGCCAAGCAATTAGAGACATGCCGTGAACAATACTCTCCATAGTTGAATTCCAACTGAAATGGGTCAAAAATCCACCGGTTGAGTTGTGGCGGAGCACCTCAATTTGCGGGGCCCACGATGGGACCAACAACCCCTGTCCTTTTGTCCTTTCCAAGAATCCTTTTGGTAGGAAACTACAAGGGTCTGTTTGGGATTCAGGGCACTGCTCTTTTGAGGACAAAGACCGCTAGCCGATCGCATTCGGGCGCGCCGGTCCACTTTTCGACGATCGAACGTTCACTTCATAGATCTCGGTGAGTAGAACAAGTGTACCAAAAATCAGTTCAATCGGATATCAATAAGTGCCTGATCGGAACATTTTTATCATGTAACGAATGCATCCGAAACACTAGATTAAACCCACTTGAACCCATAATTTTCGAGTTATATGTGTACCGATCAGGCACTTAATGATATCCGATTGAACTGATTTTTGGTAAACTTGCTTTACTCACCGAGCTCTACGAAGTGAACGTTTCCGATCGTCGGAAAGTGACCGGAGTGGCCCGTAATTGCGGGGGACAGCAGGTGCTGTCCCTCAAAAGGAACAACAGTGCCCCTGAATCCGTCTGTTTGGCTCTGATCAGAATTGAACTTTGCTGCATTGGTAGATTCATCACTAGGGCTTCTTAAAACCCACACGAACTTTTGTCCCCTTAGAGCATCTCATCAGATTCAACAAAAATTAGGTCAAATTTAACCTCAAAAACATCTTTTATAAATTAACAAGTTACTTTTTAAAAAACTCACAAAATCAGACTCTCTATTCAGGAAGTCAATAGAGAGAATTGCTTTAACTCATGAACAGTGTCTCAAATGATTTAATGAGTTACTGTAGCAAAATTATAACTTTTACAGATTTACAAAAAAATTGTTGAGTATGATTTTGGAGGATTTTTCCCTATTTCACTTAACAATTTAGCCATCAAGAGAATTTTCCTCCCCTGATGAGGATGCTTTTATTTCGAATCCTAGGGCTAGCTCATTGCTCTGATCATGAGAGAGGGTCCCACCACTTTCGAAGGAGACAAATAAAACAGACCCACTTGGTTGATCATCTAACCATTTCAAACAGTCGGGTCTATCTGACCCATCACTTGAAACTGTTTGGATAAGCGGTCAAATAGGGTAAATCACCCGGCTCCACTTGTAAGGCTTCTATGGCTCCCTCTTTCAAGTAGCTTCTTGTACCCGATCTGAGAGCGGTTTCGAGCCCGGTTAGCGAAGTCTCTGCCATAAACCGGCACGCAACCGGGTAATTTCACCGGTTTCGATAAATCTCTATACTCGCACGTAATCATTTTATTTATCAAGTTAATTGACAATAAGTGGAAAAGTCCCTCATATTATTAAGTGATTACTCATTTCATACCTAAGCAATGTGGCATTGTATTAATTACTCCCTCCATACCAATTTTATGGTCCATCGTTTTTTCCTAACCGGATAAAAAAATAATTATATATTTCAATCAGTAATACATTTTTTATGCAATATGGATTTTGTTTGATAGATTTGGACATAATCTAATAGACAAAGTGTTTAAAATCACTTAAAACATTGTATATTATAAGATATAACACTTTGAAAAGTGGTACGAACTCTCAAAATGGATTATAAAATTGGGACGGAGGGAGTATGTACGACCTCTGTCTGTTTCACTGTTGGGTGAAAACCGGTTTTAGGCTTAATGGTTAGGATGGCGGTGGTCGCTGGGTACTGTGTTTGTCATTGGGCCATCTCCCCCCTTCCCGTTTGGTGGTTTCGGCTCTCCGTTAGTTCTCATTGTTGGATGTAACTGGCCTCTGGGCCTAACGACAAGGGCTGGCTGTGGTTGCTAACGGTGGTCGAGTGGTGGTTCCCTCTAATCATTGGATGTTTGACGGCGAGATGAAGTTGATGTCTAGGGTTCATCTGTTTGTTTCGAGTGTGGGCCATGTGGGCTTATTTGATTTATTTGGTATGCCTTATTTAGACTTAGATCATTAGGTGTGATGGGCTTAGCCATTTGTTTGTTTCCGGGCTTCATTGTTTCTTGGCTAGGCTCTTGGGTGTTTATGGGCTTGTACCGTGTAGTGTTTTAATTTTTTTTAACCCTTGGGTGGAGTGGAGTCTCCACCCCGCTCTCCCCATCTTGATATACCATTTGTCAATATTTCTTTAGAAAATTGTTGCCGATCAAAAAAAAAAAAAAAGGGAGATTTAAAAAGTGAAAAATTTCAATCATCAAAGTGGCTTGGAGTGGGCCCAAATGGACGATGCAGTCCATTTACATGGACTACAGAGGAGCTTAATCCAGAAAAACATATCACCGGACCAGTATTATTCAACTTAATCCAAAGTAAAGACAGCATAGAAGGAAGGGAAACAAAAAAAAAAAAAATCCCAGTACAAATCATACAAAACCATGTAAAAAAAAAAGAAAAAAGAAGCCAAGTTATACAAATCAAGGTAAAAAAAAAAAAAACTGTCTTTAACCCAAAATAAAGATTATTCAACTTGCCAATAATTGTTAGATAAATAAATTAAGGGACAGGATTATTATTCCTGCGATATTTCTTGCACCAAATGGTCCTGCCAAAAGCCACGAACTTAACTTCATCTCTCCCATTGAGTATCAACATTGGCACAAAAGTAGCCCTGAACACTATCTTCCCAAACAATGGAAAGCTCTCCCTTGGACGTTGGTGTATGTATATCTTCTCTACGTACGGCCCAAAATTCCTGCATGGCCCAAAATTGTTATAAGTCCAAGTCTCATTATGAATCTAAACAAAGTTTTTTTTTTTAAATGGCGAAGAATTTTTTTATTAATCATCAATATCAAAAGATGAACATAGTTCAATAAGAAATTAAATGCATTGAGAGAGGTTCAAAGATAGCAAATACTCTTCAACTATTGCTACTCGCAAATACAAAACCTATCTCCAAGCGACTCAATTTTTTTAAAAGCTGAGAACCGAAGAATAAATGAACACCACCTTGTGGTTAGGACAATAAACCAATAAAGAAATATATATATATATGTGTGTCATATGAATAACTCTCTCCATCCTATATCTTTTTTGTGCTTTTTAAAAGTCATCCTAATACTTATTATATATATACGGAGTATATTTTATGAAAAGTGTCTTAAATATTACCACACCAAATTTAAAGATCACAACTAGATTTTTAAACTTATACAAGTATTCCAAAATTACTCATTAAAGTTTGTTATTATTATTATTATTATTTTTTAAAACAAACTTCCAGAATGCATGTGGTGACTGGTGACACAAGCATGCATGCATGCAGGGTGTGTATTTTCCCATAAGTACAATGCATTGATATACTAACCAAGTGAAAAACAACCAAATTTGGTTGTGAGAGAGTGGATAGCCTTTAGAGAAGGTGATGAACAAACACCGGCCGTCCTCCAAATTTTTATCCCACGGTCGCCATTCCTCTGCATCAGGGTTCAGGTTGGACACTGACCCACCACCCATTTCCAACTCATTGCCGCCATCTGTGGCGGCACCACCACTACCGGGCATTGCCGGAGGCCGTTGTTGACTACTTCCCTCCCCGCTAGCCCTAACCAATTCGTCACTAGCCTCTTTGCCTTTCCTTTTGCCATTCTCATTTCCTCTTTCTCCTTCAACATCACCCCTACCGCGCCTCAACCCTCTCTCCTCCAAAATATCCTCGAAAATGATACTAGACACACCATTGTACAACTGGGACACCGATCTGGACAAAGACTCTCTCTCTAGAAAAATCTCGAAGAGGGAGAAAGTAAGGTTCACGAGGCTAAACGTCAAGGGAGATGTTGAGAAAAAGGGTATTGGTGATGAAAAAGGCTGATCAAGGGATGATAAAGCATGTTCGGCCTCGGCGCAGACTAGAGAGAGGAAGTTATCGTCGTCGCGAGACGCTAGGTTTTTCATCAGGTTTTTGCACCCAATTGATTCCAAGTACATCAAGTAAGAAATGATCCTTTTAGCCTTGTTCACTTCCATGTCAATGTCTAAAATTCTAGCAAAAACTCGCCTTTCGGCCGCATGGGCGGCCGTGAGTTTCGTCAGTATGACCATTTTAGGGTAAGGGAGAGAAAGACGTGCGTGTAGGGTGTGGTGAGAAAATTTGGTGAGGGTTGGAGTGAGGTTTAATTGGGGAAAATTTGGAAACATTGTGACCGTTGGGAGAGAGGTGATTAGGGTTTTTGCACCCTGAAACCTGGGCGGGTGCAATGGTTGGGAATCTGGGCATTAATTCCAAATGATTTGCAGTGTTGCCATAATTATAACGGTCGTGTTGAATCGATTTGAAATTGGCGGGAAATATATAAGCAGTTTGTTTTTCGTTTTATGCGGACCCAGAGGCATTGTAGGGCGGATCTTGTAGTGCATTTTGTAGTGTGCATTTAATCTTGGCAATCAATGGTTCAGGTATATTTGTTAACTACTACCGATAAAAGTATACTCTTACCCATAAGAGTGCTTCAGCGAATTTGAATCATCGATCGTGGAGATGAACGGCTCAGATACCGCAGTATGGAGTATTCAATTCTGGTTTATGTTTCTTAAATCATTGGATCATTTAGCAAGTAATTTAGGGTGAGCTTCTGCTATGGTATTTTCGAACTACAAATTGTTAAAAGAATGATTCTCTTATTTGATATTTATGGTCCAAAAATACTATAAATTCATCGTAAAGTTGGTTTCTTACAGAACTACGTGCAACTTCAAATTTATAAATAATGTATCTACTAAAATGAATTTTTATTTTTGCAAAAGAATCTCATTAAAAATTGTCAGATCCATATTGCACAAAAAAATATTTCAGCAAGTGCATTATTTTTAAACTATAAAATTGTACGTAATTACTTAGGGTACTAACTTCAACTTTACAGGAGGGAAAGAGTATTTTCTGAGGGAAAGAGTATTTTCTTTGGAAAAACAAAAGTTTGATGTTTCATAGTGTGCTTGGGGTCTGTCCCACGAGACTAGGAGAACTCGTAGGCGATCATTTTCCGTGGATTTCGAACGAGAACAATAGAAGACTCTACCTTGACCCGTGAGCCGGTCGGCGGGAGGCCCTCCGGGCCCCTTCGATTGACTTCGTCCTCCGGTTCTTCAACAAGAATTGAGAATTATACTCCCTCCGTCTCATATTATTTGTCATTTTTTTGAGTTTTCTAAGTTCCAATGTTTCTCCAATTTTGAAATCCAAGTACAAATTTCGATGAATTTCTCTTTTACTCTTCTTCCAGGAGCTGAAAAGACAAGTCCAGGAGTGGTTCAATTTGAACCCTTAAAAATTCTCCATAGCCCCAGTTTCTTTCTTTCTTTCTTCTTCTTCTTCTTCTTACTCCCTCCGTCCCAATTTTTTTGACCTTTTTGGGATTGCGTGCCATTTTCAAATGTCTATATCTTTCAATGTAAATGTAAAAAAATATGCAATATGAATCTTGTTTGATAGATTTTAATTAGTTCTATTAAACAAAGTTTTCAAAATCACATAAAACTTTATAAATAAAAAGATATAAAAAATTTAAAATGGCATGCAATCCCAAAAAGATCAAAAGTTTTGGGACGGAGGGAGTATTATTTTTTGGGTATGATGTCAGGGATTTGGAGCCAGTTTTGACACCCACCACGATTTTAGAGATATCTGGGCCAATTTTGACACGCACCTTGATTATTTCCTTTCTGCAAGTCCAGTAAAAAAACACTAGAATATACTCCCTCTGTCCCAATTTTATAGTTCCTTTTGGGAGTTTGTGTAACTTTTCAAAATGTTATATCTTATAATCTACAATGTTTTAGGTGATTTTGAACACTTTGTTTATTAGATTAAATCAAGATGTATCAAACAAGATCCATATTGCATATAAAATGTATTATCGATTGAAAGATACTCCTATAATCGTTTTTTTATCCGGTTAGGATAGAATGGAGGACTATAACATTGGGACGGAGGGAGTAATTATGACGACGTTTGGTCTCTATCAATTCCAACGTATGGTGCTTTCATTTAGTTTTGTCATTGTGACAATTATACTTAATTTTCTCTAAGTGCGTGTTTTTTTTTGGAAAAAAATAAAGAGAGGCTAACGGTTATGATGAGATTTCGAAAGCAGTAGGAGAGTCATTATTCACTATTCTAAGTTCTATTAATGCATTATTTTTCTATTATACTTGGGTGATGTTTTTATTCTCGTGACATATAAAATTTCTATTGCTGATTAAAAAAAAGGGGATTTTTGAGCTTTGGCTGTCGAGCATTCATTAAGGTTATGGCATTCCCCTTTTGATTGGCCAGGTTAATTCTGGCATTATTTGGCATCAATTATACTACAAGTCAAGGGGAAGAACTATAGAGAGAAGCCGAGCCCCCTTAGTTATTAACTTACTAATTTTCTCTGACCATTTACTGAGAGGTGCATGTCATCAGCAAAGTCGACATTGGATGAGAAGTCACAATCGTGACGGAGGGAGTTGGGCCGGCCACTTACGGTGGTGCTCAGTTGGTGTTAGAGAATTAACATTAAAATTAGGGTTAGGTTGATGATAAGGACATTTTAGAATCAATTATTAAAAATTTTCAAATGGGTGTAGAAGAAGAATTAGGCTAGAGAGAAATTTGATGGGTTTAAATTCGGAGGGAACTACAAGAATTTTCACAAATCCCGACTAACGGGTTAGTCGGCAATGGTAGCCATTTTAGTCGGCAAAAGGCTTTCCCGACTAGATTTTTAGTCGGCATTTTTTGTCGGGTAATGATTGTCGGCAAAGATAATTTCCGACCAAAAAGTATTTAGTCGGCCTAGGAGGTTCATTTGCCGACTACCGTTCCCAACCAAAAACGTGGTCGGTATTTCTTTTTTTAGTTGGGAAATGCCTAGGCTTTCACCTACTAAAAAACTGGTCGGGAAATGCCATAGTTTTACCTACTAAAATACTAGTCGGGAAATGCCATAATTTCACCTACTAAAAAACTGGTCGGGAAATGCCATAGTTTCACCTACTAGAAAACGGGTCGGGAAATGCCATACTTTCGCCTACAAAATCTTTAATTGGTAATTATTTGCATTAGTTTGTTCCCAAATGATAAATGTTTAAATCCCAATTTTATTTCCCCATCTAATTTCCTGTCATCGTAGTATTTGTACTAAACAAATAAATTTGCAAAAATAAATTCTAACATTAATAAATAAAGATGTCCACCAAATACTTAGAAAACAACTTGTATCCAAGTTCCTAAGGCTTAAAATAACAACACGTCTAAGCGTTACAACTTACAAGGGCAAATAAAAAATCCAAACCCACCACAAAATACTTAAAAGTTCAAGTTCAACAAATGGATAACCAAAAAACATCCTAGCATGTAGAATCGTCAAACAAATTCCAGCTTTGATCTTCTTAGTTAATAACCAAAAGTAGAACGGCAGGATACTCCATTAAAGTGTCGATCTGTAAAAAAAAAAAAAAAGAACAATCCACCGTTAATATTTATGAACAAGTGTATCCCATTGCTCAAGGCTGAAGCTTCCAAAATATAGATTTCTACTCATCAGAAACAACACTACAACAAAAATCATAACATAGGATACTGAAAGATATGAGTAAATCATTGACAGATAAAAAATGATAACAGGGACCAGCACGGTTCATAAGAACCATCCCAACTGTGAATAACATAAGTACAAAACAATCAAAAGTAAATCTCACCTAGCCTTTCCAATTCCCCATCAACATACTTCACTTGCAACTGGCTAAATGCCTGAATTTGACACAAAATAACAGGTAGCATTGAAATTAGAAAGCAAATAAGATGTTCTGTACCCAAAACAGAAGCAGAGGGGCAACATACCAAGTTAAATTATTGTACAAATGCCATGCCATACAGACAAAGATGTAACTACATAGGGCCAAAAGGAGGCCAAGGCCTCCCCTCATTTGAAATTGCCATGAATTATCTAGCAATTTTTTTGTTATGGTACTAAAGGTTTATATGGTGGGCCTCCCCTAACAAAGGAAAGGAAATTAGTATCAAACATACTCCTAACACCACTTACAAGCGGCAAGACTTTAGTTTCGGTCACGACATAGGTGTGGTAGGGTGTCTTATTATGACACACATTCACCGCCTTGTTGGCTTCTTGCCTAGTCGGACATATAACGAAAGAACAACCTGCAAGTAACCAAGAACATCCTCTGAATTAAGTCTTGAAACATCAGTATAATAATATCTAGAATTAAACAACGAAAATCTAAAAGAAGACTCGAAGACTCGCAATGACCCCCAAATTAGGTAACAGCCAACATAATCAAACCATCAACAGGACAAAACAAAGGAAAAAAACATACCGTGAAGCAAAAAACCCCGACCTAGATGGGGAAGAAAATACCTAATTGGGGAAAGACCTAATGTCCCTTCCTAACACCAGAATTTAAAGTCGCATTCTCAAAGAACCATAATCTTCATTAAGTTTCAAAAGGCAGCAGTTGCTTGATTGTCTTCGACAAATCCAAATACTTCTCTCTTTTGATAGAGCATAGGTTTTTCTTTCATATTAAATGGTCAAACTAGTCAGACACAATATATACATGAAATGCCTTGTAGAGCATATGCCTAATCTAACATGCCATAGAGACAACCAGTCACGTTCCATTACAAATCCCAAATATAGAAATTTGAGCCTCATTGCCACTAGTTCGGAACGAAGTGTTGGATCAAACCAAAAGCCCCATTGTTCTTCAACAAATCAAAACAGAAATCACAACAAAGTTAACCAAAACCCTTTAAAAAATCTGGGCAAATCCGAAGAGATTGTTACGTTTCGCAAGTCAGTGTCAAACGCACCTCAGGTCAACCTTGCAGCACCTACATTTATCAACTGAATACTACTTTCGATTCTCATATTAAACCATAAGGCCACAAACAAAGTAATATCACAACAGCAAAAGGATCATTAAACCATTTAAGTGCAGAGTTTGTGCAAATCGTAAAATGATATTCCGTGCTTATGAATGAAGATTAAAACCCTAGATTTGGGCAACAATAAAAATATCAAATCAACCCTGGTTAGGGTTTCTTGAAATATGGGATCATTGTCTGGGGACTGAGGGAATAAAAACGAGGTCAATAGTAAGGATTGAAGGTACCACTTAGCTATGAGGAAAAATAAAGAAAAATGAGCATACCTGAAGTTTGAGAAGTCTTGCGAACGTAAAACATGATTGTAATAATTTTGGATAAATGATTGAAACGATTAAGAATTGATTGAGACTATTTACAGAACGGATAAAGAGAAAGGATTTGCAAAGATTAAGAGCAACGATTGAAGTGTAAGAGCAACGTTGAAATCAATCACCAAACCTGAACTGAATAGAACCCTACAATAACAGCAGATCCCTTCAAACTAGCTCGCACAAAAATAATTGAGAAATTTGGCACTCGTTCTAAGTATATCGATTGAAATTTTCAAAGGGTCCGAGAGAGAAATGGGGCCAAGGATGGGGAAGTAGCGTGGCCCGCCCCGAGGTCTTTGTTAGGACTTCGTATAAAAAGACTAGGTGAATAAGGAAATTGGGGGTGTTCTACAATTGCCTACCAAAACACTGGTTGGGGATTACTCGAATCCGCCAATATTTTCACCAAAATTCTAAATTCCCGCAAAATTGTAACCCCCATTTCCCCGACTAATTTAGTCGGCAACACTAAAAATACTTTTTTTTTTTTGCGTGTGTTATAACGCAACACTAAAAATACTAAAAAACTATTGGACTTTCGCCTTTTAATGCATCCCGGGACATTGCATTTTTTGCTGTAAGAATCATCAATCTTTTAAATTTTATATATATATATATAGATCATTCATGTCGAGAATAAAGTTACTCTCGTATTGCTACACACTTGATTAGGCATAAGAACCCATTTATTTAATGAAATTGCGTCCCGATCAATGAACTTTTGAAACCCGATTCAGCCAAAATTATATAGCAGTGATTTAACTAATAAGAACAACAAAATCAACGGTCTCGATCATCATAATTATATCATGCTCGTGTGATCGGACATAAGAACTCATTTACTTAATGAAACCACGTCCCGATCAATAACATTTTAAACCCGATTCAGCCAAAGTTTTACGACAATAATTTAACTAATAAGAACAACAAAATCAACGGTCTTGATTAAATTAATTGTATCACAATTGCGTGGCTACAATACATTCAACTATAGCACAAGACATAGTTTGCTATTAACTATATTCAACGTATAGAATTTAAAGGGCATCACCAATTCAATATTTACAATAGTCGATCTAAACCGTTGGAATTACACGCCCTGCTAATTTTATTAGTGTCACCAAAAGTGGAGATCATCTGATATGGGCAACTGCTTGATCCGATCACATTTAATGCATCCAAAGGCTTTAAAGTCGTATAATGGACAAACCAAGTTCCACCTAAGTTTTTTTTTTTTTTTTTTTTGCGATCGGAACCGTTTAACTTTTACATATTATAGACACCACCAATTATACAAAAAGTTAAGAAGATCGTGTATCGTTAGGCATTTAATCGGACAAAAAATACCTTTAAAAGAAAACATTTGCGTCTTGATCGACGAGTTTTTTGAACTCGATCGAGAAGAAAATTTAAATGATTGATTTTTCATCCAAAAAATAACGAAACAAACGGTTCGATTCCTAAAATAATTTGTAAAATACAAAAAATTCTATTTAGCAATGGGTTGGATCATGTGTGTGTGGAACAACTATGGCTCATGCATCTTTCTTGTGCCAACAAAAAATTTAGTTGGCAAATATCATCCAAGAATTCCCGACCAGATTTTTAGTCGGGAAATAAAAATATTTTCTACCATTTTTTTATTTCTTGTGCCAACTAAAATTTTAGTTGGCAAATATCATCCAAGAATTCCCAACCAGATTTTTAGTCGGGAAATAAAAATAACCCCCCACCAATTTTCATTGTAAAATTTTAAATTCGTGCAAAAATTATTGCCAACCAAATATTTGGTTGGGAAATAAAAATATTTTCCGCCAATTTTTTATTTCTTGTGCCAACTAAAACTTTAGTTGGCAAATATCATCCAATAATTCCCGACTAGATTTTTAGTCGGTAAATAAAAATAACCCCCCGCCAATTTTCATTGTAAAATTTTAAATTCGTGCAAAAAGTATTGCCAACCAAATATTTGGTCGGGAAATAAAAATATTTTCCGCCAATTTTTTATTTCTTGTGCCAACTAAAACTTTAGTTGGCAAATATCATCTAAATAATTCCCGACTAGATTTGTAGTCGGTAAATAAAAATGACCCCCCGCCAGTTTTAATTGTAAAATTTTAAATTTGTGAAAAATTATTGCCAACCAAATATTTGGTCGGTAATTAAATTCCCCCTAAAAAATGTCCTTCACGCCATATTTTCCCAGACCAAAATTTATTCTAGTCGGCAAAAACGTGTTTTCCCGGACTAAATTAATTTGGTTGGGGATTAAAATCACAATTGGCCAACCAAAATCAATTTAGTCGGCAATTGTATAGAAATTAGAGACTAAAATTTTCTAGTCGAGAATTTTAGTCGGCGATTATGTAATTTGTTGTAGCGAAGGACATTTTTCGGAAAGTTGAAAATTTTAAAGTTCAACGATTGTAAGTTTTTGCCAACTAAGTTTTTGTTCAACGATAAAATTTGGCATGTCAAGGGTGGATTTGAAGTGAAAGAAATACTCTAAAAAACTCACTTTTCGAATCTCGAAAGATAAAAATAGATGAAATATGAAACGAAAGTAGACAATAATTCAAGAAAAAAAAAACATTTATAGCAAAAAGATGAAAAAGAGGGATTATAGAGATGTCGGATTGGAATTAATGGAATTGATACGAATAGTGAAAGTCTCTTTTTAACTCGCCATTTGATAGAAAATTTCATTTTAATCCTCTTGGAATCTCAATAGAATACAAAACGTAGTGGGGTGGAGATGTTCTAAAAAAACTCAGTTAGGACAAGGCCTGCTGTGCCCTCAATCTGGGGTATCTTCCCGACCTAAAAAATGTAATCTAAACTGTTCACTTTGTAGACTATATGAAAAATATAATAGCCTGCGAAACATCAAGTCAATTAGTGATAAGCCCTCAATAGTATAAATAATGGGCTTATCTCGCTCATTTTGATCACATACACGTGCATTTTGTGACTTTATATGATTAATTTCGCGTGAGGTGGTGTTTTTGTTAGATGCAGGTAAACTAAAGAATAATACATGTTTTGACGCCATGATTAAACCAAGAAGTGCCTGAGTACCCAAGGCCACATGACCCTTCGCCACCGAGTCCCGAGAGTCAAGGAATGAAAGATTGAACACGACTCGAGAAGCCGGAAAGTCAAGGCATCAAGAAGTACTAGTCAAAGTGAAGTGAGAAAGGCGAGCCAACACACTAGAACCTGTTCTAGCAAAACCATTGTACAGGTTCTAGCTAAACATAATGCCAAAAACAACACTAGAACATGTTCTAGTAAAACCATAGTAAAGGTTCTACCTGAATAGAATGTCAAAAACCAAGCCATAACCGGTTCAAGCAACAGAATTCTGGGTTTTTGGAGCCCTATCAAGACCAAGTGTAGGGGCATTTTTATATTATCAAGCACGACTTTTGGGAGCTATAAAAGCTTCCCAATCTCAGATTATTAGGGTATCTTGCATTTTACCTTCTCTCTTTACCTCTCTTCTTCTTCCCCACCCATCTGCTCTGCCTTCTCTCTAATTTTAGGTGTTTGTCTTTTGGATTGAAGGTTTCGGCCTTCATTAAAGTTGTAAGTACTTCGTTCAACCCCTCGTTTAACAAATTCAAATTCAATCACGGTCTAAGGCTCTATTTGATCTTGAATTTATGTACGAATTTGCCGAAACAAGGGTTTTTTTTTGGAAGTTCCAAGATCGCAACATAGTTACATTTGTCTAATTTTTCCATCTGAACGCCAATTCCGATAATGCATTTGCTGACGATCCATCTTCATTTAGCACCTTTTTTTTTAAAGTAAAAAGATTTTATTAATTTTTGAAAACGAATTACAACGATTAAGGGAATCCAAGACAAGAAAGAAACAACAGGGCAGGAACATGTCAACCGGGCACCCTCAAACACCGCTAATCAAAACCGACTAGACCCGAAAAGGGAGAAGAGAAACAAACACCCGAGATTGGTAAGACACCAACCAATACCCCAAGAGAACGCGCCGATCAAAAAAGACCTACGACCCCCAAGAGAAAACACCCACCTACAACAACGAACAAACCCCGCCCACAAAGAAAAACACCCAAGCAGCTTCCTGGAAGCCTTTCCTTTTTTGACGAACCTTCTTCCCTTCTTCTCCTTCCGTAAGTTCTTTCACAACTCTTGCAATTTCTTCTTTTCCCACTATTCCAATTTCATTCATCTTTGGTCTTAGCACAACATTCAACACCTCGTTTAACATCACAACATTCATCTTTTGCTCTACATAGAGCAGCCAAGTGATTAAAGGCACGCTATAAACAATATTCTCTAGAGTTGAATTCCAAATGCAATGGATTAAAAATCCGTGGGTGGAACCATGACGGAGCACCTCAATTTGAGGAGCCCATGACGAGACAACTAAACCTTATCCTTTAGGTCCAGTTTTTCAAAAGATTTTACCACCCAAGTGCTAAAATCATGATATTTCAAATCACAAAATGAAGTCGTTTCGTGTATCGTTTTTCAATTTTTTTGAACAAAATTAAAGTACATGAAGAATATTTTAATTTGGTGCGAAAAAAAATCGAAAAACGATACACGGGACTACTTCATTTTTTTGATGAAATATCCTAATTTTAGCACCTGAGTGCTAAAATCTTTTGAAAAACTAGGCCTTAGTCCTTTCCAAGAAACCTTGTGGCAAGAAACCAAAAGGGTCGGTTGGGCTTTGAGCATTAAAAAAGGCAGTTTTGGCAGCGTTGTCACTCGGACTTCTAACAACCCACAAAAACTTTTGTCCACTCATTTCCAACCCTAAGGCTAGCTCATTGATCTGATCATGAGACAGGGTTCCCCGACTTCCGAACAGACAAATAGAACTGACTTGGATAAGTGGTCCTATTGGGTAAACTGGCGGCTTACCTGGTTCTTGCACTTGTAAAGCTTTATGGCTCCCTCTTCCACGTCCAAAAAACTATTGATAATTATGCCCTCGGATGAAGTGAACCGGGTTGTATTTTCAAGAAGCTTCTTGTATGCGATGTGAGACCGGTCTTGAACCGGTTCTAAGAGATCCCTACCGCGAACTGGTACACAACCGGGTAATTTCACTGGTTCGGATAAATCTCTATACTCGCACGTAACCATTTTGTCAAGCTTTGGCAAATGAAAGCAAAATAAAAGTGCCATGGCCGTTGAAGGGAAAAATATGTATGGAGGAACACCGATTTCCTTAGCCACATCAAAGGCGTCGAGTCCGAACGGATCAGCTTCAAAAGCCACCAACCGATTCGTTGAGTTTAACAATTTTGAAGTATCACGGAGGGAAGGGAGCGCGAGGGATATGGTGAATAAAGTTTGGGATTTGGCATTTGTGAGGTTTCCGGCTAAGTCAACGGGAGGAAGGAAGACGTGGTTGATGCTTTTGGGGAGGGATTCGAGGACGGAGATTTGGGTTTGTGGTGGCGGTCCGGTGGTGGGGATGATGAGGGTGGAGGAGATGTGGTGGTGGTGGAGAAGTTGCTTGGCGAATTCCACGAGTGGGATAAGGCGGCCCATCCCCGGACTAGGTAGAAGGCTACATGGGGTGTTTGATCCATTTTGTGGTCTAAGGCCTCGTTTGTTCGCGGACTAAAAAAAATGGGATTAATAGTCCTGGGATTGATAGTCCTGGACTATTTATCTTGGGAATAATTTAATACTGAATCTCACACAATCCCCTGTTTGATTCATGCAAGATTAACATTGGGATAGATGTTTTGGCCAATCCCATGTTTGGTTCCCTAAACTACGTTTCGCGATTAAACAAGTGGCATTTTTGCAATTTGGTGGATTTTCCTTCCGCGTTCATTTTATCCGGGACTAAATAATCCCACCACCCCCCAGGTATTGTGTAATCCCATACGTATTAGATAAAACTTGTCCCGGGATTATTAATCCCATGCCATTTTTGCGGAACCAAACAAGGGATAACGCGGGATTGGACAAAAATAGTCCAATCCCACCTCCTAATACCCGAATCAAACGAGGCCTAATAGTTTTGGTTGTATACTTGTATGAGTACTGCAGTGGTATAAAATTGCGTTAATGTATTGGTTCTTATAGCACAGAAAGGAAGAGAAATGTGGGGGAGGTGAATTTTATCTAAGGAGAAAGTAGAAACGTAGTAAGCATTTCATTTGAATAGTGAAAGAGAGAAAGTCATTGGTTACTCCGCCGAAGTTTTAAGCATTGTACTCCTTCTGATCCAATTTAATAGTCTCAGTTGACATTTTTTGTCGTTAAAAAATATTGTCCCACTTTAAAAATAAATGGGTAATTGTTAAGGAATTTCTTCTTTTACCCTTATATTTTGAAATTAAAAAGTAAAAAAAAATGAAGTTGTAATAATTGAAAGGTAAAATAAGAAAAAACATATTTTAAAAAATACAGTGATTATATCCCCTTATTAAGTTGAAATTCCCATAATGGACCATAAAATTGGGATGGAGGGAGTAATTAGTTGAAGTTGACGTTGTTGTAATAGTCATTGGTTGAGGGGTGGTATGACACAGTGAACCGAGTAAATTTCAGCGGTGGGCATGCTGTTTTCTGTGCCTTTTGGTGTTTTTTTTCCTGCTTCTTACACTTTCTGGTCATTGGATAAGGATGGTTCGTATTTTGGTTTAAAATTGTCCTTTGTCAGAGGCACAATGCCGGACCATAAGCTAGTTGGAATGTACTTCATTTATGATGATGTTAACCGTGATTCTCTGTGGTTAAAGGTACGATGCAACACAATTTGAGTGTTATATACTTCTTTCATGATGATGTTATCTGAGATTCTCCCCATTAGCAATTTTCAAGTTAACAAATTTTTCTCGTTTCTCGCAAAAAAAGAAAAGAAAAGCACGATCCCTAATCTTAAATCTAAACCGAGATGAACTTGCGTTCACTCTTATGACCAGCTTCTCTTAACACCCTTGACTCCTCCCAAATTGACTCATGGGGATCGTCATGTAATTTAATCAGGGAAGACCTCAAATTTACGGAGCGAAAAATAAAATTTTTCAAATGGACCCTGAATTAATTTCAATGTACTAATTAAAAATATTTACAAAACAAAAAAATAAGTGAATACAAGCATTTGCAAACATAACTATCCAAAATCTAATTGTCAATATTCCAAAACATTCATTCTAAACATTATTCTTCCTTTAGCTGCAAATGTGCCAATTAATTTTGTGTAATCAAGTTTTTTCATCATAGTCTTTTCAATAGACAATAATCAATACATTCATATTTCTTGTCACGTGGTTGACTGAATGAATATTTTTCAACTTTAACTTTGTTATGGCTTAACTGTAATCAGAATATTCAACAATACTTTGTATGCAATATATAAATTTGAAAAACAACTATCGTAACTTTTTAATTACAGAAGTGATCGAGCACATCAATGAGTTATCGTAATTCTTTTAGAGAAACTTCTCTTGCATGGGCTTTCAATTCGGAACAAAAATCTCTCCGAAATATTGGTAAGCTAGCTCGTCTTTTTAAAAAATCTTACAATTTTGCACGATATGACACCGAATTGTCTCACGTTTGGATCTTTTCACTTGGGTTTTACTTTTGGAATTGGGCCGTTTAAATTTTAAGCAAGCAACTTAATTTTTATATAGGTCTCACTTTTATGTTGCTCTATACGATAGTGTAAATTAGTTTAAATTTAAGGGCCTAAGCACTGGGTTTAGCCCAAAGTCAGTTTTGAATTGCATTCATAGATATCATGAGAATTAAAGAATATATTTATGAGACATAAATTGCATCAAACTATTTGAGAATCCATAACAAATAAATCAAACTTAATAGACAACAGGCCAAAAAAGCTCCCTATGAAGGTTAAAAAAAGTAAATATCTTCTCAACTTAGGTGTGATTCAGGAAGTGGAAAATGCTATGTGCAAATTCTGTGGTACCAATCTGGAATCTTTAGATGATCTCCTTCTTCACTGCAGCCCTGTTTGGGATTATGAACCAAAAAGCATCGGATTTAGCGTTGGGTCGCATGTGAATTGTGTTTGGGATTATGAACCAAAAAGCATCGGATTTAGCGTTGGGTTGCATGTGCATTGTGTATCTTTTTTGTAAGAATAGACAACAGTGTAAATAAATGCAGGATCACATAGAGGGGAGAACACAAAATCTCTAACACTATGAATATTGTCTCTTTTTTTTTAAAGAATAAACAACAGTGTAAATAAATGCAGTATCACATAAAGGGAAGAGCACAAAATCTCTAACACTGTGAATATTAAAAAAAAACTTTAAAAAACCAGCAGACAACGGGGAGAACACAAAAAGTTATGTCACAATGAATATTTTAAAAAACAAAAAAAAAGTTTATAAAAGTTCATCTTACCATAAATGCCTTTCCCTTTAGGCATTGAGTAATTCCTCACTCTGTGTAAAAAAGGGAAAATAGAAAAGACGTATATGTGAATTATGTAAAGTAAAGAAGTACAAAAACATGTGACTGATGGAGTCAATTGTACACATATACAGAGAGGTTTACATGGAAAATGAATAGTTTTTCCAAAACTAAAAAGGAAGACATGAAGAAAATTGTCCACATCTACAGAGAGATTTACATGGAAATTGGAAAATGAATAGTTTTTTCAAAACTAAAAAAGAAGACATAATTGTACCTATTTAGAAATGAAAAGTCGCAGATTTGCTTCTTGGATTTTGTGGAAGTGGAAATGGTCAGGCACATATTTGCAGTAGAAGGGAGATAACTATCCAATGTTGTGTAACTGCAAAACTTGTATACATGGTGCAAAACTTGTATACGTGGGGCACTGTGTCAGTTTACTCCTTTGTCCTTATAGTTATTGGTGACAAAGTGTAAATCTGTTATTTTCTTTGGGGCAGTTTGGGAAGAAAAAAATGTGAGCCAGCCTCAAAACTGATCCACACCAAAATGTTGCTCTCCTTTTATATATTAGACTAGATAACACCCCCACCCCCACCCCCGGTATAATTTTATCCCCCCTTATACCCTTGCCAAATTACCCATGTAACCCCCCTTATACCCCATCCCTTACCCCTCCATCCCTCTCGGTACTCCCTCCCTCTCCTTATTACTGTTAAGCCGAATTAAAATGAACCTTTGTGATTTTCTTTGGATAAAAAAATGAAGTACTTTCGTGCTTATTTTTATTTATTTTTGTACACCAAATTAAACTAATAATTGAGATCTTTAATTTGATACAAAAAAGCATGAAATTTTTTATACTTCAAGAATTTGACATTGTTGACTTGCATTGCAATATCCTTTGGAACAAAAATAAAGTACTTTCACATTTATTTTTTTTGCACCAAATTGAACTACTAATTGAGATCTTTAATTTGATACAAAAAAGTTTGAATTTTTTTTATAATTTAAGAATTTGACATTGTTGACTTGCATTGCAATATCCTTCGGAACAAAAATAAAGTACTTTCACATTTATTTTTTTTTGCACCAAATTGAACTACTAATTGAGATCTTTAATTTGATACAAAAAAGTTTGAATTTTTTTTATAATTTAAGAATTTGACATTGTTGTCTTGCATTTCAATATCCTTCGTATAAACAAATAAAGTACTTTCACATTATTTTTTTAAATTTTTTTTGCACCAAATTGAACTACTAATTGAGATCTTTAATTTGATACAAAAAAATTTTGAATTTTTTATACTTTAAGAATTTGACATTGTTTACTTGCATTACATTGTTGGGGAATAACATAAAAATTACTACTAATTAGTTATTATAAGTAAAAAACGAATAGTTAGAAGAAAAAACATGCAAAAAATTAGGTGGTACACAACGTTACTAAAATGAAAATTTAAAAATAATAATTAAATACTTTAATTTTAGATATAATTAATAAAAGTAATCATTAATCATATTTATTGAAAAGTGTAATTAATTTAATTAGTTTCGTATTTATGTACTTATTTTATCTTAATATTTAATATTACCCATGCTCAAGGGCAAATAAGTTATTTGTCAACTTTTTACATCATCCACCCAATTTTATCTCCCTTTATAACAAATTTATCCAAACCACGTATTATTTAATCCCCCCTCCATAAATATCACATCAATTTGGGTCCGCCCTTACTAACTAATACCCCTTACTATCTTATTTTCCTTACTATTTAATCCCAGCAAAACTTATCCTGCATTTAATTGGGGCCTAATAGATTATAGAATCAACGAAGAATGAAAGAACTCACCGGGAAATCAGGAAATAGATTGTGAAATAGGAGGGTTTTTCGTTTTCAGGTCACGGGTGGGACTGGGGGAGAGAGAGAGATGCGAGAAGGGTGTAGTTTTTCACACCTCCAAATTGTTAACCACACCCTCTTTTTGTCTTTTAGTGACATTTTCATGTGTAAAAATGTCACTAA
Organism: Vaccinium macrocarpon; assembly: GCA_022606695.1. Classification (NCBI taxonomy): domain Eukaryota; kingdom Viridiplantae; phylum Streptophyta; class Magnoliopsida; order Ericales; family Ericaceae; genus Vaccinium; species Vaccinium macrocarpon. The sequence goes on along the minus strand of CM040176.1, from coordinate 4,738,220 downwards.
AAGACAAAAAGGGTGTGTGGTTAACAATTTGGGGGGTGTGAATATCAATTACCTTTTCTATTTTCCATTTTCAGCTTGTGCCGACTGAGCAAATATGTAAAGTAAATTTTTTATCATGGGTCTTTTTTTAGTTTGAGACTTTATATTTTTCTTGGGCTTTTTTTTTTTGGATCACATTGAGCCTATTTCATTTTGGGTTGCAAAAAGACTCCTAATCAAACATACCACTTAAAATTCTTGGAGTGCTCCAAATTTTAAGAGTTTTGTGAGTGCCCTAGGCTCAAGGCCCTGTGGCCTAGGCCTGCCTTGCTTGGTGCCTGATTCTGATTAAACACTTAGAGATGACACCTAGTTGGACATGTTGTCCGTGGTTATATTATGTAGTTCTAGATTGGGTTGACCTAATAAAAAAAAAAAGATTGGGTTGACCTCTGATTAACTTTGTTATTTTTTTTTTGGTCTGAGATGGCATTTAATCGTCACCTGTAGGGGTGTCAATCTAACTGGAATGTCTCTTGGCGTTGTGACGCCGTTTCTTCAGTTCCCTTTAATCGTTGTAATTTGTTTTTAAAGATTAATAAAATCCTTTTTTTTTCGTTAAAAAAAAAAGTTAAATTGGTGCCTGTTTTCTGTCTTTAAATTTAATGAAAGAAAAAGGTGCACCCACCTTTGTTTCTTTATGGTTTGAAGAGCCTTTTCGTGACACGACGTTCTTTTTCCTTTCTTTTTTTTTTTTCTTTTTTCTGGGTCAATTGGATGGGGTATAAGGCACTTGGATAAGTTAATCCCTTCGGACAAGGGGTGGTGTGGTTTGGGTGCACAAAATGCACCTGAATAAACTTTCCTCCTTTCTGACATAATTCGGCCAAAGAGGGGCGCGAGCAGATAAAATTTAAATGGGTTTCGAGGTGTCCCTAATTAATCCAGCGTCATGATGCTTGTTTTAGCCCCCCTCCTACCCTATTTCAACTACAAAATTACATTATTCCCTATTTTATCCATCATCCAAATCAAGTATGAGTACTATTTTATCTTCCCTTTTTTAATACCTCACTTTTTTGTCCACTCTTTATAAAAGTCACATCAATATGAGTCTATCTAGCTGTATCTCCTACTATCTTATCCCTTTTCATATTTAATCCATTCAAAACTTACCCCACTTACATTGGGACCCTTGATTTTAGTTCGTGCATTGGAGTTTCTCATCGGTTTGTCTTCACTAGGAATTACATTGAGCTTTGCTAGGTATCTATTATTTCGGACACATCTTTTTAATACACAGTCCAATATAACATGACAACGTGAGGTTTCACAATTTATTTTAACAATACGAGTCGTTTAATATATAGCTTCAAAAGTCTAAATTTGTTACGAGAAATATCAGATTGCTTGGATATCGATCAGTGTTTAATTTAAATCAATTGATTAAGGATAAGAATTTTAACAATCTATTTTTCTCAAGGAAAATGTTAAAATTTTGACATTGCTACTAATGTCCGATCAATCTAATTCGTTGAGATCAATAAAATGAACAATTTGAATTTTCAAAATTTGTTATGTAACTCACTATATTAAGTAGTTTGCTATAGAGGTGTGTTTAAAAGGCGTGTAAGTATAATTTTCCTAATCAATTATCGTGGCATTTTCCATTTTTTAATAAAGTTGATTGTCCCCACGTTATTTACACATATTATAAAAGCGGGAAGGCGATTTTCCATCGTTGTTTGTTGAACCCAAAATCAATACCAATATGGCTATATCATTCCACGTGAGATTCGCATCAACCAATTTACAATTTAAAATTAAATAAGTATAATATTACCGGGACCCAGCACATAAGCATATAAGTTACTATTGAATTTTTTTGGGTCCCGCAATAATGTATGTCCTTTTCAACATTAAATAAGGTAGGCTACATGAAACCCAAATTAATAAATTTTTAATTTAAATCAAATGAGTAGAACATTACTGGGACTCACCGCATATATATCATATAAATATTCGCGGGACCGACGGTATTATTACGTAAAATATTAAATTACGTATAGAATTATTGGATCCCGAAAATATAATTTAATGGCCACGATAGAGGCGAAGAGGAACCGATGGAAGCAGTCAAGGTTGATAGTGAAAGAGATTGAACACACCGCTTGATTTTTTTTTTTTTGGTACGTCGGAAATTTATTACGAAATTAAACGAGAGTCAAAGACTGCAACAGAAGTGCAAGAGGTAGTCAGTACAAGAACAACTGGAACAATCAAAGGAAATCCTAATAACCATAATAAACGTAGCAGAGGAGTAAACTAGGAGAAGGGGTTAGTCAAGAAACTGCTGGAGATTCTGCTTGCCCCTAATCTTGTAATCCCGGATGTCCACAGGGGGCGTGCTTGAAACCACCCCCTCCTCCATTTGTTTTGCTCCAAATCTGGCGACAAAGTTAGCACATTTATTAGTGTTGCAATAGGTGTGTGAGAGTTTGCACTTAGTGCGTTCTAATAGATATTTCCTGTCATTGATAATGTTGTTGCGGGGGTGGGTAGTATTTGCAACCTCATTAATGAGAAGCACCGCAGTTTGTGAGTCGGATTCAATCTGGACATTGTACAGGCCTTTCTCCAAAATGATTGTTAATCCATTGTAAATGCTCCACAACCCTGTCTCCAAGCTCGATGACGCCCTCATTCTTCCAAAGTATCCCAGCTCCCAATCTCTTTCATTTTTGAAAATTCCTCTAAAACCTGCTTCGCCATTTGACTCATACCAGCTGCCATTTGTATTTAGTTTAAAATTTCCTACAATTGGGGCATACCAAGGTGTTAGTCTATTTTTTTGGGGGGGCGAGAGGCCATAGGGGATTTGAAAGCTTCCACGATCTCCATAGCGTAGGAGTATAGCAACCTAGAGCTCACTTCTGGTACCATATCTATGTTATCAAAGCTTTTCCTGTTTCTATCCTTCCAGATTTGCCACAATATGGTACAGAAGAGATTATTCTAAGGTATCCTTATTCATGTGTAAAATTCTGCTCCTTTTCAAATTGTGAGAGACCCAATCAAATGTGGAACTTTCAAATCATGTCCTCATGGCTCTGCCCGTCTAGAATTTATCCCAAAGTTGAATGGTTTTGGGACAATCCCGAAATGGAAGATTTATAGTTTCAGGGGAATTGTTGCATCTTTGGCAGAGGTCTGAGATGATCATTCCTCTCTTAGCACGAAGGAAATTGGTTGGGAGCTGATTATGGAAAATGAGCCAATTAAATGAAAACTTTAAGTTTTTGTGGAATTTTCATTTTCTAGAACCAACTCCAACCTTTCATATCATTGATATCGTTAGTAATCAAATCATAAGCATGAGAGGCAGTGCATAAACCATTGGATGAGTCCCCCCACACAGGATGATCAAGCTCCTGAGTAAAGCTAGAAAGATTGATGTTCGTGATAATATTGCACTTTTCTTCATCCACAAAGTGTCCAATGGGACTCAAGTTCCATATGCCATCATCAATAATAGTATCTCCCTTGGTGTTACCTTTAGTGTGAGGTCCTGGAAATTGAGAAGCTAGAGGTCCTGGACCACACCGCCAATCCTTCCAAAGATTCACCTTCTTACCATCTCCTATTTTCCATTTCATTCCTTTCTTAAGAATAGGTCTAATGTACATTATTCTACGCCAAGTATGACAGGCATTACGGCCCAAAGGCCAATTTTGGACGGTGTGGTTCCTTAAATATTTATCACGGAGGATCTTGGTCCAAAGATTATCCTTGGTCATGAAGTTCCACCCAAGTTTCGTAAGAAGGGCTAGGTTTTGGTCTTTGGCTTTCCTCAGCCCCAAACCCCCTTTGTCTTTACTATTACAAATACTAGTCCAAATAACAAGGTGAGTTTTCTTTTTATTAGGAGTATCGCCCCATAAAAGATTTATATTCATGCGATCAATTTGGCACAGACACTAGTAGGAAGATCTATAGTTTGCATAGTATAGTTGGGTATGGTGGCCGATGTGGCTTGAATTAAGGTAGCTCTACCTGAAATCATGAGCGATTTGGATTTCCATCCAGCTAATCTTTACACGGCTTGATTTGGCTAAATTGAAAAAACTGGTTTTTTGATTTTTTTTTTCATTTTATCCTTATTCAATTTTATTTTTTTTTTGCATTTATTTGTTTTCGGTCAATTGTTTGTGGTTTCTTGGCTTGCCTCGACGAGAGGAATCTAAAAAATATAAAATTATTAGCAAAACTTAAAGTTTTCTTAATAAAGACGAAAAATAATAATTAAAAAAATTGGTTTATTTTCGAATTTATTCAAAAAACTGTTACTTTTGACTATAATTTAATACTCTTTCGATTCGTCTCGACGAGATAAATCCAGAAACCACAAAATCTTGACGCAAAACTAACAAATGCAAAAAAAAAAAAAAGAATAAAGACAACGAAAAAAACCAAAAAACCAAAATTTTAAATTTAGCCAAATCAAGCCTAATGAGTTTGGATTTGTTGAATCCGACATTCGATAGACTTTTTGTTTTGTCTTTATTTGATTTTTTTTCGCATTTTTTAGTTTTGCATAAACTTTTTGTGTATTATTGGTTCGTCTCGGCGAGAGGAATAAAAAAAGTATAAAATTATGACCAAAGCTTAAATTTTTTTGAATAAAGACAAAAATAAGCCAAAAAGTCAATTTTTTAATACTTTTTTTCGATCTTATTCAAAAAATTTAAAGTCAAGTCGTAATATTTTACCATTTTTTATTTGTCTCACCGAGACGAACCAATAATACTCAATAAATCGATGTAAAACTAACAAACGCAAAAAAAAAAAAATCAAATAAAGACAAAACAAAAAGTTAAGTTGACTTTTTTTTAACTAATCTTAGCCTAAAGCACGGATGCAAAGTGAAGATTTGTCTAACGTTAAATCATGGGTGGAAAGTGAAGTACAAAAGTTGTAGAGACCACCAGAAACAGTAGTAAATTGTTTCAATAAAATAGCATATTTAATATTTCAACGAAAAAAATATCTTTAATAATGTTAGGTGACGAGTATCGAACACGAACATAACACACGCCCGTGCTGATAGTAGAAATGTTAATAGTGACGTCGTGGACCGCGTCAATCGTCATGACTTGGGCCATTGCAACTTGTTAGATAGAGGCACTACATTTTTGGGAAACAAGAAGTATTTTACTCCACAAATAGATCAACCGAATCAATTAATTAAACGATCGTAAGGGGCTATCCTACAAAGCGTAATTCTATGGGTACTGCTGTTAAAGTGCTAAGTATGCCGATGGTGCAAAAATTGGCTCGTGGAGTTTACTTATAGGTTTTACATAAATAATTCAAGTCGTTCATTAATTTCAAAATAAATTTTTGAGTGACCGAAGAAAAATATCAGCTCAATCAAATGATTGTAAGTGCTTGATCCAATGTAACAAATTCTCATTCGTAATATAAGATCCTGAATTCCAAATAAAAAATTGATACATTGAATCAAGTACTGATAATTACTGTATCTGATTAAATTGATTTTTTGCCGACATACGAAAAGTTAAACTTAAAGTTAATGAATGGCTTGGATTTTGTATGGAAACCGTAAATGAGTCTGACAAGCCGATCTGTATAGCATCGGTGTACCCGTATTTGTACCTGTAGTCGAGTTTATCCTATAAATATTGATAAAAGAAATAAGAAAATCACATAATGACTCGGCAATATAGATAAAATGACAAAAGAATGCTTACAAGAAGACAGAAATGACGAAAGTACATGGAAGGAACCAAGAATTAATGACATACAAGGAAATCAAAAAACCAAATTCAGATTCTCTCAAACACGGTCGGAGGCTTTATTTGACCTTGAAAAGTAGTACTTTTTTATTTCGTCTAATTTTTCCATCTGTATGCCAATTCAGATAATGCTTTTGCTGAAGATCCATCTTCATTTAGCACCTTCCCAGCAGCCTCCTGTAAGCCTTTCATTTTTTGACGAACCTTTTTCCCTTCTTCTCCTTCCATAAGTTCTTTCACAACTCCTGCAATTTCTTCTTTTTCCACTATGCCTATTCCATTCATCTTTGGTCTTAGCGCGACATTCAAGCCCTCATTTAACATCACAGCATTCATCTTTTGTTCTGCGTAGAGCGGCCATGCAATTAAAGGCACGCCATGAACAACACTCTCTAGCGTTGAATTCCAACCGCAATGGGTTAAAAATGCACCGGTGGAACCATGACGGAGCACGTCAATTTGTGGAGCCCATGACGAGACAACAAAACCTTGCCCTTTAGTCCTTTCCAAGAAACCTTTTGGCAAGAAACTGAAAGGGTCTATGCGGCTTTTAGCATTAAAGAAAGCTGCATCAGACTTGTCACTGGGACTTCTCACGACCCACAAAAACTTTTGCCCACTCATTTCCAACCCTAAGGCTAGCTCATTGAGCTGATCATGGGAGAGGGTTCCACCACTTCCAAATGAGACGAATAGAACAGACTTACTTGGTTGATCATCCAACCATTTCAAACACTCGGGCCGATCTGACCCGTCACTCAGACCTGTTTGAATAAGTGGTCCAATCGGGTAAACTGGCGGCTTACCCGATTCTTCCACTTGTAAAGCCTTTATGGCTCCCTCTTCTAACTCCAAGAAGCTGTTGACAACTATGCCCTCGGACGAACTGAACCGGGTCACATTTTCAAGTAGCTTCTTGTACGAGATGTCAGACCGGTCTTGAACTGGTTCTAACAGATCCCTACCGTGAACCGGTACACAACCGGGTAATTTCACTGGTTCGGGTAAATCTCTATACTCGCACGTAACCATTTTGTCAAGCTTTGGCAAATGAAAGCAAAACAAAAGTGCCATGGCCGTTGAAGGAAAAAATAGGTACGGAGGAACACCGATTTCCTTAGCCACATCAAAGGCATCGAGTCCAAACGGGTCGACGAAAAGAGCCACCAACTGATTCTTGGAGGTTAACAATTTTAAAGTGTCGCGGAGGAAAGGGAGGGACAGAGACATGGTGAAGAAAATTTGGGCTTCGGCATTGGTGATCAGGTGTTCAGGTAAGTCGACAGGTGGAAGGAAGACGTGGTTGATGTTTTCGGGGAGGGATTCGAGGACGGAGATTTGGGTTTGTGGCGGCGGTCCGGTGGTGGGGATGATGAGGGTGGAGGAGATGTGGTGGTGGTGGAGAAGTTGCTTGGCGAATTCCAGTAGTGGGATAAGGTGGCCCATCCCTGGACTAGGTAGAAGTGCTACATGGGGTGTTTGACGCATTTTGTGGTATGTGAAGGGTTTTATGTGAATTGGTGTAGATATGTGGTTGATTTGAGATAGGAATGCATGGATGGGTTGGTTCTTATATAGAACGCACAAATAGGAGAGAGAGAGAGAGAGAGAGAGAGAGAGAGAGAGAGAGAGAGAGAGAGAGACGTATGGGGACGTTCCAAGTGTCCGAATTCAATTTTAATTTTTGGGGACTCGGGGGTGACGTAAGTACAAACGTTTTGGCAACTCAGTGGAATAGTCAAAATAGAGAGGTGACAGATGGGGTTACGTATGGCCAACGTAAGATAGTGTGAGTACTGTAGTACTTTTAAAAGGCAATTGGGAAATTGAACTTCTCCCATTAATTCGGTGATGACGTGCACAAAAAAGAAGATTGTTGGATTGAAAGAAATACCTTGGAAATATTGGAGGTTTGTCAAATTAATTGAGATTGATTCAAATATCTAGTTCATCAAAAATAAAAAATAAAAAATAAAAAATGTTAAAAATCTTGATTATCGTTATTACTGGATGCCATTTCTAAGTCCAAGGGAATGAAGCAAAAATTAAGATACACTACCGTGATTAAACCAACTACATTTTAAAAAGTATTTTGTAAGAATTAAAAGTTGTTAAAGTTTTCGTTGTTCTAATTTTTGGTAACAAAAAAAAAAAAAAACTGCTCATAACCTATTCCATACCTGATCAACATCATAAAGCGATTAAATACTAAAAATGTTTTGGGACTATTCTCTCACACTTCCATGTTTTTTTCTCCTAATTTTCTGAAGAAAAAGGATAAACTTGAGAGAACCAAGTGGGTTCTCGGCAGCCCTAAATTAAAACGTGGAAATACTGTTCAAAAATCTGGCGGATGACTTTTTGAACTTGCGTGATTGTTTTTGTGATTTGATAATAAATGAGAGTTTATCTCATTTTGTTTTTTTTCTGATTGTTAAGCCTATAAATAGGTTTGTAATTGTATTGTAAAAGTATGCAAATACGAGTGATCAAAGTGTGAGAAAAGTGTGTAAGAGAAATCCAGTTTCTCAGAGTGTTTGTGAAATAAAAAGTTTAAGAGAATTTGTGTTTGATATTCCTCTGTTTGCATCGTGGTATCAGAGCTTAGGCTCATCGTAAAAAATTCTCTCAGAAAAAATACCTTGGTGTGCTAGAAAATAGCTCCCTCAAAATAAAATTTTTGAGTGCCGATTTTGTCTCAGCCGTAAACAAAAAAATCCGGTGACAAAATTGAACAGTCTTGTTTATTTCGAAACCCAAAAGTTGAAGAGTGACGAATTACTCTCACCTTGCACCCACTGCCATATTTTCCTCATCTCCGGCGAGCAAAGACGTTCAGCTGAAAAGAGCAATTCTTCATCATCTTTGGTTTCGTCGGTAGAGAAAAAGAACAATTCTTTTTCTCTTTCTTGAGGTCAGATCTGCCTTGCAAATTGCAATAAGGAAGTCCTTATTTTATTCACCAATAAAAGAAACACTTTATTGTTGATTTTTCTCAGCTTTTAAGGCAAGGCAGTAAAGGAATCCAAGTTCCAAGAGAAAAAAACTACAATCCATTCAATTTAGTGTGTCCTTCATGTGGGCCATTCAATTTAAGTCTAACCACCACGTACAACTTACATTGCAAAGTCTCTGAAAGAAAGCCAAGGAGCAAAGCATTTGTTTTTAAAGGCAAGTGGGCCCCTAATTAATTTTCCATCTGCCGTGACTTGCAAAGTCTATGCAGGAAATAACTCTACATCAAAGGGTTGGGCCAATTACTTCAAGTAGGGTCGTGTGCCATTTAATTTTTTAAGAGCAGATTTTTTTATTAAAAAAATCTAATGGCCAACGGAGCTGCACCGGTACTTATTCCAAAGCTCACCAAAGACAATTATGATAATTGGTCCATCCAAATGAGAGCACTACTGGGTGCTCAAGAAGTCATGGAGACTGTCGAAAATGGGTACGAGGAACCTGCCTCAAAAGAAGCAGAAGCAGCTTTGAAGGAGGAGCAAAAAATCACGCTCCGTGCCAAGCGAAAGAAGGATTGCAAAGCCAAGTCTATCATCTACCAAGGACTTGATGAGATGACATTCGAGATCATCACCTCCGCTACATCTTCCAAAGAAATTTGGGAGATGCTGCAGAAAACGTACAAAGGTGCTGACAAAGTAAAGAGGATTCGCCTTCAATCTCTACGAGGAGAATTCGAGTCTTTACGGATGAAACCCTTAGAATCTGTTTCTGAGTATTATGGTCGAATCATGACGGTTGCAAACCAGATGAGAAGAAAATGGAGAAGCTCTCACAGATATGAGAGTTATCGAGAAAATCCTCCGATCGTTGGATCCAAGATTCAACTTTCTTGTTGTTACACTAGAAAAACTGAAAGATGTAACAACCATGTCTATTGAAGAACTTATGGGCTCACTGCAAGCCCACGAACAAAAGTTGCATAGAGATGATGATAGAGCCGTAGAGCAAGCTCTACAGACAAAGTTGTCCCTCAATGAAGACAGACACGAGCAAGGGGGGACATCACAAAGAGGACGTAGCTATGGTTCTCATGGAAGAGGCTCTGAAAGTTCAAATTTCAGAGGTAAAGGAGGCAAAGGATTTTCAAAAGGAGCAAATCAAAACCATAATCCAAAAGGAAGTGGTCGTGGACAGCAAAGCAGCAGAGGCGGAGGACAAGGAAAAAGAGGTGGTTATAACAACCGACCGAACATTGACAAAAGCAATGTTCAATGTTACAATTGTCAGAAGTATGGTCACTACATGAAAGAATGCAGAGGAAGGCCAACATCAAATCAAGTTGGCGAAATAGCCAACTATGCAGACAAGGAGCCAGCAGAAGGAGATTCAATGAGTCTCATGGTGCACAGTTCCACCGAACTAGATCAACGTACATGGTTTCTTGATTCTGGAGCTAGTAATCATATGACTGGTTCAAGGCAGCTTTTTACTGAACTTGATGAAAAGGTTCAGGGAGATATCTCTTTTGGTGACCTCTCCAAAGTCCCAGTTCAAGGGAGAGGAAATATTGTGATCAAACGGAAGAATGGAGATCATGCATTCATCTCCAACGTCTATTATGTTCCAGACATGAAGACTAACATTCTTAGTCTTGGACAACTCCTGGAGAAAGGCTATCAAATTAGTTTGAAGGATATGCAGATAACGATCACAGATGCTGGAGGGAAGTTGGTTACTCAAGTAAAGATGGCGAAGAACATGATGTTTCCGCTAACTGTTCTTCATGACACGCCAAAGTGCCTCAATGCCATTATCAATGATAAAGACTGGATATGGTATCTCAGATATGGACATCTCAACTTTGAAAGCTTGAAGATGTTGGCAAATAAGAAGATGGTCAAAGGCCTACCTCATATCCAACATCCAAATGAGGTATGCGAAAATTGTGTTCTTGACAAACAACACCGCAACAGTTTTGGGAACCAAGTTGATTGGAGAGCAAGCATGCCGCTCGAGCTAGTACACACAGATGTGTGTGGTCCATTGAAGCCAGTCTCAAATGGACAAAATAGATACTTCCTCACGTTCACTGACGACTATAGTAAGAAGACGTGGGTATACTTTCTCAAACGGAAGTCAGAAGTATTCGAGAAGTTTATAGACTTCAAAGCTCTTGTGGAGAAAGAAAGCGGCTACTACATCAAAATGTTGCGGTCAGACCAAGGAGGAGAATACACTGGAGATCAGTTCGATGGATTTCTTAGACAGCAAGGAATCAGACACCAGAGTACACCAGCATACACTCCTCAGCTAAATGGTGTATCTGAAAGGAAGAAACGCACCATCCTCAGCTAAATGGTGTATCTGAAAGGAAGAAACGCACCATCCTCAACATGGCGAGAAGCATGCTGAAGGATAAAGATTTGCCCAAGAGATTTTGGGCTGAAGCGATTCAATGTGCGGTCTATCTACTCAACAGATGTCCTACGAGGAGTCTGAAGTCAAAGACACCACAAGAAGCATGGACCACTTACAAGCCAGGTGCGGCTCATCTCAGAGTTTTTGGTTGTATTGCCTACGCAAAAGTTCCAGAGGCAAACATAACCAAACTTGAAGACAAATGAGTGAAGTGTATCCTTATTGGATATGGTGACTGGACGATGGGATACAAGCTATACAATCCCGTCACACAGAAGGTGATATACAGCAGAGATGTCATTTTCAAGGAAAATGAATCCTGGAGTTGGGATCAGACAGAAACTACCAGGAATATGGAGCTGACTGTTGAAGATGAAGAACAAGTATAAACTAAGGAGGTACCTAGAAGATTAGAAGAGTAGCCATCACCGTCTCATGGTTTTCCTTCGCCACAAAGAGGTGAACCATCCTCACCAGCTACAGAAGAGCTTTCAGACATGAGGCCTAAAGGAACGCGAAGCCTGGATGATCTATATCGTAATACAGATCCACTGTATGCAGACTTCACCATGTTCTGTTTGCAAATGACTTGTGATCCAGTTAACTTCGATGAGGCTAACCAAGAAGACAAATGGAGGAAGGCTATGGATGAAGAGATTCAGTCCATAGAGAAGAACAAAACCTGGGAGCTGACAAATCTTCCAGAAGGCTATAAAACCATTGGAGTGAAATGGGTCTACAAGGCCAAGAAGAATGCTCAATGAGAAGTTCAAAGATACAAGGCTAGGCTCGTAGCTAAAGGCTACAAACAGAGGGAAGGCATAGACTATGGCAAAGTTTTTTCCCCTGTTGCCAGGATGGAGACAATCAGGATGATGATCTCATTAGCTGCTCAACACAGATGGAAGATCTACCAATTAGACGTCAAGACTGCGTTTCTAAATGGATTTCTGGCAGAGGAAATCTATGTCGAGCAACCACCTGGATATGTGAAGGAAGGACATTATGACAAAGTGTACAAGTTGAAGAAGGCGCTATATGGATTGAAACAAGCGCCTCGTGCATGGAATACAAGGATCGATGCATACTTCCAGAAGAATGGATTTGAGAAGTGCCCTTACGAGCATGCACTTTATATGAGGAAGGAAGCTGATGAAAGCTTACTGTATGTTGATGACTTGATTTTCACAGGCAACAATTCAACTATGTTTGATTCTTTCAAACAAAGTATGGTCCGAGAGTTCGAGATGATAGATATCGGATTGATGGCACACTTTCTTGGAATAAAAGTGATGCAGGGAGATGACGGCATTTTTATCTCTCAAGCTGGATACGCCAAAAGCATCCTTAAGCGTTTTGGCATGGAGAAAAGTAATCCAGTAACTACTCCAGTTGAAAGTGGAGTGGAACTCAGAAAGAGCGAGGTCGGTAATGTTGATCCGACATATTTCAAGAGTCTGGTAGGAAGCCTTCGCTACCTGACGTGCACAAGACCAGACATACTATATGGTGTTGGTCTTATTAGCGATACATGGAGATACCAGACAAATCCCATCTGAATGCAGCCAAGCGGATTTTGCGCTATGTCGGGAGGTACGATCACCGAGGGATCGCATTTTATACAAATCTTCAAAAAACTTGATCGGACTTGTCGGCTATTTAGATAGTGATTGGGGAAGAGACTTGGATGAAAGAAAGAGTACTACCAGATTTACTTTCTTTCTCGGAGATACGGCCTTCACATGGTCATCGAAGAAACAAGCGATAGTGACACTGTCATCTTATGAAGCTGAGTATGTAGCAGCTAGCTCAGCTGTTTGTCATGCTATATGGGTCCGAAATATGCTGAATCACTTGGGAATTTCTCAAGAAAATCCCACGAAGATCTATGTCAATAACCGCTCCGCAATCGCATTAGCCAAGAATCCAGTGCATCATGAAAGAAGCAAGCATATCGACACACGCTACCATTTCATCAGAGAGCATGTGAAAGCAAAAGAAGTGGAGCTAGTTTCTTGCAGGACATATGATCAGGCTGCTGATATTTTCACGAAGCCCCTCAAGCATGAAGCCTTCATCAGAATGAAGACAATGCTTGGAATGAAGAAATCCCAGACTCAAGTTTAAGGGGGGATGAAGAAAAAGGATAAACTTGAGAGAACCAAGTGGGTTCTCGGCAGCCCTAAATTAAAACGTGGAAATACTGTTCAAAAATCTGGCGGATGACTTTTTGAACTTGCGTGATTGTTTTTGTGATTTGATAATAAATGAGAGTTTATCTCATTTTGTTTTTTCTGATTGTTAAGCCTATAAATAGGTTTGTAATTGTATTATAAAAGTATGCAAATACGAGTGATCAAAGTGTGAGAAAAGTGTGTAAGAGAAATTCAGTTTCTCAGAGTGTTTGTGAAATAAAAAGTTTGAGAGAATTTGTGTTTGATACTCTTCTGTTTGCATCATTTTCTACAAAAGAAACCAAATTATAAATTAAAGTTAAAACTCCACATAGATAATTACATCAGTGGCCTAAATAAATACATTCTTACAAATCCACGTAGTGAAGTGATAGGCGCGTAATGTCGTAGATATAAGCGCCTAAGTAGGGTGAATTAGCGCGTTAGAGGCGCGACTTTATTCCATTTTCCACTTGATGCGGTGTGTTTTTGGTCTTTGTTTTGTTTGGTTATTTTGTAGGGAAACAGGTCGTGAAGTGCTTGGCGTGAAGTGAGTGCATGGCGGGTCGGGACGTGTTGAGAAGCGGTGGGACCCAAGCGGGATGACGGACAAGGCCGAGTCGGCATTTCAAGGGCTCGGCATCGATCTGAGGGATTGTCTTGTATCGATCTGAGTGGTTCACTTGGGAACGAAGGCACGCGTATCGATACGGGTATTCCCTCAGACGATACCGAGGACATTAAGGGCAGCCGGTTGACTTGCCACGTGGTTTGACTTCGGGGAGGAATAAATAGACCGATTTTAGGTCGAATTAGGGTTCGAACTTAACATAAAATTTTCCCTAGTTTTTGCAGCCGTTCTCTTTGGAAGTTTTTGCTTTTCGGAGTTTGTTCCTTCGAGTTTTTGAAGATTTATTTGCAGATTTGCGTAACAGTTCGGTAACTTTTCGTTTTTGCTTTCGTTGAATCATTGTTCGCGGGAGTTTGTCCGCGCGTTGTTTCTCGGATTTTCGATTTAATTCACATTCAAAGTATAGAAGCATGCATTATTTCATTATCTTGTCATTCGTTCAATTTAATATGAGTGAGTAAATCCATAAGTATGGTCGCGGGGTGATTAACACACCGTGGCCGGTTTCGGATCTGTACTGTTCCCGTTTTCGAACTTGATAAATGAAAAAGCAATTTAAGGTTACTAAAGCATTTCTCTTAGACGTATCCGGGCATTGTCGGAGCCCATGTAACGCGGGGAACGAGGGACCAAAACTCGTTCAACGCTGTGCATGGGTAAACGGCGACCACAAGGATTCGCATCTTTCAGGGTGTCTTTTTCTCTCTTGAATCAACCGTTTTTAGAACAAGTGGAGCAGAACAGTCTCGATCTGGTCACCGTGTTATGAACCCTAAGACCGTACTTCCTCTTAAATTAGCTTAAACCAGGTCAAGTCACTTAGTGTAGTTAATTCCATTAATCAAACCATAAAGGGTGGCCACCTAAGAGCCATGTTAAACTAGTGACCCGAGTACTTAGTGAGCACTTCTACCTTCTCTATGGATTCGACTCCGGTCTTACCGGATATTGTGCTGCACCGGTCTCCGCCCTACGCTTGGGGCAACTCATTAATTTAGGTCTAGGAATTCGGTCAAGCATGAAGGCTCGATTATGTTGCTTTGTCGATGTTTGAATCAAACAACACCAAGTCCAAATAAAAACATATCTTTCATATTCCAATATTGAACCTTTGGAATTGCACTGAAAAACCAAAAATGTTTATAAAAAAAAAAAGAAGAAGAGTAATTGAGTCAAGGATAGTGTTGGAATAAAGAACACATCAAATGTGTTTGATGTGTAAAGTTAGTTGGTCTAGATTCCTCATCAATAAATGGCATTATAATGTTGAGTGCAACATTTTTTAGGCTTTTAAGATACAAAAGGAGGGAGGGAGAATTGTTTTAGGAAAAAATTAACAATCCCATAAATCAAGGGATTAGTTAGTAATATGATTTTTTGGGTGCCAACTAATATCTTTGACTAATTAGGTAATAGGAAGAAAGGATTATGTTAGGTGCAAGAGTTCAGGTTCAAAAAAAGGTGTCATATTTAAAATTAGGAAAATTTTCAATTCTAAATTAGGACTTCGAAATTCAAATTTAAAATCAATTCCTTAGATACAATATACTAGCATGAAACCCATGCTATGCACGGGAAAATTAATAATTTTGATATCCAAAATAGATCCATAAATAAAATAAATGATTGATCTATGTAGCCCTGATATAGCCAAAAGCCACCAGGTTGTGCGGCAAAACTACATCATTTTGCTTGATTTTTGTGCACACTTTCAAAACTTTCAAGGGCCTTGTTTAGAGGGGAAAAAAAAGCATTACAAAGTTCTTAAACCCAAAGTGCCTAAACTCTAAACCTAAAGTGCCTTAACTCAAAGTGCCGAAATTCAAATGTCTAAATTAAATCTACCATACCCTACCCCAAAGAGCCTAAATCTCCAAAAATTAAACCACACATTTAACTCTCCAAACAGGGTCATTGGATATACTAAAAAAATGAGCAAAACAAAATATTTTTGCTACACAACATGGCGCACAACACCTACTGCACAGTGCCTCCCCCAGATTGTGGGTTTCGCTGAATTAGGATATTCATTGATATTTTTACTCTTTCCTCCATAATTTTTTCAGTTCTTTGTTTTTTCCTCCAACAATCTTGCCCCCCTCCTTTATCTTATTTTACCTGTAAGCTAGACAAAAATCAATCAAGTAAAACTTATTGTTGAATTATCCCAATGACAGTCCACCCACAACTCCAATAGCAGCAACAGTAGAGGAAGAACAGTAGATAAAATATGAGGGCTTGCAATAGCTAGTGCAAAATCTAAAATTGAAAATTTATGTATAGAAAATCGTTCTTAACCTGCCTATTTTTGGAGAATCATAGTAGCTTTTTAAAATTACGAATAATTTGTTGATTTCACATGAAATTCATAAATTAGCAGATTATTAGTTAGAGTATCTCAAGTTTGAAGAAATTTCAACTTTTATATAAATGTAGGTGAATAGACATTACCAGCTTAACATTTCAAAAAAAAAAAAAGACATTACCAGCTTAAGATTTGGGAGGGAGAATTCAGGCTGTTTGTATTTCCTTTCAAAACTAATATTAAATTTCAATATTTGTCCGTTTGTACATATTTAATCATCTCTAATTTTCTTAATATGTGAGTTAATGAGATACGTATGTCAATCATGTACTACTACAATTAAAACAATAAATATTTTTTGACACCTTTTCAAGTTAGGAGTATGCAAATAACAATCATAACAAATATTCAAGGTATATGTAACGGGGGAGTACAAAAATGAGAATCTACAATTATCATATTTGTATTCAATTGAAGAACTCTACCAAAATATTGCCCTAAGAAGAATTTGGCGAACAAATTCAAAGTGAATGGTACATAGAATTATGGAGCATAAAAGACCATATGAGGTTTTGGGAAATATACTAATTGAGATGTAGTATTTGGAAATTACCCGATTGACTTTTGTCCTTTTCTTATCTTTGAAGTTAGTCAATGAATCGTTTCCTTTACAATAACCCGATTTGCCATTGTTACCTTCTTCGGATGAGCTATTTTTTACAAAAATGACACAAACACAAGGCTTTTAATCAATCACAACCCCACCTCACAGCGGCGTGGGGTCACTCATTGGGCATAAGGACCCGGACATCCGTGTGAAATGTGGGGATTGACAAGACAAAGCCATGGCCGCAATCATTTTTGCAAAATTATTTGTTTAAGATTAATTATCTTGCACCGAATCAAGCATTGACACTTGTCATGAAAACTCATTCTTCTATGTAAGTGTGAAAATTGGCAACAATCAAGAAGAAGTGTAATAAAATTTAACTGATGTCTAATCCTAATAGCTTGAGCATCCTCGTTCTATTTTGGAATCCATGGCTAGTGACAAAACACAACTTTCAACATTTCATGGATGCTTTTCTTGTTTACAATTAATATGATTATGATGATCAGGCATTTTTATTCATACTTGTGAATAAATGAGTAAAATTTTTTCAATCGAAATCTGTTTTTATGTTCTAAATCTATTTTCTTTACGTACGCAGTAGCCTTAAGTTATATGCAAGCAAAGTTAAACAAATCTATAATACGGGACAACATACTAGCTAATTGGCCGCTATCTTCTTATGTGCCGAGGTCGAAGAGAAATATGAGATCCAATACGGCTTCGGAGCTAGCACAGACAATACCCTAGAAAGAGGTGAAAAAATAATTAGTTGATTGTACTCACTTCATTTTGAAGCACAATCCAATCACTTCATAAGTAATTAGTATTATTGATGGTCTTGGTAGGGCAAGCATGAGCTAGATTGGTTTCGTTGAGTTGCAGTTATTTATTTATCTTAATAATTTTTCGTACATGTAATCATATTTAGGGTTTGGAAATTTTATTTGGACTAAAATTTTATTTTAAATTTATTCAAAGATATGATCACGGTTCATATTACTATATAATCAAAACCGTGAGTATGAAACACCTAAACCAATCCATACCAGTATACCACACGTGCTGCTACCCCTTTTTGGATGAAGACCAAATAAGTCAACTCAAATATCGAGAAAAATCGTCCGGTTCTAAGGGGTGGTTTGGGTAAATTGAAAAAACTAGTTTTTTGATTTTTTTGATTGTCCTTAATCAAATTTTTTTCGCATTTGTTGGTTTTCGGTCGATTTTTTGTGGTTTCTTGGCTTGTCTCAACGAGAGGAATCTAAAAAGTATAAAATTATTAGCCTCCATAAAAATTTTGTGAATAAAGACGAAAAATAAAATAAAAAACCGGTTTTTTGGATTATTTTTCGTCTTTATTCACAAAACTTTAAGTTTGGCTAATAATTTTATACTTTTTAGATTTCTCTCGTCGAGACAAGACAAGAAACCACAAAAAATCGACCAAAAAACAACAAATGCAAAAAAAAATTTGAATAAGGACAAAACCAAAAAATAAAAAACTAGTTTTTTCAATTCACCCAAACCAACCCTAACTAGACTGAATCGTGGATTGTCGGTTCAACGGTTCTTTTCCTCATCCCAAGCTCTTAGGCTCTATTTGGAACTTAGGAATTTGAATATTTTTCCTTTTTTTTTTAGGACCAAACAATGGATATTAATCCTTTCCAGGGTTAGGACTGGATTAGGTATGTCCCCAATGCCTTTAATTAGCACATACACAACCATGCCTAATTCACGATTAATTTCAAGCGTTGTACATTTAATTGTTAACAATAGTCGAGCACCACAATCCCTTGCACCCAAATTTGTTTGGTGCGGATCCCACATACTCCCTCCGTCCCCGTTGGAATTCCAACTTAATAGGGCACGTAATTATTGTACTTCTAAAAACATGTTTTCCTCATTTTACCTTTCAATTTTTTATTTTCTTACATTTTAATTATTTTTACCACTCCAAGACTCCTAAAATTTACCAAGTCAATTGCTCAATTGTGATTTTCAATGAACTTCCAATGCATGCTTTTAAGGGTGACTCTTAAACATGACTCCTAATACATTAGCTAAAGTTAAGTAGCATTATAGCTAACTCCAAGTCGAACCTAAAGTCTTTAAATCTTTTTTTAGGATGGAATTTTCAAAAGATAAAGGATTTTTTTAAAAAAAGTTCCATTTGACGTACCAATGTATGGGACCCCCACTTTTTGATTATTATTATTTTTTTACAAATAGAGAATGCTCTTGCTAATCCATTGAGTGCACATATCCTCTCTAAAATTTGCAAGCTTTAGGAGTGAAAAATAAACCCCAATTAGACTTGCATGTACACCTTAGAAGTTAACTTAGGAGCTATTTTTAGGGAGCCATTATTGATGTTAATTAGTGGAAGATTAATTAGTGGGTTAACAAAAAAAATGGGGTTCGACGGTCTCTCTATTAACTCGAATCCTAAACCTCTCCTTTGGAAGCCAAGAGATACTACTAGATGGCTAGTGGCAATGTCGTCTTTAAGGGTGTTTGCAATAGATTTTTCCTAGATTTTATATTTAAATTGTGGATTATGCTTTAAGTTCTAGATTGTTGGAAGCCAAAAGATACAACTAGATAGACAAGATTGTTGATTCTGCTAGTAGGCCCACAATGTTTGTTATGACCTTGGATTTGAAATTAAATATAGTATTATGGAAAATAAAGAGTAGTGTTTGTTGTAAAAACTACGCAAAACAAGCTTTCTACTGTGAATTAATCTAGTTTTGTCCTTGACCAAGGGTAATTATCAAAATGGCCCAGAATTTTTTTTGCTTTAAGCTAATTATGGGTCTTCAGAATTTGTAGAAGTACCTAAATCTTAGCTTCTTAAAAATGAACTTTTGTTCCTTATAATAGTTTCTAAAAGAGATGCTATAATGCACACCCCCTATATGAGATTTTGTGACTTTAAATCTGAGTTTTGTATGAGATTTTGTGGTACCAAATATTAAATTTTGTAGCTCCAAATATGATATGGCATACGGTATGCACCCATACGGATGGACGACCGAGATTGCGCCACGTATGATGTGTGGGGATTTGTGCCACCTTTGACCATTAACTATATCATATTTTGTTAATATGAGATTTATTGGCAGCAAAGGCAGAAAATATGAGATTTTGTGACTCAAAATATGAGATTTTTTGAAAATATATGAGATTTTGTGGTTCCAAAATGAGATTGTAGCACTGTAGCAGTTACTATAGTAATCCGAATGGGTCCAAATATGAGATTGTGTGGCTCCAAATATGAGATTTTCTGGAAATATATGAGATTTTGTGACTATTCATATGAGTGTATACCATATGCACTTCATATCTCCAGCCACAAAATCTCATATTTTGAGTCACAAAATCTCATATTAAGTAAGTACACATTGTAGCATGACTTTTTCTAAAAAGCCGGTGATGATTTTTAAAAGTTGCTTGAATAACCTGCAACGAGCACTACATTGAAGATTTTTAGAAACAAGAATCCCATAATCTGCTCTTAGAATTTTCCTGAAACGGGCACTAACCAGGACACCATATCTCTCTTTTAAATTGACTAAAGATATTCTTAAATTTCCCAAATTTCCAACCTTCAGTTTAAAAATGTTCAGAATTGTAAACATCTATTCTTCTTTACTACTGCAAGGAAAATATTTTCTACTTCGACTTTTCGGGTCTTGTTTGTTTTGGATTTCAAGACTCAATTTTCTCAATTATTATTCTCATTTTTCTCTCTATATCTCTCTAATTATTAACCTTTATTTTTATTTATTGTCCCTATTTCACCCTCCAACCATTGCAAAAAACTAAAACTCAAACCAAACACAATTCTCAGTTTTAGAATTTAGTTGGGTCACCGAGAACATGGAAGTCGGGAAAAGATATTTGGTGGCTTTAAATCTGGCGGGAAAAGATATTTGGTCGTTATTTGGTGACAACAACGAATCCTAGGATTCACCGAATCTGGCGGCATTCCACGATACTCCGACCCAGTCAACGGATTAATGGCACCTCTCCCTCGTCCACCAGAGGCTTCCAATTAGGTGGCACGCTACCGTGATTTGAAGTCGGTGATGGAGAGAGAGAGAGAGAGAGAGAGAGAGAGGGTTTCTTAGATTTGGATGATTTTAGATTTGGGTTGGGTTTGGGGGGAGTTTTTTGCGGGAAGTTTTGACTTTTTAATCAGGATTTGGGGGAAAAATTTTGAATTTTTTTATTCATTTTTGGGTTTTATTATAAATTCATTTACTTACTGTGAAATTGCGTCCCGGTCAATGACATTTTCATACCCGATTTTAGCCAAATTTTTACAATATTAATATAATTAATACGAACAACAAAATCAACGGTCTCGATCATTTTGATTGTGTCGCGGTCACGTGGCCCTTGTATATTCAATTACAACACAAGATTTAGTTTGCGTCCCAATCAAGGACCTTTCCAAACCCAATTCAGCCAATTTTTTATAAGAATGATTTAATTTTTTGGCCAAAAAAAAAAAATCAACGGTTTTAATCATCTTGATTGTCTCATGGTCATGCAACCGCTGTAGATTCAACTACAACACAAAATTTAGTTTGGGCCCTGATCAAGGATCTTTCTAAACCCGATTTAGCCAATTTTTTACGATATTGATTTAATTAATAGACACAACAAAATCAACAGTCTCAATCATCTTGATTGTGTCGCGGTCACATGGCTGTTGTACATTCAACTATAAAACAATATTTAGTAGATTTTTAAGATTATTACCAAGTCAATTTTTATGATGGTTGATTTGAACCATTAGAGTTTCACGTCAAGAAATATGACTACACAACCCTAAGACTCACTGGACTTAACAGCAAACATAATGGAACATAACAGAAATACACAAGGCCTTGTCGGTCATCTGTACAATGCCACTCTTACTTGGGAATAGATGCTGCAAATTTGTATCTGTGCGGCGCGTGGACTAGTGTATCTCTATTTTGGTACAAATTCCAAACCTGTTATTCACAAAGACGTTAAAAGAACAAACATTCTGTCAGTGTTTAGATTTTTAAGGTTATTACCAAGCCAATTTTTACGATAGTTGATATGAACCGTTAGAGTTTCACATCTCACTAATATCATCACTATTGCCAAAATTTGAGATCATTAGATATCGGCAACTGCGTGATCGGATCACATTTAATTCACCCCAAGGCATTAAAGCCCTGTAGAGGACAACCCTCAATTTTTTTGGGTGATCGGAACCGTCTATCTTTTAAATCTAATAGAGTCCATCATTCCTACGGAAAATTAAGTGGATCACATATCTGAAGCCATTTAATCATAAGAAAAGTATCATTAAAAAATAAAAACAAATAAGGTCTAGATCGACAAGCTTTCTAAGCCCGATCGAGCCAAAATTTTACGGGAATGATTTAATCAATAAGAGCAAGAAAATGAACAGCTTCGATTGTTAAAATAGTTTGCTTTATTGAGACCTATTTGTACCGGACATTGTTACGAAATACATAACATTTGATTAGAAAATATGTTTTTGTCACAATAAATCTTAATAAAGGTTAACTTGGGTTAGAAAAAAATAATATTTTTCGATGCATCGTGTCACGTGCCGTGCCCCATGCAATATCGACCCACTTCCATGCCATGTCTGTCCAAGATCATGTCATGTCGTGCTGTGCCTACTTCAATGCTGTGCCCATCTAAAACCATGCTCCTGTTGTGTCGTGCTACATTTAAACGTGTTGTGTCCGTGCCAACCTGGTGGGTTCGGTAAATTCTACTGATCCTCTATTGTTTATTTGGTTGGGGACATAGGAGAACATTGTACAATGAATCTTGCCATTAAGCGCTTAAATGCGGAATCAAAACAAGGGGCTGACAAACCGAGCCTCCACTGTTTATTCGGCAGGGGACATAGGAGAGCATCGTACAACGAATCTTTCCATTAAGCGCTTAAATACGGAATCAAAACAAGGGGCCGACAAATTTTGGACTGAGATTCACTTGCTGTCATTTCTCCACACCCTCACCTGGTGTCATTGCTAGGCCACTACAATGAACCTCCCGAGATGATTCTCGTTTACGAGTATAAGGATCACGGAGCCCTTGTCGGTCATCTGTACAATGCAACTCTTACTTGGGAATAAATGATGCAAACTTGTATCGGTGCGGCGCGTGAACTAGTGTATCTCCATTTTGGTACGAATTCCAAACCCGTTATTCACAGAGACGTTAAAAGCACAAACATTCTGTTAGACGCTAACTGGATTCTAAAAATATATGACTTTGGGTTGTCCAAAACACTTACAACTCATTCCTCAACCCAACACCAATATCAAGAGGACTATTGGTTATCTAGAACCAGAATATTACCTTACTTGCAGATTAACCCCTAAATCGGACGTCTATTCCTTCGGTGTGGTTTTGTTGGAGATTCTATGCGGGAGGTAGCCAGTCGATAGACGACTGGAAATGGAGCAGGTCGGCTTGGCTCATTGGGTGAAACAATGTATGACAGAGGGTACGCTTGACATAGTGATTGATCCATTTGTGAGAGGACAGATAGCACCCCGGTGTCTGGATAATTTCGATGAACTTGCAAAAGCGTGTTTAGAACAAAGTTCAAAAAACCAGCCAACCGTGGGCGACGTACTGAAAAGGCTTGAATTGACACTAGCTTGCCAAACTAATTATCAAACCAACAATGCTATGAGTACACTACATTTGCACTCTAAATGCACACTACCCTAAAGTGGCAAATGAGGAGAGACTCATTTTTTGGATGAGCCCCACTTTGAGCCTCTCCTAATTTGCCACCTCAAGGTAGTATGCATTTGGGGTGTACATGTGATGCGCTCATATCATTTTCCTTATCACACGGGACAGAGATCGACGACGTTGGTTCCTCAAGTGCATAGAACGCTTGAATTCACACAAGCTTGCCAAACTAAGTATCGCCAAGGAGAGGAGAGTGACGATGGTGGGTCCTCATAGAGGTGTCAAACGAATCGGGTTGGCACGGGTACGACATAGCACGGAACGGTAAGGCATGAGCACAATTTTAGATGGGCAAGGCACGAAATTGGGTCGGGCACGGCACGACACGGTCAAGATAGGCACATATAGAAGTGGGCTAGACGTGGCACGACCCATGGCACAACACAACAAATACTAATTTTTAATGTACCAAAAAAAAAATTAATGATGAATTTTCTAATTATAAGTTATACACTTTTTAATAAATCAATTCAAATATTTTGTGAATCTCAATACGCCGAAACTCGGCTAGATTATACAAAAAAAATTGGATTATATGTTATATACTTTTGAATAAGTCAATAAGGCTATGTTATTAGATATACAAAAAAAAAAATCGATCAAACTTGGCTAGATTATATAGAAAAACTTGAAGAAACTCGGAGATGTGCCGGCACAAGCACAGCACAATACGACACGATTACAAAATGGCATGGCACGACGCTGCTAGATTAAGTAAACAGGCCGCGGTACGGCAGGGTTTAGTAAACGGGCTAGCACGGCATGAAGGACGGTTGGAACGAAATTAAATGGGCTATGCCGGCACAGCACAGCCTGTTTGATTATTTTACAATTGTTTCAGTAGAAGATTTCAAGTTTTTTTCTTTGTTTTCTGTGATATGGATATTATCAATTACCAATTATAGGGTACTTAGGGGGTGTTCCACTAATGGTGTTTTTTTTTTTCTGTGACTTTTCACGGTTTTTTATGCTCGATGGTGTGGTCAATTGGGCTAACTTTTTTTTTATGTTGTTTTTGCAAGCTAATAAATATAAGCGTGAAAAAAACAGATGGTACACGATGCCTGGGTTACCTTCATGGCCAATTCCCTTCTCATATAGAGCAGGTTGTGTCCATTATGATATGTCTTGCACTGATATTACATAATTTGAGGCAAAGAAAGTGTAAATGTAATTGAGTTGAGCACAAAGTTGAATAAGGGAAATTGATACTACATACACGGCAAAAGGAAGATGGTACATGCGTGCTTCAAAGCATACATTTTTTATTAATCAAAGCAAGAATTTTGTTCACCCTCATTAATTGAGAGTGAATAAATTTGCAAACTCATTAATGTAAGGAGATGAAGCAACGTCTTTTTGGAGATAATAGAGAGAAAATTTCATTATCATTTTGAAATTGTCAGTACAAACTACTGCCAGCAAAAGATGAAGACCTCAACATCAACCTATACAACCGAACACAGATAAATCCAACAAATTAATTAAATTACGAAGCTAAACAGTACTACCTTCACCGAAGACTCCCACCACCTCCACCACAACATCGTTGACATGCATATAATACACAATAGGAAAGAATGTTCTTATCACACTTAGCACACGAGGTTACGTGGCCTATAACAAGTTTAATTAAAATAATAAAAACTTACGTGTGCCAGTTCGTGACATCTAGGTAACCCCATCTGCGATCTGTCCCTCACTAATTTTACGACTCCACTGATTAGTGCCAAGGTTTGTATTTACATCATTTTTGGGCGTCACCATCGTCTCTCTCTCTCTCTCTCTCTCTCTCTCTCTCTCTCTCTCTCTCTCTCTCTCTCTCTCTCTCTCTCTCTCTCTCTCTCTCTCTCTCTCTCTCTCTCTCTCTCTCTCTCTCTCTCTCTCCCCTTGTGTTCTAGTGTAGTGAGTATATGTAAGTGTATATATAAGAACCGAACCATTCGGGCATTCTTATCTTGAGTCAAGCATGTCACTACACCAAGTCACATAAACCCTTCACATACTCACAAAATGGATCAAACACCCCATGTAGCACTTCTACCTAGTCCGGGGATGGGCCACCTTATCCCACTAGTGGAATTCGCCAAGCACCTTGTCCACCGCCACCACATCTCCCCCACCCTCATCATCCCCACCACCGGACCGCCGCCACAAACCCAAATCTCCGTCCTCGAATCCCTACCCCAAAACATCAACCACGTCTTCCTTCCACCTGTCGACTTACCTGAACACCTCCCAAACTCCGAGGCCCAAATTTTCATCACCATATCCCTCTCCCTCCCTTTCATCCGCGACACTTTCAAATTGCTAACCTCCAAGAATCGGTTGGTGGCGCTTTTCACAGACACATTCGGACTCGACGCTCATGATGTGGCCAAGGATATCGGTGTTCCTCCGTACATATTTTTCCCTTCAAATGCCATGGCACTTTCATTTTGCTTGCATTTGCCAAAGCTTGACAAAATGGTTACGTGCGAGTACAGAGATTTACCCGAACCAGTGAAATTACCTGGTTGTGTACCGGTTCACGGTAGGGATCTGCCAGACCCGGGTACGAGACCGATCTGATTTCGCGTACAAGAAGCTACTTGAAAATGTGACCCGGTTCATGTCATCCGAGGGCATAATTGTCAATAGCTTCTTGGAGTTGGAAGAGGGAGCCATAAAGGCTTTACAAGTGGAAGAATCGGGTAAGCTGCCAGTTTACCCGATAGGACCACTTATACAAACAGGTTTGACTGACGGGTCAGATCGGCCCAAATCTTTGAAATGGTTGAATGATCAACCAAGTAAGTCTGTTCTATTCGTCTCGTTTGGAAGTGGTGGAACCCTCTCAAATGATCAGATCAAGGAGCTAGCCTTAGGGTTGGAAATGAGTGGGCAAAAGTTTTTATGGGTTGTGAGAAGCCCCAGTAACAAGTCTGCCGATGCAGCTTTCTTTAATGCCGAAAGCCAAACAGATCCTTTTGGTTTCTTGCCAAAAGGGTTCTTGGAAAGGACTAAAGGGCAAGGTTTCGTTGTCTCGTCATGGGCTCCGCAAATTGAGGTGCTCCGTCATGGTTCCACCATTGGATTTTTAACCCATTGTGGTTGGAATTCAACACTTGAGAGTGTTGTTCACGGCGTGCCTTTGATTGCTTGGCCGCTCTACGCAGAGCAAAAGATGAACGCATTGATGTTAAATGAGGGCTTGTATGTTGCCCTAAGACCAAAGGCGAATGAAATTGGCATAGTGGAAAGAGAAGAAATTGCTAGAGTTGTGAAAGAACTTATGGAAGGAGAAGAAGGGAAAAAGGTTTGTGAAAAAATGAAGAGCTTACAGGAGGCTGCTGGAAAGGTGCTAAATGAAGATGGATCTTCACCAAATGCATTAGCTGAATTGGCATTCAGATGGAAAAATTAGAGGAATATTAAGAATGTTGGGATCTTGGAATTCTACAGGGATCTGCTGAGCCAAATCCTCTAGAGGGATCTGCATTTTCATTGTTTTAATCTGAATTTGTAGAGAGATTAAGTGAAAATGGACCCACAAAAAAAGAAGAAGAAAAGGAAATAGCTTCATTTGCTTTGGGTTTTTCTTGTAATCATTAATTCTCAATTCCTTTCATGTACTTTGGTGATTTCTATTTCTTTGTATCCTTTTGTCAGGGTTTGTTTTTTTTTTTTTTTTAAGATAAAAAAGTTACTCCTAAACGATTTTTTGTCAGTTGATATTATGTCATTTTGCGTTTTATATCAATATTTATAGGATATTCCCTTATGATCGTCGTTTATACCATTTTATTAAAATACTTCTTGTTTGCCAAATATTTTTCACTTAGTAACATTTCCACCTGGACGTGAGACAGTCAACTTTATTCTTTATTAGGTTACGGAAAATGACATGAATATATAATTGATTAAGGGAATTTTACTTGCACGTATTTCAAACACACCATCTAATAAGTCAAACACACCACCTAATAAGATGAGTTACACAATATATTTTGACAATTCAAATAGTTGATTTTGTAGTTTTCAACATGAACACTATTTTGTAGTTTTCGACATGAACGCTATCCATACAAAGAATTAAATTGATTGGACATTCATAGCAATTCCGAAATTTAAAAAAAAATTCTTCGAAAAAAATGGATTGTTAAATTCCTTCACCTTATTCAATTGATTTGAGTTAAGCATTTATCAATATCCGATTAATCTAATTTTTTGCATGACCAATTTTCACGTTTGGAGCAATAAGATGAACCGTACTTCATGTTGTTAAAATAAATATTGAGAGGACTGTACTAGATTGAATAATAAGATGATTAAAGCAAGCTTAAATTATCTAAAAGGCATCAAGCACACAAAAGTAGGGGTGAAAGCGGTTCGGTCCGGTCGGTTTTTGCCAGTTTTTGAGAACCGAATATTCGGTTCGGTTTTCATTATCTAGCTACCGAAACCGACCGACAAGGACATCGGTTTTTCCGGTTTCGGTTCGTTCGGTTTCGGCCGGTTCGTTCGGTTTTTTCGGTTCTCCATTTTGGGACTCATCTGAGTTTCAGAAAATGAAACAAAATCATGAAACTTTTGATTCAAGTCTACAACAGATCTCAAAAAGAGGAAAAGGAGAGAACAAAAAAAAAAACATGAGAGAAAGGAGTTCAGATCTAAAAAAAGTAAAAAACCATTGAACATCATTCGCCCTTCATTAGAAGTTCAGATCTTCATCCTTAGATCTTCATCATCGCCGGCTGTGGAGTCTTCAAGATGCGTTCTTGGGGTAGAAACTTCGAAGATGAGTTCCTGCCAGAGTCTTCAAGAGAGAAATGGAGTTGATCAATTGATGATGATGGTGTTGTCGGTGACTCGGTGTTCCTATAGAGAGAGAGAGAGAGAGAGAGAGAGAGAGAGGCAGAAAAGAGAAGAGAGGAGAAGGCTGCCGTAGCCCCTATGCCTTTGTTGGCTGTAAAAGAGAAGAAAATAGGGTTAGAAAGAGTTTCAATGGTTGAGATTGGCTTAAGATATCAACGGTAGAGATTAAGGTGTAAAGGATATTGGTCACTAAAGTCAAATCCGGTTCGGTTCGGTTAAACCGAACTTCAATCCCTAAAAACCGAAAAACCGAACCGAAAAAAAAATACTGTAAAAGTAAAACCGAACCGAACCGATACATTTGACGAAACCGAACCGAACCGGTTTATTCGGCCGGTTAATTCGGCCGGTTCGGTTTTCCCGGTTAAAATTTCACCCCTACACAAAAGTATAAGAGAGGAGGACTCTCTCCCTCTAAAAAGTGGGCCAGTGTAAAAAATTGTACCCTAAAAGAGTGAAAAATAAATATTTATATGCCTTGGAACACACCCTAGAAATAACCAATCAGAGAGCTTCCCGACACTGGGTGTCACGCACTAAGAACGCACTTCAATTCTGACATGCACACAAGAGCGATGCGCGCTAGACATACGCTACGGATGCCTCCAAAAATTTCTGATTAGAGAAGATCAAAAATCAAGAGCAAGGAAGAATGCACACCTTAATGGCATGGCGCTCTACGAGCACCCTTGCAAGGGCGCCGCGCGTCAAGAGGTTGCTTTGGGCGCGCTAGCCGCTAGCTCTCTGATTCTCAAAAATGCCTTAGAAAAAATTTCTCTACTAAAAATCAAAGGCAAATAAAAAATTCATGGGTATTGAATAAGATCCAATTTGGTGCAATGTTTGTGGTGATGAAGTAGAGATCTTTCTTTCGTTTGGTTTCCTTACTTTGTGATCTCTTGCTTTTTTATTTGCAGTTGCTTATTTCTTGATTCATGACATACAGATTAATATTTGCATTAATTTTTTGTCTCGCTTGCTGATTTTGCAGTGGGTGTGTGTAGTATTCTGAATTGTAGTCGTAGCTCATGTTTATTGCTTCATAAAAAGGTTGGTGGCGTTTTGCATAGCATGTCAAGATTTTTTTTTGATCAGCAAAAAGAAATGATATATATATATAAAGGGGAAAAAAATACAATGAGAGTCAAAAGCCAAACAGGAAGGGGTTGGAGAGTCAATACAGAAGACCTCCCACATCCAACCAAAAGAGGCTAAGGAAAAAAAATAAGAAAACACTGAGTTGATAAGATACCAACTCAGGAAGGCAGAGAAAACAAAAATAACATCTCAGCATCCACCTCTCCAGATTACAAGGCTTCAATAAAAAGACTTAAATCTGAAAACAATATCTCCATGGGATACACCTCTAGATCCGCGATATACTTTCACCCAGCACGCCAATCTAAATTTGATTGTATCCCCCAAAACCTCCCATTTGGGTACAACACCTTTGAAGATCACCTCATTTCTCACTTTCCACACAGACCAAATCACAGCGAGACTAGATAACTCCCATAACACTCTTTTGACCTTGAATTTCCATCCCCTCCACCAACAGACTAAACTTTTAATAGAAGCCGGGACTACCCATTCTATACTCCACCACCTAAGTACCTCACACCATACTTCCCAAACCACACCGCAGTGAAGAAAGAGGTGGTCAACGGATTCAGGTTCTTCCCCGCAAAAATGACAAAGGCTATCATTAAAATCAGAAAGGATACCCAAATGATGTAGGAAATCACCCGTTTTCACCCTTCCCAATATTGCCAGCTAGCCTAAAAATTGAACTTTGGGAGGAGCCACATTTTTCCACATGTACAACAAATCCTTACGAAGACCTCCTCCTTCATCTTCTTTACACCTGTACAAAGAATTAACAGAAAATATTTTTGCATTATCAGCATCCCACATCAAACAATCAATCTTTTCTGGTTGTATCATCACAGATCTCATTAATGCCATCAGATTCTGCCACTCTTCTTGTTCCAAATCATAGAGCCCTCTTCGTAGTTCTAAAGAAATATTTAAATTAGAGCCACAACCTTGCAGCATTTCTGCCACCAAAATCTGTTTTTGGATGCATACGTTGAAAACTCTTGGAAAAATTGAATGAAGGGCAACTCCCCCAATCCAAACATCCTGCCAGAACCTAATGGCCCAACCATTACCCACTGCTAACTTTACATTGGATCAAAATAAGCTAAATAAATTATCATCTCTTTGACCCACAAGAACAATATCTTTCCAGAGAATAGATTGAAGTCTATTAGAAGTAGATGAAGGAAACCAGGATAATTCATCCCGTTTGTATTTACTACAGATCACCTTTCTCCATAAAGAATTTCTTTCCACCCCAAATCTCCACCACCATTTAAGTAACAAGCAATTATTCATAATTTTAAGGTCTTTTACACCCAACCCACCATTTATGTCAAGATTGATGTTAACATGAACCAAGGTTTTGAAATTGGGATACGTATCGTGCATTGTTTTTCTTATTTTATAAATCATATCGGAATACGTATTGTGTATCATAAAATACGTTAAAACCAAAAAAAAAAAAGTTTTTAAGTTGCAAAATTTCAAGTTTCTCAACTGGGATATATAAAATTGAGGTTTTCTGCTAGCTTAGTCAAAGACAGAAAAGAAAATTCCTAATAATATTTTCTAAATAAGTGATTGAAGTATGGTTTTTCTTCTATTCAAGCCCTACATTGAGGTTGGATATGTTTCAAATGTTTTGAATGTCGCTAAAACGACTTAGATTAACGCTTTTGAGGTTCCACTTTTTGCAATAATGTTTGAATTTCTTTCATTAAGTAATTTGAGAATACATACTGAATCAGGATGCACACACACACAGATATATATATATATATATATATATATATATATAGTAGGATACGCCATTGTATCATAGGATTTCTACCAAAAAAAAAAAAAGGATAGGGGATGGGATGGGATACATATCGTTTTCCTGAGGAGACGATAGGAATCGTAGGATTTCTTGCAATGTACAATGTTGCATCTTGATTGGTACTGAAACTAGGATTCTGGGACATTTAGTTTTCTTTCTAGTATTCTGAATCAGATTAGGAGCTGGCCCAAGCTTATGAAGTTCTTAGTGATCCAGAGAGAGAAGAAACTAGCTGGTGATGAATAAGGTGAAGATACCCTTAAGGAGGGAACGGGAGCAGGTGGTGTTTCTGATCATCCATATCATATGTTTTTGAAGAACTTTTTGGTAGAGGAGCTTCTGGTGGTGAGAATCTACTTCATTAATTTTTCTTTGTTTTGGCTTGGCTGTTGCTCTTCTTTTAATGATTCATCCTGTTAATTTAACATTTTATAACTTTACTTTTGAAGGTAGTTCAAGAGGTAGAAAGAAGCAGGGTAGTTCTAAAGGCTTCTTTGTAGGATTTGTACGATGGTGCAGCTAAGAAGCTGTCTCTTGCGAGAAATATCTCGCGCCCAAAATGTGAAGGGTACGTCCTGCGTTCCATAAAAGTGTTCGATTAGGTATGTGTATTTGACCTGGATTCATATGTATACATATAGATGAAGTTGGCAGCAAATAACCTTTTTTTGTTTCATCTTTTCTTGTTAAGTCTGGCTTGATCGGCATGCTATTGTGTTTAACATAGTTGTGGTGATTGGTGGACGTTGATGGTTATAGTTAAGCAAACTTCACTCTTGGTAAAAAAAAAGTTTATTTGAATCGGCATTTGTAATTTATCAGGAAAGGATTAAAGAGCGGTAAATCTTGAAGACGTTGAGGCTGTCGTGGTACCAGGATTTTAGAGCATCCATATGACAGATTGGGCCGTCATGATCCAACTGATGCAACGTGTTTGTTCCGAACCTTAAATCTCAGTTCCATTTTTATTTTCTCAAGCTCTGATGTGCTGTCGTTCATTGATGCAGGAAAGTCATCAGTGAGTGAAATTGAGGCCCAAAGGCCACAGTGCAAAGGTAACAAGGTTACCCTGGAAAATATGGTGGCGATTTAATTTGAGAAAGCGAATTCTGCTTACAGAAGTGAACTGTTTTTCTGTTTTTTCTCCATGTTGCTCATCAAAGTTGCTGTAGCGGCCGGGTTCACGAGGGTCAGCGGAGGACCCTCCCCACAATTGCAAAGGGCTAAAAGGGTCACTGTCTTATAAGTAGCAAAACTGAATGCAGTTTGATCCGCTTCGATGGTGCCGAACGGATGGCACCCTCGGCGAGGAGCACATATGCGTGGTTCTGGACGAATAAGGATTTGAACGATCTTCGCCGAGTGACAAGCGCCCAAGGTGTGGCATTCTCCGCTTGGCTCTCGGCATACCCTCGGAACCTCCGCCGATCGGCGTGCCGAGCGTCCTGGGGCTGGGCCACTCGCGTGCTGAGTCAGTCGACTACGGATACGTGGGGGCTCGGAATTCACTTGGTTCGGGGGAAGCGTATCAGGCACGCTACACGTTCCCCAACGGAGCATTAAATGCGGCAGTCACCTACTGCCGCCCGCGCGCTGCGGCTGCGCGTGGGTGATGGAGAGAATCACCGAGGGTGGTGGACTACTTTCGAGCCCGCGTGCCATGGCGTCATCGGTCATGGCGTGCGTGGCGAGGGGCGAGAGGTCACCTCACCTCTCATTCAGCGCGAATAGAGGAATGGCGGCGTGGGGACGGCGGCGTGACGCCGCGACGCTACTCTCTGCCTATAAATACCCACTCACAACTACCACTAAAGGGATGATCTCTCTCCTCATTTACTACCCTCTTAACTCTTCCCTTTCACTAAGTCCTTTAGAGCATTTTTTCTTTCCGGCGACTGACTTAATCGTCGGAGTGCCTCCCCAGACCACCACCGTCCGGGCTAGGCACTGACGCGTTTATTCACGTGTGCAGGCCATCCCACCGGCAGAAGAAAAAGGCTCACGAGCACATCACTCAGTCCACTTCAATACCCAAAAGGTTCAGATAGCTCATTCCGGCGAAGACACCCCCACAGTTGCAATTCTCGCCCTGTTTTTCTAGCTCGGAAGGATCTTAGTGATCACTGTGTTCTTCAAATTACATGCTTTTCATTCAGTCTAAGGAACTGTTTGTCTAGTACTTTAATTCTCTCCTGCTCACTTGAATCTTCTCAAAATTAACTTCTTTATCGTCCTATATATCATTTTTTGTTAACAGATTGTCCAATATATCTTGATTTCTCTTATTCTGGCTTGTCTAAATTGGCCTTTTCTGTACTTAATTTCTTTCTTCTACTATGAAATGTTGCGTGGAACTCTCTAGCAAAAGTGATAATCTCTTAAAGTGGCCCAGTTTTTCAAAATATTTTAGCACCTGGGTGCTAAAATCTTTTGAAAAATTGAGCCTTAAGTACAAACAAAAAAAATGTGATACTCTCTAATGTGTTTATTGGTCTTTAAATAAATGTACCCCCTATATATATATATATATATATATATATATATATATATATATATATCATGGAGGCTAGCTGGCTATGTCTGGTTTTTGGGAGAAGATTTTAGGTGCGGGTAGGGTACTGTACATGTGGTACCCCTTGCACCGCATCCGAGCTGTCCAAAAATGCAACAGACGGCTCGGATTGAAACCTATTTTTACTTTTCTTTTTGGTTTTTTTTTAAATTCATCCAGCACTTTCAATCCAAGCCGTCCATTGTATTTTTGGACGGCTCGGATGCGATATAAGGGTACCACGGGTACCCCATCCGCACCTAAAATTTTTTCGGTTTTTGGGTTTGTGTGAAGATGTGAAGAAAAAGAAAAGACAATGGTTTGATGTAGAGGCGGTGCACTAATGTACGTATCATAGAGTTGAGTTGCAGTGTATCTTAATATGATCTTACAAGCTCTCGTTATTATGATCTGAACCATGCATTTTACAGAGTTTGCTCAAAACTTCATTGGTCCGGAAACCAGACTTGTTTTACCAAAAAAAAGAAGGAAGGATAACGAGTCAATTTTATAATACAAGTGGTACTAAGATTGAATTGATCAAATCTGCATGGCATTTCTATTTTCAAGTTTTTTTTTCATTTTGACGTTTTTTCTTTCCTTGTCCCTCCACCTGTGTCAAGGGACAACAATTTCCCCTCTACTTGGCTTTTATTTTCTTTGGGTTCCCAGGCAGCATGATTGTCTAGCTTTAAGTAGGTTTCTTTTTGTAGTGGTGTGTCGTGTCCGAGTCTTATTTAAGTAGGTTTCTTTAAGCATCTTAATTTCTTTAAGTAGGTTTCTTTTTGTAGTGGTGTGTCGTGTCGGAGTCCTATTTTTCATTCATTGATATTATATCTCTCCTCTCCTGGAATCCTTCAAAGGGGAAAAGGGTGAATGAAAAGGAAACAAACAGAGAAAGAGAATTCTTGATGAAGCAAGAGAGGTTAGTGAGATCAATAAGGATAATTTGATTGGAGGGGGCGACTGTCAATAAGGAGAATTTGGTGATTTACTCAATGATGTCATGTGAATCACTAGAAACATATGTAGTATTATTAAGTATAAACCAACGGTAATAGCGTAACTTAATTTGTAGGTTCAGAATTTGCGACAGTAGTAAAAGAGTAATGTACATTTTTCGATGTTCTCTCAATGCATTTCTTTTCTAACTGTACTATTTTCATTCTTTTATTATTGTGATAAATGACAATTTTCTTCAACGTTCGAAAAAACATATTATTCGGTAGTCCGAAGAACTAGAACTTGCTACCAAGCCTACCATGCATGAGATCATCATTTATGCATTTCAAATTATTTGGTAGTCCTAGAACACAGGTACATGATTCCCCGGATCACTCTAGCACTTTACATTCTTGTGGAACCTAAAACTAAGTGTATGAACTCCACTTAAATATGTAACTAGAGTGATCTGGATTACCACGTGACTGTGTTTTGTGACTACTGAATTATTACTCATGCACATATGAATGTCAACAAACGGTAAGTGAATATTGTATTAATTTTTTTTTAATAATCTAGCTTGCAAACATGTTGACTAATCTTGGGGTCATAAAGTTAACAAACGGGTAAACCTCCAATGGAGTTGATCATAGAACATGGAAGGTAGGAGTGGAGCCAGAAATGCCAATGAGAGGGATCAAAATGACTTGAATTGCAGTAACGGGGCACATAATTTCTTTTAGTATATTTGACATTTTTAAATATTCGTTGATAAGATATGAATTATGTTTTAAAAAGCCACCGATGACTTTTCATTTTAGAAAATAATGAACATTAATTTTATTGGGATTAGTCCTAACCATATCTTTTCCAACATGCACATATTTACCTTCTATTGTTCATCCGTCGATTCCTTGTTGAATTGCATGTCGATTCAAAACAACTTCCTCTGCCAGAATAATTTTTTCTATAATTTGGCGGGTGCTTGGGGCAAATTTATGAGTTTCATAATGGGCTTGCGGCAGAACGACATTTTTAAATTGGGAAATTTGGAAAATAAAGATCAAATTTGTTTGTTTGATAGAGCTTTTAAAAACTTGAGTGGGGTCACTTGCTCCTTCCCTCCGCCCATGTATTGAGAGGTGTCAAACCTCAAACCCTTTTAAGTCTCGGGCCTAGATCACCAGACCAAACCCTTCGCATTCAGAAACTTAGTAGGGCCTAGAAACATTTTATGGTCGCTGTTAGGTAAGATATTGGATGTACGAACTAAATATTAATTGCAAATAATACAATAAACATTAGTAATTGTGTGAATGTTTTGGTTATAATTAGCTTTGAATTAATCTACAGATTTTCTTTGTTGATTGTTCATGATTAATTAATCAAGGCTTTTTCCACAGAGACGGTGTCAAAAAGGGCCAGTAGGGACAGGTGCTCCAGCAAGGAAAAAAAATCTTTTAATATTAATAGGGAAAAGAAAAATTCTTATAAATTATATAAGCTCGACCGTGAAAGCACTTTGAAAAAAAAATTCATCCATACGTAGTGAAATTCCTAGCTCCATCTTCTTTCCACAGCCAATCCGTAACCCATGTTTAGACTTCACTCTCCATAGCTCTCTCTCGACTTCCCGGATATACCCTATTTTATTGAAAGCCAGAGAAAGAGGTAGCGAAGATTACTATGTGGAGGCCTCTCCGGAAATGGCTTTAAGCTTGGAGAGATTGATGAGGGCTACTGTATCTGAATATCTATCTGATTATGCCTTTTGCTATCGTCGCCGGAGGCCAAATTTGCCTTTGGTAACACCGTCGGAACCGTCGCCACAACACACTGCCAATCACTTGTCAAGCTCTTTGAGCGGATGCAGTTCTACTATGATATTCTAATCATTATCAATTGGCTGTAAAAGTTCACGATATCATTTTTGTTGTTGTTCTCTGCGACTCTCTGGTTATTAGACTGTAGAATTGAATGGTTGAGTTTTACCACTCATTTTCGAGTCTCATGCAAATGATCAGAGCATGTTCAATTTGTCTAAAATATGTTCTTATAAGTTCTCGTAAAAAATTAACCCATTCAGATATCATCAGGGGCTTGATCAGTATTTGTTTCTAAATTTGATATGACAAAAACTGAATGAATCGATCAAGTCGTTATTGATATCTAAATGAGTTGATTAAATTTTGACAGTTACTCTTAAAAACATGTTTTAAATAAATTAAACGGCTCCTGTTATTAGAGTAAGGCTTCAATTGTTGTTGCGTCAAAAGTTGTGTCAAATATTTTGTCCCTTGAATCGCTCACACACGCATATACCCCCAGCGGATCCCATCTGGGATCCCAAATGGGAGAAAAAAAAGGTGATTTAAGGGTTTAAAATGCGTTTTTCTATAATCCGAACCGTCTAATGTGTTTAAACGTATTTTTAAAGGTGTATACGAGAAATTATCAATTAAAATAATGAAAGGGACAGATTGATTTGAACAGTTTTTCACAAAAATTGTACATTCATTGGACGGTTTGGATCATGAAAATTTGATCCGAAAAATGGAGTTCCGAACGCAGAATCCCGGATGAGATCCTCCCGCTATATATATAGAAGTGTGTACCATATGCATCTATTATATGATCTATATTGTGCCACCCCATGACAATCATAACATTGTTTAGTGCCTCATAAGTTTTATATTAAAAATTCATTACTTTTCAAATATATAATTTATAATATTTTTTTCTAAAATTTATAATATTTTAGTGTGTCTCATAACTTTTATTTATAAAAAATAATTAATTCGTAACATTTTTAGGAGTGTGTGTTATACACACCCAAAGAAAAGTGCACATTGAACTGTTTCGCATATGGAGTATTTATTTATTTATTTATTTTTGCTCAATTATGGAGTATTTATATTTACCACTTGAATAACTGCAACAGTGACCTTGATGTATCCAAGATGCTCACCATACACGTGTTTGTTCATATTTCATATTTCATACTATTATACTAGTGAATTGTTTGAGTTGTTTTGTAAAAAAGAATGAGAAGTGGTATTATTACTCCGTAGTAATATTGCAACAGTCCTTCTATTGTCCCATAAAATAGTTACTCATTTTTTGGCTATTATTTACACATTTTTTTGGGTAACGAAAATTTTAGGGGTGTATGCCATATGCTTCTTCATTAAATTATATTAAAGAAAATAAAAATCCCAATTACGTGATTATTCCACCTGATAATAAATCAGGAATTGAACATATAGGACTAGATTTTAAACGATCTTTTAGGATTAATTTATTCACAAAGCACACCATTGATATCTTTAACTCATCTCAAGCAAAACCTAGCTGGAGGAAATCAAAATAAGCAAGTACCAATTGAAAAAACCACGTAAAAAGTAATTTAAAAAAGTTGAAATAGGTATTTTATATCTTGAACATTGAAAGATGTTTTCCGAGGGAAATGACTTTAACACTCTTCTTCATCAATGGCACTCCACTTTGTCTTTTTAGTTAGGTGAATTTAGTTAATTACCCATTGATGCAATAAATTTTCACAAAATTCATAGTGTATTTTATATAGACTAATGGTTGAAAAAGGGAGTGTTAATTGTAAAAAAGAGAGTGTTAAAATAATTTTCCCTTTTTTAGCAGATGGCCCAGATTTCATTTTCAAGTCAAATGAAAGACAACTTCTAACTCCTCATAGTGCACAATGAGAGAAAACGAATGAAAAATGCAAAGGGTACCGAAGAAAAGGATATCAAAAATGTACTACCGTTCATTTTCAGGGTGATTAGGAAAATTATTTTATAATAATTAAACAGTTTCAACTATTCGCGTGAGACTCAAAAGTGGGTCTCATACCGTTAGTACATTTTTGGTCTCCCTTTCTTCGGTATCCATAGTCGGGTTCAAAAAAGAATATGAAAACAAAAAATGAAAAAAAAAAAAAGGCAAAACAAATGGAACAGATTTTTCAAATGCAAACAAAAAAAAAGAATTTTATTCTCTTTGTCCCAAATTGTTGGTCCCTCTTTCTATTTTAGAATGTCCCAAAATGTTGGTCCTATTTTAAAAACAACAATCAAAATATGTCAAAAACTTCAAGTTTTACCCTTAAAAGTACTCTTTCCCTATCAATTTATTTCACAGTTTTTGAGATTTTATGTCATTTCTAAATCATTTATATCTTTTAGTATATAATTTTTTTTAGGATTTGTAAACTTTATACAAAACAACTAATTGAGATCTATCAAACAAAATCCATATTGCATATTTTTTGAGATTCATATTGAAAATATAAACAATTTAAAACCACTTAAGAAACTTCACAGTTTCGAAGAATAATTTTGGAACTCTAAGAAAATAATTTTGTCACCTTAAAAAGTTGGATACACAAGTAATTTGGGACTGAATGAAGAGAGAGAAACATGTAATGAAACAAAAAAAAGGTGATAAGCCCCCAATATTGTAGATATCCGAGCTTATCTAGCTCTTTTTGTTCACACACACATATTTTATCTTGCTTTTATATGATTGATGTGCATGTAGTGTTGTTTTTGGTAGTTTTAGGGTAAACAAGTGCATAAGGCGCGTTTTGAAGCGCTTTGCGAAGCACCCCAAGAATTCAAGGGTCAAGCGCCCCATGACACTCTACCATCAAGCCTCAAGAGCCAAGAAATGAAGATTTGGTTAAGGCTCAGGAAGTTTAAAAGGCACAAGATCAAATCGGAAGGCTAAAGGTGTGTCCAAGGCTTGCAATCACTCTCGGTCGAATCCAGGAGTGAACGAGGACTCACGAGACCAAGTGCTCCCCTTACCGAGGCTCACACGATGTTCAAAAGTGTTTTGGAAGATGCCCAGTACCACACAAGGCCAATGGATGGCGAAGAAAGAAGAGACAAGCTCAAATGCCTTAGTTTTGATACAGGTATTGATAGGTATCAATACCTCTGCAGCAAAGTTATACAAAACATTGGGTATCGATACACCCAACCTTGGTATCGATACCCAGGCCTTACGGGGAACATTTTGAATGCAGGTATTGATACCAATATTGATAGGTATCAATACCTAGCAACCCAAAAAGTTGTTTAACCCACTTGTTGGACTTTTCCCTTATGAAAACTTACACCATTAGTTGTTTTAAGAATATTTTTGTGAGAGAGAAAGAGTATTTGTATATTCTCTCCCTCCCTCTTTCTCTCTCTCTCATATCTCCTACACTTTACATTTTGTTTAATTTTTGTCTAAATAGTGATAGATGCGTGGAAAGCTTGCTTTTGAGTGCCTAAGTAGAGTGGTTTAGCATGTTAGACGTGTGATTTAAGCTTCATTTTCCATTTGATATGTGCATGTGGTGTTTTTGTGTGTTGTGCATAATTTGCAGGTAATCTAGGGATATGGGCGCTAATTTCGAGATATTGGGAATACATGCACGTAGGTTGAGGAGGCTAAGTAAGGATGAAGTGGATTTCGCGCGAAAGTGATCATAATCCGTCAGGAGCGCTACACTAATTCTTTGGAGCGCTCAAGATTGGCACAAAAGGTCCAAAAAGTGAACAGAAGGTTCTTGAGCACTACACCAAAAGTGGTGTAGTGCTACCGGTTTGTTAAGAGTCAATGGTCAACGCAGAAGATAACAAAGCAATAGCGCTACCTCACT
Organism: Vaccinium macrocarpon; assembly: GCA_022606695.1. Taxonomy (NCBI): domain Eukaryota; kingdom Viridiplantae; phylum Streptophyta; class Magnoliopsida; order Ericales; family Ericaceae; genus Vaccinium; species Vaccinium macrocarpon. Next base: position 4,697,593 of record CM040176.1, on the reverse strand, counting down.
TTTATGGTAGCGCTACCGAGCGCTTAGTAGGCGCAATGAACGTCGTCGTTTTGGCCTTCGCATAGAATATTTCCGGATTTTCGTTCGTTTTTCATTAGGGTTACGTATTTTAAGTATAAATACTTATCTTTTAACTCGAATTAGGGGTCGATATTAATAACTTAGATTTATTTTTCATTAACTTTTGGCGGCTGCTCTCAAGACTATTTTTGCAAATTCAAGTTTAATTCAAGTTCTTCAGGATTTCCAGTTTTGATTTCTTGTTCTCCGCATCCGTTCTCTCGCTGCAAACATTTGGTATCATGTTTTATTCCTTTCTTTCAATTGTTTGAAGCATGTTTAGATCTAGGGTTAATATTATGGCTGCGTTTAATGGAATTATGAGCGAGTAATTTTATAGAGTGCGGCCACGGGGCGAAGGCGCTCCGTGGCTAGTTTGATTAATGTTCTACCTCAAGATCGAATTAATTCAGTTTTTGAGCAATTTTGGAAGACGAAAACTCTTCTAACAAACAAAATCTAGGCATCGCCGAAATTCGAATGCGCACGGAATCTGGTGATAGGTGGTGCGCATTTGTTAGGAATCCTTTTTCCTATTCTAAAATCAATAAAATGAATAATTGTGGCCGGAGTAAACATTGGTTAGGCTAGTTGCGGACGCTGGATTCCCACGGTTGTACTCTCCTTTTCAAATCCATTTTTAGTTAATTTAGTCTGGTAATTTAGTTAGTAAATTAATCTCATTGAATAAGGGGTGGCTACCTAAGAGCCAAGATAAACTGTGAACCCATCATCTTTAAGTCCTGCACACGTTCATCCGTCTCTGTGGTTCGACTCCAGTACTTTCGGATATTATGCTACACCGGTCGAGAGTTCTACACTTGGAATGCGTCTTATTTTTAGTCACCTGGTCGGTCAAGCAAATAGCTCTCACCTCTCTCCTCCATTGTTGTTCAAGTTTTAGCTCTAATTTCCTTAGGAACTCAAGTAAGTACTAAGTTGCCGTTAATTTGTCGTTTATTAGTAGTTCTTGTAATCTTCGGATCTTTAGATAAATCTAGTTTGTTCGTGTTTTTACCGGTTAAATCTTATCTATCCTCTCCTAGCATTTTCCTTTGAAAACTCAAGTTTTTATGTGTTGTTTGTTAATTTCTTAAGGTTCAAAGTTGCAGGCAAGGTTAAGATCATCATATAAAATTAGTTTTTAAGAATGTATGTCATGTTCTTTATTTTCTTTGCAAAATTAGTCATGTTTTTCTTAGTTATGTTTGAATAGTCTAAATAGGCTCGGTCATGAGGCGATTAGCATTCCATGACTTAGGTTTAATTCGTTTTTCTCGCCAAATTATAAACACTTTTTGTTTAATAAAGTCACGGGTTCATCTTTATGTATCAAAATTTGGATTTGTTAATCTCATTGATCTCTCGTGGCCGAGGGTTATTTCACCTAGGTACGGGTGATACTTTAAGCGATGTCAATCTAAAAGTTTGTCTAATTGGCTCAAGAACCCTAAACTTTATCGAACATCATTTCTAGTTCAAAGAGTTATGATGAATTTTATGTACCAAAGTCTAGGTTTGTTAATCTTTTTGATCTCTCGTAGTTAAGGGTTGATTCTCCTTTTCACGTGTAATGCTTAGAGCGATGTCAACCTAGATGTTTTCCAAATGGTTACAAGAATCCTAATCTCAACAAGAGAAGAACGAATTAGCCTAAGTTATGGTTGTTAAAATCCCCTAGACTTTGTCTTAGTTTAATTTGCCGTTTTTAATCTTCCGAGTCGTTCTTGTAGTCGAGAGAATTCCACCAAAAAAATCACAAACTGAGTTTGCCACTTCAAGGCGCGTTCGGTCCCTATGGATTCGACCCGATCTTATCAGTTATTATGTTACCGCCGACCTAGCCTTACGCTTTGGGCGACACTATCTACGATACAATCTAAGGTCGCCCTAAAAGGTTATCGCCCGTTGTTTCTAGAACTGTTAGGATTTAATTGGACTTGGGGACCAAATCACTGTTTATTTGGGATACGAAAGTTGAGGACCAGAGTATTGTTCACAACACTCGCTTTTTTGACGACCCATATTTATCCCACTCTCTCCTCCCTCTCCCATCTTTCTTTCTCTAAATTTGGGTCGTGCAAAAGTGTTTTGAATGGCCAAGATGTGTGCTCGGGCACCACGTAGGATGGTGCCCGCTCGGCATTGAAAAACACCTCATATAACGTAAATGATGTTATCGCCCGTTGTTTCTAGAACTGTTAGGATTTAATTGGACTTGGGGACCAAACCACTATTTATTTGGGATACAAAAGTTGAGGACCAAAGTACTATACTACATGATAAGTCCCCTATATTGTTAATAAAGGGACTTATCTCCCTTATTTTTGTCACTCATGCACGCGATTCATAGCTTTTATACATTTGATATTGCGCGTGGGTGTATTTTGTTAGTTTCAGAAAAAATGAGTGCAATTGGAGATTTTTGATGCCATGGCTTGACTAAAGAAGTACCCGAGTACCAAAGGCCACGTGGCACTTCGCCACCCAGCCCCGAGAGCCAAGGGTGAAGCACCATATAAAGCTTGGGGAGACCAAAAGGCCAGGAGTGAACAAAGGGAAGAATTTTTCCCTTTTTGAAGAAGGATACCGGTAGCTGATAAATGGAGATACCGGTATCCCTAAGTATCTCACACCTGGGCTTGAGATACCGATAGCTGTAAAATAGGGATACCGGTATCCCTAGAGGAAATCTCATATTTGGTACGGAGATACCAAGAAATTTGGGTATTGGAGATCTGCAGATATCCGAATACAAGATAAGAAAATTTGGGGAGATACCGGTAGCTTGATTTTGGAGATACTGGTAGCCCTGCAAATTTTCTGCAACTTTTTGAGCCCGATCTAAAATATCTTGTGGCACTTTTGTAATTATTTGGCACAACTTTTTGGGGCCTTTAAAAGGCCCTCAACCCCAGAACTTTAGGGTTAGCTTGGTTTTTCACTCTCTCTCTCTACCTCCATTAATTTGCTAGTAGCCAAAGCTCCACCTTCTCTCTAGATTTACATGTTTTACACTTAGATTCAAGGTATTTCCTCTTCTTTAATGTTGTAGTGCCTATTGAGACCTTCATATAAATCAAGTTTATTTCTGGTTTCATCGGTTAATTTATTTCCTTGTGTTTTTAGCTTAATCCTTCTAAAACACTTGGTTGTTGGAGTTGTTTGTTAATTTCTCAAAGTTTAATGTTGTAGGTAGACCTATAATCTTCCATAAAAATCAGTTTTTAATGTTATATGTTATGTTCTTTATTTCCGTCATATAAATAGTCATGGTTTACGTAGTTATGATCGAGTAGTCGTCATAGGCTCGGTCATGGGGTGACTAGCACCCCGTGACTTGGGTTTATTCATTCTCCTCACCATATTGCAAACATCTCGTGTTAATCGAAGAGTTAGGATTAATTTTATGTATCAAAATTCGGGTTAGTTAATCCCATTGACCACGCGTAGCCAAGGGCTTGACCACTTGGCACGTGTGATGCTTCGGGCCATGGCAATCAAAATGTTTGTATAAATGGCACAAGAATCCTATTCTTTGAGAAACACCATTTCTAGTTAAAAGAGTTTTAAGTACCAAATCTTTCGTTCGGGGTCGTTTAACGACGCCCCGAGCCGGTTATCGTAGAGGAGAGTGGATTGGACTAAGGCGTGGGTGTTGTGAACCCCTTGACTTAGCCTTGTTTTTAATTAGTATTTTTAATCACGCGTCTGTCACGAAGTAAGTGAAATCCACCCACAATTCACCAAAATCCAAGTTTGCCGCTTTAAGGCTAAACCTTCATTCGCGAGTCAATTTACACGCTCAGCTCATTCGGTCCCTGTGAACTCGACCTGGACCTCCGGATACTATGACACACGTCATCTGAACCCTACGCTTGGGGTAATCACATTTGATAAGAAATCCAAGGACGCAAGCACTACACTCACTTTTTGGATTGCCCAGATTTATATCCCACTCTCTCTCCTGCCTTTCTCCTCTTTGTCTCTCTAAATCTTGGTCATCCAAAAGTGTTTTGAATTGCCGAGATGTGCGCTCGGGCACCACGTATGATGGTGCCTGCTTGGCACTGAAAAACTCCTCATAGAAGATAGATGATGTTATGAAGTAGAGTACAGGGGAGTGCAAAAGGAAACTAATGAAAAGAGAGAAATATGGAATAGGGCAAAAAAAAAAAGTTGTCGCACGTTGTTTCTAGAACTGGTTAGGATTTAATTGGACTTAGGGACCAAATCACTGTTTATTTGGGATACAAAAGTTGAGGACCAAGGGACTGTTCACAACAATCACTTTTTGGGGTCCAGATTTATCCCACTCTCTTTCCTCCCTCTCTCCTCTTTCTCTCTAAATTCGAACCATCAAAAAAAATTGGATTGCCAAGATGTGCGCTCAGGCGCCACGTAAGATGGTGCCAGCTCGGCACCGAAAACTCCTCGTAGAAGATAGATGATGTTATGAAGTAGAGCACAGAGGAGTGCAGAAGAGAATGAATGAAGAGAGAGAAATACATAATGGGGCATATGCCATGTTCGGGTTGGTTTTCCAAACCTTGGTTCCCACTTTTCCCGGTGGGACTCCCCACTTTGTATCTATATTTTCTATCTCCTCTCTATTTTTAGCAATGCTATTCTTGTGCGTAATTTGTGTGAGATGAGTCTGTAGGAACCACTTTAAAGACCCACACAAATGATTCAAGCCGTCCATTAATTCTAAAATTATTCTTTAAATCATCTAGAAAAAAATCAAGTCAATTGTATCATTTAAGTACTTGATCTAGTTGTCTAACTTTCTTTCAAACTTTTGTAAAATTCTGGATCCTAAATTGTGAATGAAAAATTAGAAGATGGATCAACCGGTTATAACTTTTTGAATGAGCTGATTTTTTAAGTATGACTCAAAATATTACTTAAAAAATTAATAACCGGTGCGGATTGTTTGTGTGAGTCATCAAACTGGGCCTCTCAGACGCATCTCACACAAAATATGCACTAAAGTAGCATTGCTAGAAATATTAACGGGAGAGAAAATATAGGCAAAAGTGGGGGGTCCACTGAAAAAAGTGGGAACCAAGGTTTGGAAAACCGAACAAAACATGGTGTAAAGTTCTTGCCCGTTATTTCTGGAACTGGTTAAGATTTAATTGGACTTGGGGACCAAATCACTATTTATTTGGGATAAAAATTGAGGACCAATGTACTGTTCACACGCTCTTTACAGATAGGGGAGAAAACGTGATATTTCATCTCAACTACCACAAAATGAAAGTGACTCCAGTTTGGTCCTCCATTATGATGAATTCTGAACGGACATTTCATGTGCCCATGCAAAATATCATTTCGTGATATTGACTTGTACTGCACTTCTATTCATGTAGGCCCTGTTTTTTTTTATTCTTCGTAACGAGGAGTGTTCTAATGAATTAGACTAATTTCTTTAATTTTTCACGCTTTTGCGTGAGATGAGGTGTCTCAAGGACAAATAGTTGCCGAGCAAAATTGATCATGCAACTTTAGGGTGATAAGTCCCGCCAAAAAAAGTCGATTAACCACTATGACAATTCCTTTGAGTTTAGGCCCTATTTTTTATAATGACTTGGACTAAATAATCAAGGAATCACGTAGTCCTGTGAAATGTAATTTTAAAAATGTGAAATATAAAATATCAGTGGAATGCGGTGTTATAAATTAATCACAGTTAGTCCTATAAAATTACATATGTTATAGGAAAATATATTTATTCACTGTCAAATAATGGACCCGATGTGTTCACATCTCTCTCAAATTACCTGTATTGCAAGGCTGCTGTATCTCATTCATATATAAATTATAGCCCTACAGATTTCTACTGATTGATCACTTGTTTTTTTTTTATTTGATTCATCCATTCTTGAGAAAAAGAGTTCAATATGTGTTTTAAATTGAAAGATCCCATTTGACATGGTACCAAAATCTGAATTGTCTTTGCTTTTTGACAGAAAGTAATGATTGGTGGAAAAGTTAAACCATTATTAATTCTTCTTTGAATTTGGAGCCGTGTCTAGAACTAAATCGGGTCGGGTATGATCGAGTGACCCATTAAATAGAGTTATATCTTATCTTAAAGGTAGAGAGATTAGAATTTGTGAGCATCTAGATTGCTCCCTCTATTTAATTCCTGCAGAAACACATAGATTGATATGCAAAAAATTACTAGAAAAAAAAGATTCTCTCTCTTGTGTTAGATTACTGGTCAACCATTGGTTTTAGGAGAGGTATTGGAAAAACGGTCCGACAAATTAGTTTTAGGAGAGATTGTGAAAAAATGGTCTGACACGTGGTATCAAAGTCATAAAGTCATGGATTCTAATCGCAAAAGCGTCATCATAAGGGAGAAATGGTTTGGCCACGAGAGAGAGAGAGAGAGAGAGAGAGAGAGAGAGAGAGATTGTTTGGCTAAGAATGCCCCTATGGATTTGGCAACACAATGACACTCTCTACAACTACTACAAAAACATACATATGGGTGTGACGTCAAATGTCATAAAAGACTTAATTAAAACATTCTAACACTAATTGATTTTGGGAAAGATGGTAGAAAAGCGGTCCGACATCTAGTTTTTTCTCTCTAGCAACTCAGCTTTTGCACCACGGATATTGTGAGTGATACTTGCTTCAGTTCGTAAATTCGTACTTCGAGTTCAAAATTCATCCAAAAATCATTTTGGTTCGGTTTAAGAGCACAAGAGGTAACCCAAACCATCCTCGTGGTTGTTGTATCTATCAGTCAAATATAGAAAACACTCATCCACATTTCGGTTCGGTTCGGTTCGGTTTAAGAGTGCAAGAGATAACCCAAACCATCTGCATGGTTTGCTGTATCTATCAGTCAGATATTACTATATTTGTTCACAAATATGTTCACTCTCTCTCAAATTACCTATATTGCATGCATGGTAGGTAGCTGTATCTATCAATCGTATAGTATAAATTATATCCCAAAAGATTTCTACGGATCACTTGTTTTTTTATTTGATTTATCCATTCTTAAGAAAAGGAAATTCAACATGTGTTTTTAAGTGGAAGATCTAATTTGACAAAGTACCAAATCTAAATTGTCTTTGCTTTTTCGCATAAAGTAATGATTAGTGAAAAAAGTTTAATTAATCATTGACTAATTCTAATCACCCACACATAATCAGGCAAGAGTGGGGGTTGTTTGGCACCGACTGCGAAACTGCTGCACTTATTAAACTGAGAAACGTGATTAATTGCGGGTTACATATATCTATAGGTTAATTACTAGTTTTGCTAAAGTACTATATATTAGCCAATTTCGACGCTACTGATTTTTTTTTTTTTAAGTTTTTCAAAAACACCGTGTGTGTACGCATTGATATGATTACGTACAAATGATCAGCAATATAAAAAAACAATATGTTGACTTTATGAGAATCAACATTAACCTTTACTCGAGACGCCCCTGCTAGTGCCGGGCAAACAAATGGAGGACTAACCGCCTTCACTCGTCCGTGCTGTATGGACAGCATTACGAAGCGCCTCATGTCCATCTGTTGCTAAGTGTAGAGCTTTACGCTGATCTTTAAAGATTAAGTTGTGCATTCTTCTAAAAGTAATTGCTTTTAGGTGAGTTCAAACCCTTGATCCAACACAAAAGCCAAAAGACAGTTTAATATATGGGTGACCATCCATTAATAATTTGTTCACATATTCAAGTCTAAGATTGTATGGTGATGATCATATGCGATGGCCATTTAATTTCGTGGTTTTTATGACTCATCAACCACCATTGGTAAGTCGGATGCATATTGCAAAACACTAGAACGTTATACCATAGTTCGAAATATCAGTATCGCTTGTCACAATTGTATCAGTTGGGATGTCACGATTTCAGGGTGTAACAGTCGTAGCTTAACGGTATTGGTAACCGAAGATGTGAATTTTGTAAAATTTCGCGCAGTATAAGAAAAAACTGATATCTACATTTTTCTTTATAATGGTGTCTTTATCTACATTTTGTTGGGTATATATAATAGTGTTTGGCTATTTTTTAACATTTTTGTACCTACTCCCGGATATCTCATGTTTTTGTATTAACTTTGAGCAGTCCTTAAATTAATGTTATATGAAGTTATGTGGTCTAAATTGTTAGTGTCTCAATTAATGACATTCAGTTTAAACTTGCATCATTGCATGGCGAGGAAGCTAAAGACACATGCTATTATAATACTAAGGTTGAATTTCCAATAACGCATTTTCGATATTTTTTCTATTTTTTCACAAGTCATCTTCCTCGCATATATTTACTGATTTGACCACTTGTAATCCAAAAATACCATAACTGAAATTCACCCTAAATTATAATTACATATTACAAACCACGCAAATCAATTAGTCTAAAATTCTCACATAACTAACAAATTAGCTATTGAAGTACCAAAGGAAAGTACATGACATAAAATCACCACCAAAATGAGTGACGTCGTGGACCTTCTTCAAATTCACATTGAACTTGATTGCTATTTGTTTTGGTACTTAATGAAGTGCAAGTACGGTAGCCCGTCACTTTCGTTAGGGAGAATTCCCTCGCCACACCACACAACTATATATAAGAGATCCCACCACACCTATATTGAGACCGAAGCTAAGGTCCCACCATGAACCCGTCCAACCCACCCATTTGCCACCTCTAGCAAATACATAACTAGGCGATCGCATGTTACCAACCATCCTGCCTCTGTTGCTCTGCTTGGTGGATTTATGGTTGTATGACAGAGGATAATGAGGCGGATAACTTGATAAGGGTAGCCAAGGTTATAAAACTTGTTAGGCGCTCCCAGGGCGGCTGGGCACCTTCTAGCTTTCAGAGCTGAGTACTCAGCGCCTAGTCGGGCAATTAGTCGAGATAGTCGGTCTAGTTGGGTTAGTCGGGCCTTCTAGTTCCTAGGCGACGATTACTTGGCCTTCCATACCTTCTTTTAGAACACTGAGGGTAGAAATGGCTAGGCTAGTTTTGGTTGTCACTAATTCATAACCATAAGGCGAGTTACCAAAGTAGATTCTTTATTGATTCGAAGGTGTAATAATGATGTTTTTAATTTCTTCCTTTTCTTTTAATTATATTATATGCAGAGAACACACCTGCACATCAAAGATTCTGGCCATTATGTATCGGCTCGAGACAGTTACGTGTCATACAAGATTTTCCTTCACGGCGCACTATCGGCTATATGATCAAGACTCGTTACCCACCGATACCAACAAGTATCGCGACCGATACGTATCACAGATGTTTCAAGGACAAATGATTGTGAAGCTCCAAAACAAATGTTAAATGAAGATGATTGTAAAGCATGATCAACCTAGAATCTTTGGTAATTATCAGGGATGGAGCTAGTAGGGGCAGTCACCCCTGCAAGAAAAGAGAAAAACATCTAGTATTATATAGAAAAATAAAATTTCTCTCATTAATTATATAGACTCACCCCTGTAAAGTATTTTAGGAAAAAATTTTGCCCCTGCGTAGTAAGATTCCTGGCTCCGTCCCTGGTAATTATGAGAGCACTATAGAATAGGAATTTAAGATCTCTAAGTACAAGACACACTTGAATATTTTTGTTTAAACGTTTACTATATCAAAGTGTTAACTATAGACTAGCTAATACAATTTCGATTCTCTTTACTAGCAAACTCTTGGGATTATTGGGCCGGAGTTATACCGATCGTTACCTTCAGGACCCCAGAATTAGTCGAGTTACAAGCAAGCTGCTTGGACATCCAGTTATTATTCAAGAAGTTTTCTGTGAGGGCTCCCTCACAAAAAAAATGCGAGAAAACAGCTATGGGCTTTTGGATCCTATGCTTTTCACGCGATTCAACGGCTCACAACTGTTTTCCCACACTTTTTTACATACTAATTACTTTTGCATATGGTAGTTGATATACTTGAGCTTTTTCATAAAACAAATAATATTGCCATTAAATATAGGATCTACAACCTACCAAATACTGCTAATCTCTGGCATTTATATATGCCGAGTTGGCATGGAACGTATAGTTTGGTGAGATTTGAATTTATTGTATTAACTCAGCACTCACTCAAGTTGAAGATATGGAATGGCAGAAGGCCATACAGATCCTCGCATGCTAATCAAGCTACTTAATCCACATTATCAACACACATTTTAGTAATTAATACCATATGTTAGGATGATGAATTGCTAAATTACCTTAATTGACAATGTTCAAACACATCTTAATCAACTAGCGTTGATTTCTAAAGTCGAATCAAATTAATTTTGGAACCATTTGCGTCGATTTCTAGACTACCTGAACATGTCTCACGATCAGCGCGTTCAAATATTTTTTTCACTATTTCTTTTGGCCTTCGGAATGGGATGAAAAGAGTACTTTCGTCTCTTGGGCTTCCATGATCGTTGTTCAACTACAATAAACCCCATTTTGTTTTCCGATCAGCAACTACATTAAACCTTGCAACCCAATTTCTATTTGCCGTGTTGCTTAATTGAGTTAATTAATTAATTTAATTAATACTTAACTTAGGTTAATCCCATATTAAACAAACAGCAAGATATTTATAATAATTGATGTGATGGGTCCCTCATTGAAGAAGCATCTTTGCATAAGGCCAAGGCAACTAACTAGTGGTTTCTTCTCCCAAATGATTAATTTTAGGGTCCAAAGATTTATTAGGGTGTCCCAAAGTTAGGTTTTTGTTTTAAATGTGATGCATAAAAAAATCTAGACACGCAAACCCTTAAAATACCATTGTGAATGCCAATTTCCAACAAGGATCATTAGAGTTGTAGGGACATGCGACCTTATAATTTAAGGTGCATGCATGAGACAACGAAATCTCTATCACTCTCCTTCGGAGTTACTACAACAGGACCCATGTATGATGTGGCCTAAGTCCTTTAATGTACCATGCAAAAATAATAAGGCGGGATAAGATTAATCCTTTGGAAAAAAATCAAAAACTGATTATTGGTTTTTTATTTTGTCCTTATTCAAATTTTTTTTGCATTTCTTAGTTTTGCATCAAGATTTTGTAGTTTCTGATTTCCTCTCAACGAGACGAATCTAACAAGTATAAATTTATGGGTAAACCAAATATTTTTGAATAAAACCAAAATTAATCTAACAATCCAAGTAATTCGGCTTTATTCAAAAAAAATTGGTTTGACCGTGAATTTATACTTGTTGGATTCCTCTCGTGGAGAAGAATCCAAAGATCACAAAATCTTGATGCAAAACTAATAAATGCAAAAAAAAATTGAATGAGGACAAAATGAAAAAACCAATAATCTGTTTTTTTTTTTTTTTTGCCAAAGGAGAGGGTACTATTATTTATAGAGAGTGAATCCACAGTGATGCGGCATTTATGGAATTGAAATTATATAATACTTGGTTTAGAAGATTTTGGAAATAATAGGAGATAAAATAGTAATTGGTTTGTTTTGTAGTTTAAAACTTGAAGTAGGAGGATAATAATAAATTAAAGAGTCTGGTCTGGAACGGGGATATTAGAGAGGGCTTATCCGATAGTACTAATTAATAACTGGGTTGGGGGATTAAATACTCCAGTAGAGGTGTAGGGAGTTTGAGGGGTATTAAATATGGGAGATAACTCATCCACTCCCTCCCTTCCAAATGTATCCAAACCAAGAACGACAAGTGGAGCCGGAATTAGTTATTCAGGCCCAAAATTAATAGAGCACTACTACATATTTAGAAAATACACTTAGAATTTGAAAATTAATAACATAGTTTCACTTAAAATGTCAGAATTTGAAAATTAATGTAACAGTTTCACTTAAAATGCCAGGATTTAAAAATTAGTCGCACAAATTAACAATCACCATTCCCCTTTCTCATCCTCCATTCAAACAAGGCCCGTGTTTTTTTCATGAACAGTTGAAAGTGATATTTCCATTGGACGACAAAGGTATGCAAGTCCAATGTAGGATGGTATTATGGCACTTTTTGCTCCCATTATTTCGTTAACTTTTTCTTTGGTGACTTAACATTTTTTTTTTTTTGCTCGGCAAAGGAAAACATTTTATAAAAACTCGAAGCGGATACATCGAGGAGAAAGGAAAAAACAGAGGCCTCGTCCAACAGAAAGTTGGAGGAGATTAACCTAACAAAGCTATTACAATTTCACTCTCCTGATACCATCTAAAAACACCTTAAAGTCCTCAATGGTGACTTAACATTTTATTATTACTCCCTCTGTCCCAATTTTATTGTCTCTTTTGAGAGTTTGTGCCACTTTTCAAAGTGTTATATCTTATAATCTAATACTTTAGGTGATTTAGAACACTTTGCTTATTAGATTAAATCAAGATCTATCAAACAAGATCCATATTGCATATAAAATGTATTACCGATTGAAAGATATAATCGTTTTTTTATCCGGTTAGGATAGAAAGAGGAACTATAAAATTGAGACAGAGGGAGTATTTCATGAACCTTAACTTTTTCTTTGGTGACTTAACACTTTTTTATTTTTTTTTTAACACAGAAGTTTTATTGCTCACTCGAAAGCCCTAACACCTCAGGCACAAGGTCAAAAAGCTATAGGGGATTTCCCCCTCCAACTTTCCTTCTTGGCAGCTTACGGGACATTTTTAGCCACCAAATGGGCTATCCTATTAGAATTACATTTAACATGAGATCGGTTCTATGGGGCTACAACTTCTTGAATCAGTCTTCCTTCGAATGATTGAATAACTGATTGACCTCCCCTTCACCTGAGCTCCTGGCCTACACACTTGACACCTGCATTAGCAATGTTACTGGACCGTTAAGTCCAGAATGACACTCCAACGGTCAAGTAAGTATGTGAGGAAGAAAGAGAAGCTAGAACCCAAATCTAGGGTTGAGAGGGTAGATTGTGTGTACCTTCAATTGGTTGCACTTTACCTTTTATAGGCGTGAATGACTTGCTCTCCAAGAACGTTCGTGCCTTGCACACATATTAACTGTTCAACTAACGTCATTATGACGAGTACGAGCAAATTGGTTGCGAGCACATGCCTCTACTAGAATAGTGACACATGTAATAGGTCGTTCAGCTGACATCATGTCATGATTAGAAACGATTACTAGCACATGCTCTGTTACTCACATATATGCACAATATATGTTTATGCTGAGTCAGCCCTAGGTTAATCACCTTTCAACACTGATACTTCCCTCAGCCCCAATTGTTACCGGATGGTCTTTGGCCTATTCGTCGAGCCCCAATGCTGCTGAGGGAACACCATAATTAAGGAATACATCATGGTACGTGTGAGGCGTCGGCTCTACGCCGAGACCGTGTTCTGACCTGTCGACATCTCCTATGTAAGTGGCAGACCCTCTAGGTCTTGCCAACCGGCCGGTCCATGCGATCTCACCTTTCAGAAACACACCGTGGAGGTTTCCAGGTTGTTCCGATGTACTTGTTGATACTGTGATAAACCCTTCGGCTTTTACCAAGTGTCTGGCCCCTACAGATTCCAAAAGGAGATTTGCATAACAAGATGGATACTACCAAGAATAATGGAGTCGCAGACATCATTAACATTGTCACGGTTGATCGCTTGAATGATTTAATTTTGCCATGGTCGATCGCTTAAATGATTTACTTTGCGTCTCCATCCACTATGATTAGGGAAAAATTCCATCCCAAGATCACAAAATGTATGTGTTTTCCATTTTTGGTGACAATTTGATCATGAGCTAGCTTAAATACTACTATAACGAGTATTCATCTTTATTTCTTCAAAAAGAAAAAATGAGTTTTAAGAGTCCGAAAAAGAGTGCTTGGATTTGTAAGGAAGAAAATCGAAAAGATAAGAAGTATATTAATACTACTTGTCCAATAATTTCATTCATAAACTAATATTTATTCGGAAGTCAAGTACTCGAGATCATGGTGGAAAAAAAAAATCAAAAAAACTACACAAGAATGTGTTTTTTGATTTTATATTGAATTAATGTCATGAATTTACAGAATGAACTACTACTGTATTAAGGGGCAGAAAGAATATCTGTTATTATTATTTTTTTTTTGGGGGGGGGGGGGGTTGTTGCATAAACAAAGTAAGGGTTAGAAATCAAGCCAATCAATATTTTGAATTTTAGGCCCTGAAAATGGGGAGAAATAAAGGATAAAAATGTGCTTTTCCTATTGAACTGAAATTCGCAGTGGATAACATTCGATGACAAGCCATATTGTTTTCCTCAAATTTAATTGTATTTAGGCTGATTGCACTCCATAGCCTTGCCAAACTTGCCTCTCTAGCGCAGCCTCCCACATTTGCAGAGAAGAAGAATTTCAATTTGCTTCAATCAGGTTGACACATGCCGGTTATTCCTGTAGTAACTTTTTCGAAGGTTTAAAAGATCGCTTGGCCACACTTTCATGGTGCGAATTCATACTTGGAAATCAGAAAACGAGCTTTTAACCCTTTTGTTCCTCACAAGATCTCTATTTTCGTTGAGCTCATCTTTTCGATACCTGCATTATCTTTTAATATATGTGTTACTCTAACCAAACTTTCCACTTGACAATGTCTTTCTTCCGGATCAACCTGTATAACCATGCGTTCGATCAATCCAAAAAGAGGGGCAATGGCACACCTCCAATTCACGGAATAGCTAAAATAATGTTAAAAGGAATGGTATTTCACTTTCGTCTTTTAAGCTCTCACTTATTCTACTTTTCTTCTTCTGAGAAGATTTTGGGTACAAATAGAGAATGGGTGGTGTGATAGCTGTGCAAATTTATAAAATATAAAAACAATATAAAAAAAATTGTACTTCAATCTTGACCGTCGGTTTCATTTTGAACGACCTGGACGTGCCACATAGGTACGTTGTACCAAGTCATATCCTCCCCGTACCTAAAATATTCTTCTTCGCGAGTCATTTCCAAAAAAGCTTTGACTGCTATTCGCCTTCGGGATTACTCTGTGAGCTGTGAAATTGATTGGAAAATAAGTTTAAGAAGTTAGAAATAATGTAAAATATTCTTTGTCCCAATTGAATTGTAGACCATAGAATCTGGTCTCTGCGGCGCCCACATGAATTGAACTATGGGGACCCACTAACGTGTTCTCCATTCGTACCATTTCCACATTATTATCAAAGAAAATAGTGATTAGAGGACAATAAAATAGTGATATGAATAATGTGATTATTTATTTATACAGTGCCATCAGCATAGGTAGCCTCTTTTTGTCATCATCAATTTTTTTTTTGAACTGTTTTGTCATCATCCATTGGTAGGGATGGCAATGTATAGACTATGAATCAGGAGACCATATTTTATCTTTGATTTTTAACTGGGAATTTCTTCCTCATCCCCACCTCCATACCCAGAAAGGATAATAGACAATCCACTATACCTGCCTTCTATTAAGGAGCGGTCATATTCAGATAAATTCATATCCAAACTAGTTCACAAAAGAGAACGATAAGATTTAAATAAAAATAATTTCCGCGTCCTATAATAACAAAAACAACCAAATAGAAAGTTACAAAGAAATACTCCCTCCGTCCCTTTTTAAATGTGTTACTTGGGATTCTGTGCCATTTTTAACGGCTTATAACTTTTAATTTATAATATCTTTTATGATTTTGAAAATTTTGTATAATAGAAATAATTAAGATCTATCAAACAAGATCAATAATGCATATGTTTTGAGGTTCACATTAAAAGTTATAAGCCGTTGAAAATGACACAGAATCCCAAGTAACACATTTAAAAAGGGACGGAGGGAGTATACTCCAACAAGATAATATAAAATTTTAACGACTATCATCATTAAACCTTTTTTTAACACTCAAGTATATTTAGTTTTAATCCGTAACAATATACACAAATTGTACATATATGCGCACTTGTACACTTGTATATACGCACATGCACATACATTTATATACATATGACCGCATCTATACATACATTCATAAATAAATAAAATATATATGCAATTTGGAACGAGGCAGGTATGGATATTCAGAGGTGGGTATCACAAAATTATACCCGCCCCATGCTCAACAGGGATTCTTTAAGTTCTACCATTCCCGCTTTTATTGGATGAAAAATCGAGTAATATTTGCCTTCAAATAGGCGGGGTGAGGCGGGTATCAAGTTTGGGAGAAATTGTCATCCCAATCCCTAGGAACACATGTTCAACGAGGCATTCTTTAAGTTCTACTATATTTGCTCCATTGGATGAAAAATTAAGTAACATTCGCCTCCATATAAGCGGGGTAATACTTGCGCGCACCTCGACTAATTTGAGAGTCCTAACCTCCAGTGGCCCCAAGCTGAGACCGTAGATGAGAGCAAATCACTAAGTCCCAAGGCAAAATCATTTTGCCTATCCCTTAGCATGCCCTTGGTCCGTTAATCTGTGTCTTTCTTTTTTTTTAAAAAGGCGTTCATGACCAACACGATCTGAAGTACAGAAAATTACGGCACACTTTCAAGTGGTCAGGTGCACCATTAGCTCATCGGAGTGGACTAGAAACTAGTACCAATTTAAGGTTGTCACTCGCAAGGCGGATTTAGGGGTGCGCGAGGGTCTGGGCTTCTGCACACCTGTCAATTATCTCAATAGTTTTATTATATTTTTCATTTTTTCATAAAAAATATTAAAAAAAATGTCCCTTCAAAATTGTGTTATTTATATATAATGATGATATTTTGTGGTTAATTTATGAATAAATATGATTTGGTCCCAAGAGGAGGCATTTGGCACCTGCACTCCTTCCAATTTTTTTCATATTTATAGTACACTTTTTAGTTTTTTTTCTTGTAAAATTACTAAAGAATGGTCTCTGCAAACTAAATGAAATTAATATCTATGTCTGCCACTGTTTGATCCCCTCATGACAAGAATCGTTTTCAGCCACTGATCACTGAGACCAAGTACAACCTCAAAAGTAGTTATGAGTAGATTTTTTGGGGTACGAGAGTTTTTATTAATGCTCTGTCTAGTTTTTTAGGTCGTGCGTGTCAAACTCCATCAATTTTTAGAAAATACACCAAAAACTTTACTCATTAATAAATACAGCCCAACATTTGTCCCATTCTCTCTCTCTCTCTCTCTCCCTTTTTTTTTTAATTTTACATTTTAAATTTTGAACCCCAAACCGTATGAAAGTGCCTAAATTTTAGAGTACCTATGAAAGTGCATAAACCTAAACTTTAGGGTATCCTATCAAAATGTCTAAACCACTAAAATTCTATAATAAGAAAGTGCACTCTAAATCTAAACCCTAGGGTATCATATGAAAATGCCTCAACCCTAGGGTACCTTATGAAAGTGCCTAAAATCTTAGGGTACCCTATGAAAGTGCTAAATTCTAAATTCTAAATGTACGGTCTAAATTCTAAATGTACAATCTAAATTCTAAAATGTACATTCTAAGTATGGTCTAAATTTTAAATGTACGGTCTAAATTTTAAAATGTGCATTCTAAGTATGGTCTAAATTTTAAATGTACGGTCAAAATTCTAAATGTACGGTGTAAATTTAGAGTGCCCTAAATGTAACGCCCCAAAAAATGGGTACGTTAATAAATAAATTGCAAAATTTATTTAAATAAAATACGAACTTCATTAAAAATTCAAAGAATACTCAATAAATTTTTAAATTAAACTAACTTATTACAACTGAAATAAATTCAATTCGGACATTGTCTGAAAAAATTAAACATTTATCATAAATTCAACTGAAATATAAGACAAAGCCATCTAGCTATATTCTATTGATAAATTCATGGGTCTGCCACCTGGTTCACATCTAGCTGCTCTATCGCCTCGTAATCTGCAGGCGGCTCATCATCTCCTTCTGTACCTGGTGTTGGGGACGCCTGAGCCACAAAATTAAAGTAGCGCCATGAGTGGTAAAATTACACTCAGTAGAGCGCCCTAAGCCACCCATTTACTAAAGTTACTCATGCAATAATTACACACATAACTGAAATTTTATTTCATATGAAATACTCAATTTTTCACATCATTCCTCAACACAAAGAATTCACAAAATTCTATTGATCTTGTTTCAACTTTGAACACACTTTTTTGTCACAAGCTTCCATCCACAGTACACCTCAGGTGCTCAATTACACAACAAAGCCACCTCGGGGTATACTGTGCACAGTCCACAATTGATCACCCGTTGATCAATCTCTATCCGGCATCGATTCCCACCCACAGTATGCTTCTGGCGCCCAATCACACAGCAAAGCTACCTAAAAGTATAAATTATGCATGGCTCAAGACCCATACCGGACACGTCCCAACCCCAAATGTTGCGATTAAAATCCAATTATTCTTAAACTTTAACATTTCGATCAAACGTGCTTAATAAGTGAATTCATGCATCACGTGGGTCTTTGTTCACATAAGTCTCACATAACAATAAAACAATCCCAAAGTTAAAGAAAAACTTAATACGGCATGTAAAACGGACAACTTCCTTGATTTGTTAAAAATAGTAAATTAACTCTAAAAGTCACTAATTTTTACAGGCATATTATACTTCACAATACGAACAGATAATGTGTTTTACTCGAGTTCCAATTCCTTCATTAAGATGTTGAAAATGGGTTTTAAAAGTAAATCGTGTTCTGTCTTGTTTTTCCACTACAATAGAAACTTCGAAAAATCATACTAAATTCTACGTAACTCGGATTAAGACGAATTCCACATGGAATCCAATTAATTTTTCGAGATCTACAACCATACTGTTTTGAGTTTTCTCTGAAACTGAACAAAAATAATCAAAAAATAGAAGAAACGAAACTCTGCGCAAAATCTCTATTTTCCGACATCGTCACTTGTTTACTTCTACTACCCATATGATAAAGATCCGACTTCCAAAAATTTAAATTACTTATTTCCACGTACACACAACTATACAAATATATATATATATGATAGGCGCGTGAAATTTATGCACTAAAACGCCTAAGTAGGATAGAGTTAGTGCGGTTTTCGTGTATTTAATCCTCATTTTTCATTTAATATGTGCACGTGGTTGGATTTGGTGTTTGTGCTTAATTTGCAGGAAAAAAAAAGGTGTTTTGGCGCTAATAGGAGTTGTTGGAGGGGCATGCACGAGAATTGAGAGTGGGAAGGCTGAGGAGACTAAATGTTGAAGTTGATTTTGCGCGAAAGTAGTCAAAACCCATTGGGAGCGCTACCCCAATTTGATGGAGCGCTCAAAAGTGGCACAGCAAAATCCAAAATATGAACAGAAAATCTCCCTAAGGCTTAAGAAAAGTCAACGGTCAAGGCAATCAGCTGGTCAAATGGGAGCTCAGGAGTGCTACATCACTTTGTGGGTAGCGCTATCAAAGGGTCTAAGGAGGGTGGAACGGGGTCGTTTTAGGTTTTCGATGATGTAATTCCATTTTTATTTAGGATTTTTAATTGTAATTAAGGGAATTAGTATAAATACCCCTTTTATTAAAGCATTAATTGAGTTTACTTTTTCATTAATTTTTGGCTGTTGTTCTTAGGTTTTAAGTTCAGATTCAAGTATCATACGAATTCTTTGGATTATTCTAGTGTTGGATTGGCGTTTTTCTTTCAATAATCAAATCAATTATTCTTCTGCAAATCTGTGGTATTTTCTTGCTTTTATTTCAATCATTTGAGCATGTCTAGATCTAGGGTTTATATTGTTTTTGTACTGATTATTAGAATCATGAGTGAGTAGTCATGTAGAGTGTGGCCGCAGGGTGAAAGCGCCTCGTGGCTAGGCCAGTCAATGATTCACTCCAAGCTTGATGGAAGATAATGATTAAGCAATTTTGGGATACAAAACTGTTTTCTAACAAACAAATCCCGGGCATTACTAAAGTCCTTGTAAGCGGGACAAACGAATCCGGAGCCTTCCTCTCGACTGCACATCGAAACCAGTGACAGGTGGTGTGCATTCGTTAGGGAACTTTTCCTATTCCAAAATTAAATTTTTAAAGGAATCGTGACCCGAGTGAATCTTGGTTATGCCTGATCGCGGACGCTGGAGTTCCCACGGCTATACTCTCCTTTTTAAGTTCATAGTCAATTTAATTATATCCATTTAGTTAGTAAAACAAACCATTTGGCAATGAGTGGCTACCTAAGAGCCAGTTTAAACTAGACTTTAGCACTTCTAAGTCAAGCACCGTTCGTCCGTCTCTGTGGTTCTACTCCAGTACTTCTGGATATTGTGCTACACTGGTCAAAAGTCCTACGCTTGGAACGCGTCTTTATTTTTAGTCACCTGGTTGGTCAAGCAATATATATATACACTAAAGTAAAAGTTAGGTTAAAGGTGTCCTACCTCTCCTCCGACAAACTTAGCACGCTAGCGAAACGGTAGGATCGAAAAATCACAACTTCGAGAGAAATCTGTACAAAGGAAATTAAATATCCGCGTGAGTAAAAGAAAATATACTCTGCGAGAAAAAGAGAGGAATTTGCCAATGGTGGAGGAGATGTAATCCAAAGGATGATTATTTTTTCCCTTTGTGAGAGAAAATGAAAGAGAGCCAAAGGAGAAAAAAAAATGAAGAAAGAAGAAGAAGGAAAAAAAATATTGATTAACTGTGGAAGAGAGAATTGCTGAGAAAGTGAGGGAGAGATCTAGGGGCTTCAATTGACTTAAGAATAAGAATCAATTAGAATAGGAATCTGTAGAGAAGTTTAGGGAGACTAGGAAAGTGGGGAGAAGAGATAGGATTCTTTTCAAATTAAATCACAAGTAGATACACTACAAGATTATCTCTATATTTTACTATATAGTTATCCATTAGTTAAGGATAATTTCAAATTATAAATATCTTTTGTTTTGCGAATAAAAAAATGATTAAAAGCTTATTAATATAATTAATAAAAATCAGGCCGTTACACTAAATTTTAGGGTACCCTATGAAAGTGTCTAGGGCACCCTATGAAAGTGCCAAAATAAAACACTATAATGGAAAATGCACCCTAAACATAAACTCAAACCCAAAAAAAAAGAGTGAGTGACCTTAATGACAATTAAAAAGAGTGATTGACCTTAATGGTAATAAATATTTGTTTTGTGACCTTAATGGTAATAAACTCATCTTAAATATCTAGAACATGGTTAACATGTAGTAAATCCTTAAAAACTTTAAGTGAGAGCTTCTCTCTCTAGGTTAGAGAGAGAAAGCTCCCTTTTTTTCCTTTTTTTCTTTGCTCCGTTCCGGCTTCCTCCCTCCTCTTTTCTTTCGCTCTCCCCATGTATCGCAGCCATCCCACCTCTTACCTCCACATCTCCTCCTCCCCTCCCCTCCCCTCATGGTTGCAAAGTGGTCGAGACTTCCTTCCTTATGGGCACTGATCTCCCACTCTCCCTATTATTTTTGGACGCCGGCAACCCAAATCTTTTGATATGGGCTCTTCGGCCCTCAAGTCCGAGCTTAGGTGCTGGATTTGTGGGTTCTCTAGAAGAAGCGGCAATGGGGCCTCTGGCTAAATCTCTAGCGATTGGAGACAATGAGATGGGGGGGGCGTTAATCTTTTCGATATCTTTTCTCCGGTCTTCACGCAATTTGTTGTTTCCATCATCGTTGTTGTATAATTTTGTAGTTTTTATTTTTTTCTTTTGTTGTTTTCTTGTATTTTTGGACAAATAGTGTCGTTTTTTAGTATAATAATACTATAAGTTTTCGAGCCCTTTATTGGGGCCAAGCGGAATAACCAGATGGGAATGCCAAATGGCGTCCGACGCCGCCAGCAATTAATGGAGTCAGCGGCCCGTCAAGCGGATTGATCGTTCTTAGAATCAAATTTCGAGTGGCCAGCTTCGGGGAATCGGAGCAATCGGACGGTACCGTATGAGCTCGATTTCAATGAAATGGGGTGATTTTGGATCAAGCTCATCTGGCCCGTCAGGTGCCTCGATTCGAGTTGTCACTTGTGACTGGAATTTGATCGGAGAACGATCCGGTACCGGATCGGGCCGTTTGGGACCCACACCGGCGTCGGCGACGCCGTCGGTACCCCATCGGTACATTTCCGTCGGTCCCTATAGATTTACGCTAAGTTTTCTCGGTTAAAAGAAAAATTCTTAAGTAAATAGTACGGTTTTACCACCTCAAATTCAAATACAGTAATAAACCTTGTCAGAGTAAAATCTTCCTGTGATTCTGGGTCCACTTCTGGGTCCCGCCCCTGAGTTACAGCGACGCCCTGACTTATGCATGTGGTTTGTGTGCTGATAATCTTGGGCTGGGTATTTAGGATTTACTCTGGCAGGATGGAACCAAAAATTGCTCTACCTTAAAAGAACTCCTAGTCTAAAAAAGGACATGTGTACCAATTCTTGGCCCCCGCAATGGACCCTGCTTTTCTTAAATTTGAAAGCAACCCTACGTTCAACAAGGGACCCTAAGCCAGCTTTCGTTTTGCTACAGTTTTCGAAAAGAAAAATAACGACAAGTTGTCCATTCGATCGACTGAATTAGTAATTGTGAAGGAATATATAATTTCACTGAATCTGTACTTTTATCGAATATATCTGAGACCTGTATAATTCGGGAGGTAAATAATTTAACTAAACATTAGTATTTGAATAGTTTGAATATATAGTCTAATTCGATACTTATAGTCGGTTAAACGAACACCTGAGTGTTCATGTACAGTATATAAGGTAACCTATAACCATCAAGAGAAAGATCCGAAATAGTGCCGAATCTTCCATGTATACACACATGAACTAGGAGAAGAAAGTGACATGAAGAAAGAAGAAGAAGTATATATTTTCTCTATTCCAATTTAATGGTACATTTTTTTTATAAGTGTCATTGACCACATTTTCTATATCTCTCGATTTATAATTTTTACATGATTTTAAAATTTTTGATTAATAAAATTAATTGAGATCTATAAAATAAGATACATGTTGCATAAATATAATGTTAACAATTGAGAAATATAGATAATTTTTTTAGAGTGTTGGAACAATAAAAGCGGACTATTAATATGGAACGGATGGAGTATATGCCAAAATAAAGTTAAGTAAAAGAATAAACATGCCAAAAAAAAAAAAGTTAAGTAAAAGAATTAGACATCAATGTTATACTAACAAGATAGCTGAACTGTATTCCCCCTTTAGTATGGACCCATACTTCTTTTTCTTTTCTCTTTTAATCCACCTCCAAATTTATTTATTGAAGAATCATAAAAAGAGCCCCCCCCAACCTTCTTTTTTATGTACCCCCATCATTCGCATTCTTTTTCCCTAGCTATCACTTGACCTCTCTTATCATGGAAGAAGAACATTTCAACATAGAAAGCCCAACAACTCAAGCTCAAGACCACCTCCCTTCATCTTCCACCACCTCCTCCTCGGCCGCAACGACCGCTTCCTCTGCCGCCCCTACCGCCTCTTTTTCGTCGAATTTCGATGTTTTGATAACGGGTTTGGCGCAAAAAGGGTCCAAGAGAGCTCAAGAAGCAGAAAACGGCAATGAGAACAAGAGAAGGCACAAAAGTGGAGGAGATGATGGGAAACATCCGACTTATCGGGGAGTGAGGATCCGAAATTGGGGGAAATGGGTATCCGAAATCCGCGAGCCGAGGAAGAAATCAAGAATATGGCTCGGTACATACTCGACGGCTGAGATGGCGGCTCGAGCCCATGATGTAGCAGCTTTAGCCATCAAGGGTAACTCGGCTTATCTCAATTTCCCCGAGCTGGCTCATGAGCTTCCCCGCCCCGCCACCTCCTCGCCCAAGGACATCCAAGCGGCTGCTGCCAAGGCCGCAGCCGCATTCTCGGGCGAAGAAATGGCTCAAGCCGAGCCAAGCCTAGCCACAATCCCCTGTTCTCGCTCCTCAACTACTCTGTCATCGGATACCACTCAAGAATTATTGGACTCTCCATCAAATGGTGACGATGATGATATGTTTTTCGATCTACCTGATCTCACCATCGATATCACGGATCGAAACGATGCATATTGTTGTTACTATAATTCATCATGGCAGCTGGCTGGAGCCGATAACAGCTTCCGGCTTGACGAGCCGTTTCTATGGGAGTTGTACAACTAGTATTACTATTGTAAAGTTTCATGTTAATAACTTTAACTTCCAATTCCATTTCAAGTGCCATAAAATTGTTGGGAATTTTTTCCACGTTAAATGCATTTTTTGAAAAGTGTGATAGCATTTGTGATCAGCCTTGTTTTTTTTGAAGTTAGGTGGAACATTAAAATGGGTTGGTGATGCATTAAAATGGCAAGAGTTGATATTTGGTTTGGCATTTTAAATGGCTTGGTTGTGCATAGTTCTAAGGCCATTTTGTTGAAGATGTTTATGGGAATTTTCTAGAGTCTGACCATGCTTTGTATAAAAGGGTAGCATGTGATTGCCGTGAAAGAGTAGAGATGAGATAGAGTGTGCCGTGTGTAGAAGAAAAGTGAGAAAGATCAGTAAGAAAAAGAGAGCGAGAGAGAGTAATTCACGGCAGAGTACTGTGTGTGAGAGTGGAGAGAAAAATTTGTATGTGTGAACAAGAGAGAGTTGTGTGTGAGTGTGAGAGTGTATCTCCTCCATTGTAAATCTCTTGTTATAGTGAAAGGTGTTCTCTCTCCCGTGGACGTACCCGATTTTGGGGAACCACGTAAAATTGTTTGTGTTCTTTGTTTCGGTTTATTTGTGCGTGTAGTGTGTTTGTTTGGTCGATCTATAACAAGTGGTATCAGAACTACGGTATGACGAGAAAAAGCATCGGGTTTGCTATCGAGCTTTTTAATGGCCACAATGATTTTACACTTTGGCAACAAAGGGTGAAGAACATGTTGACAAGAGAAGGTTTGGAGAAGACACTTAAGAAAAAATCCGAAAAGCCAGAGGATGTGACGGATGCTAAATGGGAGGAGATGAGAGAGCTTGCAAATAGCACGATCCAATTGTATCTCGGAAATAGCACGCTTCGAGAAGTCATCAATGAAACGGATCCAGCAGAACTTTGGGCAAAGTTGGAGAGTAGGTACAAGTCCAAGTCTTTAACGAATCGGTTGTCGTTAAAGAAACAATTGTATGGGTTGAATATGTAGGAAACTTTAATGTGCATTTGGATGAGTTCAATCGGCTACTAACGGAGTTGGATGCCATTGGTGCAAAAATCGAAGTTGAAGATAAAGTGATACTCTTGTTGGTTTCATTGCCGCCGTCGTATGAGCATTTTCAGACTACCTTGATGTACGGGAAGGACACTCTCAAGCTTGATAAGGATATTGCCACTCTCCTATCCCATGAGTCAATGCGGAGGAAAGAGAGTGTAAGCTTTTCGGAGGAAGGTGTTGTGGTTGCATCAATGGTGGTCAAGACCAAGGTAGAAAAATCGAGAGGCAAGGAGGATTGAATAAGAGGGCCCGTTCACAATCAAGGGGGCGTTCACACTCGCGAGGTGGTGAGTCGCAATGGGTTGACAATAGAAAATGTTATTTTTGTGAAGAAGAGGGACACATAATGAAGTTTTGCCCTAAACTCAAAGGAAAGATAGAGAGGGAGAAAGGGAAGGAAAATTCTGAAGCGGCGGTGGTTGAGAGTTTTGTCAAAGATGACGGTGATTTGCTTTCGGTGACTTGCGAAGGTATGGATCATTTTGATTGGGTTATGGATTCCGGTTGTCCATTTCATGTGTTCAAATATAAATTATTTTTACTCTTATGAGGCTTGTGGTAAAAATAATGTGAGGATGGCGAACAAAACGGTGAATAAGGTTGTTGACAAGGGTACGGTGCAGTTCCGAATGGCTGATGGAAGATTTGTGACATTGACCGGAGTTCGACATGTGCCAGGATTAAGGAAAAATTTGATATCGTTGGGAATGTTAGATTCCAATGGTTGTAGCTTTGCATCAAGCAATGGAGTTCTTGAGGTGTTCAAAAATGATAAAATGATGTTGCAAGGAAAATTGGTGGGGAACTTGTACAAACTTCAAGGCCGTGTTAAGGTGCGACGAGCAAATGTTGGGCACTGAGGAAGCAAAAATTATGGGCGTCAGTTTGCACAAGTGTGGCATGTAAAGACGCAAGCAAATGAATCTCTATGTGTGGAGAGCAAGATGGAAAAAGAAGTAGCGCAAGTGATGGTGTTCGAAAAAGTTGAAGAAAAATTGGGTTCAAGAAAAAGGGTCGCCTTCTCACCAAATTTGGTCTCGACTGTTTTCAGATAGGCTCCCGGGCAAGGGGGTGAGAAGTGCCCGAGCGAGAGGGTGCATTTCATGTGGAAAAAGGGGGTGATTGTTGAGAATTTTTTCCACGTTAAATGCATTTTTTGAAAAGTGTGATAGCATTTGTGATCCGCCTTTTTTTTTTTTGTGAAGTTCAGTGGAAATTAAAATGGGTTGGTGGTTCATTAAGATGGCAAGAGTTGATATTTGGTTTGGCATTTTAAATGGCTTGGTTGTGCATAGTTCCAAGGCCATTTTGTTGAAGATATTTATGGGAATCATGTGCCTTAGGGGCACACATTAACAAAACCCTATTTAATGGACTTTATCATGTGCCTTAGGGGCACACATTAACAAAACCCTTGTATAAAAGGGTAGCATGTGATTGCCGTGAAAGAGTAGAGATGAGATAGAGTGTGCCGTGTGTAGAAGAAAAGTGAGAAAGATCAGTAAGAAAAAGAGAGCGAGAGAGAGTAAGTCACGGCAAAGTACTGTGTGTGAGAGTGGAGAGAAAAATTTGTATGTGTGAACAAGAGAGAGTTGTGTGTGAGTGTGAGAGTGTATCTCCTCCATTGTAAATCTCTTGTTATAGTGAAATGTGTTCTCTCTCCCGTGGACGTACCTGATTTTGGGGAACCACGTAAAATTGTTTGTGTTCTTTGTTTCGGTTTATTTGTGCATGTAGTGTGTTTGTTTGGTCGATCCATAACAAAAATACCCATAAATTCATTCTCTCTCGTGATGAACTCTCTTATTCAGATGTGCGATCCCGTTTTCGAGCTCCGGTGTTTTTCGAAATTTAGTCATTCTATTGTCAACTCACTGAGCTGACAATAAGACACATTCTTACATGTAAGAGTTCAAATTCTATGCACCTTACTATCCACCCTTTGGGCTGACAGTAAATTTTTCCTTCGAAATTTTCATTGTGTGAATGAAAGTACATTGGAACAGAGAATCTTTTGAAAATAAGTTCTCACTTCAACAGTGTTGGTGAATGAGAAGGCCAAATTTGGAAAGTGATGAAGATGTTTTCTACTTTGGTGCAAGTTTTGATTTTGCATATTGAAAGGGTTGCAGGTACATTCTTGTTTTTCTGCTAACATCCTCCCCTAATGTGACAGTGGTGGTTTACCTTTCACCAATATAAAATTGACCTAAAAACATAAACATATAGTATATATATGACAAGTTTCTTTCCAAGTGTAAATTTTTTGGTTATCAAATTGGAACACAAAGATCCAGAGGTGATTTTGTCCTTTCACCTTGGGAAGAGTTTGGGGGTTATGTATAATAACTCTCTTTTTGGATACCCATCTGGTGGAAACTTAATTCTATTCAATAACCAAACCTTACCAAAATTCTATAGATGTAGTTGTTTTTTTAGAAAAATTTGGATGCCGGATGAATACCATGTAACGGTACCAATTTTTATCTATCAAATCACTTGGGTAATCTTTTTGTGTATAAAGGAGGGTCATGGTGTACTTTCTTATATATTAGAATTTCTATTGTGATTAAGTTAAGACAATGTCTTTTACATACGTACTTGTGCAGGTACATATGTTTGTACATATGTCGGATGCAATTATGATATAAGTGTTACGTGGTGTCATCATCAGCCACTGATATTTTCAAAAGAGATGAAATGAGATATGACATCTGACTCGATTAACTATGCAGCATAGATAATATCGTTAAATATCACTGTGTATCTATTATTGTTGTTCTAAATAAACATGTTAATGATGCGCCAACCTCGATGAACATGAAGATAGTACTTTAAAATGATTAGTAATTTGTGGTTTTGGGACTTTGCCTTTGTTGAATTCTTTTGCCCTTAAATGGATTAATTGTCCTTAATTTGCATCATAACCCACAAAGTAAAATTCTATCTTTTAGAAAGAAAAAAGAGCTTCTCTTTATTGAAAGAGATTTTAGGCAAAGCAAAGGACCCTATGCTCTATTAGTCTATTGCAGTAATGTAAGCCACTCTACTATGTGGTAGTGATAAATGACCTCAACGTCACTATCTGCCTTTGATATTCTCTTTCCCATCATTTTGTCACACATTTTCAATTGGCAGGGCCATAGTGGGCAAGAATAGAGACAAAACAAAATCTCTTGCTTCCCAAATCAAATCTTTCATACACAATGATATTCTGGAAAAATACTGTCAAGATCAGGGTCTAGACTAATTTAAATAGATTTCCAATGAGGCTAGAATATCATAGGAACTTGAAATCTGATTATTGAATATTCAAACTAGTTTATACTCACTTCGATAAATCTTAAGGCCTATAAATTAATGATTAGGCAAAACTTTCGGTGGTCTCAAGCTTTAGAACATTTAGCCTTCCTAAAATTTGAACATTCAACCTCGTAGAAACCTCGTAGAAGACAGACACGTATTACTTTCTCATGTCCACTAGACCGAACTTATCAGTGTTTAACCATACTTTTAGTTGATCATTTGAGTCAATACAATTTAAAGGGCCCCATTTTTCAATTAAAAGAAGTTGAGTATATGTGATGGGAATTGAGATCTTTTCATACCATGACCGCATGACCAATCTCTGACACAGGCCAGAAAATGACTGAATCATTAACTATAAGCGTCTGATTGTGAGATTATCATAAACATATAATGAGTGATACTTTTATGCCTTTGTAAATCAAAAAATTACGGCAGGTCCTCGTCAAACTCACCTAATTAATCTTGGGACGGAGCTAATGATTCACACTCGTGGAATCAAAAATTATAAATGTGTGCAATGCACTATTGGGGTTTTTTTTTATAAGCCAGTGGTCTAGGTTGGCTTATGTACAGCTCGACTAATTTTGAAAAATCAATCACAACATCTACCAGCGAGGACATTCACCATTTTTATGAAAAAATTGGTATAAGACCTTTTTCTCAAAAAATTAGGTTTTGGGATCTGTCTTTAGAAGAGAGGAGATTCTATTTTCCCCACTTGGTTCCCTGAGTACAAAACCTTTAAAATGGGTTGGATGTAAATTATAAGTATCCCGAGTTTTTTATGTTTTTGTCCCCTAAACTATTCATTTTTTTCTAGTTCGTCTCTAAACTATGAAAACTATAAATTTATCCCCTAAACTATTTGATTGCAACTCATTTAATCCAATCATTAACGGCATCCAACTTTTTAGAGCGAAAAACATTTACCCACACACAGTTGTGTGCGCAGCTCACTCTGTGGGGCCCACTTAAACATCTCACATGAACAATCCAATCCGTTTAGTAATTTTAAAATATGTTTTTGAATCACCTCGTGGAAAGTCTACTCAATCAAATAGCTTCAAATGCTTGATCTTAAATTTCAATGTTTGATTAAGAGTTCAAGGTCATCAAAAATTAAAAGATTGGATCAAACACTTAGAGACATTTGATTGAGCTATTTTTTTACAAAGGCCACCTAAAAACATATTTTTAATGTAATGAGCGTCTCAGATTGTGTGTGGGACTCCGAAGTGGACCCCACAGAGTGATCTGTGCGCACAGCTATGTATGCGTAAATGGTTTTCTGTCTAAAAAAAGTGGATGGTGTTAACTATTGGACGAAACCGGTTGCAATCAACTAATTTAAGGAATAAATTTGAGGTTTTCAAAATTTAGTAGCGAAGTAGAGAAAATGTAAATAATTTAGGGGATAAAAGCATAAAAAAAAAAATTCTAAGTATCCCTCATGAAAATTGATAGGCTGTGGGATAAGCGACCGCATATGTCCATTTACAAGAACTGCCGATAGAAGAGACACCATCCAATACAAGTCGAAAACAATTATTCAGGAGCCAACTGTCTTTTTATCATCATTCCAAAAAATTTGTCCAAAATTTATGTGATTGATCATAGTACAATCTAAAACCTAAAAAACTATAACTAGAAGTTTTAAAAAATTATTTTAAAAAAAATTTAGAAAATTCGGTGTCAAAGTGTTTGTTTGTCTTGTCTGTACTTTTTACGATTTTGACCAATGTTTTTCTATATTTTTTATTCTTCTGGTCGAGAAAAATAATTAATTCAAAAACTCAGATGAAAATTCACCAAAAAATAATAAAAACAACAGTTAGTACTAATAGCCCGAACTCACCTATATTTCCGTAAAGGACTGGGATGTTGGGAAAACCAACATGCAAACACACTGCGGGTAACGATAATAAAAAATGCAAAACACAGAGATTTTTCCACAAGTACAAATGATTTCATGTTTTTATCAAATTGGAAGTAGGCCTGACCTCCTATAGCCAACCTTTAATTCCGTTCTTGAATTCACTGACGGTCAAATCCCAAAACATTCACGGTCAAACCCCAAGCCCTCCGCGAAGAGCAAATAAGGCTTCATAAATGGCTACAATAGACACCCTCTATTTGAGTGTGTATCATATGCACCCCTATAAAAGTTACGAATTTTAATAAAAGTTACGAATTTTTTGTACAAAAGTTACGAGACACTCCAAATGTTATGAATCATAGAAAATGTTACAAATCATACTACTGAAAAAGTTACGAAAAGCTAAAAAATGTTATGATTGCCAATGAGTTGGCACAATATGGACCACACAATAGGTGCATATTGTACACACCTTCAAGGGGTGTGTATTGTAGAATTTTCCTAAGCCAATAGATTGTTATTAGCGTTATTGACAACCTAATAGATTGTTATTAGCGTTAAATAAACCCCATTTTCATTGGTCCCCTCCCAAGATTTTGCTGCCATTTATCTGTATTCATTTTCATTCCTTAATTTATGTCAATTAGGTCCCAAGATTCTGCAATTCTTTATTGAATTTGGTCCATGTGGAAGAGGTCATTTGTCAAATTTTAAACCACAAATTTACTGTCGTTCGTATGACCTAAATTATCTTCGAATAGACTAGAGAATTCACAATTTTCTACATTAGAAACACACGTGTTTTCATATTCTTCTCATAATTGTCCAACACATGAAAAGTGTTCATGTCATAATTACTAAACACATGAAAGTGTAGAAAAATAGAAGAGTGATTATCATTGATGAGTACCATGATAACACTCCAGAATACTACGAGGCATTTTCAAGTGGTACTTTCATAAAAATAGAAGAGTGATTATCATTGCCCCCACTGTCCTTGTCGCCACCGCCGTCGTCAGGAGCCCAGATCTAGAAACACCAGATCCGACTCCCCCCTGATTCAAAAATCGGGCGCGGTCGCCCATTCCGGAAGGGAGGGAACATCCGTCATGGGGAATCTCTGAACGCCAAAGAAACTCAGTCATAGAGGAGATCGAGAAGTCGGAAGGAAGCTGGGGTAAGCGGGTGGAAGGGGGTGTGGATTGGCCGTGATGGGGCATGTTAGTGTTGATTGCACCTTTCTTATGAACATGTTAGCAAAAATAAATCTTGACGAAGCACCTGATGTGAATCGGTCGGCGGGAAGCCAAACAACACGTGGGAACATGACTGAGAACTCTTTGCCCAGTGAAATATGATTAGATCCATATAAATAGATCAGATGCAAAGTACTAAGTAGACATGGAGCATCTAATGATTGGCAATGTTTGATTAATATAATGATTAATCATGTAGTGAACTGTTAATTTCAGGTTAAGGTCCCAAGAAAGTAGTTAATGAAAGTTGAGCTCTAGAACTTAGACGTGGGAATCACAAAACAAGAAGAGATGCAAAGTGTAAAGAGCAAAGAATCCACCCTTATGTGGCTTTTAAGTTGGAAAGAAGTCCATCCCATCAAATGCTTTTCATCAAACAATGGCCACATCCACAAATATGTGGGCATGTTTTGTATTTGTGTCAAATAAACCATACAAAAGCTTCTCATCGCCTATTATGAGTAGTACCAAAAAAAACTAATTAGTACGGAGTTTTTTTTTTTGTGTTTTTTGGGGTGTATAGATAAGACCATCGACCACCGACGGTGGTAACCTGATGGGCAAGGTGCCTCGCATTCCTAGGAAACTGGGTTTCGAGTCTTACCAGTGGCAATGCAAGAGATTGTGGGAGTTCACTCTAATGCCTACTTGTACCTAGGTGGTGCCGTGGTAACGGTCTGTTCTCAATCCTCATGTGCAGTAACTATGGCTCGAACTAGATATTCCACTAGTTGTCAAGAGTCATTACGGTCATGCCTAGGGAGGTTGTTACGCTGGTTGTCCCCTCCCACTCTTATTTTTATCAAAGAAAGATAGAGAAAAAAAAAATACCATCAAGTGAGGTCGGAGAAGCGAGAAGTGATTGAACTGCAAACCAGATGAACTTGAAACAACTATCCAAACCACTTAGGCTATATATCACTGCACAATAGCGAGCAAGTAATAAATCATGCTAATCGCATAGAACTTAATAAGATCCCAAACATTCAACCCTTTTTTTACAATCACGTATGGACCAGTTTACATGCACTTCGATTAATTCTAAGAGACCAATCTCACAGTCCGCTAACAGGAGCCCGTTTAAACATCTATATACCATTATTCTAAGTACAAAGTATTAAAAACAAAAATGGCAGCATCTCCACACAAGGAAGCAAAAGAAAATCCTCCAACAAAACATAAACCAATACCACCGAGGGCCAACCCAATCCAATGCTTCTTCAACATTTGAGACTCCACTATTACAAGAGAAAACATGATTGCCAAGTACAGCAGTGGACAACCAGTTTATAAATCACCCATTGAGAACCCAAGATTGAGGACAAAAGAGTTGGGGCAATCAATTAAGATACAAAAATCATTTGTATCATTTCAAAACTAAACTAAGCATCCGAAGGAAAAGTAAACTATGTATGGATCTCTAAATAAATCCAATGAATTGTATCCGAACGTTATACATACAAACTGAACATACACATGGAAAAAATGTGAAAGCTCGACACTTCTGATACGAGATACCTCCTCCTGATTCAGCAATCAATGTCCACGACAACCGTCCAAGACAAACTTCTCAAACTCGAAGCTACTTGAACATACTTCAGATCCGAGATTCCTCCTCCAGGTTCAGCAATCAATGTCCACGACGACCATCCAAGACAACCTTCCCAAACTCAAAGCTACTTGAATGAATTATCCAAAAAAAAAGCTACTTGAATGAACAATCTCTCGGTGGACGACAATAAACTGCCCTTACCTCTTTGGTACATTTTTCGAAGAGGGTATATTGATCACAACAATAACCACACAAACACACATACACAGACACACAAACGAACAGGTGAAAGCGGTCAGAAAGCATACTGCAACCAGACAGCAGAAACCATCCAATGCATCCCAGGTTCTCCTCAAAATTGTGAGCAAAAAAGCAAGATTAGAAATCAGATCATGAAATAAACAAGAAGCGGAAAGAGGCGGCAAATTAAAACCATCAAAATTTGCAAGAGAAATGAAATAACCAAATCAATAACAGTGAATTCACGTTGAACAGTGAACTTCTCATTGAAAGGCATATATATACATAGCAATTCTCAGTCTGACCTAACAACAGCTTTATAACATCCTATTTAAAACAACAAGATGCCATGTTCCATACTCTATTACAGAAAATTACTTGGGAACCCAATAATCTGTGCCCCAAATATGTGCCAACTCAAATCCCTCACATTGACCTCTAAGAGAACTTTTAGATGCATGTACCATGACACCTTGTGGCTAAGCATACTCTTTATTCAAGAAACAATCAAGCTACCTTCATGGCCTCCTTTAAGAAAAATCTACAAATAATAAAAGAATCCACTAATCCAGCTGCCCCAAACAGTTGCTGAACCCGAACTACATAAATAAACTCAACTCGAAAAACTACATAAAATCAACCTCCAACATCCACCCGATTCAAACAGGTGGAATGGGAAAGTGACTGGAATTTCCACATTTTCCTGTCATTGTTTTCCAACAATCCCTAATATAACAGCACGTGAACCTTTGGACTTACACCCCTAGTTCCGGATCATAGGCCCCTCTGCTGGAACGAGTCTCCCTGAAATGCAGTAGAGATCACATTTTCTGGTCAGATGTAAACAGGTTTGACATCATTAGCCCCAAAACTAGCAGCACAAACTGGGCATTTGCGATGGCGCGATCCTAAAATTCTTTGAACGCAAGCATTGCAAAACAGGTGGTAGCATTTTGTGAGAACAACCTGAAGAGCCAAACATTTGTAAGCAACATCAACATACGCTACGGACAAAAAACATAAACAAGGTATCAAGGATGGAACATTTACCCTCATTTTTCATGAACAGAATAAGCATATTACACATTTTAAACAATTTACACTATGATAACAGAAGTCACACGCTACCATAATCCTCTACAGAGAGAGAAAATTGTCTTATGGCATGCCCCAAACAAAAGGTTCCCAACTATCAGCAATAGAGATCCCTAAAATCCATGCCCTCAATATCCTTCTAAAATGAAAATAACAGAACGCATATGAACTGAGACCAACCTTGTGAGAGGAAATTTTAATGAAACTGAATTAACATCTTAAAAGCATATTGATCATAATACTTATGAGCTAACCCTAGACAATGGAAGTGAAGACATCAATAATAGTAAAAAAGGACTAGATGGGTACTGAATACCGGGAATAAGGGAATAGAAACACGAACTGGGATGATATACACGTAATAAAAGGTAGAAACAAATTGTAAAGAGGCTAATTGGACTCAAACTTCACCAATTTGTATGGCCAAGCTATTTTGTCCCCAAACAAACCGAGGCTAATTCTATGGTTTTAGGAAGTGGTATGATAAGAAATCATGTTCATAGAACACCAAGTATCTAACAAAATTTCATACTCCCTCCATCCCCACTTAATAGTCCCTTTCCGAGAATCCAACTAAATAAGGGAACACAACCACTGCACTTCTTGAAAATGTTCTCCTCATTGTACCCTTCAATCATTACTTTTTCTTACCATTTTAGTACTACTACTAATTTAAACATGAAAGGGTGAAAAAGGAAATTCATTAATTAGTACCCATTTAGTAGTGGGACAATCTTTTTGGGACGGCAAAAATGCTAATTGAGACTATAAAATGGGGACGGAGTGAGTACTTCCTAGGAAAAGAAATCTTGGACAAAATGCTTCCTTAAGTACTCCGGTCCCCAACGTCATCCTTATTTCTTTCTTTAATGAGGCTAAGAGTATCCACAATTGCCTAAACAAACTAAAAGGTTAGCTAAGGTTATCAATGTTTGCTAAAAAAAAGGTGTTAACATTGGAATAACCAAACTTAGCAACCTCTCAGCCACTAACCAAATTGTGGCCCTTGGATAACCAAAACTAACAACCTTTTGTCAATAACCAAATTTGGGGGACCCTACATCTCCTCAATTAAGTAAACCCATCATTACACAAAAACTCTCTTAAAACATTGTTTTGAGAGAGGCAGGGGAGGGAGTGTCATTTTTAGAGAGAGGAGGGGGTTATGGGTTTACTTGATTGAGGAGATGTGGGGTTTTGGTTAAAAGCTGGCTAAAAAAAAAAATTGATTTCGTAAACTGTTTCTTAAAAATTTTGTTTGAAAAATTATTTTCTATTCTAATAAACTGTTTTTATTAGATTGAAAAGTATTTTTAAAATTTAAAAAAAAAAAACTAAATTCTATGTTCACACTTCACAATTCTTAGTTTTGTGTAGTTTGAAAAGGTGATGTGGCAAGTTTTGGTTATCCAATTTTGATTTTTTCAAAAAAAACTGTTTAAAATAGTGTGTTTGAAAATTTATTTTCTATTTCTAATAAACAGTTTTTATTAGATTGAAAATTGTGCTTAAAAATATATATATTTTCTATGTTCAAAGTTTTTAGTTTTTTGTAGTTTGAAAAGGAGATGGGTCAAGTTTTGGTTGTCCAGTTTTGGTTATGTCATTGTGGACCTCTACATTGCTAACCTTAGCAATCCCTTAAATGGATAATAAAAAGGTGATGTGACAACTTTTGGTCATCCGATTTTGGTTAGGCCTTCGTGTATACTCTAAGTAGCCAAACATTAGTCCAAAGTATCATTCTCAAAAATCATGCATCAAGCACATTTTTATACTTACTACACAAACAATCACCACCATAGCAGTACACTTGGTTCACAAACAGGAACATTGAAACACAGCAGACCCGAAAAGTACATCCTTGAATTCCTAGAATCATATCCTCGTAACTTCGTAATAATGAGATTCAAGTTCCAACCAGTCTGGAACTCCCAAATCGGAACTCTTAACAAACTGTCCATGTGGGAATGCTTATTAGGGAATCATTTACCTGAAAACATTTCTGACAAGGTACAACATGAAGGGATAATAGATTAATAGTAAGCAACAGGTGTTTTTTTTTTTACCCTGTGTCTCGTATCAATTCTAAGCCACCCCTTTATTTTGGCTTCCCTTGGCAGAACAAGCCAGCCCTAACGTGAAATGCAACAGTTGCAATATGCTACAAATTAGATATTAACCAAAAACATGCAAACCAGAGAACGAAAAATATTTACCTCTTTTCGCCTGTCGAGGCAAATACTGCACTTCAGAATTTCCCTGTATTCTCTGAGCTCCTGCTGAAGCTTTCCAACCATTGAACCTTCCATTTGTGTCCTAAGATGAGAAACCTTCCTCCTCGCAACTTCTAACTCTTCTTCTAATCTTTTCTTGTCAAACCTGATTGAGACAAAATTGTGGATTCCACATCTTTGCAAAGAAGAAACCAGAAGAAAATGATAACTACAACTTCATTACCTCTCACTCTCCAGCCCTATCTGCAGCTCGGCAAGAGCCACTCGGCCTTGTTCAACCTTAGACTGTGACCCCTCCAGTGACTCTTTCAATTGCAGAGATGATTTCCTCACATCCAACAATTTCTTTTCGGTACTTTCTAAAGTGGCTATACTCTGTGACCTATCTTCTGAAAGTTTCTGAACTTGATCCGAGCACATTTTCAACTAATCACACCAAAAATAACCGATTCAGTTTTCATATCCCAGGCTAATAATTAATTGAGATACACTTTTTCAAGAGCTAATGTGGACGATTATTTTATTTTAAATGAAATCACCTGATCTTCAATCCTAGCAGCTTTCAGGTCGTAAAAATCAGCAGATTCCTTGGCTTGTTGAAGTGCCTTCTCCATCGTCTGTTTATCCCTGAGTAGAGCATCTCGAAGCTGTCTTGCCTGCACACCTTCTAGAACAAGCTGGAAAAAAAGTCCAAACCCAACTCAATAATCTTGTGGAAATAAGAAAGTAAACGTACAAACCGGTATCTGGAACAAACATTATGCATAAGGGCAATAATAGAGTGAAACAGGAACATGGGCAAGTCATTGTTTCAACTTGTTAGGTTGTTGGAGTAACTGAAATGAAGGCTCTATCCCACTACAAAAGTAGATGAAGGATGAAATATAGAATGACAAAAAAAAGAGAGAGAGAGAGAGAGCTCTACAAGTACTCAATTGGTTTAGTGAACAAATGATATATCCAATACATGTTTGCTATGACATGATTTACCACATGCATCGCAAACACTGCAAGTAATACCGACATACAACAAAGGAAAACAGACCCTTTTCCCCCTTTTTGTTGTTCTTTCGTCGTGCATGACCTCCAGACAACAAGGTTCACAGATCAACCCCCAACATCAGTGGTATATGGTACAAATTATTAAACCTTGAAACTTTCAAGTTCTGTAGGACATCTCTTTTGGTATAGAAATTCAAAAAATCAAAAGGCGAAATCTGATCCTGCTTTTCTAGACCTCAAAAACAAAGGTCAAGCACAATATACAAGGTAGGAAAAGATTACAAACATTTGGTAATAATTTCGTTTTAAAGTTTGAAAATGCAAATTCATCGATAATCAGCTACACAACAGGACATATAACAGAAAAATGCTGTAGTCAAAGTGTTCACACCACATATTTGAAATGCAGTCAATTAATCAATTTACTCCACCAGTTTCATAAGCCATCATCACTTACAAAAATCCTCATCAAAAAAAATAATCAATCACACAAACCACGGAGGCCCAAGATATGCGCTATAAGTTAGAAATCAAAGTTAGGAACCTCAGATAAACAGGAAGGAGTGGCAGTAGAAACTAATCACCTTGATGTTATAATCATCTCTCTCTGTGATTTGCTGCATGAGTTGTCGGTTTTGAGTTTGCATATCATCATATGCCTGACCAATAGTCTGAAGAAAAATAATACCACTACTTTAGCAAAGACATGAAGAGAAATGATCTTGATATGGAGAGGACCAAATTTTTGTGGGAATGTACAAAAAGGTAGGAAAAGGGAACGTTTCCAAATACTCCGAAGAAGTAGCCAAAACATAATGGAAATGGACAAAGCATGTGGGAGTGTACGAAAAGGTCATTGTTGGATATTTATAATCGATGTTGAAACACCTCAATGAATTCATATGCATCATTCGAATACACTTTGAGACATCTAGGGATTCCACTAATGTGTCGTAATGGTCTCCGAAGAAACAGAAGTGTAAAGGCCAAAATTGTGTTCCTTGGCCTCAGGCCTACATGACAAATGGAATGAACATAAATGTCCATCATTGTGACGGAGCAGGATCTAACCTCTATTTCAGATAGGTAGGATTCATTTTCCTCATTTTTCGATTTCAGTGCATCTGAGAAACTGGACTTCTCCCTGAAATAACATAGAGCAATCACGTCTCAGGTTCTCTCAAACATGACTGAAGTTAGCGTCAAAAAGTCAACCACGGAACAATAACATATCAAACTGCAACAAATGAAAGAGGAGTCCACGACTCGGCTCATGAAAACTTCACATGCAATATAAAATTATGGTAATTAGCACTGTAGCCTTTCAAAAGACTATCATGCTGATATTTTCAAATCCATCATTGAAATTTGAAGCCAACCTTTTAGAAGCTTCCAACCCCTGTCTCAAGTCAGCAATCTCAGCTTCTGCTGCAGCTAGCCTTTGCTGAGAGATGGCCTCAGCTTCAATAGATGTTTTGACACGCAATTCAAGATTGTGCTCATCAAGCGAGGACTTCAAGCTCTGAACATAAGCCCAACCCTTGTACTCAGAATCCTTTGCTTCTAGCACATCCCTGCAATGTAAAAGCAGATAATTAGGGACAACAAACCAAATGTAACACTGTGCTGTACACATGAACTTGACAAGATATGACCTAAGCATGAGTATTAAACTCGGCGTCATTTCAAAAACTTGAGGGTACATTCCCGTTATTGCCAGAAACGTTTAGGGAGGTCAGTCTAAACAAAATCAGGCAAACAATATTGTGCTGGTATTACACAAGAAAAAAATGGATATGCTGCGGTGGTTTAAAAACAAGTGGACGAGCCAAAAGAAAAGGACACAAAAAGGGGCAGTGAAGAGTGTCTATGTACAAACTAGCAGAACAAAAAAGGGCAGTGAAGTAAGAACTTTGAACAACCTTTATGAACAACCTTTGTAGAACTTTGAACCCAGCTGGAAACTCATCAAAAGGCCACATTATAACATCTGAGAAGTAAGAATAAAAATTACCCCCAAGGATTTCTGATTAGTACAAATCCTTGGTGGCTAGACTGTTTCTCATCAACAAGCATCTACATTAGAGGCTCTTCACTCACTACGACATGCATTTAAATATGGAACTCGACCATGATTTCCTGCTTTAGGCTAAAATAGCTTCATTCTCCAAAAGGTGATAACCACTCCTTTCACCTTCACTAGAACAAACTTTTCTCAACTAACACCACCTTAATTTTAACCTTCAGAAACAATTGCCGATCAAAAACAAAACCTTCAGAAACTATTAGTTATTCCATTTATGATCTTTCATTATGACTTAATCTTTCAACTGATTGAAGCCAATAACATCATTGCAAAACACAGTGAAAGCTAAGCAATTTGATACAGAAAGGAGAAAAAGAAAGGAAGATAGTAGAAGAAGAAAAGAAGCAAAAGTAGCAACTACTAGAACAGAGGAATGAAAAGATATTTTCTATTTAAAAATCAGCTAGTACATCAAACATAATAACAACAAAAAGGATCAAGATTCAATCCAAAAGAATGCAAACTATATTATTAGAGAACATCTTTGTATAGAAATTCTAACCTCGAATCAGTAGATTCACGCCAGTACATTTCCAAAAAGAGTTTCAACTCCATATCACTCTCCTCCAAATCACAGACCTGCACCAAAAAATAAAAAGTTGAAGATAAATTTCACGGGATTCAAACAACAGAAACTAGTTACGACGATGAGATTATTCTTTTCAACTGAAAATAAATTATATTCAGAAACAACGAAAAGACAAGCAGAATTAGAACTTACTCAAGATATAAGGATACCCGCTAAGGAAAACTAGATCTAACGTGTTCTTCAACTTTTGAGCACAAACATTTCAAAAGGTGAAAAAAATAATGGAAGTATACGCCCTTGAAAAAGAAGTGGGAAACAACATTTATGCTCGCAATTTGGAGGTTTTCTGTGTCATTCACTGCCTTAGCTTTTCAGAAAGGATGAACTATAATTTCAGCCTATAGTTGTCAAAATTGGAGAACTAATGCTATCCAAGTTTTCAAACTACCATAAGGGTGACTGCTAGAGAAAAATATGCATAAAAGACAAAAGGACCTCTTAAATAATGTCACTATGAGAAAACTACGAGGGAAAGAAACAATTACAAAGCAACTTCCAAGCATGCCAAGAGAACAACTGCTAGCAAAGTACCTACATGCTTTGCAGCAGTATACCAGAAAAAAAAAAAAAGGGAATAAACTTATGGCGACCCAAAGAAGTGACAAGACCTCGCTTAGAACCCTTTCTAAGAGGCGAAAAAGCAAAGAGCTTCTATGAACATAATTAGGAGAGATCGCCATAGTAAAAAAGAACACATCTACCCTTATATCCTCTAAAAGAGAATCATAGACCAAATAATAACCAATGTCCTAATAAGATGGTATGAATGAAAGCCACTGAAGACAGCAATCAAGGGCAGCCTAGATTAGAAAAGAATAGAACTTGATGTGAATGAGACCTAAGTCCAAACAGACCCTTGTTGTCATCTCTAATAGTACAATATAGCACACGACTATACCTCTAAATGAACCGAATCGTAGATTAAGTATTGAATCGAGTAACACGAGTTATTCAAACATCTGATACATTGAGAGATACATATCGATTTTAACTTTAAACATATCAAATTGTGGAATATGTATCCCGTATTGGAGGATTTTGAAAACACATTATACATGCTGCATTCAATAGGAAAATGATGACTCAAATATGAAAAATCATGACAAAAGATGCTCACATCAAGTCAATGCTGAACAAATCATATTCACAGTAGCAGCAAGAAAAAAATCTTAGGCCAACGATCGGCAAAAGGCATGAACTCCTAAAGCTCCAACCAGATATGCTAGGTGTCAACTACTTGAGTCTCTTCAAACTGTAAACTAAAAGCTACTAACACGAAGATTGCTATGCTCTTATCTACAGATATCGAATACAGAGTACAATTAAGTGAATATATGTCAAATAAAGAAGAGGGAGGGGAGGGGTGTGGAAGGGGGAGTTCTAAATCATGAATTGTAGCCAAAATAAACATCAAGGCACGTATGATGAGCATAATAGTCTTTATGGAATTCCTAACATGAAGTCAAAACTAGGCAATACAAGTTCAGATAGCTTTGACCATCTTATCCTAGTGACAGACAGTATTTTTGCAACAAGTAAAAACAGCAAAGAACCAAAACAAAAAACAAAAATATTTACCACAGTATGCAACTTCCCCAGTTCAGCAACTTGATCAGCGGATCTAGCAGATAAGGTTTCCAACTCTTTAGCCTGTTAGACAAAGCAAGAGCTTTTATTATTCATCCGCACATTATTGTTAAAATCCTACAATACAGGACCCGTATCTTGTTTGTATAGAAATTTTACAATACGATGATGTACCTTACGATATATATCCATATCCCGATTAAGTACGTACCTTACGATTACTTATTGGAAGAAATTCAGACCTTATTGCAAGAAGTGGAACCTCAAACGGATTAATCTAAGTCGTTTGCGCAACACTCAAACCATTTGAAAGATATCCAACCTCAATGTAGGGCTTGAATAGCAAAAAGAACCATAGTTCAATCATGTCTTGGGTGAATATTATAAGGGATTTCTTTTTTTTTCCATGACTAAGGTAGCATGAAACATCAATATGATAAATTCCAGTTGAAAGACTTGAAATTCTACATCTTAAAAAACTTTTTTCAATATGTGCATAGTTTTTTGGTGTTATTAGGTATAAATACTTGTTAATTGTCTATTAATTAAGGAATGGGGGGTATGTAGTGATAATGGTGTAGTGAGCTCGGCTTGGAAGTCCGATCGTCCATCACTAGTCTGGATCATCTTACACTTCAAATAAACATTTTACATATAATTTAAGGCCCATTTATCCGAACCGTCGATCGCCGATCGGATGGCCGAGCCGAGCTCACTACAGCCTACAGGGCCCCCGATTCCATTAACTATGGTTAACGACTTAATGTATATTACAATACACGACACGTACCCCAATACGATTTATAAAACAAGAAAAACGATACAAGATTTGTATCCCGATTTGAAAAGCTTGCATCCACATTTGAAATAATGTAATATATCAAGTACACGTACCTTTCTATGAAGAACAGTTTTTAGAGATTGGACATCAGCCCTCAGAGAATGAATGTCCGAAGCAGCCTCTTTATATGTACTTAGCTGACTTTGCATACTGCCCATGTCTTCAGGAAATGATGAAACCAAGGCCTTGAACTCCGCAATGATATCTTTCCGACCTGAAATGAATGATGTAGAATCAAAGATTAAAGTGGAATGTCAAAACAAAATAGAGCCTAGCCGTGAAGCTCGGAGGGCAATTACCAACATCTCTATACCTGGTTCCCTAGATGCTTCTTCTAGTCTAGTCTCAATCATATTTTTTGCACTGATTTGTTTCTGTATCTCCGTTCTTAGCTCAGTTATTCTAGACTCAGCAAGCACTGAATTACGATGAAATACATCTAGCAAATCATTTTTCATGTTCATTTCCTTTTCCCGCCAGGCAAGGTTATCTTTCTCAACCTACAATACCAAACAGAAAAGAAACAATCAACATTGGAACGCGATCCTCCAATAAAAATTAACACTGAAATGCGTAAATTAAACTACCGACCAGTTACAACCTGTAGTTTCTTGAATAGAGCGTGGTAATGAACTAAGTCTGCTTTTGATTTCGCAAGCTGGTCTCTTGCCAAGACATAAGCTTGGGATGAGGAAATACGGTTCAAATTTTTCAGAGTATTCTGTCAAGCAAAAATCACCACCTAAAACATGAGAGAACAAGTAGTAAAAGGAGTAATCGAATGTTGGAATAGTAATACTTCCATGGAGAAAAGACAAGAAATTAAATGTTAAGCCAACCTGCTTATCAGATAGCTGCTTCAATATTCCTATCCTATCCTCATGGAGACGCTTGAGTTCGAGCAGTTGACAAGAGGCTTGATCCTGTGCAGACCTCAAATCAAGTGATATAGTTACCAATTTTGTTTTTTACCAACACA
Source organism: Vaccinium macrocarpon (assembly GCA_022606695.1). Lineage (NCBI taxonomy): Eukaryota > Viridiplantae > Streptophyta > Magnoliopsida > Ericales > Ericaceae > Vaccinium > Vaccinium macrocarpon. The sequence continues at coordinate 4,653,711 of CM040176.1, read as the reverse complement.
AACAGGGAAAGAAAAAGGAATGCTGGCAAATTACCAGTAACTCCTTCAGAGTGGCTTCCATATCTTGCAACTCTTTTTGTTTATCTTTGGTCCTATCAGAAGCAACAGGCTTATTAGCAAAGTTCAGGACAGGTAAGAATGCCCCCTTTGCTGCATCACTCTCTGTTTTTAGAGTTGCCAATTTGCAATTACTTTCTTCTAATTCGGCAACTGTACTCTCAAGTTCCACTTCAAGAAACAACAAGGCAATAGTCAGACCTTAAGATCATCCACTAACCTTTTGGGCAAATATTTAAACAAAAAGGAAAAGAACACACACAGTCCATTGAAACAGTTTAAGAAAATCCTGTAGACATCTACACTCAGAACAAACTCTTTCCAGTTCTGCCTTTACATTGGGATTCAGGCACACCACTCAAACCAATACCATCACAAGATAAATGATACAGAGATACAACCACTCAAATCAAAACTATCACATGACAAATGATAGAGATACAACAATAAAGTTAATGAACAACTATATCATAAGCCATAGCAATTATACTCAACAGAAAAACCGACAAACTTTAGGATATTGAGTAGAAAGAGAAAAAGCTTTGGAACTTTGTCCATTTGTCTAAACTACAACAATCTGACCCAACAATTAAGCTCAGATACGTGGTTGAACAAGCAATTTTGGCCGATTGACAGACTTCACCAGAAACATGAAACAGTGAAAATTCTCTTATAATAACTACTCAAATTGTACTTGGATGTATGATCGACATAACAGTCAATGAATGAATGGTGAGCTTGCTCAGGTTTAGTTAGCTACCCCTTAAACGCCGAAGCTCGGCCTTATTCTTCGCATCAGTATCTTGATGGCACTGCAGTTCCGTTGATAATGATTTGTGCTTCAAATGAAGATCCCCCAATGCCACCCTCAGATTCCTGACTTTTGTCTGTAACTCAGTGGATACGTTTTGCCTGCATGAACCTACAGGGAAGATGAGTACACAAAAAAATCAGGAAAAACTCAACAAATTTCAACTAATATAGGAATTACATCAAACGCATCACGGCATTAGTTTACCATCTTCAGAAAGTGCCTTTAAAATTGTAGCCTGCAGTCCATCCTTCAAGTACCACAGATCATCAATGGCCGCCACTATATTGCATACTGTGTTCTTGGACTTCTCAACAGCTGTTTGAGCAAATTCTTCTTCATGTTTCAGGGAATTAGTTGCAGAGCTGCATTCAGTGGCCCCTTTTTCTAACAGTCGGCTTAAAAAAGCATCTTCAAGCAAAGACTCAGACCGAGCTGGCAGAAAAACAAAACAGTTAGCCAGCAAGTACATCTCAATACATCTCGCATTTCAATAACCATGCACAACTAACAATTCAGGTTGGGAAATTGAATAGCAATAGACACCCAGATTAGCATAAGCACCTAGCCAGGCTTGAAGGCATGTCAACAACAAATGGAAAATCACGACCGTTACGGGCTAATTCACATGGCAGAAGACTCAAAGAAAGCAGATGCATTATAGCACTACACTTGCACCATCTTCCCTTAACCTCTGCATCTCTCCTCCAAATCATCCTGATGTCTAATTCCAACTCCGCTTATGAGAAGGCCCCACCCAGATTAGTCTGCCTCCACCAGAAAGCACGTTGAATGTTTTACAGAACAGCATCGTCACAACGGAATGTCTTAAGAGACCAAAATATCTTGGCACAAATGAGGAATGGGATGGTGAGACAGATGATTCTTCAGGTCAGAAGGAAGATTTTAGATTGTTATCGTGAATATTCTGGGGTCCGGAGATCTATCAAGGTCGGTCCAGGGAAGATCACTGGTCAAATTCTCTTAACAGGTGAGATCAAGCCAAGTTTCATTTGATTATTGAATTTGCTTCCACCACCCTCTGGCAAAATGTAATGTTTGTAGCCATTAGCCCACAGGTTTCATACTTAAAGAACATAACCTCTTAATCATTTGGTTTCCTCCCTCATCAGGTCACACAGTGTCCCAATTACAGATTGGTACCTGATCTACAACAATAAAAGAACCCATCTAGTCCCCAATCATTGGGGGTATGGGCGGGGATAATTGGAGACATACCTTTGGCAATATGCACAAAGTGGCTGCTATCAGAATAACACTGAAATAGTGGCCCCTTAAACCTCCAAGAACCGAGGAGCTACATAGACGTATTGCTGCAGAACCATGCCCTCAAATCAAATCCAAAAGGCATCAGAGTGGACAGGCCTAGAGACCCAAATCACTATGCTTCCTTGATTCATGGTCCAGAGACTCCAGACTCCAGAGCATCTGATTAATTAGCACAGTAGATGGTACGTAATCTCTTCCCCTAAAGTTTCCCTATGTCCCACTGCAACTTCCCTCTTGACAAGCTTGGCGGGAATAGACGTGATATACATTGGAGATCTTGACAAAGTACTCTTAACGAGGTAAGCTGTGTTATTATATGCTAATCTTTAACATAGAGTCCTAATTATCCAAGCAGCAGGTACTCGGCCTTCCAGACCTTCTTTTAGAACACTACTCTCTCACACACACACGTATGTGTATATACTGGTCAATCATGATTCGCAGCCACAAAAATACTTTTTAAAATCTTTAGTTGTAGGGAAATTGGAAGAGCCAAAGCTTTCATGGGTATTCTAGCCAAAGCTTTTCGAGGAAAAATAAGTTTTGAATATATATCAAACACCGGAGAATTAATACGAAAAAATAATGTTACAGGTAAAATCATTTTACAGGAAAAATATTTTCCGCGTGAAACACAGAGAGCTATAATGTTAATATAGATTTAACATAATGTATCACATATTATATGTATAATGCATTGTACTTTATATGTACACTGCATTACATTATATAATATTATATTATATATTATATATATAGATACATATATTGACTATTGTCCCTTCTACCTTGCCAGTCTCCTTCGAAAAATCTCGGCAACCTCATACCAAACTGGTAACACGTAGAGCGAGGAACCCATTGGAAGGACGATAATGTAGCGGAAGGGCATAAATCTATCAAACTTAAGCCAAATCGCTTAAGTCTGCAAATTAAACTAACCTGAAACTGCCTTAAAACAAAAGACAGGAAGAAAAATAGCAAGGGTGAAAATGATGTAGTTTCTCTTGCTATAGAGTGATGGTATTAAAAGTTACATACAAGTTTTCTTTTCTTGGCAAGGCGTTACATATGACACTATATGTGACAAGACAACAGCTGGGTTTTTTTGGCAACATGTCTTCATTTTCACCTATTTTTGCAACATGTTCAACATGTGCCTTTTACCTCATTTTTAAATTGTCAACCATGAGATATATTCGCGTTGAACTCGAATTTAACAGTTATGAAAACCCTTCTTAAAAAATAATAAATTGGCATGCCATGCTATTCTTATTCCCCAGAAAAAGAAGAGGCACCAAGCAAAGCATCAACCAAAATTACTACAACACCAAGCGTTCCCTGAGTAGGTGTCTACAATACTCTACAACAAGCTTGCATTTTCTTCTAAAAAAATGGCCAAGCGATTAAAGTAATACTTTAAAATTCTTGCACTCTTGACCTACAAGCATAATTGGAAAAGTTGCTATGATCTTCTCTAAAACTAAAATGAAAGAAGACGAGGTATGGAACCAATGCAGAGAGAGGAAAGGCACTGTGGAAGATAGTAGCATAATGAACTAAGCGATAAATAACAGAAACAAACAACTTAAGAGACAAAAACAGATTTTGATTGAGGACAAACATATCATTAATGTGTACCAGTCTATCCTCACCTTCTGTGAAAAATCGTGTGTTAGCATCTCTTTCACTGATCATAGAGTCTTTCATGCAAATGGAGCGTGATTCTAAGCCATCTACCATCTATTAAAAAACATAGGAATCAAGTTAACATCAAGCAATAAACCATATTGTCTAGAGTGAATCTAGACAACTGAATCCAAGCAATAAACCATAATAGAAGGCTAGAAGCAATAACAAGCAAAGGTGAACTACCCGTTCCCAGGCCTCATTGACTGCCTCTAAGGTCTCATCATATGGCCGTTGTTTCTCCTTCAGTTGACAAAATTTGTTCTCAAGTGCAATATTCTCAACTTTCTGAGCCTCTAACTTCTGAACAAGCTTCTGGTTTTGAAATTGAAGCACTGCAGAGTCAAGCTACAGCAGAATACACACCACAGACGTAAGGCGAAGCATAAAATTAACAGAAATACACAGAATAACTTCAAAAGCTCCACAAACAGACTAAATTCCAATCAAGAAGTTACTCCATATGAACTAACAGTGATTATGATTAAATAACAGGCTCAAATAAAACGTAAGACTAGCGTAATTAAAGAATTGCTTGTCAAAGGGATCAACCTTCAAGACTAACAACAAATTCCTCCAATTGCAAAATTTCTTGGTAAATTAGTTCCAATTTTTTTGAAGCAGTTCAGTGCTCTGAGAAATGACATTACATTTACAACAGGGCTGAAGGGTCTATAGATAACTGGAACTACAGACAAAATTGTAGCTCATCAGGTGGAAAAAAATAATAACAATGCCAGGACACAAATGCAATAAAGACTTCAAATTAAGATATCTAAATGTCCTTCCACCTTTAACCTATCTATGTGAAACTTTTTCCTAATAAAGTAAAGCCCCCATAGAGTTGGTGCTTCATTGTGTCTTATTGCTCATAGCTCCACCACATCCCCCTTCAACTCCATGAGTCCTTAATGTGCTAGATAAAATCAGTTAAAAAATATCGCCCATAAATGAAATTTCTATCTGCCATTGTCTTTATTAACGCTTTAAAACAAAAGCACGCCAATGATCCATATGTAGAGCACAAATTGTCCAAAATCTACATGTATATTGTGCAAATAAGTAGAGTCATAGTCCACCTTGCCCACACATTAAAATAATGATGCCACATCATCAAAAAGCTTGAGTTACTAGAGAGGAGTAACTTCATTGTCTATATTCTCAACACGCCCCCTCACATGTGGCCAGACCCTCCCACATAAGTGGTCCAAACATCGGGTACACAAGTGCTAATAAGTATCTAGTAGCCGGCGAAGTTCAAACACATAATCTACTGTCTATTACCAAATTACATTGCTGACAGACAACTCATCGAGAGAGAGAGAGGGGTAGCTATATAAAGCACATCCTCAAAATATGAAACCATTTACGAGTAGTAAACATGAGCTGCACGTAAAATCAACCCTACTCTTTAGAACAAATATAATGCTTGAAACACAAAATCAGTCTTCCATTATAAAAATCACATTAGGAAGTATATAAAAAACAGAGTGATTCCACCACATCACGTACTTATTAAGCAATTTTTGCAAATTAAGACTATGAAATACAAACTTAAGCAGCAAAATAAGCAACGAAAGTATCAATCCACACAAGATAACCCAAATCATCAAATTCCTAAGGTCATGCCCAAAATATGGAACTACAGTATATAATAAACATGACAAAGTAAGCAATTATCGACAAAGTAAGACCATCGAAAACAGAAGTTAAGCAGCAAAATCAGCAACAAACCAAGGAACAATAAAATTAAAGTGCTCCCAGTGTATCAGGCAAATGGAAACAAAATCCTGTAAATCGAAGGAAAAAAAGAACAAAAATACAACCTTTTTATCTTCAGACATGGGCAATAAGGGCTGTTTCTTAGCACTGGCCGCGGTGGGCGATATGGAGCTTAAGTGACGCCGTTTCCGGTCCGGTTCACCTGTGCTCCCCATTAGAAGCTAACAAAACCCTAGTTCCCTGTATCTCCACAACAGTTGCCTTAAATCGAAAAAAACCCCAGATGATAATACTATGCAACACACATAGTTAGAAAGTAATCGAACTACCTTCGACAATGAAACCCTAATTTTTTCTTTATCTCGCACCAGTTGCCTTAATCGCAAAAACCCTAGATACTACGGGACACACGTAGTTAGAAAACAATCGGACTATATCGTCTAGTATGAAACCCTAATTCTCCAGATGTTGTCGGAGTAGAATTTGCAGGAATTATGGCTCCCACTTTCTCTATCTATCCTTGTGCGCCTGTCTCTCTCTCTCTCTCTCTCTCTCTCTCTCTCTCTCTCTCTCTCTATAATTCAATACTCCATCTGAAAGCGCTATGTTGCTATTACCGGAGAGGAGAAGAATGGGGAACGGATGGTAGTTTCGTTGAGAATGAAAGGGTTTTTCCGTAATAGTGTTCCCTTGAAGCAAGGCTTAATTACATACTATTACTTCCCTAAAATATCTCATTTTATCAAATTACCTCCTAAACTTGAAAACCTTACACTCGGCAACCTTAAACTATCAAAACCTTTCAACTTGCCCCATAAGTCTCCACTTGTATAATGGCCATTAAAAAGATTTCGAGTGTTTTGGCCAGACATTTTAGCCAGATTATTTTTTGTCCGTATTCAATTTTTTTCACAATTTTTCGTTTCACACCTAATTTTTTGGGATTTGTTGTTCGTCTCTACGGGTGAAATCAATAAAATAAAAAATTATTACTCAAACTTTTTTAATAAAGACAGAAATAAGACAAAAGGTGTTTTATTTTATCTTTATTTTTTAAAAAAATGGATTTCGATTTAGACAGAAATAAGACAAAACGTGTTTTATTTTTACCTTTATTCTTTTCCAATTTCTCCTGTCAAGATAAATCAATAATGTACAAAAATTTGACATGAAACGAACAAATGCAAAAATAATTGAATAACAATTATTATAAAAAAAAACTAACTAACTCAATTATTTAGCCAAAATACCCCTTAGAGTAATGATCAAATATTATTCTTCTTAAAATGTGGCAAGAATGTTTATAATGAGATACATACAGACTTACAAATCTAAGAAATCTGAAGACTTTATCTTTAAGACTATCTTCTTTTGTTCACTTCTTTCGTCAATTCCTCTTTATTTCTCCTCCTAAATACTTATATATACTCTTGCATCATTAAAGCCATCTAGGCACCAAACAGATCTTCATGTACAGGCGATTCAAACAAAGATCAGGTCTTATAATTTCATAATAATGCAAGTTTATATGTATACATGGGCAGAGGCAGCTCCACCTTTGAGCGGGTGGTCACCCGACCACCCTGAATTATTTTTTTTTTAAGAAATACATGTAAAAAAAAATTATTTCCAATATTTTTGTCATTTTGAACACCCTAAAAAAAAAATTGAGCACCCTAACCAATATATTTGAACCATTTTGAACGTCCTAACTAAAATGTTTGAACACCCAATCTCAAAAAGTGACTTCTTCCCACGAGACTCACATACTCTTTTATCATTTCTTTTATTTACCCCCACCCTGCCACCATTTGTGGTCACCCCCAAATCCTCCTAAACATTTTGGAACTATTTTGTTCTGGTATTTCATTGGAGTATGAAAATAGTCTAATTACTCCGGTCCTCTGAATGACTCAATTTTGAATTTAACCCCATCTCAACTACTAAAATTTTAGAGAAACACTATAGATACTAACTATTATACAAATTTCTTGCACGAAATGTGCATGTGACACTCACCAAATGTTTACAACAACATTCACCAATATTTATCTACTCTAACTCATCCTCCTAACATTATGGGATGTCCGTGTAATTTTCCGTCGGTTTAATCCTAATTGGTTCAAAGAGTACAAAAATTGGTTGAAATACAGTAAAGGATGCAACATTTTGTCTACATTGTTATTTTTTCATCCTGATTTCAGTAAGCAAGCCAGAGGTGATGCTTTTATCATAGATGGTTTTAAACTTTAGAGTAAGAAGTAGAAGTTGCAATCTCACGTGGGAGGCATCAATTGTGCTCATAACCAAGCTGTGAAGGGTTGTGAAGATCTTCCATTCTTGAAATTCTGAGCAATTGAATGGGAGATCAGTGGATAAACGATTGCATGATTACTTATATGGAGAGTGATGCATTTGATATTGATGCTATTATGGTAACGGTTTCGAAATATGAAAATTTGTTAAGGAAAAATTCTAATATACTATTTTTTTTTGTGGCATTTTTTATATTAGAAGTTTTTTTTTATATGTACAGTTATTATTTCTAGAAGACCGTAGTAGAATTTCTGAACACCCTCACGAGAAATCCTAGAGCCGCTAGTGTACATGGGCGTCACCAAGTGGAAACAAGTGGGTACAACTGAACCTACTGCCATTTGAAAAACTAGTACTTTGTATAGTATATTTTCTTATGGGTCAGTAAAACTCTTTAAATGAACCCAATAACTCTTTGTATGAACACGTTGCCTTTTATGAACCATTTGATCATTTATATGAAATATTTAAGAGTGGTTGAGGTGCCACTTTTAGAAGCCTCGAGTAAAACAATAAAAAGCTACCGTAACTTTCTTGAGAAATTATCATATGGAGTTTGTCTAGTTACAATATTTCATGTGTGACCTCTAAATAAATGACACCAAACCTGTCATAATAAATAAATTTGACGTACTATTGTGACATGACTATCAAAGCAAATCCCTTTGTCTTTGCCCGTGAGAAATTATCAATGTTTTTTAAGTAATTTCCATTGGGTCTAATACCGAACAAAACTACTTTTTGGTGCTAGAAAATGGTTATTTAATAACTATCCTAGCAATAGTTGAAGACGAATATTTTAGTTCCGTGGTAACTCATAAATTGACTATGAATCCACTGGTTCATTGGGGTGGTGTCGCCATTGTTTATATACCTTATTGGGTGTATCTAACCCGATAAGAGTGTGATTGATGATTCTATGCTCTTTCTAATGGTCATTATTCATGTAACACTAATATGGGCCTAAAATGAAAATTTTGGATAGTTTAAGATAGTCAAGTGTAGAGTTTTGTAATTTAGGGGGTAATTGAAAAAGTAAGATAGTCTAGTGCAACAATACGTAACTATGCCTTTGACCAAACGACGGTATGCTGTAAAACTTCACGTTACGTGGAGGATAAAGCGGTGACTCTCTGTTGGAAGATCACCCGCGGCTTGGCAATGGAAGGACGAATGAATCATTATTGTCGAAAGGAAGATTCTATTTACAACTTATTTTCCCTCAATACAACTCATGCAAAATAAATATCAAAACTTTCCTCGCAAAAAAGACCATTTAGCCCCTCAAATTACTTCATATCAACCCACCCCACTTTTTCCCAATTGCTAATACCAATCCAGTGCATCTTCTTCATCATTCAGTTCCATCGTTTTCTCACTCTTCTCCCTCCCACGTCGAAAAAATCCCTCCTCCTTCTCATTCTTCAAGCATTAACCTCCATTGTCCTCTCCTGCCCCTCATCTCTCTCAATGGAGGGGATCTTCTCCCTCATTAAATTTCGGGGAAGAGCTCCAAAGAGTATTGGAGCAATTTAAAACTCCAAATCCACCAATGGATGCACAAATACAGACCATGGAGAAGTTAGAGGAAAACGTGGAAGTAAAGATTTTCGAGCAAAAAACGACCCAAAAGTAACCCATTGTTTTTTTTATTTCTCAGTCACTATTTGTTTGAAACAGTACCACAGTCCCGAAAATCGCAATACATTTCGATAGTTAATACCCGAAATTTACCTATAAAACCAAAAGTTTATATCCGAAATTGGTGATGATAGTTAATATCTGCAATATTGGTCATAATTCAGTAGTTTTGTATTTGAATTATGTACTTAGTTCGGGAGTAAATATCCGAAATGTGTCAAAACCAGACGAGTAAAATAGCGGCGATTTCTTCTCTTAGTTCGACGGAGAGGGCGATGGCCGAGGTCATACGGAAGGAGGAGGGAAGAGAAAAGGGTTTTGATAGTTTTGAGTGTTGAAATTTGGGAGAAAAATAACAAGGGGTAATTTGGGAAATGTGCCGGATTATGTGAAGCAAAAACAAATATTTGCCACATCAGCAAGGTTGTATGTAGCAAAAGGACTGTATGAAGCCAAAATAGGGTTGTAAATAGAATCATCCTTGTCGAAATGATTTTTGAGGCATTTACATGCCGCTCCATTTTGTGGAGGGCCTGCACCGCTCCACTTTTTCTTTTTTCTTTTTAGTTTTAATTTTAAGACCTCAAATCCTATGAAAGTGCCTAAAATCTTAGGATACCTTATAAAAATGTCTAAATCATTAAAAACTTTATAATAGGAAAGTGCACCCTAAAACTAAACCCTAGGGTACCTTATGAAAGTACCTAAACCTAAACCCTAGGGTACCATATGAAAGTGCCTAAAATACTAGAGTACCCTATGAAAATGTCTAAATTACTAAAAACCCTATAATAAGAAAGTGCACCCTAAGTGCCTAAGCCCCAAAAACGATTGATTGACCTTAATGGAGTTAGTGGTAATTAAAAAAAAAAGAAAAAAATAGTAAAAAATACAACATTTTTTACCCCTTTTAAAGATAGGACACGCTTTTTTTTCATATTGAAAGGAATGACACATTTATTTTCAGATTGAAGAGAAGGACATCAAAAAACTAGTGAGTACTCTCTAGTTTTTTGTACATGGATCAAACACACACAATACATACATGGATCTACTCGATATGAGGAGAAAGCAACAAAATTAACAGATAATAATGGAAATAGGTTAATCAAACTAAAAAAATATATATTTTCCCTTATGTTAAATTGATTTTACATTCACCGCATTTCATCAATTCCGCCACCTAACGGTATCTCTACTCCCCTAGACCTCTCAGAACGACTTGAGGCTCTTATAATGCGCCCAAGGCCTGACAAAAACCGATCGGATCGTGAGAGAGAGAGAGAGAGAGAGATAGATAGATCATATTGCCGCCGTCGGCTGTGTAGTCAGCTTCTTCGATGTAAAGAGAGAGAACTATTAGGGTTTGAAATTTTTTGTGCTTGGGGAGAGAGAAAGAGTCGCTAGTAAAGAGATCAAAAGTAGATAGAAAATAGTAGGACTTGTCATCATTTATGATATATTAGACTTCTCTTTGTATTCTCTGAAAAGTAGACGCGTGAACTGTGAAGGCATTAAAAGGCAACAATGAGTACAACTGTAGGCCTGTAGTTGTGCATTGGTACTGTATAAGTGTAGGTGAAAACGTGTACAGGTGAGGTGGTGATTTTTTTGAATTTTATGTTCAGAATTAGAATTTTTAAAAAGTAATGACATCTCACTGATTTTTTAGACGCCAGAAGTGGTCGGCTGCGTTGGTGATTTTTTTGAATTTTATGTTTGAAATTATAATTTTTAAAAATTAGTGACATCTCACCAATTTTTTTGGACGTCGGAAGTGGTCAGTCAGTGGTGGGGTGTTGGTCCGCCAGAAGTGGGGTGGTGATTTTTTTGAATTTTATATTCGAAATTAAAATTTTTAAAAATTAGTGACATCTTACTAATATTTTTTGTCACCGAAAGTGGTCGGCCAGAGAGGGTTGTGAGGTCCCGACCCATTTTTAATATTAATTATGTGATACATGATTTAATTAGAATGATCAATTGATTATTTGCGGGTTATTTAAAACGATTAAGTGCTAGAGGTACACAGAGTAATTTCAAGTGACATGTCGCTAGTGGGCCCGGATGGGTGGCCAATGTAATGCATGCACATTTATTAATGATAATGAGGAGTATGATTTCAAGTTATGCAAATGATACTAGCTTGTCTGCTACGGATGTGTGATATTTTTACTTGGCGAGCACATCACAAAGGGCGCCCAACTTTCGAGATTTTTCTTAGATATTCTAAGCACACGATGATGTTGCCCACAATTTTCTAAGTCGACACGCATGTTTTGATATTTTTTTGCGATCGAAACCGAAAAATTCAAACACCGTTTGAAGTAAATTGTATTGCATTATATCACGTCTCGCCTGGAGCCACACCCAAGCCTTGCTTCCCACGCTTGCACCCTATGTAGTACCTAAATATCTTAATATAATAGTTATATATGAATAGTACACTTTGTTTAGTACAAATAGTACATAATCAAAGAAAGGGAGGAGAAGAAGAGGAGAATGGAAGAAGAAAAGAAAAAAAAAAAAAAAGAAAGGGCCATGGCTGCCACCACCTTCAGCGACCACCACCGCCATTTCCGACCACCATCTCCACCTTCCAACTTCATCTCTGCAAGTATGACTGCTTGCGACCTTGGATTGTATTGTAGATGGTGTTGCCCCAAGCGTAGGGCTAGGTCGGTGGTAACATAATAACCGGTAAGACCGGGTTGAATCCACAGAGACCGAACGCATCCGGCGTGAGAGTTGTCTTGCAAGTGTAGGTTTTCGGCCTTGAAGCGGCAAACTTAATTTTATAGTTTGAGGGTGAAATTCACTTAACTTCGTTAATGACTTAGAAGATTAAAAATGACAAATTAAACTAAGGCAAAGTCTAGGGGTATTTAACTACCATGACTCAGGTTAATCCATCCCCTCTTGATGACCGGCTCGGGGCATCGTTAAATGCCCCTGAACGGAAGATTTAGATTTTAAAACCTTTACTAGAAAAATGTATTTAACAAAGATTAGGATTTTCAGTTCATTTGGCAAACAGATGGGTTGACATCGCCCACAGCATCACACGTGCCAAATAGTCAAGCTTTTGGCTATGTGTGATCAAAGAGATTAACAAACCCACTCTTTGGTACATAAAAGTGCAACCCCAAATATTTGATAAACAAGAGGTGTATGCTATAACATGAGATGGATGGATTAATCCTAAGTCATGGAGTGCTAATCACCCCATGACTAAGCCTACTTAAACTACTCACAAACCATAACAAGAACCTAAGTTGGCCTACAATATTAACACTAGAGAAAATCATAAACAACACTTAGAAATTAGAGTTTTCAATGGAAATAGCAAGAACGACATGAAAATACGAAAAATGAAGAAAATACAAATAAACAGTAGATTTGTAAAGATTAAGAGTACACTTACAACATTAATGAAGATGAAAAGCTTGGATCAAAGAGAAACTATCATAAAAACTGGAGAGAAAGTGGAACTAAACTGAGAACAAAATTAATGGAGGAGGAAGAAGGTGAGAGGAGAGAGAGGGAGAGGGAAATATATACAAACACCTTTCATTTCTCTCAAAATATCTTAATAATGCTTTTAATAGAAATTTTCCATAAGTAGAAAGTAAAAAAAGTGCTTGAAATGCTTGAAAAAATGCTCCACGGATTGAGTGGATCAATCCAAATTGCTCTGGAACAATTTGAGTGGAGTTAGATCGATCTATCATAGTTTTGGATCGATCCAAGTTGATCTGGAGCATTTTAATGAATTTGGATCGATCCACCATGACCTTGGATCGATCCAAAGTGGTTTGGGGGGTTTCTGATGAAGTTAGATCGATCCACTAGGGATCTGAATCGATCCAGATTGCTCTGGTCAAGCAGATTCTTGATCCAACTTTGTGGTCATGTCTCGGGTTTGTCCAAACTCAAAATGAGGCGATTCTTGAACCGTTGGAAAGCACTATGAGTCTACTTTCAAACCCAATTGACCTCATCTTCATAGCCTTTGTATATTGAAAGTAATGAGTCTTTTTCTATCAGTTGGTCAGATTTTCTCGAAGCTCATAACTCCAAATTTATTGTTCTTTTGTTTCAGGCATTCCTTAAACCTTCCAAAGCTTTTTGAATTGAATTCTAAGCTTCGGCGATTGTCCTCCACGGCATTGTGGGATCTTGGGTATTTCCGGATACAATCGGAAATTATTTGGAGCTTTAGACACACATTTTAGCTCCGATTTTCTGAAACTCATCAAAAACACAACTTGCGCAAAATCAATCGTACAAAGGCACAAAATGCACGGGTGTGTGATCACAATGAGCGAGATAAACCCAAATATATACAACATTTGGGTATTATCAATGACTCTCATCTCCCTCGTTTTTAATCTAAAATTCGTTCATCTATACTTGTGTATACAACAATTTCTAGACAACAAACTGGGTCGTATATTTTGGTTGATTTCTCCTTCATGCACTTGGAATTGAGTTTTGATCTCTCTTATGAATTAAGGTAAACTCAGAGGTCTTTCTTTTTCCGTTGGAATCACTCCAATCTGTTGAGAATTCGATTTACTATGAATTTTTAAAATTCAGTCTGCATCCTGTAAATCTGCTCTCAAACAGATTCATGTAGCCTCTGTATTTGCTTGTCTTCTCACCCTTGGACTACGAATTTGACCTTGATTCCTTTAAAGCTTTCGATCTTTGTTTCATTGCGGAACTTTTGACACTAGAATCACTCCAAAATATGAAGATCTCGATTTATGGTGATTTTACAAAGTTGGGCTATCTTGTGTTCACTCGTTTTCTGCAGACCCCTGTTTATACGAATTTTTATGGGTATCAAATGGCCTTCAAATGTTCTAATTTTTGGATTGATTAGCCTCCTTAGTGACTAGTATGAGTGTGATTTTTGGGAACCTGAGTTCTTTGAAAGAAATGGGCTAACTCTTACATGTTTTGGACCCCTATTTTTCCTCCTTGTTAGCTGTCATCTTTGAAACAAGCCCATTTTCTCCACCGATCATATTTTCAAGTGATTCTTGGTTGAGAAGCTGGAAAAATGTCTTACCTTTCAAACCCAACTAGTCTCATCTAATTTGATGAAGTTTTGAGGGAGTTATTCCCATTTTCCCGATGACTGGTCCAGTCTGTGCCAGATTTGATGTGTTGAGTATTTGCCCTACTTTTGAGCCTTTTAAGCCCTTGAACTATTCACAAACTATCTTCCTCACATTATTTCCTATGTTCTCATAAAGTTTCGCGATTTTCCTAATTGAAATGATATGGATTTTAGTCAGGTTTTTCCGAGACTGTTATGTTTTAAGAAATCGAACGACTTGAGTGCTATGGAAGTGAGAAATCTCTTGACGCTTAACGTACCCTTATAATGAGATGTTGTGAACCCTGATGGGTTGGCTTATTTTATTTTAGGGCCAGACATTGGAGGCCCGTATCTCGCATTTGGACGAGTTTGATTGACGCGCTTTTTGGTAAGTCTTGCTATGCCTTATTTACTCGTATTTTATGATTGAAAAGCATGCATGGTCATTTTGAAAATTGAAAAATGAAAGAATTATTGATATGCTTGAGAATGTGATGCATGCACTTATTTGCAAACCATGAATTCAACTTTCAAAGTTTTGTTATTAAAGAAAAGGAAATGTTTTATATTGATGACACGTAGTTTGAACGGTTCCCCGAGCGCTAGGGGAATGAGAATATCGAGGGTAGAGGAATAAGGGAGGGGATCATAGCCAAATGATCCGGGGGTGACGTCACGCCGATTATTGTTTAGGGTCGCTCCCTAATTACTGGTGACTGTTGATCGATAAAACGTGATTATAATGTAATGGTCAGGAGTGATACTCCATTTGAAAATTAAAAGGGGACACCAAGCCCATATTGATTTACGAAATGGTTGCAACATAAGCCTAAAATGTTGGATAACAATGCTATGATGTGAAAAAGTGTATTTCGGAAATGGATTCGATAAATTAGTTAATTCATGGAAACTTGTAAGTTTGGCATATCTTGACTCACACTAGCCTAGTGCTTAAGACGTTGAACGTAACAATTTCAGGTGATCAAAGATTCAAGGTTTTTGCATGACAGCCGATGAGGCAGCGAATGATGTTCCAGCTATTTGTCAAATGTGTGATAGGATTGTGCTAGACTTGAAACTTGATTGTGTAAGTTAAATTTATTTGGTTATGTAATACTCCCTCTGTCCCAATTTGTTTGCCCCTTTTGGGGAATCGAGTTTTTAAGGGGTGTGAAAACTTTGTATTGACTTTTTTATTTTGCCCTTAAATTCAATCAATATTACTGTGACCAAATTTGTGAGGCTAATTTATTATATGAAAGTTAAAACATATTCAATATGGATCTTATTTGATAAATATTAATTAGTTTTATTATACAAAATTTTCAAAATCATAAAAACCGTTATAAAATAAAAGATAATAGATTAGTCAATTAAGATGAGAAAAATACTTTTTAAGAGTAAAATTGGAAAGTGACCCAATTTTGATGGATGTGTTTAGAAGTTGAACAAATATTTTGGGATATCCCAAAATGGAAAGAAGGACCAAGAAATTGGGACGGAAGGAGTAATATTTTATTTGTACACTTAGCTCTAGGATATGTTGTTCACGCTTTTCCGCTATTTTTAAATTTAAATTTTATCAATGAGTTTTTGGAACAGAAAATCCCTAAACTGCTTTTATATTAGCAGGCCTTAGTAAGTTAGACTTGTTGGCTAGTCGCGGGCCCACATATTTCGGGTTGGGTCGTGACAAGGGTGGTGGTCGGCTAGAAGTGGAGTGGCAGTTTTTTTGAATTTTATGTTCGAAATTAGAATTTTTAAAAATTAGTGACATCTCACTAATTTTTTGGTTACCGGAAGTGGTCAGCTAAAGGTGGAGTGGTGTTTGGCCAGAGGTGGGGTAGAGATTTTTTTGAATTCTATGTTCGAAATTAGAATTTTTAAAAATTAGTAATATCTCGCTAATTTTTTTTTCTTTATGTTTGATTGTAAAAGTTCATTGTCTTTTCCTTTAAAAATGCCAAATATTTTTTGTTTTTATGTTTGATTGTAAAAGTTCATTGTCCTTTTCTTTGAAAATATCAAATATTTTAGATTTTTAGTTAAGTGGCCGTAAAAAAAATGATTAGAGTTAATGGTAATAAATATTTATTTTTTGTACCGACCTGTAATAAATTCACGATTTTCCACGTGTTGCGATAGGATTCATTGGCCCAGTGCTTGGCTCCAATCCACGTCCATTACTTGTAATTGTAAATGGTCCAGTATGTCAGATTCTGGTAGTCCTCAGTCATTGTCCGATACAGCCATCCACCTGATGCAAAAGGCAAATTATTCTGTTGTAAACTACAATACCACTCTCATAATCGAAAATCACCACCAGAGAGTAACATCATGTTAATTCTCCAAAACAGTCAATAGTCAAGGGCATTTTCAATCCGAAAAACCTATGGCTCCAAATCGTTCATTATTTGTAGAATATTTTTCCGAGCGGTCCCACAAAATTCTAGCTCAATTAAAAGTATAAAAGTACGTGAACCAAAGTCTTATTGTTTTAATAAAAAAATTGGGTCCCCGAGCATACTCTGTACTTTTTTTTTGTGCATTTGGTTATATATACGTAGCAAGGTCCTTTTCAATCCAAAACTCTATTTGGTTTTTGTTCGATGGTTGGTTTAAAAAAAAAATCAGTTCCTTCTCTGTATTTATATTTTGAAGGAAACTCGAGCTTCAACTCAAGTTTTGCTTATTTTTATGTTTTGAGATGATGTGGTTTCATAAATCGAAAACAGAGAGTAAAAAATTAGATATCTTCTAGACTCGCTTTTTAAATATAAAAAAGAGAGAATCATTGGTTTATGAATAAAAATAGACAATGTTTGAAGAAAAAGTGAGAAAATGTTTTGAATGGTGATTAAAATAGAGATATGACTATGCATAGTTTTAGAGTGAAATATGAATGATGGAATCCTCTTAATCCACTTTTTAAAATGTAGAACCCTTTTATATACCAATCAAAGTATGAAAACTTTTTAATCCTGTCAAATAGATTTTCAGCTGCTATTATTAGAAGACAGATGCTCTAAACTATAAATTTCATTTAACAGTAATTAATTATCGAAGGAAGTCAAAGTAGGAAAGTGAGAACAAATTTAGAGACGCCAAATGAAAAACTAATTCAACTTCTCTTCTGAGGTGTTGGATCCCGGACTTGGGGCCCTCGAAAAATCATTGCCGTTCGTTCTGTTTCAGACGGTTCGAATTGCTCACTACACACCTGTGCCCCCGAATCCATAGATTCCAGCATCACGATAACGTGTATTATTATATTCTGGAATATTAGAAAGAGTAATTATAATGTATATTTTTTTCATTAAAACGTTTTATTCATACAACGCTAACAAATTTCTGTTACTTGCTGACAAATAAATAAATAAAACAATTTTCTGTTACTTTACAACACAGTATTATCTTGCTTTTTGCAAGAATTATCATCTAAAAACTACAACAACATATTTCACTAGATCATTACCACTCTCTCTCTCTCTCTCTCTCTCTCTCTCTCTCTCTCTCTCTCTCTCTCCTGACTAAGCCCAATTTCAGAAGCCAACCCCAGATTACATATGCATATTGGTAGTACCTACCACCTAACTAAAGAACTAATTGGTACAAGACAAAATTAACATGAAAAACATATTGATTCAAATAAACAACAAGAAGAAGAAGATTATCAAAACAAAACCAAATTAGGCCTCATTCATATTTCATGGACAGCTCATGTCTTTTCTTCTGTCCAACTTCCACAAGCAACGACAGCAGCGCCTCACAAAATTGGGAGGCATCCGCTTCGGAAGGATCGTCGTTCAAGGGTGAATAAACCATCCAAGCGTGGTCCAACTTCCGCTTTGGCCGAACCACGACAGAGCCGGGGACCTCCGCATCGCGACAAGTCACGAGCCCATCGCTCTTCTCTCCGTACCTCACCTGAAGCAGTTGAGCGCAAGTGGCCATTGCAGCACCAAGGGGAATTATGACTGGGAGTTTGGCCGCTGGGCCCGTCGGTGCAACCATGGGAAGCTCCGCGTGTGCAACTCTGGATAACGTGGCCAGAACTGCAGGAGAAATGCTCGCCTCTGTGTGGCATGAAACGACCGGGAGTTCTCTTGGCAGATGGTTTTTCCTCAAGAATTCCTTCCTCTTCTCGTAGGTTAGGTCTTCTAATGATTGTATGTCACCCTTCAACACATATGCCAGATAATTAGAACGTTCTTGACTCGTATGAGTCGTATGCCAGTAAATTATGCCAGTAAATGAACGATCGTTCACATTGTATTGTGATTATACACAACCACTGTCGAATGGAGAGGTCCATGGTAGATGACAACTCATGTAGAGAATTTCGCATTTGTTCAACAACACTTTTACCAGTGTCCAAGTAGAACATCAACGTCCCTAGATGCAAGAAATTTCGTGGGCAATCCACATTCTAATTTCATTTCCAAAGACACTTAGACTAATAAACTTTAATAACCCATCACTCCAACTAGAAGTACAAAACAATCTAAAGAAATGGCATATGGTGCTCTCTGCGTGCTTATGTGTTCAGGAATGCCACGATTTCAGGTATTGATAACAATGAAATCTGGAGGCAATATGGAGTAAGATAATAACAAAAGTAAGAACATAATTGGAACCAAAAACAGCAATGTCAGGGAACAGAAAATAGATTAGTTACGAAAGGATCTATACCTTCATTACTTTGCAGATCAGGATCTCCATGAGTTTTCGCACATTAACATAATCACCAAGCTGTCCAGCTCTCAGTAGATCTGAAGCTATAGGACTACCACCATAAGGACTCTGCGCCAAGGCCAACCCAGCAACCTTATCTTTCAAATCAGCCCAATACATGGACAAAGCAGCCGCAGCATCTACTCCCCCTTTGCTATGTCCAAGAAGCAAGACACGCTTGTTGGAACCCCAATAGATCTCCTCGATGCATTCTTTTATCTCTTTGGCATTTTTCTCAACCGAAGCCTGAATATTACATGCTTAGTATAGACCATAAAGAGCATGTGGTTGCACACAAGTTGGATTAATCAAATATACCTCACTGTGAATCTTGGCAATGTGACAGGTCAGGCCCATCTTTGAGAAATATGTTTTTGTGTTAACATAATAAAGTGGCCCGTGGTTACTGAAAAGACCTGCAGACCGACAAGAACACAACCTATTAATGATATAAATTCAACAGAAGTTGCAGTAGCTTTGTACTCTGAACAATGAAAAAAATAAGATCACAATGATTAAACTATTAAAAAACTTCCTCGCTGGAATTATAATAATCATAATGTGACAGATTCATGGAGAGATCCAGCCCAACATCAATTGGCTATAGGTGGACCGTGGAGAGATCTTTTGTTGCAGACTCGCAGACCAATATTCTGTCCTGAGTCCCTTTTCTCTCATTGTCTCTCTATTACTTCCACATCTTAGCACTCCACATTATGGCAGGAGAAAGAAAACTTTGATTGCATTCAATGCCAAGCTTAAGTACTACCATTATTGGCTTCTAAAGAAGAAAGATAACTTGTAGTTACCAAAAAAAATGCAGATATTTGGCTACCTGGGACCAACAAGTACACCATTGAGTTGGGTAACTTGTGTAAACCATGCCTGATAGAGGGAGAAGCAACTGAATCAGTCACTGTTTAACCAAGCTGCGAAGATGCAAGCTTATACTAACGGGAAACAGGCTCACAATACCTGATATCATCAAGAATTTCCATAAACCTTTCAGTTCCATCTTCAACTGGAGGCATCCCAGGAGCTCTTTGTAGCCAGCCTATGTCATCAGCTGAACCCCGAACCGTCTTTCTTGCCCGTTCAATTAGACTGAGATCAAAATCACCAAGGATAATTAAAGATGAGGAAATGTGCCAAACTACAGACAAAGTTGTTCTTCTTGAACGTTAGATGAAAAGAGAGAATCAAGTTCCATTAAAAAACGTATCTGTTTCAAGCTCATCGCAACCTCATAGAACTTGAAGTTAGTCTACTTTTGTAGCAACCTAGGGTCACAATTGTATAATTAACATATTCAGAATACTAAGGCCCTGTTCGTTTGGAGGTTTCCCCCCAGTTTGACACTATTCCAGTTTTGATTACATCATCACTTTTTTCACTTTTTCTCTCTATCTCTTTCCACTTATTACACCTGCTTACCTCATCAAAACAAAACAAAACTACTCAACCGAACACAGCCTAAGTATTTCTTTCCAACTACCCACAATCATTTGCCGAGAGAATGAGCACACAAATAGTTGTAAATTGTATGATTTTGTTCTGTATGAGCTCCTTGTAATTTCCTCAAAAGTAAGGCACACAGACATGAGTTGGTTTTGCCAACAATTTAACCTTGTGCATTGGCCAACCCAACCTTCTAATTTTTCAGATCTTTTACTATGCATCTGAGTATCATTCTAAAGCTGAGCTAATTCACCTGAGACGTAACACCACCACAACAACAATAACATAACCCATTTAGTCTCCAATAATTGGGGGTATGAGCGGGGGATGGATAGGAGATAGACCTAAACTTTGGCAATAAATGCATAAAGAGGCTGCTCCCGGAATACCACTGAAACAGATGGATTTGAGACAGATCTAACCTTTGTCAATAAATGCACAAAGTGGCTGCTCACAGAATACCATTGAAATGGTGGTCCCCCTACACCGTCGAGTTTGCTACGGAATCATGCCCTCAAATCAAAGCCCAAAGGCATCAAAGAAGGCAAAAACATATTGTGGTTATGTCTTTAAGACATTGGCAAATAAGGTTTCATCTCAATATCAAGCAACTACATCAAATCACAAATATATTTTGCCACCAAGAACTTCACATTTGAAGATACTTAATCTTCCCAAATTGCTTCCCTGTAAGCCTCTTGAAAACATTTCCAACTTGAAAGGAGGACCTAGGGTTATCAATTATCACCCTCCCCAATGAATCAAAACACGAAGATAAAGCATCAAGCAAATCCATCACCTCCTTAACCTCTCAATCATGCGCAACTGCACACCCTAAGAAATGATACCCAGAAGCCCTCCATAATTGATTAAGATAACCCTACAAATTGGGGACTTAGTGGCAAAAATTAGGCTTTGTCCAAAACAACGAAGGTTACTGTTGCAACAGGTGAATGCCAGAAACATTAGGAGTGACCTATGCTCTCAGAGGAAACAGCATGTGGTAGTGCTTCTCAAGGGCAGTAACCAAACAATACCGACTATCTTAAGGCAGACTCTTTTGTATAGAACTCTTAATACAATGGTTGTTGAGAGGAAACCACCACACCTAACGCTATCTTTGGATCATGGAGTGGTGCAGGCCCTAGAGGCTTTTATGGAAACAAAGGAAAGGGAAATTATGAGAGGAAAATTAACTAAA
The DNA here is from genome assembly GCA_022606695.1 of Vaccinium macrocarpon. Taxonomy (NCBI): domain Eukaryota; kingdom Viridiplantae; phylum Streptophyta; class Magnoliopsida; order Ericales; family Ericaceae; genus Vaccinium; species Vaccinium macrocarpon. Next base: position 4,631,685 of record CM040176.1, on the reverse strand, counting down.
GGAGCGAAGATTACTTAATGTTTCCCCATCATAACTGGGTAATCAAGATACAAAAAATGCCTAAATGGCTTCTCTTCCTCTAATTGAACAGGTTGGAATAGATCCCATAGGCCTTTTAGGTTTGGTTGGCATTTCAAAAATTATGTTCATATTTACATCTAATTCATGTAGGATATGCAAACACAAAAACACTCAGCATACCCCTGGAAAATGGAAATGCCATTTTGGCTAGTCTGAGTTGATTGGATGACTGTGTTAGAAGTAGAACTTTGCAACGAATCTCCATCTAACATCCTTGAGGTTCCATCAGGTACAAGAGGAGCATCAGTTTCTCCATTAGATGATTCAGAAGCTGAAAAAAGTTTTCCACTCGAAGGCATATGAGTACCAGCCAGAGAAACTCTGGTTTCTTGAGAAGCAAATGTAACCATTTCCTGTCCATATGGTCTCCTTGATACAGGCTCTATGATGCCAAGAGAAATAAGAATGAGATGGCTGTCCAAATATTATACAGTAAAAATAGTAGTATGGAAGAGCACAGACACACAAACAGAGAAAACCAAAATAAAGCATAAAGAACAGAGAAATAGTTATAAAAGGATGGCAATATCAGCAAAAAGCCAAGTTGTACCAATACTGGCTTCCAACCAAAAGAATAATACCAGCCTACTTACATAGTTACACATACAAATTTCTGTAGTGAACAAGGTACATTGTATCTGGAAACACATTAGTGCTACAGCTAAAAGGAACTTCCACATTTTTATGGACCAATAACAAACACACACACCCAGAGAGAGAGAGAGAGAGAGAGAGAGAGAGAGAGAGAGAGAGAGAGAGAGAGAGAGAGAGAGAGAGAGAGAGAGAGGCTAACCAGAAAAATCACCGAAACAGCGTGTTATAAATGATGTTGTTTCGGCAAGATATGAAGCAGCTTCGTTCAGAGCTGGTACGGAAGGAAATAGCTGGGGGATCAGTGGTTCATTTCTCAAACCATTATTGTTTTCCTGACAGAGGACCACCGTCAGAAGAACTTTGGAATGTTTATGGTACTTAAATATTTATACAGTCTAAATACAGGATCTTTGAGCCAACAAAAGAATGATACCCATGCAAAACTAATTACTTAATTGTTACCAAAACAATGAAAGAATTCATGAAAGTCAGAACTATGATCAGCTTAGTAAGAGATTTGGACTTCAGCTCTTAATCAATAACTACCGGCAATAAAGTTCACTTGAAGTTTCTATATCAACTGATTTCCATTCATATTCCTCCACAAGATTTCTCCTGTGATAATTTCAAGTTCAATTACTACTATATAAATAATCCTCAAGCTTTCATAAACGCATTGTCTTTACATATGTGTCATCATTCCAGGGGGTGAGATCTCAGAAAGTAGGATTTTGTGAGATGGAAAGTCATCGTTATCGAGCGTATCTCTCTTCCAAGTTTAAATATTTCCCCTCAAGCAGTCAACGACCACTACTCAAGTATTTTTGTCTGAATGTATGTCTATACTGTTCAGATCGCAAAACAGTAGTCAACATAGGGCTAGGCCTCACAGTTCTAAAATGTGTCATAACAAAATATGGAGGTCAGCTCACCAACATAGTCCAGAACTTTTCCTACGCGATGTGGGATCGAACACAGCCGATGCAACCCTCGCAAGACAATGAAAGGGATTCAAATTTCTCCTAGCTTCATACTAATCTTCCTTTGACCTGTTCTTGTCTGTGGCTTAGCACCCACCTTTGTACATCACTTTGCTCTCACTAGTGAGATTCAAGAGGTGGCTTCCACCATGCAGACCACACTCTGTGAGGCAGGTCTGGTCTGATACCAACTTTAATGTTCCAATCCCAAATTCTAAGGTATGTCTGCTTTAGGACATGCCCTCACAGCTATAGAAACGTGTTCACCAGTAATGAAGGTGAACTCACTTATAAAGTATAGCTACCTTTCATAACTTGCTGACGTGGGACGAAATGTAGCAATTTTGTTGTAAAAAATATAGAAAGGCTTCCATAGAGTGGTAGATAAAGGAAAAATCTGAATACGCATGCAATTTAACTTGTCTAGCAGTATAATGGCATTGAAATAACTAGAGTTTCACTTCAGGAGGCAATCCAATATCCAAGAGCCCCCTGGTGTTTGGAAACCAGGAAGGTTCCACATGGCTGGAAGGCTAAAACGAGAAAGCCTCCAATCAGAGGCAGAAGCATTAGTATTGAAGCTAGCCTATTCAAGCACCCTTTAGGAAATCTTAAACAAAATGCTGCAGCAATATATGAGACACAAAAGATTGATCGCAATGCTATGAACAAGAATTACTCAAACTTGAAATGCTATAATAAACAAGAATTACTCCAACTTGCCCAAGAAGATAAATTCCTTTAAATGCAACAAAATTTCCTAAATGACATCACATGTTCAAGTCACAGATTTTGAGCATTTCACAGAAGTCTACGAGGAGGTTAATTTACATTATAACCAAGAATCTCACCAAAAGGAACAACCTCATGACCTAAAACGTTACAGGGGACAAAATTGCAGTAACAAAATTCTCCACTTGTAATGGTATCTAAACTTCACTAGTAGTGCATGGAAATAATTACCACCAATGGGTTGCTTAATTCTCCATCCTTCAAGTTTCCAGCATCCATCAAAAGGAAAAATTACTATAAAACACAAGGAAAAACAAATGTAAGATTCTCTAACGATACTGTCAATTCATAGGAAAAGACTAAAAAAGTGAAAGAAAGCATGATGCTAAAGAAAGGAACTATTCTATTTCAATGCTAACATCAATCTACACAATAAACATGAAATTCAAGCAGAGCTAAAGTACTTGTGACCTTAGTCGCATAATCGTGCAGTACGACCCTCCACTCCTGCTCTCAATTCCAGCTTTGGACTCGCGCTCTCAACCCTTGCTCTCACAAATTTTATTAGATTTATATGTATACGAAAGACACTTTCACGGGCTCACGTTCAAACTCCCACTCAAGCATGCACGCATGCATTATGTGACTTAGCCGGTAACCAAACTAGAAAGTAATGGGCAAAGTAATAAAAATTTCAAAATCGCATCATCAAAATAATATACCACGTAAACTATCCACAATTTTGATGGGGAACAGTCATTATTTAAGGAAACTCAAATTGGAATCAACAATGTTCACTTGAACGGATCCAAACATACGTAATTCAAGGATGTGAGATTCGGAAAAGTTGAGAACCATTGCAAAAAAAAAAAAAAAAACCTGATTCGTAGTCATGCACAAAAGAAACAATTACAGAAACATTGAATTCAGATAGTACGGGAGTTCTAACCTGGAGATGGAATTCGAATTTGAACGGAAGTAAGCTGATTTTGGGGGATAGATTTGATATTTGCGTAGGAATTCTAGGGTTTTGAGAGAGTTGTTTTGATGGGGAAGAAAGGAAGACTTAATTTGCAAGCAAAAATAAGGATTGAGTAAATGAGGCTTTTTCTCTTTTCAGTTGTGAAGAATCACCAGGCGACACGAGAATTCTACGCGCCATATACCAGAAACGAACAGAAAAACCAGAAAAGGGAAAAATCTATGTTCTCAAACCTAGGTTTTCACTAAAAATATTTCTCAGTTGAAAGTGTAAATGTTTCTGTTAAATATTAAACGGATTAATTTCTGTGAGAAGAAAGAAAAAAAAAATACATGTGAGAAGAATAACTTAGGGAATAATACAAAAAAAAAAAAAATGCTGCTGAAAATGCCTAATTTCCATCAAATTTGATGTTTTAGACTGTTTTAATTAATATATAAGATGAGAATTGTAAAGTTTAAAAAGTCAAAAGGTCCAAGAATCCACCAAGCAAAATGGGTGTAGTTTTCTTATTTTTCTCTCATTTTCTTTCTAAACTAAAATAAAGGTACAAAAATATTACCGCGACCTCCCCTCCGTGTTGGAAAAATATGACAAGCTATACTAATTTGAAATTTTTTTACCTGGGGGACCGAGAAAATAAGTTTGTAATATTTAATTATTTATTTTTATTCTCCTCTACATGTTATTAATTTGTTGTATTTGTATCTAGAAGTTTGTATTGACATTTCTCTTCAAAATGAAATTCTCTCTCTTTCACCCAAAAAAAAAAATCTTTATTTTTGCAATAAACTAAACGGACAGCCCAGCTATGGCATTTCAATTATGTGTTAACTATGAATAAAAAGCTCAATTTAAACAAGAGGGACAACAGCGAAATTGTGAGCTTAATGATACAATTATCCCTAACTACTGAAATTTCCCTTTTTGAAAAAAATTATTGAGAAATTAACCCAGACATGGCTCTCTCTTTGTTTAGAATTTTTTTTCCATCAATGCTAGATACACAACAAAATAGGACAACAAGGTAGACAACACACTCACATAGTGTGTGGGCTCCACGCGTGTACCTAGCATTTTTGTTTTTTCTTCTAGACTGTGTAGGGAGGAAGTCGTGGTAGTGAGAGGAAAAATGATACGTTTACAACAACATGCTCCAAACCAACTCCAACATGCTGACGTGGTAGCAAGTAGGCCCCACTTTCTCAACTGAAACAAAAAAAAAACTCAAAAATTTGAAAACCTAGATCGGCTCCCTCTCCACCACTTCGCCCCCATTTCCTTTCCTCCGACCAAACCAGAGAGACAGAGGGCGAGCAGCTCACCACCACAACTACCGACCCACCTCCTCCGACTTCCCTCTTCACCTCTGGTGACCGCCTCCACTGCCAAGAACCCTTCGAAACAGATGATCCGCTTTGGCTTTTTGGCTTCGAAGGGTCATGCTCAGTCCTTTACACATCTCTGAATTTTTTTAGCATTGAGGAATGATGTTTTGTAGTAATCGGCAACTTGACGAAGCTGAGAACACAATTCCTTGAGTTCTTATGTACAACCAAAAATGAAGAAAGCTACAATGAAACAACTAAAACGGAGGAAATCAAAGAAAACAGAGTACACCAATGGAAGTAAAAAGTTCAAAATTTTTTTTGACACATTACACCGACCTGGAGAGATTTGCTAAAGCGTGTGGAATCATCTTCCAATTTGGCATCTGGGCTTTTGTTTTCTGATGGTTTTGAGTAGCATAAATGAAGAGAAAATAAACACACCTATGACCTGTCCTTTTTTCCTATCATATAATACTACAGTTTCAAAGGGTTCTTGGCAACGGCGGTGGTCGCTGGAGGTGGAGAGGGAGGTCAGAGTAGGTGGGTCGGCAGTTGTGGTGGCAAGTTGCTCGCCCTCTGTCTCTTTGGTTTGGTCGAAGGAAAGGAAATGGGGGTTGGGTGGTGGAGAGGGAGCCGACCTGGGTTTTCAAAATTTAAAAAAAAAAAAAAAATAGTTGAGAAATTCGGGCCCATTTATTGCCACATTAACATGTTGGAGCTGGTTTAGAGCCTGTTGTTGTAAACGTATCATTTAGACTAAGAGAGAACCCTTTTTGGGTTAATTTCTCAATAATTTTTTCTTCTTTTGCGATAATGTTTTCACTAAATCATTAAGGACGAATGCTAGATCACCATATAAAAAAAGAAGTCTGTTCATACATTTCTACCATTCAATATTTATTCCTCGGGAAATGCTACAATACACACTTCCTATTTGGGTGTATATCATACACACCCCTACAAAATTACAAATCGATTACCTCTTATTAATAAAAGTTATGAGAGACATGAAAATATTATGAATTACAGAAAACCCCGCTTGTAATTGCCCTAACGTCATGTTTATAAGTCTTGGATTTGGAGTTAAGGAAAAAGTAAAAGAAGTCAAATTTGAATTATTCCAATTCCAGGAAAAGGAGATACCAAAATATAATGAAGCTTAAATTTCCATAAAATTTAATTTTCTCTTGATACCATAGAACATACCACAATCAATTACTACAAATCATGCTTTCTCATGTCATAAATTCTCAAGTCTTACACCCCAATAGCTTCAAATGCAAATTGTTTCCCCAAACAGTGAAATTTCATGGAAAAGATTGAACTAAACTAGTGAAACCTTCAACAAATTCATCAAGACATGGGGTTTCTGGAGTGCCCCTCGAGCACGACAAGTTCCCCGGATTCGTTCACCAAAGGCTACGAACGAGAATGCCTTCAAATGTAATCCCAGGTCCAAATGCCAAAGCAAGCCCCCACTCTTCTCCTCCCTCTCTCTTCAGCTCCTCCCTCATATACTCCATCACATAGAAAATAGTATTGCTGCTAACATTCCCATAGTCCATCAATGCCCTCCTGCTACACTCTAGTTTCTCACTTTCCAACTTGAGGGTCCCCTCCAACCGGTTAAGTATAGCCGGTCCGCCCGGGTGGACAGCCCAGAACAACTCGTTGAACTCGCTCAACCCGGCCTTAGCCATGAGCTTCTTGCAGAACCCCTCGATGTTTTCCTCAATTTTAATAGGAAGATCCCTCCCCAATTTGAAGTTTATGCCCTCTTCCGTAAGTCCTCCGTTTATCACGTTATGTGTCCCAGGCAAGAACTGCTGGACCGCGTAGTTTAGTTCCATGAACGGGGACTCGGACCCCACCAGTGGGTCCGCTCCAATAATGGCAGCGGCAGCTCCGTCCCCAAAGAGGGCAGCCCCCACTAGGTCATAAGGGCGGTCCTTGTTTGGGGGACGGAACCCAAGAATGGTGGTTTCGGAAGTCGTTAATAGGACACGGCTCCCAGGATTGTTTTCGGCGATGTCTTTGGCAACCCTGAGGCCAGTGACACCACCGTAACAACCCAAGAAGTAGAGCATTACACGACCCACGTCGTTCCTCAGCCCGAGTTGACTGGAGAGGTAGAGATCGCCACCCGGTAACTGGATTTCACTTGAGGAAACATAGACAACGTGGGTGATAGCAGATTTTGGTCTTCCCCACTCCTTGATGCAAGCAAGGCTTGCTTCCAGTGCCATTTGTACGACGGCCGGGTTTGCGATTTCGAGCCGTTGTTTGATGGTTGGTGAGCCTTCTGTTGCTAGTTCCGGGTACTTGTCAAGTATCTCCTTGGACATGACTGTGTACCTTGTCTTCACAGTTGTTGTTTTGCCTACCAAAAACAGAGAAATTTGGGAAAACAATATTAAAAACCCACCAAAAAGGTTTAAAATAATTTATCCAAAATCCAATGTGGATAGCATAGCATAGCATTGCATTGCATTCATTCTGCTGGAGTATCAGCCAATGGGCTACATTCAGGAAAAAATTTGCTCACTAAGCACTAGTAAAAATTTTCTTGTTCTGCAGTTGCTTTTGTTGATAGAAATCTGATTTTTTTTTTTAAAACTAGATGTCCGAGACAATTTCATCAGTTTGGAAACTCTTATAAAAATTGCAACCAAAATTCTGAATATTGAAGGGTTGACGAAAGTTATTTCGCTCACACAGTCGTTCAAGTTTCTCCTTAATCGCGGAATCTTCACACTTTGTGTCGCGAAAATAGCCTTCGACCAAGCAATCCTGAGGGAGGATTTGGCTAGGAAGTGCCTTCCCAAGTGCAAGGATAGTCGCCTTCCCAGGGGTGGGAGCGCGTTTACTTTGTGAAACGTACTGCTTGGGAGGGGCATGGCTGCTGCTTGTTTTCGACATGGCTAACGGGCTCGAAATACGAGATCAAGTTCTTGGAATGGTGAAGAAACTTGATGAAGAAAAGGGGTGAGTGATGAGTGGGTTTAAATGGGGGAGCTAGGTTTGTTGTTGCAGGGAGGTTGGTATCAAGCTAGGGTTGCATGAGTTGTGGGAAATGCATAGTTAAGTGGTGTTTGGTATTCTTTTGGGTTCTTGGGACTGAAAGTGTGAATCCTTAAACATGGAAAACACTCTTTCCCTGTAAATTAGTTTATGAGCTGTGAGAGAACTACTAATTCCACCTTTACCATCCTTTCCTTCCAAAGCAGTTGGAAAGACATGCACCATTGAGTATTGACTATACCGTCCTTTTCAACTGAATGAAATTAAGGGTCCTATTACAATTGAAGGGGCCGCTTATAGTCCGGACCCCAGACTTGCAAACTCCTATGATCCGAACATTTTTTTAACGATTCGAACTGTTCAATGTGTTCAAAAGGCGTTTTCAAGGGTTTACACAAGAAATCTTGGAAAAAAAAACCTGGAAGGGCTTGATTCAAGTAGTTTTTCGCAAAATTTTAAATATACAGTTTTTGTGAAAAACTGCTTGGATCAAGTTCTTCTAGTTTTTTTTTTAGATTTCCCACTTGGGCATTTGAAAACACCTTTTGAACACATTGGACGGTTCAAATTTCCCCAAAACAATTTTTTAAGTGAAAAAATTACATTTTTTTCTTAAATCTGGAAGGTCCTTATTAGAAAATTTGCCTTTAATTGAATTCAGCTGTCCACGTCTTCAACATTGCTCTACATCACCGAAGCCTAATTTGTAACTTCTGTTTATTTATTTTTTATTTTCTCTTTTTCTCTTAGATGGACTTCAAATTCATTGAAAAAGCTCATGCTAGGAGCTGCCAAGAATTTAAAGTGCCGTGGCTCTAATAAGTTTCGTTTTCAACATGCACGTTGTCCGATTTGGGTTGTTCGTGCTCGACAATAGATAGCTTGGATCACATCTTGTCCAAACACATCTGAACAGTTTGCTACTAAGCAAATCCGAGCCATCCATTATCGAGCACAGATGACCCAGATTGGAGACAACATGAATGTTGTCCCGGACAACACCATCCTCCAATTCATTTTAATTGAATTTAGTTTTCCTCATCTTCAACGTTGCTCTACATTACAGAAACCTAATTTGTAACTTGTTTTTGTTTGTTTTTCTCCCAATGGACTCCGAATTCATTGACTACGCACATCCTAGGAACTACGTACCAAGAATTGAAAACGTGGTGGCTCCAATAAATTCCGTTGAAATGTAAGGGTTCGATTTTAAATAAATTTAGTTTTCTACATCTTCTAACATTAGAAGCCAAATTTGGCTTATTCATTGACGAAAACATTAGACAAAGGCCACACAAAACGTCAAACAAAGAATCAGATGTATAGACGTAGGAATATGTATCTGGTTCGTTTTTCAGTCGATGCATCCTACGACCCATGGGTATTCGGGCTATGGGCCATTTGTGAAGACGCCGGCCAGCCCAGGACACATCATGTGAGTATATTAAAATAAAAATAAAAAAAACTCAGGAAATGCAATTATCAGTCTTGATCATTCGTTGTAGTGTACAAATCGGTCTACATGGCAGAAGAAAGACGAGAGATTTATTCCATTTCCAGATTAAATTAAAAATGGCATAAAAAGTAGAATTGTGAAAGTGAGTTTTTTATCCCCAGGAAAATATACTTATTTCCAAAGCACATGAAAATATGTTAAATACAACAATTAATTTTCACTCATATCCAGAATTCCACGGAACTTAAGCACCCAGGTCCTGCACAAAACGTCATGCCCAAAATAAATGAGTTACAAATTGTTGGTGAGTTGTTGATTCTATGAAATATGAGAATTAATTCTCAAAAAATCAATCTAAATAAGTGGCAGTTTAATGAGTTATTAAATGGAAATTTTAATTAGACATCCTATTACAATATTATTCTTAGGATGCTACCTTATGAGATTTGAATCTTTATGATTCCATCCTATAAATGTAAATTGGACCATGGTACCCTTATTATCTATTTTAGTAGTATATTATCTAGTATATTCTAATACTAATTGTTATCCTGAAAAATATGGGATCCCATCCTGAGAGTCATTACTATCCCGAGAAGTCATTTAAAGGTCCATCAATTCTCCACTAATTATGGTATTGCAATCAATCTCTCTCTAATATATATACATATATAGTTATTTTCTTTTATATACTAACTGATTACCATATTTACAAAAACCCTAAAATCAATCTCTCTCTCTCTCAAGATCTGTTACCCAGAGATGGTGGCGAACATGTTGAGAACCCAACGGGTAACCCTTCACGAGAACGAACTTGATGACGGTAAAATCAATCTCAATGGCGATAGGAAAAGCGACAACAACGGTGGTTCGTGACTATGATGTATTTTTTTTTTATGGTGGTGGTGGGTTCCAAATCTTACTAATGGTGGTATTGTTTTTTCGGATTCTATGGTGGGGTTTTTTTTTCCCCAATCCAATATTGATGGTTTTATTTTATGATAAAGTAAAAATTGTAAGTCAATAAACCTTGTTCACATTCATACAATGATTGTGGTTTATTAATTTACCACGTCGGATTGAATTTGATGTAACATTTTGTTTTATGGTTTCATAGTATCAGTTTCACGAAAAACACAATCAATTTCATGGTAAATAGGTTCACCATGATAGGAGTTTTCAATAAGCATGTTCATCCTTTAAAAGATGGTTATTTCATATAGTGATTATAGTTTATTTATTTATCATGTTGGATTGTTTGATATAAAATAGATGGTGTGTGAAAGTTGACTAGGTTTCATGGTGTATTTGTCACTCAATATTTTCTAAACATGAATTATGGTTATTTCGTTTACCATGTTAGGCGGATTCAATAAAATAGATGGTGTGGTAGTATAGTATATATAAAGTTGATTATATTTCATGAATTATGGTTAACATGGTTTATTGATTTTTCATAATTAACCATAATTAATATATGCAAATATACCTAGTCAATGTATGATTTTTTTTCCTTTTTGCGTTGTTTATTAATTTATCACATTTTCAATTTTTTTTTTTTTAGATTTTAGGTGAGAAAATTAGGAGAGAGAAATATAAGTTTAGAAAAGAGAGACATTTTAAGAAAGGAAAGAGAGAGATTGAGATAAATTAGGAAAGATTAAGAGAGAGAATTATAAGAAAAATCAGGAGAGAAATATTAAAAAAATTAGGAGAGTGAAAGGGCGTTATGGGGTTTATTTGAATTTCAAAATGGAATCATAATTATTCAAATATCATAAAATGGAATCATAATAATCTTTTTTCTACAGGATGCCTAATTAAATCTCTTTATTGGTTAAGTTTAGCTATCTATGAAATGAAATGGCCAGGAAGTTATATGCAAATTTATTACGCCAAAATACGGAGGATATTAAATGAACAAAATGACAAAAAACCAACATAGTTACCCCATAAGAACACAAAGAATTCGACTGGGAGTCTTTATTATGTCATTGCAAACCTAGAACCCCCAAAATACACCCGACAATAAATAATAAGGCGAACATATATAGCATCGAGGGCAAACTATTACCTCCTTAGCATTTGTGTTCAAGAGACACACAACGTATTATAATACATACATTCATCCATTTATATGGCAGGCCTAGTTCATTGATCAACATCAGGGGTCCTGATCAAAAACTACCACCCAAGCGAAGCCAAGAACAAGTTGTTGGATTGCAGCATCCCATGATGTGAGGCATGCCCATGAAGAGTATCGCTGCGCTGTTGCAGTTTACAATAAGGTTTCATCGGAGCTTGACAAGACACTGTTTGGTTCACTGGAACGGTTGTTTGACTTCTGTATCAACAGTGTTAGCCCAAATATTTTCTTAGAAACATTATCGATTTTGATGATAACAAACATATTTAATTACAAGTGAAATATAATTAAATTGTGATATTTGATACTCATTTAAATAACTGCTTATTTTGTAGGATTTGGTTGATGCAAATATAAGAGAGATTCTACACCAAATCGCTACTCCAATAGTCGAGATCTTAATTGAAAGAAAAAGATTGAGGACAAATCTTTTTCTTATTTTTGTATTGGCTCAAGCACTCCCAATGACAAAGAAAATGTTGGAGGAAATTCAAAGATGATGGAAATATAGACCAACTCTTATTTTGGGAAGCTCCTCAAAATTCAAATGGCAAAGCTTGACAAAAGAAATCCGTAATTTGATAATCAAGGGAGTCAATTTCAAATGGCTAGTGAAGAATTGGAAGTTACTGTATTGCAACAAAGGCAATATTGGAATATTAGATTGGAAATCTGTAATTTGATAATCAAGGGATTTTGTCCTAACGGCTAATGGTATTACTTTTGGTTCAATCAAGGCCTAATCTAATGGGGGTTTCCAAAGTTCAAGGCATTCAATGTCCAAATGCAGAAGATTATAAATAAGGCATTCAATGTCCAATGAAGACAAATATATGGACGGAAAACTCCAAAGGAAAAAATATACATGTGCCACCTTTGTCTTTCAACTCCGAGCTTTATCTTGCATATTCTACACTAGTTTGAGTGTTCTATTTGAGATATCATTGTAAAAGGGATTGTATACCCTTGCGAAAATTTATCTTTTGTGAGTGATTTTTGTGTAAGAAAAAATTACACAAAAATCACTCAGTTAAGTGTTACTAACACCGGAGTCAAAACTAGTTAGAGCAATAATTAGTTTAAGTGAGTATCTGTTTACATATAAAATTAACCAATCTAATGATTAATTGACATGTAATCAAAAGTGTCAAACGTTGGCAATTACTCGTCAATGAAGACACACTAGATTAATAAGATAAAATGCACCGAATACGATGTCGTATTGCTTCTCAAATTTAGAAAGGTAGTTATTGGCAGTTACAAGCCATTACTAAATTAAAGATTGGCCTCGAAGCCATGATATCAACTGCTAAACGCACAAGCTCCACGTGTAAACTTGGGAAACAAGGCGATTGGCAGTTAGAACACGTGGAATTCTTCTGGGAAGCAGTTATTTCCTTAAAACATTATCATTTGAGTTGTTAAGTCGACGTGCAGATTTAAAGCTTCTGGGAGAAGGGAGAATTCAAATTCAGGCGTGGAGGAAGAATAACTGCCAACCATCAGAGTGGAAGTTGGAGTTCGAAGCAAGCTAGATTCAAATTCATGGAGCGGGAAGTTCAAACTACAAGCTACGTCTATAAATAGAAGAAATTGAAGAGTAAAAAGTCCGGACAAATCTTCAACAAACAGCTATCAAAAAACTGATGCTTGGTTTGTTCATTGGCAAAGTAGTTTAGGATTTCAAACTCAGTTCGAAGTAGTTTAGGATCTCGAACACAGTTCGAAGTAGATTAGGAAGTAGATTAGGAATTAGATTAGGATTCATTTCGATTGTTCTTGTGACAATCACCCCTATCTCGATTGTTCTTGCAACAATCATCTTTTCGAAGTTCTGTTACTTTGTATTTGAAGTTGGAGACAATTTCGAAGTAAGTTTATCTTTGATTTGTTAATCGAAGTGTCTTGTTTCTTTATTGTTCTTTGATTTCCTAAGGTTATTGGTTTGCATTTCTTCACTTATTAAGAAAAATCCTCTTAATTGAGGTAATTGAACCAACAAAACACAATCGCCTGATTAAGTTTGGTTTTTCAAAGTTAATTTGAGGGAGGAGATTGAAACCCTCTCTGGCACGCTCGCACACAATTATTTTTCATTGCAAAGAAGTAAAAAGAACCAAACAGTATCAACCAAATCCTACAAAATAAGCAATTATTTAAGTATCAAATATCACAATTTAATTATATTTCACTTGTAATTAAATATGTTTGCTATCATTAAAATCAATAATGTTTCTAAGAAAATATTTGGGCTAACAAACAGAAACCTAGGTTCTAAACAATTCTGATGAGCCTTTCCATGGCAATGTTGGGAAAAAAAGAGAGGAAATAACCACTAAGAAATTTGAACAAGTAATTTCAAAGGAATAGGGAGAAAAAATTGTTAAACCACCACCTTTTCAACTATTTGTTTTTCTTTGCATATGCATATCCTCTGGTAAAGGTTACCATTCATTGTGTTGAGTTCCGTTAACAGCATCCAACTCAAAACCAATTGACAATAAGTGGAGAGGCATACTAGGCTCATACTCCATATTAGCTTTAGAGGTTATAATTAACCAATGTGGGACAAACTCTAACACTCCCCTACATGTGCGACCCCTAACCCGCATGTGGAGAGTTAAACAAATGATTCAACACATACGACAACCATCAACGACAGACAGGGGAAAGCAACCATCAATGACAAAGGGAAAACCAACCATCAACGACATAGAGTCTTGTCCAAAAGCCTCTGAAAGCCCATCTCTGATTCCATGTTAAAGCATCCAACTCAAAATCAATTAACAATAAGTGAAGAGGCCGCCCAGACTCATATATTAGCTTTGGAGATTATAATTAACCAATGTGGGATAAGCTCTAACAAGTTCGATAGTTGGTCTGGGAAAGTTGTACTTGCTACTTACTAAACCTGAGCCTAAAGTCATAGATATTGTCAATTCATTAAGCCACTGAAAGTAATGAGTTCATTTTTTCTAAGAGAGAGAACCATCTGGCATTGCATCAAAAGGACCAAGGTGAGGAGTTAATACTTAGAAAACTACCACCATCCATTTGGCCACATCGGTATGCCTCACCCAATCACGAGGAACTTGATTCCTATAGCTTTCTACGGCAACCTATAGAGAAAAAAATGACTTAAAACACATGACTGAAAAGGCGAAACACAAGTTCAAGTCCAAATGCCGGCTCGCATTTGCAAAGCGCAAATCAAAAGTGAGAGGAAAAAATATACACACTTTCACAGCCGTGGAATGATATGACAATTATCTAAAGAAAACAGCAGCGATATCTCATACCATACTGGCAATTGCTTAATACAACGTTCTCTCCAGCCTCAAGATGAACGTCGGTAGTAATACCTAAAACAAGTAATTCAATTAAGCTCATGGAAGACACAATGAGAGAGAGAGAGAGCGAGAGAGAGAGAGAGAGAGAGAGAGAGAGAGAGAGAGAGAGAGAGAGAGACGTACACAAAGATCTTTATGCCATATAATGCCGCGTACTTCCTTAGAAGACGCTCAACTGTATACCATTCTGAACGATCTGATCCATTCTGGTACCCTATTCTTGGCATATGGATTGAAGCTTTTCAACATTTGAAATCAAAAACACCAAATTAGACCTCTACTAAATCCCCACAGGAATGTTTTTAATGTGTAAGCTAACAATCAGCTAAAAAGTGACTTCTCTGTACACTATTTAGTGCCTTCCGTGTCAAACACATGTTCAAATGTGTCAGTATTAAAAACAAATAATATCAAACTCGGGAGATTTTGAGAAGGGAAGGGAACGCCAATATTCAAAGATTTGTAAATTTAAGAATTCTCAGCTCTATTACTTCCAATTGGTTTGTCAATAATGCTTCTTAACATAGATATCAGTACTTCTTGTTCACACTTATCCAATACAGCATGTGAAAGAGATCATCTTACCATTTTGATAAATAAACACAAATATTCATATAACAAGTGATTAATTATTACTATTACAAGAATAGAAGCGTATGTCTATTTGTTTCCTATGCATGCGTGTCATGTTTTATTCTTGAAATTGTTGTCTCCGCATATCTGCATATTGTTTTGTATCCATGCCACACTTTCATATCCACCTTAGGCAGTAACTTAAAATGTTCTCATTGAGTCATTGGCACTTGAGCAAGGCTTCTTGCATCCACCAATGAACTATCAGGTTTTCCAAAGCATCAGGCTAGAGGAATTTCATAACAGGATGATACACCGTCATCTTGTTTTGACCTTTATCCTTGTGCTGAAATCAGGGTATAAATACCCCCCACCACCACATAAACATCATAAGAATTCTCATATGGAGGGCATATGCATTGTTTACTCCAACAAGAAGAAAATGTTAAACAACTGAGGTAACACATGATGAAGATAGAGCAAAACATTCACCATTAGTGTAAAAAAATGAATACCAGAATTTTGGGCAGCTGAGAATGATGCTTTAGCTAGGCAACGCTCCAAGTCAGGAATAGAGATATTGCTACGAGGGACTTTACGCTTAGGGTTGTATGACTGCACAACAGCCAATGCCACCCATTGAGGAGGATTAACAGATTTGGTCTGTTCATCACGATCCTCTGCACAGCAACATTTGTATTTAAGGAACAAAGTTCAAAAAAACATAATCTGTCTAATGCAGAACATAAACAAAGAGAATTACCCTTAGTCAACTTAATACTACAGAGATGAAATAGATAAAAGATACCAAAAATAAAACTGATACGTGGCATGTCACACACTAAAAAATTCGTTTAAGGGTCCATTAGATTACCGCTGTGAAAATATGTACGATTACTGTTTCTGGATAAATAAAGGAAATCCAGAGACAGGATATAAGCAATAAACCAAATGTCCAAACTTTCTTCTGGTAAAAGAACTCTTTAACTTCGCTGTCCAACTGTTGCTACTCCGATATGCTAGTGAGGTTAAGAAAAGAGAACAACAAGCAATAGATGAAACTCTGATGCACATTGAGGAAGGGAGGACCGTATGGTCAGCGTTCACCATAGAGCGGCTAAATAGGTCCAAGACACTGGAAAATCAAGGGTCCAAGACCAATTTATGTGACTGAAACAGATATGGAACAAACCAACCAACCAAGAGAGAGAGAGGCAGTGGAGAGCCAGAGCTCAGAACACAGAGCTCATAGAAGACCTAGATCTCAGATAAATACTTAGCATGATGTAGGGAAATACAACTCAAAGAGAAGTGAGCACGTATATTTAACCAATTGTTCAGGATGGTAGCTGTATTGTTGGGGAATTTGTTACGCAACGTCAAATGTTGCTAGGCTGTTTTGTAGATTGGCTACAGCCTATACTCCTAACTTCCACAGGACAGCTATTCTGTAACCTTCACAATTATATACCCTAGGACCGGCAACCTTCATAAGGATAGACCCTAGGACATAGACACACAGACAATATTAGTTATCAACAAACTCGCTCTGAGTCTGATAACAACCGCACACGTATGCTAGAGCAAAGGAAAATGTGATTGCTTAAAATTACAAGTCTATGATACATGGCAGGTTAGGTGCTAGCTACAAACCACATCTATGCCGGCATGCATGTGCACATCAGCATCTCTTTCATCAATGCACATAGAAAACAATTTGTCGTTGTAACCGTATAAGAGATAATAAATCTAAACAAAAGAAAGTGAGAAACATAAACTAACCTGTGCTTTCTATAAGATGAAGATCACCAAGATGCAGGTCCTTAAATTCAGAAGCTCGGTGATATGCACTTGGGACACATGCTGAAAGTTTTGCAAGGGCATCAAACATACCTCCGTGGCCCCAGTTCCCAGAGTCATCAACACAGCTGCCAAAGATACAAGATAACAAGGATCATCAATTACTGAAAGAAGAAAGTAAGGAAATAGATAGATGCCAAATGGAGTTCTATAACTTGAACTATCACAGGACACGGAACAATGCAGTGGAATACTATTACTCAAATGGATAAAAATAGACCATTGGAGTGGAGTGGATTCTAATAAACTTCTTCACCATTTATCTGCCACTGGCACTCACTATTTTCTTTTTAATTCTTTCTTCCCCTTTCAAAAAATTAATCCACAGATTCTGCGCTAATTTTATTTTTTTTTGGGGTAAATATTCTGCACTAATTTTATACACTAAAAAACAAAAATGCAACACTGGTCCACTTAAAAGATAGATTCATACCTGAATATGATTGCTGGATCTGATGGACAAACTATTGATGGATGTGTACAGTCTCCATAAACAAGATGAACAGAACCGAAATCAGACATTATATCACCATTGGGAGGGTGGAGAGGATCCTGAGCTGATAAGGAACGGTACCCCAGAGCTTCCCAATTGGACAACTTCTTCTCCTCTGCCTTCCTCCTTGCAGCCTCAGCTCTTTGATGTCTTTCCTCAATTAAGTTACTCCTAATATCCAACTCCAAGACAGAACCATCCTTGGACTGTGATGTTTCTTTGAACTTCTCAACCCAAGACAGATATGAAGCTTCATCAAAACCAGGATAAGCAACAGAAGCAGGATCTTTTATCACAAGGTCACATCCAGTTGATAGATCCCTTGGACTAAATTCAAACTTCATATCCTCTTTGTCTGATTTTTGTTTGTATCGCGATGCAATTACCTTGTCAGCCATCGCATTCAATTCCGATGTAATCTGTTGATCTTGTTCTTCATTACTTATATCTGTGGGATCTAACATTTGCAAACCAAATATGACAGATTGCAAATCACCAGCTTCCGCTCCTGCTGCTTCTTTTTCTTCCAGTTCCATAAGATCCTCTCCTACTACATTATGGCTTAGCTGCAGCTTTCTCTCTGCTCTTCGCATGATAACCTACATTTACATTGGAACTGACAGTAAAGGAATTGGTTTCAAAACTAGCAATGGTTCACTTAATTCTCACCTCCTCAACTGAATGTTCAGTGACTAAGTTAATAGACAAGACATGATTCATCTGGCCAATACGGTGTGCCCGCTGAAGTGCCTGCTTATCGACCTGAGGATTCCAGTCTTGCTCATAAAATATGACCTACAGTGCACGTTATCAGTCAGTAGTCAAAATGTATCATAAATAGTACAAAAATATCCAGTAAACACCAAAAAGTCCTCAGTTAGGGCTATTTGAAGCTGATAGAGATGTATTAAATCAAAATGTTCCTCTCCACAATTTACAGAAAGAGAACCAAAACATCATCTGAAGAATTCGGTGATAACATTGAAATTACTTCCAGTTGAATTACATTACTCTCCACACCATTTAAAGTGAATATAACAGAGAACTAACTTTTTTCACAAGTGAACATAGCAAAGGGGTAATTGATTGAACACTGTACTCACTGTATCAGCAGCCACAAGATTCAAGCCAACTCCCCCAGCTCTTGTAGAAATCATAAAGACAAATGCACCACTCTGATCAGCCTCGGCCTTCAAACTCCCTTTGACAGATGGCTGGCTGAAACTTCTTATTGCAGCAAAGCGCTCCTCTGCCCGGATTGATCCATCCAAACGCTCATAAGAATATTTCCTTAGCTCCAAGAAATCCTATAGGCAGAGAGTAAAACGTTTTAGATGTTCAAATTAGTATAATCAATCTTGGTTCAGAATCCATGTATTATTCCGGGAAAGAGGACAGCAAACCACCTGTAATATGTCAAGTGTATGGGTCATTTGAGCAAACAGAAGCACACGATGTCCTGTATCATGTAGTTTTTGAAGTAGCTGATCCAAGATTATGAGTTTACCACTAGCCTGACAAGAAGTCAAAAGTAATTGAGAAACAGCTAAATGGCAACGCAAAGACAAAATCTGCCATAAAGACATCAAAGATGTCGCACAACAGTTTTTCCTGTACTGATAAAACCCAAGGCATAACTAGACAAAAGCTTCCCATGCTCCAGTTTCTTTTCCTGACTCCGGAGGTAATTCTAAAAAATGAAACCACGTTTCCTGTAGGCAAATGGTTGGGTTACCTTAACCAGGTGTTCACCCTCTTCATAAGGCTCAGGTTCAATACCAGGAAAGAGGTAAGGGTGGCTACATGCTTTTCGTAACTGCATTACCTGCACAGAAACACAAATAGTTGAGAAAAAAACTATGTATTCTTTGAAGGTTAATAGTTAGTAATAAAAGAACAAACACCAACAATTTCTAAACAGTTGAAACTACTATCATGTATACCACTGGAGAACTGAAAGCCAAGCAAACTTAGTATCCGTCCTAAGAAAAGAAAAGAACACTAGTAAGGACATCAAGCTCATAAGAAAAGAAGTTAGACTATCAAGAAGTAAACAGTGATTGTCTGATTGATTGACTCCCCCTATTTCCCGCTCAGGGTCACGCCTAGATAAATCTAATCCAGGATGGTTGTGATAGTTTGCAGTGTTACATATAGGACAAGGAATTGTCGACATGATACATCATACCCAACATTAAGGTTAGTAGTTTAGGGTTGGCCATTGTTCAATGCAAATAACACGAGCTGAGTGTTGGCCACGACGTTTGTATGGACACGTACAATCCATGTCTGGTGAGCAACGCGGACAACATTGTACAAACCGGGGAAGAGTCGTTGCAAACTGCATCTAGGAGGGTGGAGACATAATAACGTGTGATGCCATGAGAAACATGCTTGTAGTGCCTGACTTATTTCCTTTCATTTAAAACAAAAGCAAACAACATGCTCCCCATTATGTGCACTTATAGACCCAAATAAAAATATGGACGTACTATATTCTGCAAGGATTGGTGATTAGAAGCTCCAGAAGAGAATGCAAGTAGCCTGTGAAGCTCTTTCCTCAATATTGACATGTACACCTTCTTTTGCAGGGCCACCAAGGGTGCCATCCTACAGATAAAAATTCTGTAAGCACTCCAAAGTGCTGCATCCAAATGCTAAATATGTTCAGAAGAAAGGAGTAATTACAGTTTACCCATTGTTGAGCCAGAAACAACACAAACACCCTATGTTTCGAGGGCGAACACCTAACACCTTGTAGGTCAGACTGAAGTGCTAACTGGCTGGAAAATATCAGCAAGAAGATCTTGATGGGTAGAATGTATCCCCACAGAATCTCGGATACTAAGTGACCGTTTTGCAAAGATGGTCCCACTAAAATGCGCACAATAACATTGCTCGACTTTTAATTACGCATGATAGAAGTTTCCGAGAGAAGGAAATAGATGAATGATGAGTTCCAGTGAATGTGGCATAAAAAGGAAAAGTAGAGGGGGGAAAGGGAAATATACGCAATTTCACAGAAACCATGTACTTTGGACTTTACTCCAAACCACAGGGGGTCATGTGTTCGCTTGTAAACAAGAGATGATGATTACATGTTGTTGGGCCAAACTGATGGGGCTGAAGTGTTATTACCTCAGAAAAAGTAGTTTAGAAAAGCACTCCAATGCCATGTTCTAATGGAACCTAATCTTGTTTGCATAATTAGCCAACAATCACGCTCAAGTGGGGGATTCTAGACATTAGAAAGTGTATAAGAAGTTGGAATGATGTCCTTGGAGCGAGCAGGCAAAAGCAAAGATCAAAAAGAAAGAGAAGAACTAACACTGTGATCTCAGTTAGTCCAGGAAGCACAAGAGTACCGGCGTCAATTAGCTTGGATTTTGTCCTTCGAAGCATAAAAGCTCCCAAAATATATTTCAGGGTTTTAAATAGTCCCTTAACTTCTGCTGCATCACAACCTGCTTTAAAAAAAGAATCTAAAACGTCATAATGCAGTTCCCTTAGTGATAAGGTCATTTCTATTCTGAATGTTAACCTTATCATCGATGCCAAAGTTAGGAAGATAAGAGCTAACCCCATAGAGTACAAGCAAAGGGAAGCACTTCAAGAATCCAAAATAGAAGTTATGTAACAAATTCCAGAAAAAGGTCTAGATAATTCTGGATCCCAAAAAATTTGATGAAGTTTTAAATATTAATAAATGTGATTATGTGAAAATTATCTTTTTCCTTCACCAGAAAACATAAACATTAGCCATCAGGTAAGAGATGAAAATTGGAGATAGTAGCCAGATTCATATCGAACTACAGAGAGAGGGTGACCATTGACCAAGCAGTTATGCCTCCAGGACCATCTTAGTAGTATCATAATCAGAGGCTAAATAGCAAACCTGACCAAGCTATGCATCAAATTACTCGCCTCTATCTAACGCACTATATTTGACATGTCATCTTGTCTCAATAGTATTGCACAGTTCCACCACTATCATGCACCAGAATGTGTCATGTTACAGGGCCACTCCAGTCGATACTCTCTACTTGTCCAATATCAAATCATGTATTTAAATAGTCCTCATTTTCTATGGCAAACTTCGGTTACAAGGAAAAAAATCGTTACCACATTTAAGAAATACTGTAGCCCAGGTTCCCTTTGTTATCTGACATTCTCACTCAAATCTCACAAGAATTATAAGAATCATTCATCCAATATGGTTTGATAGATCTTCTTTAACAGGACCAAGAAGAGCATTAAAATAAGGACTACATTCAGACAAGAAGACCCATAGTTTAAGAAAAGCAGTTTGCCTGGAAAGCAAATAAAAAAGAGGGCCTATTCAATTGGAAATAAGTTAAATAGTGCGAAAACTTTAGATTTAAATATCCAGCATAGTTGAGGCGTAATACCATGTCTTAGCTATATCAATGACGGTGGAAAGTACAGAACACACATGGATGAAGTATGAAACAAGCATGCATGAAGGACAAACATAAAGCATTCCAAATCTTGAGTACCGGGCATAACTAGAAAGAAGAGACTGTTGCATACTGCATGTTCATGGGCAACAACCTGACAAAGGATCCCCAGCTTTCTTAAATGTAGAAAAGAACTGCTCCACTGTCCCAAAGATTGAAGGCAGACAGAAATGCATCAAAGCCCAAAGTTCAGTCAGGTTGTTCTGAATAGGAGTTCCAGTCATCAGTAACCGTCTTGGCATGACAAAACGCTCTCTAAGGACATTATACAACACCTGTTAAGGTTTTACTAATTAGGAAAGGGGAATGAGAACAAAACAGAATACTGATTAATCTTAACTTCTTAAACATAACTTTTACCAATTTAAATTTATCTGATTTAGGTCAGTAAAATACTCAAGGATCAGAGCAGTACATAACAGCCATGAAACTTGAAAACAGGGTTTGAATATATAGCCATGGAGGGAGTAAATATATATCTTTGGTGCAGATGTCCAAGGATCTGAATTTCTGAAACATATGCATTGTCAACAAGGAAATAAACTAACAGATTACTAATAAGATACAAGGTAATCCCCCCATTTGTGTATTGAAATTTTGAAAGCTCATGCATTCAACAAATTATAGCATGATTGACACATGTATAATGTCATAATCATACCTTAGTATGAACTCTATTCGCATATGTTTCTACTGAAAATGAATCAGTTGGCAAGTTGCCACAAATAGTTGACAAATGGATTAGAATGAAACTAAACATACACTGGAAGGGTTTTTAAGTCTTTGTGCTTCATCAATGATTGCATAATGCCATGGAATTTGAGAAAGAAAATCCTGATCCATCAACGCTATGTCGTACGTAGTTAATAGCACGTCAAAAGGTAATTGCGGTACCTACAAACATAACACATGGTTATCTTGAAGGATTTGAATGCAATGAACACCTAAGAGCCGTGAAATACGTTAGGACTCACATTCCATTCTGGAATCATATGCAACAATGGGATTGATAAATCTTACATCAGAAGCTGCAGACTGCTCGATGACATACTCATACATTTCCTTGCGCAGATTGCGTCGATGGTCCTTGTCTCCAACATAACGAAGAACGCTTAGTTTTGGAGCAAATTTAGCCACCTCTGATACCCAACCATCAGTCACACTGAGGGGACATAACACCACTGTATAGGGTATAATGATGATACAGACATCAAGATGACCCCAAAAATTAAGGAAATAAAATTTCATCAAACCCCAATCCCATGGAAGAGAGAAATATTTGGAGCAACTGAGATTGACTCAAAAACAAAAATCTTACTCACAAAATGGCCCAGGTGACACATGGCAAACTTTCAAATAGCTCAGCAAAGAAATAGCTTGCAATGTTTTCCCTAGTCCCATCTGCCAGAGAACCATTTAAATGCATCGACCAATTAATTGCAAGTAAACGTTTCTAAAAAAATTGTTAGCATCAACAAAGGTTCTGGTCTCACTAATGAAAATTGTTAGCACCAACAAAGGTTCTGGTCTCACTAATGAGTAATGCCTATCATGCTGGTCGACCAAAAAGAGGACAAGACAATTTGTTAGCATCGACGAGGGTTCCAGCAAGTGTTAAAGCTGCAATGGGGTCAGCAAATAGTGTTGTTGATTTGCAAAAAACAGTCCCGGCCAATGGTCCATTGAGAAGGCTACTGAATGCATGGTTCTACTCTAATGGTGAAGTCGATTTACTTCGCTTTGTTAGGGACGCTCTTTCCACATCAACGACACAAATCGGGAGGGAAAGAAAATCTATGTCGATGAAGCGATGGAAGAATGTTACTCAGATAGTCAGTATGTGGAAACAATTGTTGGTGATGCTTTCCCTTTGCACTTGGTAGACTTGTACGATCAACTAAATGCTGCCTGTTTCTTTTTACCATGATTTGCTTTCTCATAGGGCTTCTTTTGCTTTCTCGATTGTTTAGGCTTGAAACCAGATGGATATTGGGTGTTTAGACTATTGTAGGTTCACATTGCTGGGATGTACTTAATGGAGAAGTGTCACAGACCTTTGTATGATGCTCTTATTTTCATGTTGTTGTAATGGCACTTGCAAACTGAATTCAGGTTGTCATCATTGTAGAAAACATGCTCCTGTCCTCTAAGAAATCTCTGTCAATTAATTGTCTTGTCACTATATCATGTTGTTGAATACTTGCTTCTGACCTCTTTTCCGGAAGAAAACATGAAGCATGTCTTCCAAATCTCTCATGGTAAACAAAAGGTAAAACGTGTAGTACTTCTCAGTTCTCACGAATTTTTTTGGGCAAGTTTGCTCATATAACAAGGTACCTAAAGTTAAATGTCAACCTTGATGCAAAAGAATGGATTTTCAAGCATAATCTACTAGCATCTAACCAATAACCAAAGCAAGGAGCGATCAACTTGACTCATTTCCTGTACCTTACTTGATATCACTCACATAAATCTGCTTCAATCCATTTCACCTAATCGATTCCACTAAAAGACATCTCAACAACAAAGTTTAGTCTTTTCTTAGCGCCTAAAATGTACTCACACTTCTATTATCTGTTAAAGAAAGCACAATGACAATCTTCTAAAACTCTGCGAGGATCAACTGAATTGGGATGCAAAATAATCATACCTCATCCCCTGCAAAATGATGAAGCAATGTAATCACCACAAAATATTCATAATTTCATGTCCATTCATGTCTACTTAACTACCTCAACATCAGATACATAAATTCAAAAAATTAACTCAGAAGAATGGAGGCAGACAAACAAATAGTTAGTACCAAAAAAAAAACAAAAAACAAATAGTGATGGTTTTACTTATGCCTTCCACAGTATGGGCACTCAAAAGGAGGTTGTTCACTATTTTTTTTTTTTTTGGTACTAACTATTTGTGAAGAATGGAGCCAGACAAACAAATAGTTAGTACCCAAAAAAAAAAAAACAAATAGTGAACAACCTCCTTTTGAGTGCCCATACTGTGGAAGGCATAAGTAAAACCATCACTAGATATTTTATTATATTACAAGCAGCAGAAGAATACAAGTATCTAAATGATATCGAACGGAAAATAATCCCATGGCATACTAAGCCCAAATGAAAGCCCACTAAAGGCACAAATAACCTCAATTTAGGGGAAGGAATAGTCAATGATGCTTTTGGCAACCTCTCCTATGAGAGTATACAAGAGTGGCCAACTGAGCTAGCCCTATTTGGTTAAAACATTCACTAGATTAAACCAACATTATATCGCATTAGCTATTTACAGAGCTACTTAACGAATCAAGCTCACTCAAAATTGGCTCGAACTACAAGCAAGTCAAGCTCAAACACTTTTCTCAGCTATAGAAAAATCAAGCTACTCGAAACTTGATGATTCAATCAAACACACTTTGAGATCTGCTCGAAAGATAAACAAGCCAATTTTGAAACTCATTTATCTTTTCAAGCTCGGTCTTGTTCCCACCACACATTGTATTGCATTCGCTGTGTCCAAAGCTACTTAACGAATCAAGCTCACTTGAATATCGACTCGACTAATAAGCAAGTCAAGCTAAAAACACTTTTTCAGCTATAGAAAAATCAAGCTAATCGAACTTGGTTCATGATTTGATTAAAAAAACATGGTTCATGATCCACTCAACCTCGTTTAAGATCATCTAGAATGATAAAAAAGCCAAGAACTCGTTATGTTTTCTGGCTCGGTTCTGTTTGTTTGCACCCCAAGCACTATAATGTTTCTCGAAAACCATAAACAACTTTTTCCTCTTTATAACTCAAGTGCCGGAGCAAAGCTCCGTACAATTTACAAAGACAGGTTCAAATTCTCCTATCATTATTTTTCTACTAGGGCTTCTTCGCGAACGGAAAAAAAATACAGAGAAAATCAAGAGATGCGAACAATACCGAGAATGACATTGACTCCTTTGTGGTATCTTTGAATCAACCACGAAAGGCCTTCGAGTTGGTGAGGTTTGAGAGTAGCCGTGATCCCAAACTCGGCGGGATCGACAGGCGGCGCGGCGACTTGTGTGTCGGCATCGAAGACGTACTTCGCCGCCGCGATAAGCCTCTGCTCGTAGTTCATGTGGAGTCGAAGAAGAGGGAAAATGTGGCGCAAACCGCTCAAGTCTCGCGCCTTTGAAAACTGGAAAGGGCCAAATATTGGTACGAAGAAAATAGAGCAGAGCCGGTTTGGGCAAAACCCGACCGCTTTAAATTCCAAAATTTTCACTAATTTTTAGGGTTCCCAGAATCCCAATTATACGGTCTATATAAAAGTGAAATTAAGTTAACCTCGTTATAAATTTTAGGGCCACTTAGTCAAAAATTTAAAATATTTGACATTATTAAAGGGAATGACAGAGAACTTTTGCAGTTGAATATAAAAAATAAAAAATATTTTTCATTTTTAAAGAGAATGACAAAAAACTTTTGCAATCAAACATAAAGACAAAAAAAATTAATGAGATGTCACTAATTTTTAAAAATACTAATTTCGAACATAAAATTTAATAAAATCTCCATTGCACCTCCGGCCTAACACCACCCACCTTTAGCCGACCACTTCCGGCTACCAAAAAAATTAGTGAGATGTCACTAATTTTTAAAAATTCTAATTTCGAACATAAAATTCAAAAAAATCACTACCCCACCTTCGACCAACCGCCACCCCATCTCTGGCCTTTCACTTCCGGCGACCAAAAAAATTAATGAGATGTCACGAATTTTAAAAAATTCTAATTTCGAACATAAAATTCAAAAAAATCACCACCCCACCTCCGACCGACTACAACCCCACCTCGACCACTTCCGGCGATCAAAAAACTTAGTGAGATGTCACTAATTTTTAAAAATTTTAACTTCGAACATAAAATTCAAAAAAATCACCACTCTAACTTTTGCCGACCACTTCCGGCGACCAAAAAAATTAGTAGGATGTCACTAATTTTTAAAAATTCTATTTTCAAACAAAAATTCAAAAAAATACCACCCCACCTCCGTCCAACCACTTCCGGCAACCAAAAAAATTAGTGAGATGTCAGTAATTTTTAAAAATTCTAATTTCGAACATAAAATTCAAAAAAATACCACCCCACCTCCGGCCGACCACCACTCCACTTCTGGCCGATCAATTCTGGTGACCAAAACAATTAGTGAGATGTCACTAATTTTAAAAAATTCTAATTTCAAACATAAAATTCAAAAAAATCACCACCCCACCTCCAACTGACCATAACCCCACCTATGGCCAACTACTTTCTGGCGACTAAAAAAAGTAGTGAAATGTCACAAATTAAAAAATATATATTCTAAGTTCTAACATCAAATTCAAAAATATCACAGTCCCACCTCCGGCCGACCACCACCCCACCACTGGCCAACCACTTCCGGCGACTAAAAAAATTAGTGAAATGTCAAATCTCAATGTTGAAAATGTTTTCTTCTCAATAGCAAGGGATATAAAACAAAGGCTTGATGGCACCGACTCTAAAGCAGAGTCTTAGACGATCAAAATCAATCAACCAGACACTGGAGTTGGAGGTGGTCAAGTTGCACAAAAATCGGCTTGTTGTGGTTCTTAAACAAACGATATAGGAATCATGGCACGAATTGGACGCTACTCTTTGGATAAGAAACAGAATAAACCATTTGTGATGACCAACGTGATGGCTGGTTGTAATTTTTCGGAAGTGTCAATTATTTCTAAACTTGTTACTATGTGTGAAAGATAGGATCTTATTACTACTGAAGAATTTTTTTTTCTTCTGTTTATTTCAAGGTTACAGATACTTTCTTTTGTTTTTCGTAAAATTTTGGGAAAATATTGTTTATTTGTGTTTGATTGCAAAGGTTCCTTATCTTTATGTTTAATTGCAAATGTTCATTGTTCTTCCCTTTAAATAGACAAAATATTGTATCTTTAGGTTTGATTGCAAATGTTCCTTATCTTTATGTTTAATTGCAAATGTTCCTTGTCTTTCCATTTAAATAGGAAAAATATTGTGTATCTATAACTAATTATTCCTAAATTTTAAGTGCAAAAATAAAAAAATATAATCCAAGTTAAAAGAATAATAATAAAAAAACGGGCTGTGATTGCGCGCGAGGTAAGCCCATTACCAAAAATAGCCGTGCATTTTCGGACCAAAAAATTAAATGCTTTCCCGTACAATTTTTTGGATTTTCACTCCAAATTAAAGATCTCAATTAGTAGTTTAATTTGGTGCAAAAAAATCACGAAATTATGAGCGACTTTACTTTATTTTTTTGTCCAAAAATTGCAAACTCAACAAACTAACAATGTAAAATACTTTTGTACACTCTTTTTCAATTTTTTTCCATTGAATTAAAGATCTCTATTAGCAAGTTAATTTGGTGCAAAAAATTATGTGCGGAAGTATTTTATTTTTTGATCCCAAAAAAAAAAGATGGAAAGCCAACAAATCACTAATGTCATAATTGATTTGGTGAAGGGTAATTTGGTAATATTGCCATACCGAAACTTGGCAACCATTGTCTCCATTCTTCCAAATCACCTGTGAGGGGTACCTAGACATTACGAATTCTAGACCAAACATTAGAGCTAGCAAGGCAATAAAAAAAAAAAAAAGGGATGAAAAATATCCTCACAAGCAGACACACATTTACGACAAGTGTCAATAGCAGATAAACCTCTCAGAAAGCATTGATGATTAGTTAACAGTTTACCATGCCCACAAATCCAAAGGAAAACCATGTCTACAAATCCAAAGGAATCCTTTTCGTTTCGAGGGAACCTTGAGCTTCCAAACCCTGTTCCAATTAAAATTAGAGGTGGGAGGGTCACAGATGTAATCATAAGCAGACTTGACCGAAAAATTACCATTTTGATTCACCACCAACACAGTGTCTCCTCAACCTCAACAGTTTTAGGGAGAACGGTATTGGTATTCATATTATTGTCATTCATGCCCAAGCGGAAAATTGTCCCACATTACTTAGGAGTGGAATGGATGATCACGTAATATATGTTGGGACCTCTCCACTCATTGCTAATTAGTTTTGAGATGGATATAAAATTTCCACATGATATCAGAGCGGGGTCTATTCCACTCCACATTTATAAAAAAACATTCACAATCCACGCCCCCAATGACGGCCAGGTAAAAATGCTTCACGTGATGATAGGACAAAAATGGCCACACACGTAATTGAATGCACAAATCTTGGGGGGGGGGATGTTAAGGAAAATTGTCCCACATTGCTTAGGAGTAGAATGGGTGATCACTTTATATATGTTGGGACCTCTCCACTCATTGCCAATTGATTTTGAGATGGATATAAAGTTTTCACATGGTATCAGAGCGGGGCCTATTCCACTCCACATTTAAAAAACAAAAAAAAATTCACATTCCACGCCCCCACGATGGCGAGGGCATCAAAGAAAACTTGCCGCATGACGATAGATACAAAGTGCCACGTAGCGTTATTGAGCCCACAAATGCTGTTTGCAGACGTGAGGGTGATGTTAAGGAAAATTGTCCCACATTGCTTAGGAGTGGAATGAGTGATCACTTTATATATGTTGGGACCTCTCCACTCATTGCCAATTGGTTTTGAGATGGATATAAAGTTTTCACATGGTATCAGAGCGGGGCCATTCCACTCCACATTTAAAAAAATAAAAAATAATTCACAATCCACGCCCTACGATGATAGGCCAAGTAAAATTTGCTTGCAGCGATGATGGGGCCCAAAAAAAGTGGTAGCGTGTGAGGGCGATGATAGGGCCGAAAAAGTGGTCGTAGCGTGATGTGACCCACAAATCTTGGTTTCAGCGTGAGGGGGATGTTAAGGAAAATTGTCCCACATTGCTTAGGAGTGGAATGGGTGATCACTTTATATATGTTGGGATCTCTCCACTCATTGCCAATTAATTTTGAGATGGATAAAAAGTTTTCATAAGTTTGAGTGATCAAAGAATCATTCCAATCTTTATTCTTAAAGTCAGCCACTCTAGCATGGTCATTGAGGATCCAAATTAGTATTGCCACACCACTAGTCATGCCGAAATATATTTTCTCCCGTTGCCCGCAATCCATTAATAATAACAAAATCTCTTACTTTAATGATACTTCTCCAAGTGTGTGTAGCCTTTTTGTTCGTGGGCCAATCTCTAAAATTGTCTCTTCAGATATTTGCTATGAAGGACCTGGTGGATCCATAAGGATTTATTTTTAGTTGGTAGACACCATCCAAGTTTAGATAACAGGGCCAAGTTAGAATTACCCATTTTGCAAATGCCCAGGCCACCCATTTTGTTAGGTTTACAAACATTGTTCCAGTTAACAAGATGGACTCTTTAATTGTAAGCCTTATCACTCAGAAAATTTTGAAGAGTGTGTTTAAAACCTTGTGAATCCTTTTTGATGGAGATAATAGCACCTAATAATCTCTTGTGATTCTACAATTGTTGATTAGGTATATTTCACGAGTCAATTTATTTTCGTTACTTCCATCAAACAATCGTTTAACCAAGATTGAATTTCAACATACGTCAAGGATGCTGCCACATCAAGCTCCTGTTTTTTTTCCCCATTTTATTTTATCCTAAATTGTTTAAAGAATCAAAATCTTGATTTTCGTGAAGTACTGAAAGAAATAAGAAAGTGTTCAATTATTTAAGATCGATGGGTGATTATGGCCTATTTTGGCCAAAGTAAGCAAATTTTTTGCTTTTTGAGGTTTCGAAAAATCATCACTTTAGGGCTAATTAAACTACTTGTCTAAGAGCATCCTTATGTGGATGAACAAATTCACTTTTTAACAAAAATAAAGAGCCAAAACCCAAAATAAGGCCAAAATCAAGCTCACCAAATGGTTGATCAAATTTGTTAAGTTTCTAACTTTGCTAGAGTATCACACCAAATTTGGTGTCACACTGTTCACTCACGGGTCACTGTTTATGCACTGTTCGCTTTTATTTTTATTTTTTATTATTAATTTTGGGGAATAGGAGTAGAAAGAAATAATAATTTAATATAATAAAGTTAGAATAGAGAGTTTGATTTTGTGAGTTTTTGGAAAAGTGATTTGCTAAATTTGTTTTTGATTTTGTGAGTTTTTTTGTGCGCTTGATAAGGATGCCCTAACATGATTTTAAACTCCCCCCACCCCAAGACCCTAACCCACACCAGCCCTAACTTCTCCATTTTACCAGTGTGCTTTACCTTATCATGATAATACCAAATCTACCTCGCCCATTTAGATGGCCGGTTTTCCGTAATTGTTTTTAATTGGATATGTTCAAGGCTATTTTGGAAATTTCAACATTCAAATTGTCATAGCAATTTAATATTTCAGGAAAAGCAACAAACAAAAAGCAAAAAGAATAAAGAAAAAAACAAAAAGGCCAAACCAAACAACTTATTGCCTTTTGACTTTTCACCCTAAAAAGTCAAAATACAAAAAGTTTGTTTTACTACTTTTGCCAAAATGGGCCCATATTTGGTCAATTATGTCACAAAAAAATTGAATGAATTACCTATAACGAGTAAAATTCAATTAAATTTAATATTTTTTAACGGGTGAGCACGACGTAATAACTTTTCTTCCCCTTTCTCTATCAAACAATAGTGGAAGTTAATGATTCGCAGAAGTTTAACGCAAAACTAATATACGCGGTTTGTTATTTAAAAAAAACAAAATTTAAATTGATTTTTAATACCTCGACTTATTTTGGGAAACTTATGATTTGGATCATAGCAGTACAGTATAGTAGTACCTAAATGACTTAATTTCATGACCACATGAAAGTTGATCCCAAAAAAATTTCTCTGACCTTGTTCGTTTCCCTGTTTAGTTTTAGTTTTAGTTTTAGTTTTAGTTTTGATGACATAATTATTTATCTTATTTCTCTTTCTATCTCTCTCCACTCATTACATCTGACATCATCGAAACTAAACTAAACTATCTAACCAAACATAGTCTTTGTAATCTAAAAGGCCATGACAAAATTTAATAATATCAGTAGAAACGTAACATTGCTCATTCAACTTCAAGAACAACATGCAATGTAAGGACCAAGTTTTGGAGTTCTTTGTTTTGGCAATTCCGTTTGACAAAATGCACATTTACATCGAGTTGTAATTTTAATTTTTAGAGTGTCTGTTTAGGTGTGGAAATGAATCATCTTTTTATGTATTTTTATTCGGGTGCTGTAGTTCTTAATCAAGACGGATTGCACAACATTCTGGTTGAGTTTGCTGGACGTTTGGCTCGAGCAAAGCAGTCAAGAAAAATTCACAAAGAAAGAGTTAGATGATGCACGTTTTGCTCAAGCATTTCAAGGCCCTTTTATTAGCAAAACATTTTGTTTGTTTTTGCTGGATATTTTGCTCGAGCAAAACAGCCGGTAAAAATGCTCGATTTTGCAATTATAAATACTGATGTGCTAGGTTTTTTTTTATTATCATCTCTCATAACATATAGCAGCTGACTTTTTGGAAGAAAAGATGGAGAAGTTCTTTGATATTTTGAGTGATTACCTTGGAGTTTCAAGGCAATCGAACGATCGTACAACTACACGATCATCTCCAAGAAGTTCTCTACAATCTAGAAGTGATTTCTAGAGAATACTTTTGGTGGGATTCTGAAAGTATCCAAGGAAGGCTTGTGCGATTCAAAGCGTTGGCGATCAAGATCATTGGGTGCGGTGTACATGTGACTCGACAGGTGATACTTAGAACGTTGTGAGGATTTACATCGTTTGGATAGGTATATTTGTAATTGCACTATAAGTATAGTGATTTTGATTCATTCCCGTGGTTTTTTTACCCATTTAGGATTTTTCACGTATATCACTGTGTTGTGGGTTTTGACTGTTTGCATGAATCTTTGCTAGTAGTATTAACTAATAATTCACATTCATACTGTTAGGGTTTTTACGGATTTGTAGGGAACCCTGATTTTTCACGTAACAACAAAAATGGACTCATATCAAACAATGTCACTGTTCTTGTTCTTGCTCCACCATTGATAAGCCCCCGATAGCGTAAATAAAGGGGCTTATCTACCTTGTTTTTGTCACACACACACACATAACATGTTTTATTTGATTGATATTGCATGTAGGTTGTGTTTTTGTTATTCACAGGTTTTACGGAAGAATGAAGCATTTCTTTGGTGCCATGGCTCGAACACGAGTCAATCTATGACCCAAGGTCTAAGGACACGTGACACACCGCTACGGTGCCGAGAAATCCACGAGAAAAGTCATGGAAGAAGGTCAAGTACGCCCGAGCAAAGGCCCAAGTCAAGTTGAGAATGAACGGGCGAAGATTATATTTTGAGCAACTCCTATTGATAGGAGAATTAGCCCTATTGATAGGAGATGGATCAGATTGACCATCATTTTCTACTAAACAACTCCTGTCGATAAGAGAATTGGCCCTATCGATAAAAAAGTGATCAGTCTGACCATTTTTGTGAAGTAGTGAAGTCCTATTGATAGGAGAATCAGTCCTATCGATAGAAGAATGATCAGATTGGCCATCTGTGCGCAATGAAGTTCTCCTATCGATATGACCTAGGTTTTCAGCCAATTTTTCTACCCGACCAAGTTTAGACCTGAAGGTTTTTTGGACATTTCAATTGTAATTTTGGGACTATAAAAGAAAATTAGGGTATCTTGCACTTTCACCTTTTCTCTTTACCTCCCTTTTTCTACCTTACCCATTTTCTCTACCTTCTCTCTAGAAATTAGGTGTTAATCTTCAAGAACCAAGGCTACAACCTTCATTAAAGTTGTAAGCGCTCTTCTTATCTATTCAAATCTTTAATTTATTTCTATTTTCGTTATGTTTCACGTTTTTACGCCATTTTCACTGAGTATTTCCATTTGCCCTTTGAGTGTGTGTGAGTAGTGTAGCAAGGCTAGGTCATGGGGTGATTAGCACCCTATGACTTGGGTTATTTTGTTATTCACTCAAAATGAACATTAAAAGTTATTTGTTTAAGAGCTAGAGTTCAATTTTATGTATCAAAACTTAGTCTTGTTAACCTTTTTGATCTTATGTAGGCAAGAGCTTGACTACTTGCCACACATGATGCTTAGAGCTATGGCATTCTAGGTGTTTGTAAAAATGCCTCAATGAACCCTACTCTTGATCAAACCCATTTTCTAGAATTCAAATGTGCCAAAATGTTAAATCTTCCGGTTAAGCATGTTTAACTAATGTGACTTAACTGAGTAATCTTGAGAGGAACAATTTAATTCAAGTCATGGGTGTTTTGAACCCTTTGACTTTGCCTTTAGTTTAAATTAGCAAAACCTACAAACCACCTTATAAGTTGGTCGTCTTAACGCCATAAATCTCATCGCAAGTCAATCTCATGCCGGGTGCATTTGGTCCCTGTAGAAATCGACCCCGGTCTTGCCAGGTTACTATGCTCTCGATGACCTACCTCTACGCTTGGGGCGACGCTAACTACAACAACGCTAGGTTGCAAGCAACCATTCAACCGTTCTCCTTCCTTATGTTGTCACCTGACTAGGTCTGCCAGCGGGTCGGATTTGATTCAGACCCAATTTAAAAAATCCGGATCTAAATCCGGTATTTCAAATCTGATAATCCAGAACCCAAAATTCAAAAAAATTGGGATCGGATCGGATCGTATTCTAATCCTTTTGGCTGTCTTTGGTTAGATAGTTTAATTTAGTTTTGATGATTTCAGCATGTGTAATGAGTGAAGAGAGATAAACAGAGAAATGAAGGAAATGATGATATCATCAAAACTAAAACTAAAAATAAAACTAAACAGAGAAATGGACAAGGCCAATACTATCTAACCAAAAACAGCCAAAAGGATTAAGATCCGAATCCGGCTCACCAAAATAAAAACCCTTCCTCTGGAACGGTTGGGTCTGATTCTTTATTACTGTTCCAAACGAACCCTAAAAGATTTTTACTCCTTGAGATTTTCAACTGGAACAGTTAGGTTCAAATAAAAGAACAATGGCGTTTTACACCACCAATTCTTTTGTTATCACATTTTACCAAGTAAACTTTTCCGGGTAATTTGGCACAGCATGTTAAAAGCCATTTGCAGCAGCAGTATCATTTGAAAATGTTTGAACTGGGGTTGCTTAATTGTAAAATTGCAGGGGCAAAAAAATAAAAAATAAAAAATACCAGATTGGAATTAAATTTCGAATTTCGGATTGAGTATCCAAAAATTTTAATCCGGATCCGGATTAACGTTATCGGATTTGTGAGTATCGGATTCAAATTTGGATCTGAGCTTATCAAATCCGGATCGGATTGAGATCAGATTCGGCCCGTTGTCAGGCCTACACCTGACCGTCATCAATGGAGCTTAATTTGATGAGCCACTAAGCCACTTGTCACTCAATAATGTCCATGCTCCCATAGTGCCTGTACCCTCAGAATCCCAAAGCAGGGGCCCTACCACCATTCCCATTCAAAATCAACACAATTGGAGCATCATTAATTAATTGGACTAATGTATTCTAGGTCAACCTAACCTCACTAATGATGGAGTCCATAGAATCTAATTACCATCTCCCATGCAAACTTGCCAAATCTTAATTTCATACATGAACCTGCCAAATCTTTCACATATGGTATGATTTTGCTTTTATGGGTAAATTACGGGGACCTTCTACAAGGTTCATGAATATTAATTTACGGTTTCCCCTCATTATGTGTGGAAAATTATATTTACCTCCCCTGTCATCATTTGTTTTCTAAAGAGATGGTAAATAGACAAATCAAATTTTCTAAATTACCCTTCAATAAAAAACGAAGAAGTCAGTTTTCGGCATTGACCTAATTCATCTCCTCCATGGCTCCATTTTTCAAGTTGTCGGTTACCGACCAATGGAAACTTTCTAGGGGCAAACTATCCACTAGCTCAACTAACAAAGTTGTTCATCTCTAGCAGAATTTAGGTTTAAGATGAGATCATGGTCACTGAGTTAATATGTAGGAGTTGTAGTGATCAAAACAGGTGCAATAGAGATAAGAAGGGAAAAATTTATGTTCCAACAATGGGGGAGGAAATCAATCTCATTTTCCAAATGTTAAGATTGAAGATTATAGAGCTAGGGTTAAAACTAATATTTTGACAAATGCAAATGCTAACATAATCAATTTAAGCTTTTTGACTTGATAAATGGCTAACTGAGGTGACAAACTATACCGAACAAAACACTATCTAGAATCTTAGAGAAACAATAATGCTAGGTACATATCTCTCAAATACATCCCCAACCACACCCATCTGTACGGTTGGGATATAGTTGAGAGATGTGTACTAAACATACTTGATTAAGGTATTAGCTCAAAATCCAAAGGCAGGTCAGTGTAATTTGTACTCTACCTTTAGCTATTTGAAGCACCAGATTTTTTAATGTTACTTTAGTTTGTAGAGTCCAACTGGTAATTGAGTATGAGAGTACGAGCTCAGTAGATTCCTCTATAGACGGCCAAAAAGGAGGAGTTTGGCCCCATGCCTGTCATTTTGCCTGCAGTATCCCACCAGCAAATGCTTCACGGTATCAAAATACTAATCATTCGAGTCATGGTGGCCCTAGTTTATTACTACTGGAGTATTATTTTTCCCCTACGGCCAGGGTTATTTGGAGTAGTTTACGTCTACCTTGACTAATTTGCTCTCCGAACCTAGGGATTTCACAACAATCTACTCTTGCGATCTACTGTAAAAATCGAACTCTAATAAATTATGTGAAGAACAAACTCATCAACTAACAGAAGTAATCCTTGTGTTCACTAGTTTATTAGTACTTAACTGATGTCAACGGGGTATTTCATTCAAGTTCACATGGAATTGTCTCCAAATCCCACCATTCTACCAAATGATGATTAACGGTTATAATTAACTTGCATAAAGGGTGGTTGAACTTTCGAGTTAATTTAGATTTACTTTGGCATTTCATTAAAGAAATGGACATAAGAATTACTTAGTTGACGTGGGACATTAGAATTATAGCATACAATAACACTTTGTAATCGATGTCTATGGAGACTTACTATATGGATACTGACTCGATAATACATCACTCTTCTTTTCTTTTTTTTTTTTTACAGCTCCACTCACCCTTCAATTTACACGTATTACACGGGACACTAATCCCTATAGTATTTTGTTATCACAAATACTATTATTACTGTATTTGTTGGCTTGTATATTCGTACAACTGGTCGGTTGAAAGAATGTCACTAATAACATTTTAATTAGACTATTATTACGGGGATTTTGGTCTATTTAGTTGCCCTACATTTTTTGTCTGCCACCTATATATGCTTTATTTTGCGATTTGGCCCACCACTAAGTGAATATGCTCAGATATTACCAGACATGACATTGACCCACCATGCAAATTGAAAGCTCGGACAAATTTCAAACAAAGCAAATGATACAAGAGCAATTAAATTCCATATCAGTGCCAATTACAATGCCAATGCCACCACTTCAATTAACATCTTTTTTTTAATAATCAAAATGAATATTAAAAATCTCAAAAAGAGGATGTCCTCGAGAGTTACAAACCACATAGGCATAAGCCGTAACAAGAAAATCCAAATTAGCTATGTAACACTAAAGAGCAAAAGGATCACATCCTCAGAATCAGCAAAATTGAATGTGAATCAATCCCTCTTCCCCTTGTCGAGTGGACTGTGCTCTCAACTCTCGGCGAGGTGGTCTACACTTTGATGAATACGTGTTTGAATGGAGTCTTCTGAGGGCGTTGTACTACTAGAGCATGGCTCTCGGCATAGCTCTCGGGAGGTCCTTCGAGGATCCCGCAGGGATCTCCACGCTTGGCACGATGGTCGCTCGAGCGCCCCACCGACGAGTCGTTTGACAACGGCTTATTGGGGGCTTGGGGACCGCCTATGCCCCCCGACTATGTGTCAATTACGTTAGGCAGGTCATGATGGATCATTAAATGTGGCAGTCACCTACCCTACCATCGCCGTCTGTAGAGTCAAGTGGGTGATGAGGAATGTCTCAAGGCGAGTTGACCCTTCAAACCCACGTGACGTGACGTCAGCCGAAGCGTGGCGTTTGTAGCAGAGATTGAGGTCACATCAGCTGTCATTCCTTGTACAAATGACGTGACGGGCACCAAGTGCGTGTGAGACATGCCCCCTTTGCTATAAATGATACAAGAGCAATAAAATTCCATATTAGTGCCAATTACAATGCCGATACCACCACTTTAATTAACATGTTTTTTTTTTTATAATCAAAATGAATATTAGAAATCTCAAAAAGAGGACGCCCTCGAGAGTTACAAATCACACAGGCATAAGCCTTAACAAGAAAATCCAAATTAGCTAGATAACACTAGAATACACATGGAAGAATGGGTGATTCTATATAGCTCCCATTTATTACTTCATACCACCCGATTTCTACAAGCAACCCAGCTAACGTGGAAATTTTACATTTTTCCTCCAAATATCCCGGTAAAGTTCTCAAAATACCCTTCCTTTAATTTTTCTCCAAATTTTGAAAAAACTCTCCCTCTTCTCCTCCCTCCTCCTCTTCTCATAACCCACGACCTATCCTCTCCCATACTCCACCACTACACCGAAACACCCAACACCTATCACCCATCACCACCCATTGCCCCTCCGACCAGCGACCACCACCATTGTTGTGACGACGTCCAAGCGACTCAGATTTGACCCGGAACTAAAATGTGTGTTCATTTACTCGGTATATATATACACATATATCGTATAGATTTTTGTAAGGTTCCTGAAAAATCTCTTTATAGTTGTTAATTTCAAGTGAGATTGGTTGATCGGAAGTTGTTTAGACTGAAATTTGTCAGTTGAAACGTCATTGGCGTCGAAGGAATTCCCGAAAAACGATCTAAATTTCAGGAGTTAGTTGTCAAAAATTACAATACCAGCTGTTTGGGCAATGATCAAACCGGAATTATCCACCAAAAATTAACATGGTTTTCGACAATTAACTCCCGTAACTTTCAACAATTTTTGGGATTTAACTTCTAAAGTATACCTAGTTTTTCGACAACTAACTCCCGAATCTATATCTATATCTATATCTAAATGTATATGTATATATATATATATATATATATATATATATTGTATAGATCTTTGTAAGGTTCCTGAAAAATTGCATTGCAGTTGTTAATTTCAAGTGAGATTGGTTTATTAGAAGTTGTTTGAGCAATGAGCAAACGGGAATTATCCACCGAAATACAACACTGTT
Organism: Vaccinium macrocarpon; assembly: GCA_022606695.1. Taxonomy (NCBI): domain Eukaryota; kingdom Viridiplantae; phylum Streptophyta; class Magnoliopsida; order Ericales; family Ericaceae; genus Vaccinium; species Vaccinium macrocarpon. The sequence continues at coordinate 4,592,311 of CM040176.1, read as the reverse complement.
TTCAACAATTAACTCCTGTAATTTTCAACAACTTTCAGGATTTTTGCCTTGTGCTTATCATTTATTTGTGATATGTGATGTGCTACAAACATATATGGTACGTGAGCAGCAAACGGCTTCTAACCAGCAACGCATGGCTTCAAAGGTTACTCAGACCCGGAAGGGCAAAGGGGTTCGTCGTACTGATGCCCTCCCTCAGGAATAGCCCCCTTACGTGGAGGAGGTTGAGGTGAAAACGGAGGCCGAGGCGAAAGAGGAGTCAGAGAATCAGGAGTAGGAGGTTGCAGGCTTTGCGGAACATATCGAAGATTTTACGGCATAACACCGAGGGAGAGCCTACTACACCATTCACGACGGAGTCCTACACTAGATGTCACTAGATGCTACTTGAGCATTGTGTTTACTTTGATTAGATTATGATGGACCTTATGCTTATGTATGTTTAGACTATGATAGACTTTGGTTATGTATTTAGGTGGATGGACCACAATTATGATCTATTTTGGATGAATATGGTTAGACTTTGGTTATGTATGATTTTTATGTATGTTGATATGATGTATTTTGATATTTTGGTAAGTGTTTGCACGTAATCACTATCTGTTTTCTGGATTTACAAAGTTCGGATATTTACTACCAAAAAATAGCATAAATTTCAGGTTCAAACTACCGAATTCATTAACAAATTTCGGACATCAACTCCTGTAATCACCACCTACCTCTCTAGATTTACACAGTTCGGATGTTTATTACCGAAATATATCATCTATTGTGGGTACAAAATACCGATTTTATGTCCCAATTTCGGTTGTTAACGCCTGTCCTAAATGTTTGTTCTTTGGATTTACCTAGTTTGGATATTAACTACCGAATTATTGCACTAATTTCGGGTACAAACTACCGTATTTATGAACAAATTTCGGGCATTAACTCCCGTTTGCATGCCTCTGTTTAAAATTTGTCGTTCAACAATATATAAACTGTATATCATGAAGGGAATATCAATTGCACCTGTATGAATTGAGTTCTCAAATAGACTTACACATTAATTGACAACTATCTCAAAGTTACAACAATCTCGAATAAATTACGAGTACGCATTGTCAACACAAAAATACAAGTACACATTGTCAAAGTTACAAGTACGGTACATTGACATTTCTTTGTCCCTCGACTTACTATGCTATCTAAACCTTTCACATACCAACCTTCATATTCCTTAACACAATTCAATAGAAATGTGCATTCACATTTCTTTGTCCCTGTGTTACGCTTTCTCTTCTTCGACTACGGAGTTGGATGTTTAGGTTGATACCTTCTGTACTTGCCCCCCGTTCACATTTAAATCTTATCCTCGGTTGCCTGTCCTTTGGAATAGTTTCACCTACCTTAATGATAACGACAAAACCATGGTTCAAACCCGTAGAATAAACCCAGTCTTTCAACGCTTCTTCAGTGGGAAACACCTATCACATATTGTTCAAGAAAAATTTAGGATAAATAACTAGCTCGCATGTGTTTAAGTAACCAATAATTTAGGATAAATAACTAGCTCGCATGTGTTTAAGTAAGTAACCAACTTTTTTCAAAGTACTAATCGTCTCTGTTGTGAAGTGTTCTGTATGATCATATACGCCACCTACTGACCCCGTTGTGCGACTATCATGCGTGGAAGCATAACCCTTAAAAAATATCACAACAACATTAGGAAGATTAGATTTGTTTGGTATCAAAACATGGATATAAACTACCAAAATATTGTCTAAATTTTGGTTTATTACTATCGAAATATTGTCAAAATTTTGGTTTATAACTACCGAAATAATGTCCCAATTTCGGAACTCAATTGTCGAAATATTTTCCCAATTTCAGGAGTTATATACCGAAACATATGATGTTTTTCGGGACTGCATTTCCGTGTCGAACAAACAGACATATTACTAAGTCGGGAAACAATGTGTTACCTCTTGGGTCATTTTTTGCTCGAAAGTCTTCATTTCGGGGATACCAACCTTACTCTCCACTTCCATGCTTTCTTCTAAGGTGACCATCTTCTCTATTGCGGACTCTTTTGGTGAATTTGGAGTTCTAAGTTGTTCCATTATTTCCCTAAGCTCTTCTAATTGAAGTGAAGGAGAGGATCCTTCCATCGACTCATCAAAATTTTCCATTGATTGAGAGAGATGAGAGATGGATGGGGAGAATGTAGGAACAAGTATGAATTTTTTTGACCTAACCTAACAATGGAGGAAGAAGAGGGAGAATAAGAGGTCTGGGGAAGAAAAAAGGTTGGGTTGGTATGTAGTAATAAGAAAAAAAAAAAAGGTTTGTGTAAATGGGTTGGTATGTAGTAACTTGAAGGGCAAAATGGACTTTTCACAAGAGGGATTTTGGGATTTATTTTGACCGGGTGGTATGAAGTAATAAATGGGAGCTATATAGAACCACCCTGGAAAAATATGCCTAACAAGTAAGCCTAACATTCTTGCATTGAGAAGCCCCCTTTCCTAACATGTTGCATTCTTTAAATTTGGCTTCTAAAAATAACTCTTATAGTAGACACGTAAGTAATAGTGGGTCTAGTTTTGTGTGTTAAGGATTTGCTGATTTAAGAGTGCAAGAGTACTCCAATGGACTCTCTATAATTGACTCCAAAAATATGACCTAAAGTTAATTTATGCACAAAAAATATGTAGGTAGGTCCCTCATTCCCCCTCCCTCTTCTCCTTCTGTCTTTCTCTCTCTTCTCCTTACTTTTAACTCCATTTCTAAACTTAACTTATGTCGTAAGAGCCACGCTAAGTAGTCATCCTTAGGCTTGGTTTTCCATTTGTTAAAATCAAGTGGGTGTCCAGATTTGTTGGAAATAAAATCACCTCCCCACTTCATTTGCTAAAATCACCCATTTGATTTTATGAGATTTCCATTTTAGCAAATGAAAAACCAAGCCTTAGAAGCTTTTATGAAATGCCCGTTGAAAACCACAATTGAGTAAATGATCAGTTACTAAATATTAAGAGTCTCACCTGAGCCCATTGTAGATGCCTTATATATACGAGTTTAAATTCTCTCCATCTCAGGTGATAGACAAAGAATTAAGCCTAATATTCCTGCATTGAAAAGCCCCCATTCCTAAATTCCTAACATGTTATACATACGAGTTTAAATTCTCTCCACCTTAGGGGTAAAACCCCCCTGTCTCTGCCACTTATTGTGGGTCCTATCATGTGTTTATTGTAATAGTTTAAACCGTTTATCTGTAGGCCACGCATAGTCACATGTCTTCCAAAAAAATCAACTTGAGAGCACATCGATATGTACATCAAAAATTAAATATTAATTTATAAAATAGAAGGTCATGGACAGTTTAACTTCGAAATTATTGACAGCTAGAATCATACCATCTATTTTATAAACCAAAATTTAATTTTTTTATATATTGATTGATGTCCAACTATATTGATTTTTTGGGTAGATACATATACTTGCCTTGTTTGGTTTAGTTTTTGAGAGAGGTTTTTTGGAGAGAGAGAGAGAGAGAGAGAGAGAGAGAGAGAGAGAGAGAATTTTATTGAAAATCGTGTAGGGTGGATTTTGAGACCCTAAACAAACAAGGTGACTATTTTGCGAGTTTTACAAGATGAACGGTTCAAATTACCGCAATAATGGTGAGATCCACGAATGGCAATGGGGAACCATGAGATTTTCACTACCCTGAGGTTTCCATTTTTTTTTTCTTTCAAAAAAAAAAAAAAGAGAGAAGAAGATGTGGACAGAATTCAAACTCTATATATACCTACTTCTTATGTAACCTCCTTCTATCAATATTTGCATTATTCTTGCCACCTTCAGTATGTTCAAACACGGCCGAATGCAGGCCAAGTGCTGCCATGTTGTCCCACCGATATTTACAGCGTCGCCGGCAAAATCAATGCCGGCAAACAAAGTTTCTTTACCAGTTAAAATATCTCGAGCGATCTCGATCACAGCCCCAAGTGACCTAGTTTCAACCAGGGACGTTGTAGACGACTCAACGGCTGCGTTCCGGGACTATCAATCCCTTTGGGTGTCCCAGCGCTCGGAGACCGCTGATCCTATCACCCTCCGTGTCGTTGATGGCACAATACCAGTGGACTTCCCATCTGGAACGTACTATCTTACTGGACCGGGACTTTTTTCCGACGATCACGGGTCGACGGTGCACCCTCTAGATGGCCATGGCTACTTGAGATCATTCACAATTGATGGGGCCAAGGGAGAGGTCAAGTTCATGGCTAGGTACTGGTAAACGTCCAAATGCATAAGGCCTTGTTCTTCGAAGTGTCTTTTTAGCTTCACAAATAAACCGAAAGTCAATTTTTTCTACTTGCTAAAAAGACAGTTCATTATGTGTAATAACTCAACAAAGTCTGAAAAGTCAGTGGAACAAACTATCTTTTTATTATTAACTTAACGAGTAAAAATCCAATTTAATTTAAGTTAGTTTTTGTGGAACAAGGCCTAACTCTACGGAATGGACCAAAACACTTTACTACATAATTTAAAAGAGAAATGATTTTGAAAAGTGGATTATTATAATTTTACAAGAATGAAAATAAGGAAATGAGTGCAACAAGATAAAATGAAAATCCATTGTTCATTTGTTAACTGTATGCACTGCACCCCTAATAATGTTTCTTTTAAATTTTAACTGTATAAATACGTAAATATATTTGTCGTGCTTATAATGAAAATCCCATGTTCATTTGTCAAGGTATATAGAGACCGAGGCTCAGGTGGAGGAGAGGGACCCGGAGACGGGACGGTGGCGGTTCACCCACCGGGGACCGTTTTCGGTGTTGAAGGGTGGCAAGATGGTTGGGAACACTAAAGTGATGAAAAATGTTGCAAACACTAGCGTGCTACGATGGGGAAGGCGGCTGTTGTGCTTGTGGGAAGGCGGAGAGCCTTATGAGATCGAGTCGAGGACGTTGGAGACTGTCGGAAAGGTCGATGTGATCGACGGTGGCGGTCAGGCGGCATCAGGCCGAAGACTCCACGTGGACGTCTGGGATGCGGCTGCAGCAATGTTGAAGCCAATTTTGTATGGTACGTACGCATGTTTCACTTCAGATAGTACTAAAATGTGATGTACATATTTTATTCCCACAATCTCAAAATAGTAAAATTGTAAGGAAAATCTTAATCTGTCCGTTATCTAGACAGAGTGGGATTAGGTCTAAAGATTAGTCAAAATACGGTTGAGATTAAGTCTGAAAATTAGTCGAAATATGCATAAGCTGATCAAACCCGTGAGTTATGTGAATAAATACTCATTGGGAAGCAAGTAGAGATCACTGGAAACAAGGTTCTCTTGCTGATATATATATATATATATATATATATATATATATATATATATAAAATCAAAATCCAATTTCTTGTCATTTAATGGTAGCTATAAAACAAGTGTAAGAGCATTTTCATTTGGCTATTTTCTTTGTAGATAGCAAAATCTCAGAAAATCTAAAAAATAGGCTCCTCAAATGCCTCTCTAATTTGTTACATTTTGTTATTTTGTTACAGTAACCCCCAAATTTAGGGAGACACTGTTTACGCACCAAAAGATAAGAGGGAGGGAAGAGTAAAAGTTTGAATAGAGAGTCTGATTTTGTGAGGCTTTATAAAATGACTTGTTAAAGTTTGAATAAAAAGTCTTTTTTTGTGAATTTTTTGAAAAGTGACTTGTTAAATTATAAAAGGTATTTTTGAAGTTAAATTTGGTGTTTTTTTTTTATGTATGAGATAAGGATGCTCTTAGCACGAGCATCAAATTTTACACCAAATTTAACTTCAAAAACACATTTTACAATTTAACAAGCCATTTTTGCAAAAATTCACAGAATCAGGCTTTTTATTCTAACTTTACTGTATTAAACTATTCTTTTTTTCTACTCCTACTCCCCAAAAGTAATATAAAAATGAACAGTGTGTGAATAGTACCTTGATGAGTGAACTATGCGGCACCAAATTTGGTGTTGTACTGTAGCAAAGTTAGAAGCTTAACAAATTTGATCAACAATTTGGTGAGCATAATTTTGGCTTATTTTAGAGATTTGGCTCTCTAACTTATGAGTTAAAGTAAAGAGCCAAATAATGATGCTTTTACATATTTTCTTTTTGGTAAAACCCTTACCTTAACGCTCACTCTTTTGAAAGACAACATGATTGTGCTGCTTGGGAACAAGGGTTTGATCTCCCCTAGCTGGCAACCAAAGGAAAAAAAAAAAAAAAAGAATACAATTGGGATATTGTGTCATCATTATCAAACGACAAAACAAAATCACATAATGATCCTTAATCATGTGAGTGCAATATACTCAAAATGCATATGACTTTTTTTCTCCAGAGAAATGCTATTCACAAGGAAGTTTACATCGATCATAAACGGAATGTGAGTAATATAAAAATATGAAGTCGTATTTTACAAACACGTTTTAAAAAAAAACACTCATATTCTGCATATGGTTTGATATAAAGCTTTCTTGTACATATCATTTTTATTTTTTTTTACTTTGTTTGGATTCAGATGTTTTCAAATTAGTTTGTACACCCCTCGATTGACTAATTCCCTTTCTAGTCCGATCAAAAGTAGACCTAAATCCATGTGCCTATGTCCTTAATTACAGCGGGATAATGGTATAAAAAAAAGAAGAAGAGGAGGTTCAATTTTGAAGGGACCAAAACATAAAATTTTAGTATAAGTACTGAAATATACGTAGAAAAATAAATTACCCTTAACTCAGGAATCAGATGCCTTGGCCCACACCCCTTCCGTCTGCTGGTATCAAACTGATAATTAGATATAAATAGTTGGGGGTTTACCATCATGTTAATTTGGTGTTTGGTTTTGGTAATCTGAACCGTCAAACTTTAATTCTCAATAAACCGTACCTTAAACTACCAACCATATTCAAATATTATCGTATCACCAGTATTGCAATTTTTTTCTAATCCATGTATCATTTCTAACTGGAATGAACAGAAGTTTTTAACATGCCTCCGAAACGATTCTTGTCCCACTACAAGATCGACGGTCGAAGAAATAGACTTATGATCTTGTCATGCAATGCAGAGGACATGTTGCTCCCTCGCTGCCATTTTACTTTCCATGGTACGTACCTACATACTACAGTATTAGTCTTGGCAATGGGAATCATACATACAGAGAGATAGATACAGTTTTTATGTTTGGTTTTTCTGTACTGTATAGTTTTTCATTTTTGAGTAATTTTTTTTTGCAGAATTTGATTCGAATTTCAAGTTGGTTCAGAGGAGAGAATTCGACATTCCAGATCACCTAATGATCCACGACTGGGCGTTTACCGATTCTCACTATATATTGTTTGGCAATCGAATTAAGCTTGATATACCTGGTAAGTGGATCTTACGCATGCGTTTGGTGTTAATAAGAAGGGTATTACAAACCCACTGTACGCAACTAAAATAGAAACAAGGCTAAAGTCACCAGGGCTTTTAGCTCAGTTTCGTCTTTTACCAGTACTATTTAGACGTTACTGGATGGTCCACGGTTCGAACTGATGGAACAACATCAATACTATATAGTAATGTAACGTAACTAACATGCTAACATCTATGTAACCAAATAAAATAAATATGCAGGATCAATGGCAGCCGTGTGTGGCATATCGCCGATGATATCGGCATTATCAGTGAACCCAAGCAAGCCTACTTCTCCCATATATTTGCTCCCTCGATTTCCTCCTCCTAGTGATCAAATCAACAGCAGCAGCAACAATGGTGAGAGAGATTGGAGAGTACCCATTGAAGCTCCCTCCCAGATGTGGGTACTGCACATCAGTAATGCTTTTGAAGAGAAGGATGAGAATGGGAATTCTGAGATTCAAATTCAAGCCAGTGGCTGCTCTTATCGCTGGTTCAACTTCCAGAAATTGTTCGGTAATTAATTAAGCTTTTAGCACTTTTTTTTTTTCTTTTTCCAATGATAGGAGTGGAGCTTCCTGTCCAGTTCGTTTTTTTGGGTCCATTTTGGACCTACATTAATGATCGGAATCATACATTATATAGATCTCCAATAATATGAAAACTGGTGTTGACATACATAATACTATTTGCAATTCTGATCATCAATGTGGGCTGGTATGGACCCAAAAAAATCCAAACTAAATGGGAAGCTTCTCTTAATTTTTTCTTGTCATTTTACTGTAGTTGTTTTCTCTTACGTTTTACTACATTTGGATTAATTTTTTTACGTCACATGGAGATTGTAAATTTTTACAGCGCACTTCTGGATTATTTTTATACTTTTTTTTAATTTTTTTTTAGAGACAAATGATGTGATGTAAAAAATTCACACTAAAAATTAGGAGGAAAAAAGAAGAAGAAGAAAGACAGCAAAAATTTATGCCAAGGCCGATTAGGGATGGGTAAAAAGCTAATTTCTATTACATAGTATATTTCTGTTTAGTTATTTAATCTTCCGAATTACCAAAAAAAAAAAAAAGTATCAGCACTATCAAAAGTATAAACTCGATAAATACAAATTGAGCTCAAGTATGTTTTAAACAACCCGATCTTGAACCCCTTAAAATTAGCAGGATTCGACTCGTTTGCACCTTGGAGCATGAAATGAGCCATATCTTGCTTGCTTTGACAGGATACGATTGGCAAAGTGGCAAACTTGACCCTGCCATGATGAACCTAAACCAAGGGAAAGAGAAGCTATTGCCTCACCTTGTCCAGGTGTCCATCAACTTGGATTCAAATAAAAAATGTGAAAACTGTTCAGTGAAGCCATTGAATCAATGGAGCAAACCTGCAGATTTCCCAGTGATAAATCAAGAATACTCGGGCAGAAAAAACAGCTACATTTACGCGGCAACTTCCTCCGGCGCTCGACCAGCTTTGCCGCATTTCCCGTTTGATACGGTGGTGAAATTGAACATTTTGGACAACTCCACCCGCACATGGTCGGTAGGCACTCGGCGGTTCGTTGGGGAGCCCATTTTTGTTCCCAGTGGAACAACCCAAGAGGATGATGGTTACATTCTAGTGGTGGAGGTGAGCAATCAATTTAGTACTATCAAGAATCAACTTCGCGAGATGTTATTCATGCCCATTGCCCGGGCCACCAATATGGCGGGGGCTTCTCCCCATCACTTATTTCTCTAGAGTCCATACATTTAGTTTTGGATTGCGCAGAAATTTGTAGTTGATGAGAGACTTGGGGTAAGGGTGGGCACCATGTGGCGGTGCCTTGGGCTTCTCCCCATCACACATTTCTCTAGAATTCACACATTTTTTTTTGGACATCATAGAAATGTGTAGTTGATGAGAGGCTTGCATGGGTCAACACGTGACAATACTCGAGGAGCAGGGGCATTGGATGTTTAGAGTATCGTATCGTTTTCCGGATTACCTCATTGAGAAAAATTGATCAGATTTAAAAATATGACCACAAATTAAACTCCAAAAAAAAGGTGCCCAACAAAGAAAAAAAGATTGTAAAAAATCCAAATTTTGAAGAAAACCAAAGGCAGACATTAAACTATCAACACGTACTAACAGTACCCTATGTGTTTTTTTTGCAGTATGCAGTGGCAACACAAAGATGCTACCTTATTGTTTTGAATTCCAAGCGGATTGGAGAATCCAATGCACTTGTTGCAAGACTTGCAGTCCCAAAGAATTTGAATTTTCCCCTTGGTTTTCATGGCTTTTGGGACCCCTGCTAGATTTGTACTAACAAATAGGGTGAAATTTCATTGATGTAGTTTGAGTGAAAAGAAATGAAGGTGATATATATGAAGCTCGCTCACTTTTACAAATGAAAGTTACACGAGAATGCAATTGAAAATTGGAAATTAAAAAATACTCTTTTTTTTTTATCGGCAATGTCAACAAATTCTTAAGGTACTATGTTTGATGCATACATAAAGCTCCGGTTACAATGGTGTCGGAATTTTTAATATACTTAGAATTTGTGTGTCCAAACACATATAGAATAAGTCAAAATTGACTTATATCTAAAAAATCATCCTTCCTGATAATAAAGTATTAATATACTATCAACTATTAGTATAGATAAAATATATATATATATATATATATATATATATATATATATACACGGAGTATATTTTTTTTACCGATTGGATTATCTGTTTGATTTAAAAGGATTTTTTTATTCCATAAAGTTTTTACGACTCTAACTAACTTACAAACTTATTATTTTTGGGGTCAAAAAATTGAAAAGTCCGGGCTATTAATCCATCACCTTTTTTTATCCAACAGTTGTTCTCCGGGTGTGGTTGAAATAAACTTTGTGAGTTCATAGTCCTATCTCATACGTGAGGGAATATCCTTCATTAAAGCAGATTTCAGGGGGCGTCAGTGACAATTACAAAAAAATACTCCATCCGTCCCAATTTCTTGATCATTTTTTTTATTTTGGGATATCCTAAATTATTTGTCTCACTTCTAAAAATATTCATAAAAATTGGGTCACTTTCCAATTTTATCCCTAAAAAATACTTTTCTCATCTTAATTAGCTAGTCTATTATATTTTATTTTATAACGGTTTTTATAATTTTGAAAATTTTGTATAATAGTATCTATCAAATAAATCCATATTGAATATGTTTTGATTTTCATATAATAAATTAGTCTCACAAATTTGGTTATAGTAATATTGAATAGATTTAAAGGCAAAATAGAAAAGTTAATACAAAGTTTTTACATCCCTTAGAAATCCGTTTCCCGAAAAGGAGCAAACAAATTGAGACGGAGGGAGTAGTAGGAGAGAAAAGCGTGGCAACTGGCTAATAAACTAAATTTTGAACCGCTACACGTACCGGCCGGTTTGTTTCAAGTTTCCATCATCGTTTTCCCTCCCCCCACCAAAACCCCAATTCCAATTTCCCCCAAATTTCAAAACCCTCGAAACGCAGACGCGAGAGAGAGAGAGAGAGAGAGAGAGAGAGAGAGAGAGAGAGAGATCTTCTCGGTCTAAGCAACCATGGCGTCGGGCTTCTCATTCTCCTCCGCCCCATCAACCTCCTCTGCACCATCGTCATCGTCTCCCTTCTCCACAATCTCTTCCTCTCCATCTCCATTCTCCTTCGCATCCTCCTCGTCTTCTTCCCCCTTCGGCTTCTCCTCCTCCTCATCTTCAAACCCTTCCTTCTCCTTCTCTCTCAATTCATCTTCAAACCCTAGCTCTTCCTCCACCACCCCCTCACTCTTCGGCGCCGCCGCTCCATCCACCCCAGCCTCATCCACCGCCACCGCTCCTTCATTTGGCTTTGGTGTGTCCAATCCTCCAGCTTCGGCTCCTGCTCCGGCTTCATTCGGATTCGGCTCTGCGCCCGCCATTGCAGCTTCTTCTTCCCCCTTGTTTGGGACAGGTGCATCTTCATCCCCATTTGGTAGTTCTGGTCTGTTTTCGAATACTCCAAAGCCATTCGGATCTACTACTCCCAGCTCTGGTTCAACCACCACTGCAACTGTTTTTGGGTCCTCAACTACACCAAACTTATTCGGAACTGGTACTCCCAGCTCCGTTTCAACCCCCACTACACCAGTTTTTGGGTCTTCAACTACATCAACCTTGTTCGGAACAAGTACTCCCAGTTCCGCTGCAACTCCCAGTACAACTGCTTTTGGGTCTTCAATTACTACTCCAAACTTGTTTGGGTCTTCCACTCCCACCTCTGCTTCAACTACCAGTACAACACCACTCTTTGGGTCTTCTTCTTCGAGTTCAGTTTCGACTCCCACTACAGCCTTGTTTGGATCTTCTGTTGCCAATTCGGCAGCTACGAATGCAACCACTGGCACTACCGTTCCAAACTTGTTTGGTTCTTCTTTGAATTCAGCTTCTACTGCATCTCCATTTGCTTCTTTTAATATGTTTGGTGCTTCATCGTCTTCTTCTTCATCCTCTACGGCCTTTTCTTCTCCCTTATTCGCGGCTTCTTCTTCTTCAGTTTCAACCACACCTTCTTTTCCTAATTTATTAGGGTCATCTTCCTCAAGTTCAACTTCATCTTCGGCTTTTACTTTTCCAGCCACTTCTGCAATTCCCTCTTCAACAACTGCAGTTTCATCTTCTTCATCAACGGGCTCGTCGAATTTCTCATTTGGGATTCCAGCCTCTTCTTCTGGTTCTCAGTCTTCATTTGGTTTTGGCAATGTAGCTTCTTCTCCCGCCACAGTCACAACTACTTCAGCTGCAAAACCGACTTCCATAGGCTTTGGAACTTCTTCTTCCACCTTGTTCTCAACCATCACAACCACCACCAGCGCTTCTACTCCAACTGCTGCAATAACCTCATCTTCTGCTCCTACTGCTACTACCACTACTACTACTACTGCTTGGGCGGCTCCAGTTCCAGTATTTGGATTGAGTTCCTCATCCTCAACTGCTGCATCAACCCCAGCTAGCACAGTTGCTTCATCAACCCCAGCTAGCACAGTTGCTTCATCAACCCCAGCTAGCACAGTTGCTTCATCAACCCCTGCTGTTACCTTTCCAAGTTTTAGTACCACTAGCATAGCTGCGACCTCGGCCACTACGAGTTCAATTCCAAGTTTTTCACTGTCTACTAAACCAGCGGCCCCTACCTCATCTACGCAAGCCCAATCGACGACTACTACGCCCCTGTTTGGTGAGTTTGATTTCTTCTCGATGGTAGATACTTGCATATGATTGTGATGTAATTCACTGCATCATATAACTTGAATTATAAATCCCACAATTTTTCACTTGCAGTAATGGTAGCCTATTGTATTATTGCAAGTTTTTATGTTATTGTGCTTCTATTGTTAGTTGAATTTGCTTTTAACTGAATGGTTAACAGTGGACAGGTGTTCTTGATATGGACAAGAAGCACATCTATAGATGTACTGCTGTAGTACTTGGTTTCAAAGAACTATTTAAAAGCAGTGACAAATCAAATACTTGATTGTAGTAGTGAATTCAAGTCAAGTTACTTAGTTACAGTTTTCAATTTGTTGAAAGGGAAAGATTAATTGGCAATAGTCATTTAGATAAGGTTTGGGTTTCATGTTTTATCCATACCCGTTTTCTCATTGGTTGAAGTTGTTCCGAGTTCTTTGCAATGTTTATGATAGTAGGCTTGGGTGTTGGAGAGGGAGATGTTGATGTGCAGTACTTGTAATGCTACCCGTGACCCTTGGATGCTTTTGTAGTAGCCTCGAAAGCCCCTAAAGTTGTTGGCAGTTCAAAGTTGTCATAGCAATGGTAAAGAGACCCAACTAGGTGAAGAAGACACAGCTATTATTGTCTTTTTGAGATGCAGGTTGAAGGCATATTTAGATTTTAGTGTCACCTCCAAATTTTACTGGTGTGAAGCAAATTATGCAACTGTTCAAGGAGCTGGAAGCCAAACTTCCCTTGTGTTAATTTCATTAGTGATATTAATGGGCATTGTAGGCTTAAACCATGGAGCAATATATCGATGTTCATTGCTATTTTTTTCTGGGGGAATATATTGACGTAACCATGGGGAGTATAGCAACTATGGCAGCAATATTTGAATTGGTAGCCAAAGCGGTGCTGCATGGAAGTAACAAACCATTATGACTTGGCTTTTTTGGGGTGCAACTTATTGATGAGACTTCTCCATGTTGAAGTCAAAGTGTGTTGTTTTGCAGTATTGCGAGAGGCAGTTTGGTTGATGAAGTATTTAGTTTGTTGTCTTATTTGTAATGTCTCTGTATACATCTGTTCGTAAGTGCTTGGTTGTTCTACTGACTAGTAGCTTCATTCCACAAATGTCCTGATTCCACCATGTTAACTAACAGGTAGTGCTGCCTGACTTAGCTTCTTATGTTAGTTTGTGGCACAAATGGCAAGTTGCCTAGATTAGTAGATGGTGCACCCTGACAAACATGTTTTGATGTTGTTACTTTGCTTATCCTTCTGCAGGTGTACCTTCTTCTACATCTGCTTTTGCAACTACATCCAGTGTCAGTGCTACTACTACTCAGACATCAACAACACTGACTGTTGCGTCTACTAGTGGGTCTGTAGATTTTATCTTTTGCACATTGACTTCATTAGACTTTATATTTTGGTTTTTATGAAAGGAAAAAACGATGTTCTCCTTATCTTATTATCAAGGAAAGCTTAAAAACTTTACGAGGTCACCTCGTCCTCTCACTGCTCCATTTTAGTTTTTAAGAAGGAATTAGGAATTGTGGAAAAACTTCCAAACAGATGTATGGATTATGAAATCTGGTTGACGATATTGCAAGGCTTTTTGGGTCTTATCTTTGTTTTTTGGTTGTCTTGTAGGACTACAACTGTCAGCACTACAATATCCCCTGCTCCAAAATTACCATCTGAGATTACTGGGAAAACTGTTGAGGAGGTACTTTATATTGCCGATCTCCTCTTTATTGAATGATGTTTCCTTATGAAGGTCAGAGATTCGTGCAGAACTCTTAAAGAATATAATTTGCAGTTTCCTTTATGACTTTATACTTCTTGTCTTATCCTTTTTTTTCTTTTTTCTCTCTAGTCAGTTTTAGTTTTCCTCCAATTTATTTTGATGTTCCACTGTGTACAATTTTTGTTCAAGATTATCAAGGATTGGAACTCTGAGCTACAAGAACGTACTGGGAAATTTCGAAAGCAGGCTAATGCAATAGCTGAGTGGGACAAGAGAATCTTGCAGAATCGTGATATTCTTCTTAGACTTGAGGTGATCAACTTCATCATAATGTTTTCAACTGATTTTGGGGGGATTTATATGTCGATTTCTATCTTCTTTATATGTGGTATAATGTCTTGTCATTGCCTTGAAGCTGACATTTTTAAATGACTTCCTAAATTGTTTCTGCCAGCTTCAATTTCTAAAACTTATTGGATGTAGGATCTTACATATTTTATTGCCAATGCATTGGATAGCTTTTAAAGGCTTGAGATGGATAAATGATAATAATGAATGTAGGATTCCTACATGTCGAGGACTTGAGCTTGGAAGCCAAGTATTGAGACATGACCATTTATTCAATCCTGGTAGACCTACTGGTTTAACCCCATTCAAACCCATGTACGACCAAAAGTAAAAAAGCTAAATGGAGAGAATCTTTCCAAGTTGGGAGTTATAACCTCCCCAAATCGGCAAATAGGTGTAGAAGCCCTTTTACCTCATTTACGCATTGTCTTGTAATATCTTTCCCACTGTAATTGTGCAACGCCAGTGCTCTGGATGCTAAATGAAAGAAGCATGATAATGTGCACATAAATCAAAATGACTCTTGGGTCTGCCCTCTCTGATGCCTTTTAGCTTTGATTTGAGGGCATGATTCTGCAGCAAATGTGACGGTATAGGGGGACCACTGTTTCAGTGGTGTTCTATGAGCAGCCACTTTGTGCATTTATTGCCAAAGGTTAGGTCTGTCTCCAATCCATCTGTTTCAGTGGTATTCTGGGAGTAGCCACTTTGTGCATTTATTGCCAAAGGTTAGGTCTGTCTCCTATTCATCCCCCGCCCATACCCCCAATTATTGGGGACTAAATGGGTTATGTTATTGTTGTTGTGTAATTGGTATCTTGGTTGGACCAAGTAGACTCTATTAAGGGGAGAATTACTTGCCAAATTAATTTCGGCTTATCTTGGAGTCTAATTTACTGGCATTCTTTATTTGAATTTGTTGGGTACTGTTCATATGTTAGCGCATGAGTTGAATGGTCACTGCTAACTTCAAGTGCTTTAAACTGTTCAGAGCGAAGTCGCAAACGTTGTTGAGACTCAAGCTACCTTGGAACGGCAACTAGAGCTTATTGAGACTCATCAGCAAGAGGTATCTTGATGTGCAATTTGTTGATTATTTATCACGGACTATTTTTTGGAGGCTGTGTTACTCGGACTCGGGTACAGATGTCGGGTGCGGGTGTGAATCTAGGTGTCGGACACCTTAAGTTGAAAAATACAGGATACGCGGATATGGATCCAAATTTAGACACAGGTATGGGGATACGTCAAATAATTTTTTTTAAAATATTATTAATTTCAATCTATTAAAAAATGGATTTTTTAGGAACTTATATGTATATTTAAAATATTTTTAATTTTAATATATTAAATAATGGGTATTTTATGTATTAAAAATATATTGGTTCTTTTGTTTGGATAATAAAAGCCCATAAAAAATTATGGAATCCATTTCTATTTGCCCCAATGTGCAAGCCCATTAGTAGTCCAAAGGAAAAACAAAAGGACTATTAGAACATATTAGACATGTAGCCAATTTAATAGAGGAGCCCAAGTTCAATTAGGGTTATAACCAGCAGCCCCGTCTGTTTCTTCTTCCACGATGATAAAACACCGCTGCTTCTTCCACGATAACAAGTTCACAGTCAATGAACTTGCAGCTCATTCTCCGAGTAACACAGGTGAGCATCTCTCCTCCTCTCTTCACCTTCTTCTTCTTCGCTCCTCTCTTCTCTCTTCTTTTTCGTCTTCTTCTTTTCTTTCGACATAGGGAGCTGGGAAAGCAGGAGTATCCGGATTTCGCTGGCCATACCCCGTACGGATCTCGCACCCGTACCAGTGTTGTGTCATGTCGACACGGGTACTTCACCAAAGGTGACGAGTTCGAGTAACACAGGTTGGAGGAATCAGCCTATATTGCAACAGAAACCCAGACTCGCAATTAAAGTCTTCTCTTACTTATCCCACCACCTACGATTTGGTGTTTCTATAGACACTACTAGGGGTGCAAACGAGCTGAGCCACAAGCTTTGTGGTGTTCAAGGTTGGCTAGTTAGTAAACGAGCCGAGAACTCGAGCTCAAGCTCAACTCGTTCGTAAACGAGCCAAGCCCTTAACGAGCTGAGCCAGGTTAATTTACTAAACGAGCCTCTTTAAACAAACTGAGCCTTTATAAATGGGCCGGGCCGAGCCGAGCTTTGGGGTGTTGTGATTTGCTTGTTTACTAAACAAGCCTAAAACTCGAGCTCAAGCTTGGCCCAATTACTAAATGAGCCGAGCCGTAAGCAGCTTAGTTCATTTGCAGCCCCACTACCGACCTTAGAATTTTTTAAGTGATCTTGCTCCTCTGTCCCTACTCCTGCTTTGTGCAACTAAGCTATTAACCTGAACCTATTAATAATGTGATTAAGCGCCTGCGTGATGTCTGGTCGGTAAAATGCACTCTATTTTGTTTGGTTTTGTTGTTAGGTTGATAAGGCTTTGCTAAGTATGGAGGAAGAAGCTGACCGTATATACAAGGATGAGCGTAATGTGCTTCTTGATGATGAAGCAGCGTCCACACGAGATGCAATGTATGCCCTTGTTTAGTTATCCTTGTCATTACAGTTGCCTGTGTTCTTTGGGTTTTCTAATATATTGCTGGACTGTTTCCAGCCATTTCAGAAACAATGGTTGCTCGTGTCTGGTTATTTTAATTCATCACTCTTGAGTATCTTGAGTTTATATATTATTGTAATTTGTACAAGGGAGATAAAAGAAATTTCATTGCCACAGTTGGAACAGGATTTTTTAGATGCTTTTTGGGTTACTGTATCATACCAATATAGGTTTGGCCGCAAAAGGCTGCAACACCAAAATTGTTAGAGATGCTCTAAGGTCCAAATCCTCTGCAGTTCAGCCTCTGATTACTTTAAGTACTACCAAGCCGTCCTGACTACTGCATTGTATATTCCATTCTCGACAACAATTTTATTGTGCTCTATCGGAGCACTCTTTTGGAAGTGTCCATTTAAAAACCCCTAGTTGGACTAATAGTGCGAAAGATGATGTTAAATGCATATATAACAAGTGTTTGGGATACTCATTCTGGTTTTCAGTTTTATCTGGATTGGGAGTATATCCTAGAAATTTGGCAGTTTGTAAAATCATTTCAGAAGTGAATTACATGTTCTTCATCGTTATTTCTCGGGTTGATTATGATGACTACTTTTCTTGGTGTGGTTTCAGGTATGAGCAAGCTGAAATCGTAGAGAGGGAACTGGAACAGATGGCTGAACAGATCAGAACTATTATTCAGACCCTTAATGCCAACCAGGTAATGGTTGGTCACATGGCCTTTAGTCCATTATTCTTGCGTCTTTCTATGTGCTTTAAGAGGTGATACTCACCTGTTTGATTCATTTAGGGTGGAGAACTTGATGCTGTTGATGGAATGTCTCCTTTGGATGTTGTTGTTAGAATACTAAACAACCAACTAAGTTCCCTGATGTGGATTGACGAAAAGGTTAGTGCAACACTTTTCTTTTAGTTTATTTTACAAGTGGTGCTAGTGTCTTAAAATAGATAGAATTGATAATAAGATAGTATGATATCCAGCTCTAATACTTTTCCTCTTATATATGTGTCATTTTTGGTACCTAAGGTGACCAAGTGAGATTCAAATTTGTGTTTCCTCGCTGTTATTTTGCGTAAAAGTACTTCGTTCTATATTGCCATATTGCACCACAAGCGGATGCATTCATATTTGGTCTATAATGTGGAACTCAAGTCTTTTTTTTTATTATTATTTTTTATAGTTATTAAAAAAAAAATTAATTTTTTTTTTAAAAAAGCATGGTAATGTGCACATAAATCAAAATGATTCTTGGGTCTATCCTCTTTGATGCCTTTTGACTTTGATTTGGGGGCATGATTCCGCAGCAAACGCGACGGTATAGGGGGACCACTATTTTAGTGATATTCTGTGAGCTGCCACATTGTGCATTTATTGCCAAAGGTTAGGTTTGTCTCCAATCCATCTGTTTCAGTGGTATTCTTGGAGTAGCCACTTTGTGCATTTATTGCCAAAGGTTAGGTCTGTCTCCTATCCATCCCCCGCCCATACCCCCAATTATTGGGGACCAAATGGGCTATGTTATTGTTGTTGTATTTTTTTTTATAGTTATGTGTGGAATATAATTTCTTGATTTGAACTGTTTTAGCTGAAAACAAATATAGTTCTGTAAATGTTTTTTCCATTCCATGCGCTTGAAGTCTAAACAGATTTTAAATCTATCAGGCTGAGGAATTCTCATCACGGATCCAAAAGCTTGCAAGCGAAGGTTCTGCTGCAAATCATGATTTGATGGCCCCAAAGTACTGGTTGGGTTGATCTCTTTTATGGAGCTGTATAAATTCCAAAACATTCACTGAAATCAACGAAGGGAATGTACTCACTGAAGAGGTACCAGTGTCTAGCGTGTGCAATGAAGAGCGTTCATCATGGAAGCGGATATTGCTGTCTGCTCTTGGATGAAAACAGTTTTACTTGTTTTATGCTCTTTTGCAGTGTCCTATAGACGTTAATAGTGTGTTATAGTACTGTAGCTTTGAGGTAGGTCAGGGCAGTCTGTGTCTTTGGACTGTTGTCAAAATCTTTTCGGATTATCCAAGATAAGGATCGTTGGAGTATGTTTTTTCCATAGTAGAATCCATTTTCAGGACACTCAATTTGCAAATGCATCCTCTGTTTGAGACGGAGATTGTTACAGTGTTCACAAATGTAATGCATTTGAGGGTACTATTGAACCAGAGTAAGAAAAGGGTGGATTAGAATTGACTCCAGCTGCCGGAAATGCGTAACTGTGCAAGTGGTTGATCCAAAATCACCCCATTTCATTGCTATCGCCGGAAGGTTGAAGAAAAGCATACTGGGAAAACTTTATTCCTTTCTTTTTTCTTCTTTTTTGCTAAGCAAACGTTTATACTTATCTGCTATTGTTGGGAGCCTCTTCTAGGGCAACAGCTGGTGTGAGTTTATGGCTTTTGATGGGGAGGCCTAATTGTGCTACGATGGTTATGCCATTGGAATTTTTTTTTTTTTTTTTGTGTTCCTGCGTTAGAATTCCAATCTTTAACCTGACATTTCTAGTACAATTGCAAACAGATTTCTGCTCAATCATCAATTACGCATGGCAATTAAAATTTCTAGTAATAACCTTTTATTTTATTTTATCTCTTGAGACAATTATAGAAGGTTGAAACACTGGTCTAAATTTTTTTTAAAAAAATTCATTAAAACTTAAAAAAGTAATGAAAAATGTAAATTAAAACAATTCGAGTTCACTTACTAAAATTAACGGACAAAATCCAAATCTCACGAGGCAAGCCGGAGGAAGAGGCTCTATAAGTCATCATGTGATAAACCTAAGTCATATAATTTGCGAGATGAGCTAGAGCGTGATAAAATATATTACAAGAATTTTATTTTTAACAGCAAAGAAATTGGAGTATTTCTAAGGCAAATATGAAATCAATACAATAGAAGAAAAAAAAATGCATTGAGAAAGGGTCAAAGACAGATCTACTACTGCAACTTGCATTAGAAATTCCACCCCGTGTCCACCCTACCCCCAAAGCCTTTCAATTTTATTTTTTTTATTTTTAAACCAAAGTAAAAAGAAATATAAACATCACAACGTTGACAACGTGTTAATAAGAACTCCTGAAGTTTGTATACTGTCAGAAAAAAATGATGCGGCCCACCAAAGATTAATGTAACGGGCACAGAGCGAGGATTGAAAGCGGGAGCGCAAACATTTTGAAAAATTACGTGACCAAGACAAAATCTTAACACCTCCGAAAAGTGATAGGTTAACCCCTACCCGTGGCCAACTGCAAGCCCTCGATCCAACTCTGATCAATTCCGCTTCTCTTACCTTAAACGGCCAATTGGTGCAAGGGATTTACCTCAGAGGGAGAAATTAGTGAGAAAGGCAGAGTTTTATGCATTCTATCAAATGGACCATGAAACCTCGTCAGTTATTTTCCCTCCAGAAACCTCCCCTCCCCCAACTACTTTACCTTCCCTTTAAACACTTCACTCCCTCCCCTGAGTTTTCCTTTGACCAAAATTCGACACCCAATGCAGTCTTAATCGCAAAAAGCAACAAGTTCATACGCACTTCCATTTCTTACTCAAAGCTACTATCAAACTGCTGCCAAACCAAGTCTCTTATTCCAGGTTTAGAAATCCATGCCAGCATAACCAAATCCGGGTTATTAAATGACACGAAACTGCGAAACCATTTGGTGAATTTGTACTCCAAGTGTGGTGTTTTTGGGTATGCACGTAAACTGGTCGACGAAAGTCCTGAACTAGATTTGGTCTCTTGGTCTGCTTTGGTATCTGGGTATGTTCAACATGGGTTTGGTGAGGAAGCCCTCTTGGCTTTTCAGGAAATGCACTTGTTGGGTCTTCGGTGTAATGAGTTCACACTCCCGAGTGTGCTCAAGGCATGCTCAATCACAAAGGGTTTGATGCTAGGGAAGCAAGTTCATGGGCTTGTGATGGTAACCGGGTTTGAGTCGGATGTTTTCGTTGCAAATACTTTGGTTGTTATGTATGCGAAATGTGGGGAGCTTGTGGATTCGAGGAGATTGTTCGATTTGATGCCAGAAAGAAACGTTGTTTCTTGGAACACGTTGTTTTCTTGTTACGTGCAGAGTGATATCTTTGAGGAAGCTCTGGGTTTGTTTCAAGAGATGATCTTAAGAGGAATAAGCCCAGATGAGTATAGTTTGTCGAGTATATTGAATGCTTGTACAGGGATGGGCAATATCAATCAAGGGAAAAGAATTCATGGGGATTTGATAAAACGTGGGTATGATTCTGATACATTCTCTGCAAATGCACTTGTTGACATGTACGCAAAAGGTGGAGATCTTCAAAACGCAACGGCAGTATTTGAAGAAATTGCAAAACCTGATATTGTCGCTTGGAATGCTATTATTGCTGGTTGTGTTCTACATGAGTACCATGATTGGGCTTTAAAATTGTTGAGGTGGATGAGAAATTCAGGAACTTGCCCAAATATGTTCACCTTGTCAAGTGCCCTGAAAGCCTGTGCTGGATTAGGACTCGAAAAGTTGGGTAGACAGTTGCACTCGATTTTGCTAAATATGGATACTAAGTCGGACCCATTTGTGAGTGTTGGCCTTATAGATATGTATTGCAAATCTGGTTTGTTGGAGGAAGCAAAGGTGGTTTATTCGCTGATGCCACAAAAGGACTTGGTAGCATTGAATGCCATGATAGCTGGACTCTCACAAAACGGGGAAGAGGTAGAAGCTATTTGCCTTTGTAGAGATATGTACAAGGATGGAATAGGATTGAACGAGACAACTATGTGTGCGATCCTCAACTCCACAGCTAGCTTGCAAGCTGTCAACATTTGCAAACAAGTTCATGCACTTTCTGTAAAATCAGGTCTTCAAACTGACGTCTATGTTTTAAACAGCCTCATTGATTCATACGGGAAGTGTGAATATGTAGAAGACGCATGTAAAGTTTTTGAAGAATGCCCATTTGGAGATTTGGCATCTTTCACTTCGATGATTACGTCTTATGCTCAATGTGGAAAAGGAGAAGAAGCTCTAAAGCTTTATATCAAGATGCAAGATATCGAGCTTAAGCCAGATCCATTTGTTTGTAGTTCCCTCCTTAATGCTTGTGCTAATCTATCTGCTTACGAGCAAGGGAAACAAATACATGTCCACATCTTAAAATTCGGATTTATGTCAGATGCTTTTGCAGGCAATTCTCTTGTCAATATGTATGCCAAATGTGGAAATGTAGATGATGCTGGTCGAGCTTTTTCAAAGATACACGATAGAGGGATTGTCTCGTGGTCTGCTATGATTGGTGGACTTGCTCAACATGGGCATGGAAAAGAAGCTCTTAATTTGTTCAATGAGATGCTTAAAAATGGCATCTCCCCAAATCATGTAACTTTAGTTAGCGTCCTCTATGCATGCAATCATGCTGGCTTGGTAACCGAAGCAAAAAAATACTTTGAGTCAATGAAAGAGTTGTTTGGGATTGAGCAGACGCAAGAGCATTTTGCTTGCATGATTGATCTACTTGGTCGAGCTGGAAAGTTGGACGAGGCCATGGATCTTGTGAATAAGATGCCATTTGAAGCCAATGCTTCTGTTTGGGGGGCCTTACTTGGTGCAGCGAGAATTCATAAAAATATTGAGCTTGGTCAACATGCTTATGAGATGCTTTTCACACTCCAACCAGAAAAGTCTGGCACTCTTGTTCTTTTGGCAAATATTTATGCATCGAATGGAATGTGGGATCAAGTGGCAAAGGTGAGAAGGCGTATGAAAGAGAGCAATGTGAAAAAGGAACCTGGGATAAGTTGGATGGAGGTGAAAGACAAAGTACACACGTTTATTGTTGGAGATAGGAGCCATTCTAGAAGTGGAGAGATATATGCAAAGCTTGATGAGCTGAGGGATCTGATGAATAAAGCTGGGTATGTTCCTATGGTGGAGATTGACCTCCACGATGTTAAACAAAGTGAGAAGGAGCTTCTTCTTTTTCACCACAGTGAGAAACTTGCCGTGGCTTTTGGGCTCATTGCCACTCCACCAGGAGCTCCCATTAGGATTAAGAAGAATCTTCGTGTCTGCTTGGATTGCCATACCGCATTCAAGTTCATTTGTAAAATTGTTTCGAGGGAAATCATCATTAGGGACGTAAATAGGTTCCACCATTTCAGAGATGGCTCATGTTCTTGTGGGGATTATTGGTAGCATCAGTTTCGATCCATTGATATTCTTCTTTCTTCTTGATAAGTTAACTACCTTGCCCATTCTTTTTGCAACAGAAAAATATTTTACTCCCTTCAATGTTGTATAGGCTAATCTTGTACTCTATTTTTTGGTCTATTGAATAAGGAAATGAGAATTCTGATTGACAAACAAGGATTGTGTTTTCGCTTTTGTGTGGGTTCTTCTACAAACAAAGTTGACAGAAAGTTTTCAGACTGCAGAATTTCTGATGTATTGCACATCTCTTGGAAGATCATACTTCACGATTATTCTTTTATGTACCATAGTGCCAAAGAATTCAGTTCTAAGGCTTGTGATTTGTAATGCCATAAATATGTGGCCATTGTATTTCCTAACCTATGTGGCTGAGTGCTGAAACTTTTTGGCGAAATATAGAGATGTGAAAATGTAGAGCATGTTGAAGAGTGTACATACTGTTGATCTTTGACTTGGTGGCTGAGGTGGTGCTTCACCTGCGTACCCAAACCATGAAGACTCAGGTTTAGACGAAACTGCAACTTAATGATGAAATTTTTCCATGATGGAGTTGAAGTGTGTTGCTAACAATAGCACAAGAGGCTGCATGCTTGATCTAGCTATTTTCGATGCATCAGGGGTTTGGACTCCTGAAGGAACTTCTTGATGTTGTCATTATATCCAACTATAGCATAGTCAAGGGATGAGGCTGGAGTCTTATCGTGTTTGAAGCAATCACATGTATGTTCAAGTCCATTACTTTTCAAGGCTTGACTGATCTTACAGCAGTATATTACTAGCACGATAATAGCTGCTTGTAATATTTGTGCTTTTGCATTTGCTTAAGAAGATAGGGATATCGTTATTTGCATTTGTTCAATATCGAACTCTATGTGGCGTACTGATTGTCCTAGTTCTATAATTGTGTTCAAACAGATACCACCAGCATAACTAACTGGGAGTGCTCAATGACTAAACTTCTTATATTTGTTTATGACATGTAGACCTTACCCATGTGCGATGCTCGTACCGATTCATGTACTGTAGACGAATCCAAAAGAAATGCACATTCCGTTTCCATATGGCATTCTATGAAGGAATAAAATAAATATCGTTTCCAACATTAAGGCGGGATTATTTGGCTATCATTTTGGTTAGTGTATCATACCATTATAGGTTTGTCCCCAAAATGGAAAAATTGTTGGAGATGCCCTAAAGGCTAACCACATCACTTCTCTGCTGTAGAGCCTCTGAATACAAAAGCACTACTTAGCTGCCTCCTGCTTTAGATATTCCATCCTTAACACCCATTTTATGTGTCCTATTGGAGCACTCAGTTCGGAGTGTCCACAGCACCCATGACACATAATGCCAACGATGATGTCAAGTGCCAATACATTCGGTGTTTGAGGTACTCATAGCAGTTCTCAGTTTTATCTTCATTGGGAGCATATCCCTAAAATTTGACTTTATTTAGTTGATTTGGAGTTTGATTAGTTGTATTTCATCGTATTTCTGCGGGATGGTTGTGAAGACTACTTTTCTTGGAGTGGTTTCAGCGTTTCAGGTATATGAGCAAACCGAAGTCATAGAGAGGGTACTGGAACAGATGGCAGAACACACATATTCAGATTTCAGACCCTTAACGCCAACGAGGTAATGGGCTTTAGTTCATTGATCTTCCTTTCTATGTGCTTCAATAGATGATACTCACTCTTAGTTTCATTCAGGGTGTGGACGGAAGGTCTCCTTTCGATGTTGATTTCTGAATATTAAACAGTCAACTAAGTTCCCGTTAGTAGGTACTTTGTATTCTCGTTTTATAAGTGGTCCAATAATGGTTCTAGACTGCTAGTATATAAAGATAATCAGAATTGATAGTAAGATGTCATGTTTATCAGTACTACTTTGCTTTTACGTTGGTCCATTTGTCGTCTTCTTTTGATGATTTTAATTGGCTTGAATTTAAGCATTACTTTCACCCTTATCGGATGAATAGATAATCTTAGAGTGCAGATATGTGATATGGTTGCTGTCACTGAGATATTGAAGGCAACACTGGTTCTACCATCCCTTGATCACTCTTCCTGTTGGGCAGATGAGAGGTCTTTTGTTCACCCTGCTTATTTCTGCTTGTGGTATATATAATTGTAGCTTTCTTTTGCAAAGAAATGCTCTTGATCTGATGGCCACGTCCCAAATTAGTTCCTGCCTTCCTTTGACCTTATAAATGTCGTGTTAGACCATGCTTTGTTCTTATAAGTGTTAGTGTTACTTATTTGCCACATGGTTTCTGTTGGACGTAAATCGTGCAATGTGCATGCTTCCATACCTTTATACATCAAGCAGGAGTGCAGGCGCAGGACTGTCTTGCCTTGGATATTTGCAGCTTGTTTTTTTTCTTATATACCTCTATCTAGGGTGTTTTCCACAAATGAACGGTTGGAATGTTTTTCTAGCTAATTCATTACGGGTTTTGAATGATCTCCAACAGTTTCTGTTGTTGCAGTGGCTTTAAAGTTCTTTTTGATTGGCAACATTCATTGAATTTCTCAAATGTTCTCTATGTTATAATGTCAGCTTCACCTGAGTACATGGGTGCCAGTGATCACTTGCTATGAGTGATGTTCATTCATGTATAACCAGATCACTTGAGAACTTGCTATAACTGATACTTGTTTTCCTCTTTTCAGGTCAGTCTTTACAAATCACTTCTGATGCGGTACAAAGTATTGTATTTTGCTCACACGGACTCTCGACTTGCCAACAAGGTTATCCCAAAAATCATTCAAAAACTAAGGTCCCGTGCTAATTACTTGACGTTAAAGTAATCAACCCCCATAGAAGAACTTGGAAAGATCGCTTTCAAGAATGAAACAAATCTGAAGTCTAAATTATGCTATTTGTCTCGGGCCAGATATTTGTACTTCTCGTGGAAACTACTAGAATGTTCATTAGCCCCCTGGGTCGAGGCAATGATTATCATGGGAGTTTTCATTTTCTGTTAATTTGATCATTTCTCTCTCGGTTGCAGAAGTTAGGGTTGGATTCATTAGGTGACTCGGTGTTCCACTAACTTGTTTTTTGATTTTTTAGACCTTTAGTTGTAGTTTAAATCTACAACTTGTTCCACTAAAGTGTTTTTTTGGATTTTTTAGTTGTAGATTATTGGAAAGGGTAGTTGGTTTTTTTTGGGAGTTTTTTTGTTATTGGAATAAAGTAGTTTTTGAGTTCAAACAAAACTAGTTTTTTAGAGGAGTTTTTTGGTAATAGAATAAAATAGTTTTTTAAAACAAATATAGTTTTTTTTGTTAGTGGAACATGGCCCGTTGTAATATCAGATTGCATTCTCATTGAATCTGTCGGCAGCTCTATAATAGATCCTTTACTAGATAATTCGAACTGAAAAATGATATGCATGATATTGTGTCGTCCTTTTAATGACCTTCTTCACAATTGATGTAAAAGGCATCCAACCATGTGTGTTCTTCATTGGACTAACAAATGTAGGCTGGATGTATGACTTCCAAGGTTTTCAAGACATGGTGAACCTATGCTCTGCTTATATAAGGTTTTTTTGATAATCGGATATCCAGATCAATTTATGCGCATCTCGACTAATTCCAGTACTCTGCATATAAAATCTTCTAAATTTTCCAATTGTATTAGATGAGATCGGATACTACAACACAGTTTACACAGCAAGACTTGACTTCAGTGGAGACACTTAAAAAAAAGCACACATTGAAGAACAATGGACTAACAAATATAGGCTGGATGTATGACTGTCAAGGTTTCTGATGCAGTAGCTTTGGAGGAAGAGTACCTTAGGCATTTTAAACCTAGGGTAGCAAAATCATAATTATGCTGTTATGAAATTTTGCATTGGGTCCGACCCGAAACGGCCCAATGATCAAGACCCATTGCCTGTGGCCATGACGTACGTCGTTTTTCGGGCTTTCGTGGCTGTTTAGGGCTTTGAATGACTAAATTGCCATTTAAGTAAAGATTTGACTTGCCAATTACTTTGGTAAAGAAAATCTGAATTAAGCTTTGCTTTTGGAAACATTTTAGAATTTTCTCTATTTTTATTTTGCTATTATTTTCGACTTTTCCATTTTTTATAATTTTTCGTTAATTATTGATTTTGGCTTCCTTTCTGAGGCAAATCAATTAGGGTTTTCGTTTTCCTATATAATAAGTTGTAAACCTTAAGGGCAAGACAAATTTTGAGTATTATTGAATGATAAAGAGTCTACAGAGTGTTTCTTCTACATTTTCTTGTTTGTGTTCAATTGTTATGCATCTTTTTTGTGGTTTATAACGTGTCATGCATCGGTATTTTCAAGACATGTTGAACCTATGAGGACTGGTGCTCTGCTTATATAAGCTTTTCTTTTTTTAAAACCTGGTATTGGATCAACCAACGTGCATCTCGACTAATTTCGGTACTCTGCTTATAAAATCTTCTAAATTTTCCAATTGTATTAGATCAAATCAGATACTATAACACAGTTTACACAACAAGACTTGACTTTAGACAGTACAGACAGTTAAAAAAAAAAAAGAACACATACAAGGACAAGAGAGAGGATAAAACAGAGGAGGAAATGAAGAACAGGTGGGACTCTAAACAAGACACAACAGATGACAAACTTATTAGGTTCACCTCCTCTCCTCACACCATCTCTCAAAACGCCCCCAAATTTGTGGCCTCTCCTCTCCTGTCGGCATAGACGGAAATTACGAACCAGGTGGGGGTGATCCATATTGCTCCAAAAAGGAGGCGAACCTTTACCCTTATCCGTTGGAACCAGCTCCACGGCGCTTCAACTACACGGCACAACATCTCCCAATTTAAAAACAGGACGTACAAGAAACAGAGAACAGATAAAACAAAATATAGTAGAATAAATGAAACAGGGGTTTGGAAAAGAAGAGAGGCCAGTGATACCGAGAGAATTGAACCGAATAACCCCATTCCACCACGACCCACGTGTGTGAATCTGGGTTCAAGCTCGTATGCAGAATCCTAGAACATGCATGAATCTCTACATGAACCGCAAGATTGAGGCAAAAAAATTAAAATTTTAGGAAGTACCGATTAGTTAGGGCCTATATATATATATATATATATATATATATATATATATATATATATATATATATATATATATATATATATATATATATACACCGATGATCCGTCCAGGGATCCCGGATTTTCATTGGGGCATTTTTAGGTGTTTTGATGCTTTTAAACATTGTTTTGGAAAATCCGAAAGCGTCCATTTGTGTTCAAAAAGGTGTTTTAAAGGTCCGAGAAATCTTTAAAAAAATACAGGGAATGGGCGATTCAGTAGTTTTCACAAAAGCGTAAATATAAAGTTTTTGCGTAAAACCGCTTTGGATCAAGCCTTCCCGTATTTTTTTGAAGATTTTCATGGGGGCCTTGGAAAACACCTTTTGAACACATTGAGCGGCTTCCGGATAAATCAAAAAATATCGGGAACATGGAGTGGGATCGGGACTCAGGACTAGAACTTACTACTATATATATATATATATATATATATATATATATATATATATATATATACTAAACCCAATACAATTTTGTACGTTTGCCGCTAAAAGTACAAGAGGACAAATGTTCGAATGATAGATTTTGAAATATTGTAGCGGTTGTATATTTTTGGGTAACTATAGGTTTGCATTTGTAATGGTAAATCTTCTGTAATAGTTTTTATAATGACACTTTATTGGTCAATTTTTGTATACAAAATATAGGGTGGCCCCTTTTTTTTTCAGTGTGTAATTTTAGGCGCCGTTTAATAAGTTCGATTTAGGCCTTCCAAAAAGTATGGTAGAAGCTCTTTTCTTTCGTATGAAAGCGCCAATATAAGAATAAACTGACCAATGAAACCACCATGGTTTTGGGGTGTGTTTGGAATGGAGAAACAATATCGTTTCCCAGATAGTGCAGGACAAGAAGCTAAACAGGACCTTAATCAGAAAGACGAAGATGGCGTGCTGGGCCATGGATGGGAACGAATGAGTCATCAATGGGAGGGAGAGAGAGAGAGAGAGAGAGAGAGAGAGAGAAAGAGAGAGAGAGAGAGAAGAAGAAGAAGAAGAAGAAGAAGGTAACTGGGATTGTGTCGGCTTTTTCATCGCAAGGCCTCGCCTATTTATATGGAGAGTTCATCACCACCAGCTTATAAAAATGGCTTATGCGTGTAGGCAGGATATCACCCCCTTCTAGACAATCCCCTCGGCCAGTTGCCACCCATACCACTCCCATTGAGGGTCTCTCTCTCTCTCTCTCTCTCTCTCTCTCTCTCTCTCACACACACACACACACACACATACGCACACGAAAGAATGGAGTATGAGTAATGAGATCCTGTGCAGGGATACCATACGCAAGCCATGGCTCTTAAAATAAGGGAGTTTCCGTTTGTTGACTTAAAATCAATACTTTTTTATGGAGTTTTGAGTTCTTGTTTTGATCAACACTCAATAGTTTATAAAGTGTGTACAAAATAAAGACAATTGCCTAAAAGGCCAAGTTGGGAGCTTTAGGTATTTAGTCGCGCTTAACTTATTTTAAGGTTTCTAATACATTGATAAGAATTTTTTGAAAACTCAAAGACAAAACTAAAAAAAATACCCTTAATGAAGTAATACTCCGCGCATGTGGACTAATAAAACCGACTACTTTTTCCACACACAAAAAAAACGCAGACTGACTATGACTAAGCTTTAACCCATGAAAGTGATTGCCATTTGTCTCTAACCAATGTCCCCGACATTGCAGACCCCATCCCGTCTCTCTCTCTCTCTCTCTCTCTCTCTCTGTGTCTCTCTTGGGTGAGACAAAATTGATGTCATTAAACAAAATTGATTTCTTTCTCCTCAATTTTGCACATGGTTCAACTTTTGAGATTCAATTTTAGGAGGTTAGGCTATTTGGGGTAGGTTATATTGGGTTTAGGCACTTAAGATACACTTTTCAATTATATGGTTTTAGTGATTTAGACACTTCATATGGTACTCTAGGGTTTAGATTTAAGCACTTTCACGGGGTACCCTAAGTTTTAGGTTTAGAGTGCACTTTCTAATTATAGAGTTTTAGTGGTTTACGCACTTTCATAGGATACCCAAAGGTTTTACGCACTTTCATAGGGTACCCTAGGGTTTAGGTTTTGGCACTTTCATTAAGTTTTTGGGTTTAGCCACTTTCAAAAGGTTTGAGGGATTTAAGCACTTTCATGGGCTAGCAGGGACATTTTTTGAATGTGTGGATAATTTGTCCTCTTGGCATTAAGGAATTAGTTTGTGTTTTATTTCCATAATTGATCTTTATACTATGTCATTGTCGAAGAAAAACCCAAAAAAATAAATAAAATAACGTGTAAATATGTTGAAAAGTTTATAAGGTGCACTCGAGTGCATGTTTTTATTTTTTCCAGTACTTAAAAACACAAATATCATTACTACATAATAAATTTAAGATCAATATTACGAAGACGTCCGAGTTTCTCATTTTTTAACACCAATTGATGAAAGCCAATTTTCTATAAAAGTGTTAAAAGCCATTTTTTTCCCATTAGTTAAAAGCTAAATTGTTAAAAGTCAATTGCTAAAATCACTTAAGTATTTCTAGCAAATGGGAGTTAGAGATACTAAGCTTTTAGCAAATCAAAAACTTATTCTAAAGGGTAAATTTCGCTCACCTCCCCTGAGATTTCTGACAAATACACTAACCTCCCCTGAGATTTCTGATATTGCACTACCCCCTACTTTTTCCAACACCAGGAACATACCCCCTACCATTTACTTTTTGGACGGCAAAGTGTATGGGATGGTTATATAACTTATAAATGCCATAAATGCCCTCCATCTCCCCCCTGTCTTTGTAAATAGTCAATATCCCATAAAATAACACTCTAATTTACTCACCCACCCCCTCACTCATTGTTTCTCTCTCCCCTCTCCCTTTAAAAAATTTCTCAGATTTTCAAAACTGGCAGAAGATGAGTTCATTTTCAAGCACAACCATTGGATTTCTTGGGTATAGGAGTTGTATTTGTCGTTGCGGATGGACGGCTGCAATTCGAGTCGCCGAATCAGAGCCTAACAAAGGGAGACTTTACTATGCATGTGGAAATGCAAGCAAAAGTGACAAATGTGCATTTTAGAACTGGTGCAACCCAGTTAACCCAACTGTAGTTGGGCAATCAACAAAGGGAAAGTGGAGGTGCAACGAAGATGAAGGTACAACTATGGTTGTTGCTGATGTTCAGAATGTAGAAGCACTACAAGCCCAACTGACTTTGGTTCATTCTCAACAACCTCAACATCACAATAATCTCCTACATCAGAGTACACAGTAGCAATAGGTGTTTCCACCGCTACAAACAAGTTAAGTGTAGGTGGAATACCTTCCATAGAAAACAAGTAAATCACAGCTTTGTCTGAACTTAACTCAAACCTATACCCAGTACCAAGAAATTCATACACTACAGTGATAGATGCTCCAATTTTTGAGGTCATTTTAGACAACACAGTCTCATTCACATCTTGCAACATGTCATATAACTACACATTTCAGGGTCAACATTTTTACAATGACCCACTATCCCATTGAAATGGAAGATCAAGTCAAAATATGGATGAACAAACATGACTGCAGAACACAAGAAAATCAAAGAAAGCAAAAATCCATAATCAGTAAAGCACAAAATGAGGTAATAATATATTTTTAAAAAAAACTCGAATTTCAGACAAGTAAAAGCACAAAAAACCCAATTTCAAAAACCCTAAATTTACAGTAACTGTATTACTACGTTCATACAGCCATGTAGTGCATTATATTTGTACAAACATGTACATGAACTCAAATATCAACCCAAAAAAAAAAATTTTAACACAGAACCCATAAAAATTTTCAAACCCTAACATAGATGTTTAAAACTCATAAAAGAAATTAAAAAAAACCCTTCACAGTACTATCGTAGGTAAGATTTGTACCTGTAATAGCTTGAAGAGCAATCAGTGTGCAAAAGGTTGGGCTACACGATCATCGTTTGAGTTCCTCTTTAAGGTCTTCGCGCAATTGAACAACCATAGGACATTCGATTGACTGTTCATTGCATTTGGCGTTCAATTTCACTCTTTCTTTGTGTTTTTTTGCTTTGTGGGTCTCTCTCTCTCTCTCTCTCTCTCTCTCTCTCTCTCTCTCTTTACATTTTGGAAGAGAGAAACAACTGATTTTGATGGATGCCTAAGTGTAGTGTCCCTTTAAATACCTAAGGGCATCTCAGACATTTTCTCTCCCAGTTAACAGACAAGTTAATGTCGTGTGGGTGCCTTATGCGGGAACATGATTGTATTAGGCGGGAAGGGGGTCTGTTCCTGGTGTCAGAAAAATTAGGGGAGGGCAGTGCAATATTAGGAACCTCTGGGGAGGTCAGTGTATTTGTCAGAAACCTTAGAGGAGGTGAGTGAAATTTATCATATTCTCTAAACAAGTATTCTCAACCCTAAAACTAAAGATACACATGTGTATAATTCCAATTATTTCAAAATCAAAACTTAAAGTACTTTAATATTCATCACTCTACGTACAACAATTATGCCAAGAATTGAAGTGGACCTCATTTATATGCAAGAACACTAAAAACTAAGTTTTTTTAGACCTGTTATGGGGTGTTTAGGAGGCTCGTTTTTAGCTTTTAATTTTTCACTTTTTGGCTTTCTGACCTTTTGAATTATGCTCAAAATGCATTTTGAATCTGACAAGAGTATTTGAGAGAAATGTGCAGAATAAATTTTGCAACAAGAGTCGTATTTAGGAGATATCTTTAGAATATATTTTGTAAGTTTTTTTGTTAATCAAAATGGTAAAAGTAGAAAATAAGAAGTTAAAAAGCTCTCCCAGACCTACTTTTGACTTCTCCTTTCTAATGTCAAATTTTGAGAATGAGCTTTTTGTTTAATGTGTTTTAGATTTGGCAACCAAACACTTAAAACTAAAAAATGAGAAGTTGAAAATGTGAAAAGTAGTCGGTGAAACGGGCACTATAAATGGGCTTATTAATTTGGAGACACCATTTTGAACATTTTTTTGGGCCCAAAAGCCATAGCTTCTTGGATTTGTGCCCAGAACTAGCACTAAAAAAGGAAAAAAAGTAAAGAAAAGAAGTACGCAGTTGTTGAGTTTTCTATACTATAGGGTTCCACGTAAAAAAAATCATGATACCTTTAGTTAACAGTACGAGCACGTATTCGTTCATTATAAGTTCGTTCACTATCAATTTATTACATAAACAAATAAAACTTGAGCATTTTCCCTTAAGTTCGTTTATATCAAACTAACTCGAATAAGCTACTGCTTGGTTTGTTTAGGTCGTGATCCACAGTTAGACCAAGCTACTCGAGATTTTAGTCCAATTTGAATTTCCTGTACTATTTTTGAAGCTTGGTTTTCAAACTTCACCGATCACTGGTTGGTTCGTTTATCATCTGTAGTTGAAATTTAAAATTTCTAAAATTCTAGGGTACCCTATGAAAATGTCTAAAATACTAAAAACTCTATAATAGGTAAGTGTACCCTAAGGGCCTAAGCCCCAAAAAAGAGTGATTGACCTTAATGGAATGGAGTCAGTGGTAATTAAAAAAAATTATTGGAGTTAGTGGTAATAAACATATATTTTTTGTACCGACCTGTAATAAAATGTGGAAGGGCAAAAGTATGGGCCAGTCCAGTTTTGGACCCGAACTTCCCATCCACTTTGACTTGAATCCCAAAAGGCACCGGTAAGGTAATAAAGGCTTTGTTCGGTTTGGGTTCTGAGAGAGGTTTTTAGGGGTATTAAGTAGAGAGAGTTAGAAATAAATTTTTTATTGGGGACCGTATATGGTGGGTCTTGAGACCCAAACCGAACAAGGTGAAAGGTTTTGGAAACATTGGTCCTCTCTCTTTCTCTCTCATTATTTTACATTTTCAATTATAAAACCTCTAAATTGTATATGAAACTACCTAAATCTCAGAGTACCCAATGAAAATGTCTAAACCTAAAACCAAAGGTATCCTATAAAAGTGTTTAAACTGCTAAAACAGTAAAACCACATAATAAGAAAGTACACCATAAGCCTAAACCCTACGGTACCGAATGAAAGTGCCTAAACTTAAACCCTAGGGTACCCTAGGAAAGTGCTTAAACCATTAAAACCATATAATAGGAAAGTGCACCATAATGACAATTAAAAAAGAGTGATTGACTTTAATAATAATAAATATTTATTTTTTGATCTTAATGGTAATTGTTTCTTTTGGTGCTGTAGCTGTGAGCGTGGGTGGTTTGAATTTTGGTGTTAAGTGGGCAATAAAATTAAGACACGAAGTTTACAAATACTTCAAAAAATTTATCCGTTTTGCAAAACGAGGACTTCAAAATAATACAAATTTTTTTAAAGAAAAATTCAATATTTTTTTTGACAATTTGCTAGATTTCAATGAATACTTTTAATTTATGAAAAAGTTTTAAAATTTTCTTTTCAAAGACTTATTTTTAGCTCCTTGTTTTGCAAACAGGAGGAAGTATATTGATTTGATCAAAAGTGGTGGGAGATGGAGATCAAGATGATATAACACATTTTTTTGCTCGGCAAAAGTGAGACTACATTTCCTCGATATGAAAATGCGTTTGAGGGTACTTTAAAAAAAAATGGTGAAAAGATAGGAGAAATTTTAAAACCCTACTTTTAACAGGTGAAGAAGAAGAAAAAAAAAAAGAGGAAGTAGAAATGTTTTCTATTAATTCAATTTAATTAATCCACTCACAAAATACCCTTCAAATAGTGGAAAGAAAAACGAAACAACTGAATCGGAGCCGCCCGACCCGCCTGATTTCATATCGCCTTCTTCGTAATTCGACACACCCAGAATTTTCATCTTCTAGACTCCGGTTTTTACAGACTCCTAGCGATTCCACACTCGGAGAACCATGGCTCGATCCTCTAAGACGCCCCTACTCTACACCCTCTGTTCCTCCACGAAGACGACGGTTCCGTCTCCATTCCCACCTCCTTGCACGTCCCCGACAACCGCGCTCGTCCTCGGAAACTTACAACTAAGGCCGTTCTCTGCCGGCAGCGCCGCGCGAGTGAAGGACGAGAAGGAGGCGGCGGCGCCGTGGTGGCAGGAGATGATGGAGAGGATCCGAAACATCGGGATATCGGCGCACATCGATTCGGGCAAGACGACGCTGACGGAGCGTGTTCTGTTCTACGCGGGGAGAATTCGCCAGATTCACGAGGTTAGAGGGAAGGATGGGGTGGGAGCGACGACGGAAAGGACGGATTTGGAGAGAGAGAAGGGGATTACGATTCAATCTGCTGCTACTCACTATTCTTGGAAAGGCTGTCAGGTACGAGTTTGCCCTGTTGAAAATGTCTAGTTATAGGGAACCCCGAAATTTGGATGAAAGATTTAAAAACTCCTGTTATACACATTTCCCTAGCTGACTATATCATCCAAGATACTCGTTCGGTTTGAGTCTTGAGAAAGAGTTTTTGGGATAATGAGTAGAGAGAGAGAAATTTTTTTTATTTGGAAGTCGTGTAGGGTGGATTTTTATATCGAAACCAAATAAGTTGGATATTAGTTTGTGCTCGATTTGATTAGACTCGTTTAAGTTCAGCTCATCTCGCAAACAAGCTAAGTTGAAATATTATTTGAAGCTCGGTCTTTAGGAACCGTGTTCCGCATAATGCCTTTTGGCATTGTATCGTGTAGTGTCCAATGTAAGCCATTCGCTTTGCTATTAATGGTCAAAATATCTGAGATAAATATTTTATACGTATCATAATATTTGAAATTTGGATTATTGAAAAAAAGTTTAG
Source organism: Vaccinium macrocarpon (assembly GCA_022606695.1). NCBI lineage: Eukaryota > Viridiplantae > Streptophyta > Magnoliopsida > Ericales > Ericaceae > Vaccinium > Vaccinium macrocarpon. Next base: position 4,555,837 of record CM040176.1, on the reverse strand, counting down.
ACGGCTCAGATTACGAGCCCGATTTTCAAGCCAAACCTCATCACTCTTAATTGAAAATAAAATGGCACCGTACTTCTTCTAACAGGTGGAAAAAAAAAAAGTAAAAATGTTCCCTTTCCTTTAATTTAATTGGGGAAATGTTAACCTCGGCTTTTAAGATAGATAATGTATAAAAAGTGTATTCATATTTAAAAAAAAAGTGTAAATATTCATGAATTATTAGTATCCATTAAAATTATATTTATATCTAAATTTTGTTTGCTACATATTATTTTTCACCTAACGGATGAAGTTTAGTAAGATCCATTTAATCAATATTCTTCGGTTGACAATCCATGCGGCTACATTAAACAAGGAAAAAGCCAAATGTATTTATCGGACCTTTTAATAAATTTTCACATATATATTTTTATACATTTTAATATATATATTTTAAATATTAACAACAGCCTAGGCTGATTTACATTTTTCCACGTAATACTCTTCGCCTGCCCCATTTCACATCATCTTCTTCATAGTAGTATTTCGGCACCCCCCAAATTTCCTCTTCATAGCAGGGTTTATCGATCGTAGATTAGGGTTTTGTAAAACACTAGCGATTCCACACTCGGAGTACCATGGCTCGATCCTCTAAGACGCGCCTACTCTACACTCTCTGTTCCTCCACGAAGACGACGGCGCCGTCTCCATTTCAACCGCCATGCTCGTCTCCGACCACCGCACTCCTACTCGGAAACTTCCAATTAAGGCCGTTCTCCGCCGGCAGCGCCGCGCGATTGAAGGACGAGAAGGAGGCGGGGGCGCCGTGGTGGAAGGAGTCGATGGAGAGGCTCCGAAACATCGGGATATCAGCTCACATCGATTCGGGTAAGACGACGCTGACGGAGCGGGTGCTGTTTTACACGGGGAGAATTCACGAGATTCACGAGGTTAGAGGGAAGGACGGGGTTGGAGCGAAGATGGATGCGATGGATTTGGAAAGAGAGAAGGGGATTACGATTCAGTCTGCTGCTACTTACTGTACTTGGAAAGACTGTCAGGTACTGCATTAGTCGCGTTCGAAAACGGGGGCAGGAAAGCATTAGTACATTCCAAAGCACTCGGATTTTATCCATATTTGTATAAGTACAAATCGAATTCAAATTAACTTAAAAACTGAACTAGTCTATCTCAAACATGGAGCCGGTATGGAATGAATAATCATTTGTTCAATCGGTGGAATGAATAAGAATTTGTTCACCGATTTTCTGTTATAGGATACAACACTCTATCTCTATGACAGAGTAACAAAACGGATTTTCATATCTAGAAAATCAAAATTCCAGTGGCGTTTGCGAGGATGGAGAGTACGGGTTTGAGTTATTGAAAATCTCTGGTTAGTGAGAGTAGTGTAGTAAAAGGAGAGAGCGTGGAAATGTGAAAGAGCTTTGTTGTGTACACACGGTTCACAACATTTTGAATACACCTTTAAAGCACACCACCCAATTACTTGCAGTCCCACAATCGAATGCACCTTTCAAGCACACCAACCTATTACTTGCAGCCCCACAATCTATTTAATAATATGAGCCATTCATATTGTTAGTCCAGATGTGTAAATTAGTTGAGCCAAAAAACAGGTTGATCAGATATCTATAAAGTGTTTGCTTCAAATCAATTGATTAAGAGAAAGAATTTAACAATCCATTCTTTTCAAGGAAATTGTAATTTTTTGAGATTGCTATCTATGTCTGATCTATTTAATTCTTTGCATGATTAAATGGTCATGCGGAGATCTACAAAATGTACAGTTTGAGAGGTGTGCAAGTAGAATTTCCCAATGTGAGTCAATTGGCATATTGCTGATTGTGTTTCTAATTTCGGATTTTCTGAAATGAAAGCAAGAGGCAAACTGATTCTCTGTTAATTTATTTTAGAAATGGGATGCTTTCACTGTGCTCATGTTTGTTTGAACTTTGAAGGGGGTAATCAAGAAAAACATTTAAAATTAACAGTTACTGAGTTTGAGCCTGAGTCATACAGTGTTTGTGCGTGAGCGTGAGCTAGTGTGAAAGTGTCTCTCAAAAATATTATAAACTACTAAAATTTGCGCGAGTGAGGCTTGAGAGCGGGAGCAGAGCATGCTACTAAAGGATTATGTGACTAAGGTCTGACCTACAATTTTTTAGAATGAGAATATGGGTTTGCTCTACAATTTGCATCTTTTTGTTTTTCGGGCAACGCAATGTTGGATGAATGATGAGTTTTGGGCGATTATGCTCTTTGGCCGTCTAGTTTGTCTTCTATCCATTACTTTATTTTAATTCAGTAAGTATTTTGAACCTTGGGGGTTTATGTTGTCAAAATATTGTTAATTTGGCTCATGAACCACCGTTAACTATTCAACATCCGTTTAGTTGATTCTACTTGAACTATTTATACGTTGAATTTGTTGGTGCAGGTGAACATAATAGACACACCAGGCCATGTTGATTTTACCATTGAAGTTGAAAGGGCGTTGCGTGTTCTTGATGGTGCCATCCTCGTCCTTTGCAGTGTTGGTGGTGTGCAAAGCCAGTCAATTACTGTTGATAGGCAAATGAGAAGATATGAGGTTCCAAGACTTGCTTTTATCAATAAACTTGATCGAATGGGAGCAGATCCATGGAAAGTTCTTAATCAGGTTATTAGTTTCTGTATCAGTTCATTTTTATTTTTTTCTAGTTGCATTACAAGTATACTGTGAAACTGTGAAGTGGAACTTAAGTTAAGTAGCCTATCCAGTTTTTTATTGTGCAACGCCAATGCTTTGGATGCTGAATGAAAGAAGCATGATAATGTGCACATAAATCAAAATGATTCTTGGGTCTGCCCTCTCTGATGCCTTTTGGCTTTGATTCGAGGGCATGATTCCGCAGCAAACTCGACGGTATAGGGGGACCATTGTTTCAGTGGTATTCTGTGAGCAACCACTTTGTGCATTTATTGCCAAAGGTTAGGCCTGTCTCAAATCCATCTGTTTCAGTGGTATTCTGGGAGCAGCCACTTTGTGCATTTGTCTCCTATCCATCCCCCGCCCATACCCCCAATTATTGGGGACTAAACGGGTTATGTTAATGTTGTTGTTGCTGTTGTAGCCTATCCAGTTTGCTACTTCCTTTTACTTCACTCAACATGTCGAATTTAGCCCTGGTCAGCTGGTTTCTAGACATTTATTTTGATTGCTGTGATCCAAGCAAAAGCCTATTATAAGGTCAATGATTCAAATGAAAAGTATTGCAGTGAGAGCTGGAGGCCTTGCGATTGCCTGCCAAATACGCCTACCCTTTTCCAGGGGTTGCATTTTGTGTTTATCATTATCATTACTTCCATAAACTTTTTCTTACTTTCGGTTATTTGAATTAACAATATGAACCCACATTATGCCATCCAATCCTATGGAGTTTGAAGTGTTGAATGGTGGTCCAAAATTCTGAATTTAAAATTAAGTTTCTGATGCATTTTTGGTGCTTACTTCTCAAGTAATGATTAAGTTTCTTCTTTTGTAGGCAAGATCCAAGCTTCGACATAACAGTGCTGCAGTGCAAGTTCCAATAGGGATGGAAGAGAACTTTCAGGGTCTTGTTGACCTTGTGCAGTCAAAAACTTATTATTTTCATGGTTCCAGTGGGTTCGTTTCATAAGCTCTGAATCTTATTTTTCTTGCAATTGTCTATCTCTCATTTTAATAGTCCCTTCTTACGTTTACAGTGAAAAAGTTGTCACTGAAGAAGTTCCGCCAAATATGGAGGCGTTAGTCTCTGAGAAGCGGCATGAACTAATTGAAGTAGTTTCTGAAGTTGATGATAGACTTGCTGAGTTGTTTTTGGCTGATGAGCCTATACCGCCTGCAGAACTTGAGGTATGTTGGACAATAAAACACATCTATGACCTTTCCTTGGATTAATTTTTGTATCCCATCTTTCATTTGTAATGCAGTGCTGGCTCAGGAGGATTTTTTGTCTACTTGTTGAGCATTTTGTATGTATGTCATTGGCTCTATTTTTGTGGAAGGGACTGCTTTCTCTATATGGTTTGATTATGTCATTTTTTTACCTTAGACTACTTGCGTTGATCTCGTGGGTTCCCAACATGGATTCATAGTACTCCTGGTTATTTTCCTCGATCATTAATGACTCTTTTGTTTCACACATCATTGACTCTGTTATTTGTGTTTGACTGCTTGTCCAATATTATTTCGGCAGGAGCATCCAAAGTTAGTTTAATGTAATGGTGGCATGCTTTTTCTATTTAAAAATGCAGAATCAATAATGTTCATTCGCTGACCTGGATATCTTTTTCTCATCTTACATATTGACACCGTGTTCATGATAGAATGATTTTCTTTGGAAAAAGTAATTTCTGCAAGTGAAACAGTATTGTTTCATCATTTTGATTTTCTCTCGTTTTGAAACATACGGAAGTTGTTGGTCAAATATTTGACAAAGTATATCTTTATGGCAGAGTGGAAGACGAACATTGTTATTTGGTAGGAGTTTGTGTACCTTCTGGATTGTACAGTATCATGCATTTTCTTTCTAAATCTCATTAGTTTATGCGAATAGATCAGTTTGGTTGAGGATGGACCAAGTTTTTTGGAGGGCATCATAATAAAGAAAAAGGTTTAATGACTAATGGGTGCAGGATCTGAAATGGATCCCACCTAGTGAATATTTTCTATTATCCCTTTATTGTTCCAATTGTGGTGGAACATTAGTGCTGGAGGTTTTATATTCACTAGTATACTTACTTTAGTGATTTTTGTTCTTCGAGTAGGGTGCGATTCGCCGAGCTACTATAGCACGAAAGTTCATACCAGTGTTCATGGGGACTGCATTTAAAAACAAGGTATTTTTGCTGCATCTCTCTGGGTTCTTTTTCTTTATTTTCTGGTTCTTTTCCCATACTTCGTTTCTGATAAATGGTTGTATAATAAAATAATATGTAATCTAGTTGCTTGCACAACTATAATGTTTTTTTCCCCTGATGACATTTCTGGACTACAGGGAGTGCAACCACTTCTTGATGGTGTTCTTAGTTATTTGCCTTGCCCCACAGAAGTCAGTAACTATGCCCTTGACCAAAATAATAATGAAGAGAAGGTATGAATGGCTGTTTTCCTGAACAAAATTGTTTGACACCTTTTCTGATTCTGATCAAAGAATATGATTTATCCCTCTGAATTAACTGCTATTAGGTTATGTTGTCTGGAACTCCAGTTGGACCTCTTGTAGCTTTGGCATTTAAATTGGAAGAAGGGCGTTTTGGTCAGTTAACATATTTAAGGTATGCCAAGATTTGCATCATTTGTAGGTTAAACAGATGGTACTCCTTATTGGTGTACTATGCATTAATTGTAGTACTACGCATATGATTGAATGATTATACTAACTGTAATCTATGTTAATTGAAGAATTTATGAAGGTGTCATTAGGAAGGGTGATTTCATAATCAACGTAAACACAGGCAAGAAGGTTAAGGTGAGCTCCGAGCAGAGCATGTAATCTGATTTCCAAACTTGGGCTCTCTTTTGCTGCTGTAATCTTGTTTTTTTATTTTATTTTATAATTATTATTATTATTTTTTTATAGCTAAAGATCATTTTTCTGTGAGATTGTGGTGCGTCTTTATGGATTCTATGAAAAACTTGTAGAAACATGTAGCCATCTTGGTTTGTGGTTTAGGCTGGTGTTTGCATACTTTATCCTTGTATTATATTATACTGCAGGAATGAACTTTTTTAAACCTTTCTTTAGCAAATAAATAGCCACCAGATCGATTGGATTGTGTATTCAATTTGTTAAATATGCATCCAGAAGTGATACTTTAATTTGGTATAGACTTTTCATGAGCATGAAGACGGCCGATATGATTGCAAAAATGGTCATACCGTGCTTCCCTCTCGTGAAGACTATAGAGGAAGGAATTTTTACCGAGATGTATCGGTTGTTTTGTTCTTGTTATTACAGAGTTATATATTTAGCTTACTTTTTCTGAAGACATGACCTGATTTTCTGCTTCCTATTGACTTTCTAAAGTTATTTTGCTACAGGTACCTCGCCTAGTTCGGATGCATTCAAATGAGATGGAGGTGGGTTCTTTTATGCTTTTTCAATGCTTCTATTCAATTTGTTAGGTGATGCAACTGTGGAATCTCTGCAAGTGTTTGGGCTTGAGTGAATCCTTAAAGATTTGAGCAGCATTATCTCAAATCTTTTTAATCTTACCCTTTATTTGGTTAATGTATATTCTTTTTTTGGGGTGCCTTTAAACCTATAGGACATTCAAGAGGCACATGCTGGGCAAATAGTTGCTGTGTTTGGTGTAGATTGCGCTTCAGGTATGTTTTGTAGCTCCACATAAGCAAACAGACAGTCTTATCTTTCTTGAAGTTCGTTTTGTTTGGATGGTTGGCAAACATGACCAAAGGACATTGATAGTCTTCTTTTCATATTTGGACTTCTGTCATTTCAGATGTCAGACTGTTTTTGGAATATTTGGATCTGGATACATTGCTCATCTTGGTCTTTTTTTATTTTCCATGTGTTATTTTTTAATATCACGATATAATAGATCTTGTCAAAGTTTGTTTTTCTGGGGTGTTTGAAAAACGAGGCCAAAATGGATATTGATAGGCTCAGTAAAGACTTGTAATTTTTTCTACTAACAGGCATTTTCTTGCCATATTGGGATCTGGGGAGTTGTATTCCTTCGTATAATGTTTATTTTTTTCAGACTTCCATTTGTAGTCAACCCATATTATTATTCTGTGTCACCAGGAGATACATTCACCGATGGATCAGTTAGATACACCATGACATCTATGAATGTCCCTGAGCCAGTGATGTCCTTGGCTGTTTCACCAGTTTCCAAAGATTCTGGAGGACAAGTGTGTAATCTACAATCTTAATGTTTTTTATGGTTATAAGGCATATGCTAAAGGATAACCTTCTATTATCCTCTCTGTGCAGTTCTCGAAAGCTTTGAACCGCTTTCAGAGAGAGGATCCTACTTTCCGGGTTGGTTTGGATGCGGAGAGTGGTCAGGTGTGACTTCTTGCTCTGTCATTTTTTCTTCTTGTATACTTGGGCCTTTTTTGGAGGTAGGTGTGGATTTGCCTATATATGTAAGCACTCTATCATGTCTTCCATTCACTCCATAATATCTTCATGGGCAGACAATTATTTCTGGTATGGGAGAGCTGCATTTGGACATATATGTCGAACGCATTCGAAGGGAGTATAAGGTGCCAAGTCCCACACTTGTTAATAGCATCTGAACATCCTTATAACTGCAAATTGAAATGTCATCTGTTGTACGCCCCAAACAAAATGTCAAAGCATATTTTTTGTCGTTCTAGTTCCACCTATTTTCTTTCTTGATTTGCCCTTGAGCAGGTTGATGCTACTGTTGGAAAGCCTCGTGTTAATTTCAGAGAGACTGTTACTCAACGTGCTGAATTTGATTATTTACACAAAAAGCAAACTGGAGGACAAGGCCAATATGGAAGGGTTACTGGGTAAGCGCTGAACATACTTCCTTTAGTCCTTATAATTTGTTGCCTATATAACACCCGAAACGTCTTATGTATATGCTGCTTTTTAGTATGTCAATCCTCTAGATATTTCAGATTCAGAAGCATTAACTGGTTATTAATTTTTTTATATGGGAAATTCAGAGATTCCTACAATTTTTATGAACTGGTGGCAAATTGAGCCTCATCAAGGGCTAACAAATTACATTGTGCAGTCCCTACACCATTCTTTTTTTATTCCTAAAGTTTGTAATATGGTTACATAGCTGGAGTTTTGTCAGATTTCGTGTGTCCCATTTTTGATTTTTTTGAATTATATTTGCTTGGATTATGACATGATTTTTTAAATTTTTTATTGCAGTTACATTGAACCGCTTCCACATGGGTCATCAACAAAGTTTGAATTTGAAAATATGATTGTAGGTCAAGCCATACCATCTAATTTTATTCCAGCGATTGAGAAAGGATTTAGAGAAGCTGCCAATTCGTAAGTACTAAACTATTTGAGTTTTCTTCAAGGAAAATGCATTATCATATGTTGTTGTGTATTTCCTTGTGTATTTTTCTTCTCACTATCACTCTCGCTCTCTCCTTTTCATTTTCATTTCTATTTTTACTGTGGATATCACTTTCCATTTTTCATGTTTTATGATGGCGACAGGGTTGTTTCTTATTGGTCCTCATTGTTTTCTTGACCACCACTATCATCATCCCCTGCTTGTATCAATTGTTGTTTGTACTCGTCTATTAGAAAATGAATGCATCTGGTCAAACAGATATTATATTGGTTTGATTAGTTGTTATCTATAACATGAATCCTTTTGTGTGAATAGGGGTTCGTTAATAGGTCATCCAGTAGAAAATATTCGTATTGCTTTGACAGATGGTGCATCCCATGCCGTGGATTCTAGTGAACTTGCATTCAAGTTAGCTGCCATTTACGCATTTAGACAGGTACTTCTTACATCCCAAATCAATAGTGGAATAATATGTTTGATGAATTCCCAAATTAACCTGCACACTCTCTCTCTCTCTCTCTCTCTCTCTCTCTCTCTCTCTCTCTCCTCTTGTTTGTTCTTGGGTTCCATTTTGGCTGTGGAGGTTTTTCTTTCCTGTTTGTATGGGTCGGGGGTGGGGGTTGGTTCTACATCTATTATCATTTCTTTTATTGGCATATTTCCTCGTCGGAATTAACCTCTTTTACGAGGCTTCTAATCTTGCCACTTTATGAAACAGTGCTATACAGCAGCGAGACCTGTTATTTTGGAACCTATAATGCTAGTGGAACTGAAAGCACCAACAGAGTTTCAAGGCACTGTGACTGGTGATATTAACAAGTGGGTCTATTCGTTTATTTGCCATAATTATACGTTAGTTCTATCTTTTCCTCGACTTTCTTAACTACAACTTCCATCTCTCATATAACAGGAGAAAAGGTGTGATTGTTGGGAATGACCAGGATGGAGATGACTCAGTAATCACTGCCCATGTATGCATGATTTTGTTCTTGCCTTTTACGTATCACAAAATTTATCATGCTTCCTATCACAATTTTTTTTCCTATGAAGATGTCATTGAGCTAGTGTTTCTGAAAAGCGAAAATTTTTTTTTTTGGTGCTTTCCAAAAACTTACAAGAAATGAAGTTTTCGATAATTGTTCTGGTATTTTTAATCGAAACGCGGCAAAACGATGTTGGTTATTTGGATTAGCTGCAAATATGTGTTTCTACATTGCATGTAGTTTATGAAGAATCATTTCTTGGATTTTCAGGTGCCTCTCAATAATATGTTTGGGTATTCGACAGCTCTTCGTTCGATGACACAGGTGAAGCAGAATCAATATACAAATGCAAAATTCTAGTATATATCTTGCTTAACTTGCAATCAAGATGTGATGTATGTATCTTGTTAATTCTGCAGGGTAAGGGCGAGTTCACAATGGAATACAAAGAACATTCAGCAGTTTCTCAAGATGTACAGATGCAACTCGTGAACAATCACAAGGCCACCAAGGCAGCCGAATAGCCCAGGTTTTGTTTTATGAAGTGGGCCCCCCCCCAATGCAACCAGAGAGCATTTTGCAAGGCAATCTGCAAATAATTAGGGTTTTGTTATGATCATTCTCCTAGATAGGTTCGCTTGTATCTCTTTTTTGTTACCATCATTCTTCCTGTACGAGGAGTATATACTGATAATGTGAGACCGAAAATTGGTCAGTAATTTTGAGAAGCCCAAATAATGTAATTTGAACATCTTTAGTATATGAGCAATGTTACAGGTACTTACTAATATACTAACTATTACACTAAATGTACACATAACACTACCATTGGGTTGATCCAAAGCTCCGAGTTGTACTTTCCATTGAGTTTTGTTTTTTCTTCTTAACAATTGGGAGCCAATGGTACATCTCACTACAATTGTTCTTTCTTCTTAAGATGTATTTTTTATCCTCTAAGCACACGTGAATATTTTTGTAATATTGGTCGCACACTTGGTTTTTAAAGAATACTACTCTTATGGAAATTAAATGAGTTATCACTCAAAACACATTCTATATAAAGTTTGGGACTCATGGTTTTACAAATTTTATAATGTACATTACATGACTACTAATCCAAAATGAAGCTACACTTGACGGATTTGAAACTTGATTGCATGTAACGGGGAATGTTAAGGAATACATTACCATGCTGCTAGGGAGTAGAATGGTTCATACCTTTAATGTGAGAAAGTTAAGAAATAAGAAATATTTTGATTTTCTTACTATTGTAGTATGCACCGAGCAGTAGGATACTAAAAACTGTTTTGGTTTGTCGTTATTAGGGTTATTTCCGCATCGAAAAAATTTAGCACAATACATACGCATTTATCTAAAATTAAAATTTAAAATAGTTAGGTAACGTCCAATATTAACTGTTGTGGGTCATTATCGATTAATACAAATGAATATTTTAGCTGATATAGATATAGTTTTAAACTATAGGATTAGCTCCATTTTCAAATCCTTGATTGTAGCTGTTTTTTTTCTCCCTCTGTCCCTAAACTTTTGACATTTTTGGGATTGCGTGCCATTTTAAATTGTTTACATCTTTCTATTTATAACATTTTATGTGATTTTGAAAACTTTATTTAATAGAACTAATTAAAATCTATTAAACAATATCCATATTGCATATTTTTTGACATTTATATTGAAAGATATAGGCATTTGAAAATAACACATTATNCCCAAAAGTGTCAAACTTTAAGGGACGGAGGGAGTATTTTTTTTTATCTTCTTTTCTTTTTGCTAACATTGAGAGCAAAACTGTACTAATGTTTAAAAATTAAAGCAAAAACTGTACGAAAATCTGATAAAAGTAGAGTGAAAATGACAACATTATCTAAAAGGCGCTATTTGAAACTTATGGAAAGTGAGAGAAGAGAATAGAAAATATTTAAAGAAAAAAATGGGATAGGGAGGGGGAGGGGGGGATTTTACTATTTCTAAACTCAATTAAGCAATTTTCTTCTCTCCTCTTTTCTCTCAACCAAACAAGGGAAGAGAATTTTTTTAAACTTTCTCTCCTTTTTCCTTCCCTTCCCTATTTTATAAACAAAGCCTCTCCAAACCAAACAAGAGAAGAGAATTTTTTTTTAAAATTTCACTATTTATAATACTTAGATTTTTTTTATTTTCTCTCTTCTTTCTCTCCAAACAAAACAAGAGAAGAGAAAATTTTGAACATTCTTTACTTTTCCCTCACTTTCCTCAAGTCCCAAACACATCCCAAGAGATTCTTATAACAGACAAAACTATGGCATGGGGTAATTGCAATTTTTACAACTTTTAGAACTCCAAGGGAAATAGACAAAAACTTCAGGGGATGCCAATGTGAGTTACCAAGAATAAAATGCGATGGAAAAAGTGCAACAGCTTCCAAAGGAACAAATAAATAGCGCCCAAAAACCCTCTACTCTGACAGATGTGGCGGGAAGCGAAATCTTACCACCGTCCTCTCTCTCTCTCTCTCTCTACAGCTTGAAATCGGTACGTTAATGCATGTACAATATCTAGATTGCTGGTTCAGATTCTCATGTTTATACACGGATCTATATATTTTGATGCATATTTCTGTTTTTCAATTGAAATGTTTAGCTTATCTACGATTGATTGGTGGGTCATACTTTTCTAGAGAATCCCTTGATTTTTCTTTGTTCCGCACATTCTGAACTGGGTTGTGAGTTTACCTTTCTTTTGGTTGCTGGAATTTCGGCGGGCGACGCGTGTTGTTCTTCAGTGATAACAATTTTTGTGTTCCCTATATCTTTATTGCTACTTGCTAGTTGTAAATTTTTGTGTATGTACGGGGAGTTTTTTCTACACAGTAAACATCTATGCTTTTTTGAAGAAGCTTTTCGTCCAGGGCAGGGGCCAATCTTATAGAACTTTTCTTAACTAATCTGAACAACTACTACAATTAAAGAGAATAATTTAAGTTGCTCAGGGCCCGGGCACCCCCTTCCGTCCACCCATGGTTGGAATGTCAAAGAAATATGAAGAACGTCATGTATATCTGACAAAATGGGGCTGTCCACGTCTAAGCTTTTCTATTTTAATGGGTAGTGGGTTTGGTTCAGCGGAGGATTCCGTCTCTCCAGGTCTCGAGTAGTGAAAATCTCAGCCATTTCTCAACAATCAAACAGAAAATCACAGCTTTATGATTAAGCGGAGTGGCATGTAGCTAAATAAGTGGTGATATCTCCATTACCAGTTCCAAAATTTCTGGGTTTTTTTTATTAATTCTCGATTCAAGTAAGGTATTCATATTACTATTTGTGAAAACTGCACATGAGGATTTCATGTCCCAATGTTCACTGGAACTTATGGGGCTATGGCCCAGTATACACAATGTTATACTAGATTAGTACCTTTTGTGCTCGATACTCAGACTAGATGGATTATCTTGAAAGTAGTCGATTTCTGAAAAGAAGTATGCTCTTGTGAAGTCGTGCGTGTGGGAGTGTGGCACCATAGACTTCAAGCGGAACCCCAATTTTATCCTGTTTGGGGCTGTGGGAAGAGACTTTGCCTATTCACCTTTTTGTAGTGTGTTATCATTTGCTCTAAAATACGACAGTTACATGAATATTATGGCCTAGCCGAAACTTAAGTGTCCTTTCCATATATTAAACAAAGCGAAGGAACTGTTTTATATTGTTTGCGTATATCCTGCTGTTCTGAAGTTAGCACCTGTATATTTAATGTACTGCAGTAACCAGCTAAGACCATACTCTAGGGTCATCTTCTTGTTATGTCAACAACATAAACTTGTCTACACCTGTTAAGTATATCACTTGTTGAAAAACTAGTTGCCTAAGTTTGGAGGCTTGGAAACTTTAAGCAGCTAGTACATGGTATTAATCTAGGCTGCTGGACCCTGGTGGCACAAGTGTCATGGAGTGATTCCAGAAACCAACTAGAAGGTGTGGGGGTGGGTGTTTAAAGATGCATGAGTCATGTTATTAATGTGTTGACCCTGTGTTACTTCCGTTCCTCACTTTACTATAGGCTCAGGATCGTGGAAATGCAGCAATATTTGGTTACATTTTTTCTTCTTAAATCTCAAGTTATATAAAGTCTTCCTACAGGATGGCAACTGCTGAAGATTTCTCTCAATTTGACATTTCTACTGAGGTGCATACTGGGCCTCACTTGCATGTATATTTCTGATTTTGCTGGGTAAACTCTATCTTTTAATTTGGTTACTTATTCTTGCTACAGGAAAAGGATAGGCTAGTTGCAGAAGTGATCAGATATGTCCTTTTCAAAACCCAGCAGAATTCAGGGTGCCCAATCAAAAGAGATGAGCTTACTCAACTGGTTACCAAAAATCACAGACAGAGGGCTCTCCCTGGTTATGTGATCAATGTGGCTAGAGAAAAGCTGTTAAACACATTTGGATATGAAATGAGGGAGCTCCAACGATCTCGGTCTTCGACAAATCAGGGTCGCGCTTCGCAACAGAGTGAGAAAATGTTGCCATTACCTCTTGACGAAAAAAATGCTAGCATAATTTTTCTTTTACTTGGTTTGTTAACGTGCTAACCGCCCTTCTAACTTCTAACCCCCCCTTCCAAATGCAGCCGTTAATGACAAAGAGGCCTAGGAAGTTCCCCTTGTCCTCAAGTCCTCTGACAAACTGACCCTAGCAAAAAGTACTTTTGGGTTTGGTTGTACTTCAAGTGTGTTGTCTTACTTCTGTTAAATCAAAGTGCTATTGTGTATCTGCTATGCTCATGTAGCTGGATTGGGTCTCAGGATCAGATGCGGATTGGTCTGTTTCAAATTTGTTGGTTGAATCAGAATTCATCTAGCTTTTAGGTTACACATCTATAGCATATACTACATCGTTAATTTGCTGGTTGTAAAAGTCTCTTGATTGAAGTTTTGAGCCTGCGAAAAAATAAATAGCCTTGAAAGTCCTTTCGTACAATTTGCACCTATGTTAACCAGGTCTGGCAACTTTGTTGTTTTTTTCTAAGCATATTTGCTACCTAAGGATACTCTATTGACAAGTTGCCTTTGGCCATTTGCTTCCCAAGGGCGCCGTAACTTGTTTTAAATGATAGAACCTGGAGCAAACTTATCGGAACGTGTATTACAAACATTTCTGATCAAATTTCACATAGAGAGATGTGATCACCAACAGTTTTGGAAATTGCGTAGACATTGTTCTGGTGGTTAATTTTCTGTCTTGACTTTGACTTCAGTTTCTACATTTTGCAGGTGCTCTTGATTCAAAATCATACGTTATTATAAGTCAGCTACCTGCTGATGTGTACAAGAAATATATTGAAGATGCTAATTCGTCGCATCTGACTGGATTTACTTTTGTTGTTATAAGTATTGTATATCTTGCTGGAGGCAAAATCACTGAAGGTATGCTTTGTAAGAGATTCAGCCATCGTAACATTTGAATCACTCATTTCTTTTCATTTTTTGTACATTGGAGGCTGTAGCCTGGGGGAGGAGGATCTTGCCTATGGTAAAAGACTCAACCTCCTCCGGAAGAACACTGATTCTTGAATGCAAGAATAGATGGCACAGATCAGAGATCTTAGACGTTTTCATCGTGTTCAACCTAGAACCATATCCTTGATGAAATCTTAGAATTTGTAAATGTCGTTTAAACCGAAAATTCGCACTGAACCTATCAATGAGGTACTCCGGCAAATTGTGTGTTTTAGATTGTAACACCGGCCTATTTGGGTTGTTGCTGACTCGAAATTGGAACATAAATTTCCAAGGGCTGAGCTTTATGTCATCTTAATTTTTCTCTCATGTTAATCTAACATTATGAAGACTCTTCTTGTTCCATGGGCTATTGCAGAAAATCTATGGCATCATTTGAGGCGGCTGGGGTTGTCTGAAAATGATGAATGCCATCCTGCCCTTGGAAACATCAAGCAGGCTCTGGAGGCACTTGTCCAACAAAGGTTACACACTTATAATTTCCAAATTGGGTGGACTTCTCTTAATAGTGGTTTTGTTTTAAGGAATTCCTCATCTAAATAGAACTGTGCCACTTATCCTACTCTTGTATTGTTAGATATCTGCAGAAGGAAAAATCTAATGGCCCTGAAGGAAACACTCTTATTTATGAGCTTGCGGAGAGAGCTTTAGATGAACCCATTAGTGAGAGAATCAAAGAATACATCTCACAGGTACTTATATTAATTTAGAGGTCAATCCATTGGCAGCTGTAGCTTGGTATCTAGTGCATCAAGTGCGAATTGGATTCCCACATGCAAGTGTTGTCCTGACTCTTCCTTAATCTATGGTGAAGAAAGTGACGGGAATATTTAGACTATTGAAGATTGTTGGAGATTTACAGCCCCTTTGGATTGTGAGAAAGGGTGTGATAGGAGAGGGCAAGGAGCCAACCAAAATGCAATCTTTTGGTACATTTCTCACCAAGTCATTCAAACCCACATGAGTGTTTTGGTGAGAAACTCTCAATGATTTTTTTTTTTCTTTTTCCTACCAGATCACTGAATCCAAAGGGCTATAACGACTATTAGTTTATGGTTATTCTGATGCCTAGTTGGTTCAATATTGTCTGAACAAACTTTGTGACGGTAGGTTGTGCAGAAAGATGTTACTCCTGCAGACGCGGATTAATTTCCTGTTTCTAACTTATTGAAGGTATTATTTCTCAGTTTTAGTTTGTTGACAACTTAAAGCAATATCATAAGTCGACTTTCCATTGTCTCACTAGATGAAATGCTTACTCTCTTTTCTACATATATGTTTAAGCTGATTCTTGTTACTTGGTTGTAGGAATGTATATTTTGGGATCTTCACTCTCTGAGTATACCGTGCCGAAATGGCGGAGGATACCACTCAACGTGCCCAAGCCCGGAGATTTTGGTAGGATTATATTAGTGGTGATTAAGGATGTATTTTGCAATCAGAGTGTTGAAGAATTTGATTGTTCATGTGTATGCATAAATTTGACAATAACATGCCACGGTGTGGCTTTTCTTGACCGGTGACATGCCATGGCGTGTGTTGTCTTGGCCGGTGAGGTGCTATGCTTGCCTGGATTGTAGCTCGTAGTGTGTGCCTTTGATGTGCTTGCGCATCTGCGCTTTCTCATCAATTTGTATAGCTTCTCATGTGGTGGCTAGCTCATGTGGTAGAGTTTTTGGATGTTCCAAACTGCATCTTGGGATGGAGTCTCATTTCCCCATTCCCATGTAATAGATTAGGAATGACGAATGGAAAAAAAAAATACCATTAACATAATCTTCAAAGTTTCAACTTTCTTTGAGGCTAGTCCATGTATAGTTTTTTCTCTGACTTTAATTAAGACATCCGCTAGTGAACGGTAAGATTGGAATCTCAAGATTAATTGAGATGTGCGTAAGCTGACTCGGACTAGGGGCGGAGCGGGAGTTGGCACTAGCCATCCTTGGGTCCCATTTCCCGCCAGAAAAATTCGCTGATTTTGCTTCAAAACGTCCACCAATTTTAATGGCTATTGTTTGATTATAGATGATTAAGCTATGAAAAAATGAATTGTTTGGATAGATTAAACTTATAATACGTATATTTTATTTGGTACTAAATGCTCTCTCCGTCTCCAAAAAATTGTTTGGTTGCAAATGATGACTTAAAAAAAATGCATCTTGGTTTAGAAAATTTCAAACTTTTTTTTTTTTTTTGAGATGCAAGATATCAACAAGTTCTTACTAATGTTTAAAATAAAACTTGAATTTGTTCAAATAAAAGCATATTCTTTTTATTCTCCAGGTTTAACTTTTAAAAAATGGGTTCAATAGCCACTTATAAAGATGATTGAAAATGTATACCGCATAGAACTCGCTAAGTATCGTATCAAAACACAAATAACTTTAAAAAAATAAATTCAATAATTTTCACCCGGTGTTTCAAGTTACCTGTGTACCCATTTTTTTTCTTAATTATTTGTGTTGCCATAGTCACTTTATCGATAGGATGTACCATCAAGCATTGGGATGATATGAAAACAAAATTTGTATGAAAAGGAACTGGGTCGGCTGTTCAGTTTTAGCAACTGTATATATAAAAGCAGCTGTATCTCATCACCCACCCCATCATTATCCCCTCGAATCTCGTCATCCTTCGATCTTCTCTCTCTCTCTCTCTCTCTCTCTCTATCCGTCCATTCTATATATACAATGACGCAACACGCTCCAACACAAACTCTCTCACTGCAACAATGGCGAAAGATCCAATCAGGGTTCTCGTCACCGGCGCTGCTGGTAATCTCTCTGCACATTTTTCACATACACATGCATGCATATTGAAAGGGGCATCCCAATTGCCTCTGTTTACGCTTAATAATATTCTTTTCCGAGAGAAGAAGACACTTTTACCATCCATTTAACTAAATACCATTCACTAGAGTATTACTATTACATGCTTTTCTTTGAATACAAGAGATTTAGGCTTCAGTTGCGTACAGTTCTTGTCTTGGAATGCCAGTTAAGTGTTTGTATGTGATTACTTGGATTCTCTGTTTACTTGATCGCCAGGTGTTTGCATAAATGTTGAAACCGATCTTAGTAATTTGTCGGAGAGATTGTATTTTGTTTGTTATTTGGGAAAGAAAGTAATGGAGAATTTGGAATTGGTTGAGAAGGTGGTTGTCGTTTTGGGTTGTCTGTATCTGTCGAGGAAAATCATTAATCATATATGGAGCCTCACGAATGTAGAAAAGGAGCCTGTTACAGTACTAGTGACTGGTGCTGCAGGTATGTTCATTCAATTTTTATGCTGGGTTAAGTTATTACGTAGCATAAACCTCTTTTTTAATGTTCGCTTTAAGCCTCCGTAATGTTAGGGCTAGCCTTGCGAATATCCCAAACTTTATAGTTTGCAATTCTTTTTGTTTTTTGCAATTTTCGTATGACGTGACATTTTGGTTCATGTTCCAAGGCATGTGAGATGTAGGTATTTTTAATTTGCGTTGAGCTTTTCAAACCTATTTAGGGTTGATTTGGGAGAAAAAAACCCGAAGCGGTTTATCTTTTTGTCCTTTTTCAAAAAAATTCACATTTGTTAGTTTTACGTCGATTTTTTGTGGTTTATTGGTTCGTCTCGACGAGAGGAATGTAAAATTAGGTGAACATTAGTCAAATTTATGTAGTACAATCTGAGTTTTTACTTTGACAACTAAAAATAAGGGAATTGTAGGGCTTAATGTTAAACAGTTTCAAACAAGAAATTAGTTCATTTCCATTTCGGTAAATATTTGATTGGATAACACGTGTTGCTTTAAAAATAAATTTACGATCTGATCAAGCATTTACGAGAATACAATTGATATGATTTTTTAGGAATGATTAAAAGATTGAGGCTTATAAAATAAACGGGTCCGATCATTGAAGTGGGACCTAGTAAGAATCCTAAATAAAGTAGGTAGATGTTCATCCTATTTTTGAGTGAGTGAAGAAGACATCCTCAGGTGTTTGTTTGACTGAAGAATTGTTTAAACAATGAATCATTTGGTTCAAGTATCAACTAAACGAAAAAAATAAAATAAAAAAATGGCAGTGTGGGCACGTGCCCACACTGGTCTCACCGTGCAAATCTGATCTCAGTAATTCTCAAACTTATATTTTGTTGGACTAGGTATTATTGCTTCTTCTGCAGTTTGAAATGATTTACGGGGAGATAATTCCACAGGACAAATAGGTTATGCTCTTGTTCCAATGATTGCCAGAGGGGCCATGCTGGGTCCAGATCAGCCTGTCATTCTGCACATGCTTGATATTGAACCTGCTGCTGAGGCCTTGAATGGGGTGAAAATGGAATTGGTTGATGCTGCCTTTCCTCTTCTTAGAGGTATGATTCTACTTGGGATGTTAGCTCGACTTAGTTCCACTTTTAAAATATTTGTTGACAGGATGTGTGGTTGAACAGGTGTTGTTGCGACTACGGATGCCGTTGAGGCTTGTAAAGATGTTAATATTGCCATCATGGTAGGTGGATTCCCCAGGAAGGAAGGGATGGAGAGGAAGGATGTGATGTCCAAAAATGTATCCATTTACAATGCCCAAGCTTCAGCTTTGGAGCAGCATGCCTCTCCAAATTGCAAGGTGAGATGGGTTGATTGCAAAGTAGCGCTGGTGATGAAGTTGATTATCCTATCTTATGGGTACTTTTTTGTTTGTTTTTTTTTCTTTCTAAAACGCCTTTGAATAAGGAGGTGCTCTCTTATGCCCTATTAAATGCGTTAATCTCCATTGAGTTTATCTTAGGCATTGATATTGACTATAAACTTGACTTATGATCATAAGCCCAACTACTTGATATGTAGCTCTCTCTTCTGCCTATTGCTTCCAAAGCCTTCGGAGTTAGGACATTTGATGTAGTTATTTCTTCCCTTTTTGTCTAAAGTTGCAAAGCTTTTGGCTCTTTCATTCTAGCATGTGAAAAATCCCAAAACATGTTCTATGTTACCGCAAAATACTATTACTGTTTCTTGTTAAGTGGGCATCTTTTGCATCGGTAATTCTTTTTGCCTTTTGTACTTCTGCTTATAACCCTGTTGGCAAAAATCCATCTGCTATGTTTAAACGGTTCTTGGTGATTCCTTTACAGGTACTAGTGGTTGCCAACCCGGCCAACACCAATGCACTCATCCTGAAAGAATTTGCCCCTTCAATACCAGAGAAAAATATCACCTGCCTTACAAGGCTTGACCACAACAGAGCCCTAGGCCAAATATCAGAGAGGCTTCATGTTCATGTTGGTGACGTAAAGAATGTGATCATCTGGGGAAATCATTCTTCAACTCAATATCCTGACGTCAATCATGCAACTGTAAGCACCAGCACCGGACAGAAATCTGTCAGAGAACTAGTTGGCGATGACGATTGGTACTTCTCCTATCCTATCCTGCTTTTTGAAATTTTGCAGATAATTCTTCAGTGCACAAGTATCTCCGAGGATTTGGTACACGATCTATTGTTTTGATAGCAAACAAATCTTGTTTTTCCACCTTGGCATCCATTTAACTGCTAGATTTGGTTTACTAAGAGCACCCAATTTCTGTATGTCTCAGGCTAAATACAGAGTTCATTGCCACTGTGCAACAACGTGGTGCAGCTATCATCAAAGCACGAAAGCTGTCTAGTGCATTATCTGCTGCAAGTTCTGCTTGTGATCATATACGTGATTGGGTTCTTGGGACACCCAAGGTTAGAATTTCTTCACTCATAACTCGATGTTGCAAATTGATTGCTATTTCTATCTTCTACAGTATACTATTGTCTGCGTTTGCTTCTTCATTTCTTTGCCGCCTTTTCTTTATTCAGGGAAAATGGGTTTCAATGGGAGTGTATTCTGATGGGTCTTATGGAATCCAACCTGGTCTTATTTACTCTTTCCCTGTTACTTGCGAGAAAGGAGAATGGAAGATTGTACAGGGTAAGTTTGAGTTACTAATGAAATGGGTGTTTTCAATTGTTGGAAGGAAGAGAACATACCAAATTCGAAAACAACAGAAAATTTTACCTTTCACAGAAACCAACTGCACCAACAAAGAAGATAAAAGTTTAAAGCAAAATAAGAGGACATCAACCAACATCTTTTGCAAATCCACACCATCTTTTATGCCAAAGAAGCTTTCTTATGTAAGAAACCCCGTGGAGGATATATTTTACCATACTTTGCAGGGTATATTTTATTCACACTTGGATAGGGCAACTAGTAATTTTGTTAGGGGCAAGGTTCTAAAAGACATCGGTCCCAAGCCAGTCGGCTCCAACTAGCGACTTTTGGCCGACTAATCGCCGACTTATCTCTAGGCGGCCGACTAGTTGAGTTTCGATCAAGTCAGGGGACCTCTGACTAGCAACTTTTGGCCGATTAGTCGGTCGACTTAACCGATTTTTAGAACATTGGTTGGGGGTCAGATATAATATAGAAATGGCAGTGTTCAGATTTCCTAGTAATGCAATTGTGGGGGGTAAGGTTAATGAAACTTGTTGGAATGGCAGGGCTCAAGATTGATGAGTTTTCAAGGGGGAAGTTGGATGCCACTGCAAAGGAGCTTATTGAGGAGAAGTCATTGGCTTATTCATGCCTCAACTGACAATGAGTTCATTATGTTTCTTTGAAAGAAAGATAGCAGAGGGATAATCAATAATTTCACTATGTTATTTTTCAGAAAGTTAGTTGCCAGTCTCAACCATTTTATGTGATTAATAAACCTCCCTCCTGCTGATGTTATGTCTGTGCTCTTTGTTTGTTCTAATTAGCTTATTTATTTATATATTTTTTAATTTTCTTTCATTAAAACAAGATTCTTCTGGTCTTGACCTACAAAGAAAACCCAAAGCATTGACTAGAAACTGCAAAAGAACAAGAAAAAAGAAAGAGGACCAAAATGCCCAAACCTCTTCACAAAATTCTTTTGTTCTCTCCTTTCCGCTCTCCCCTTCCTCACCAAACATAATTATACCTTACAGCCCCCTTATTTGCCACCAAATCAAACATTAATCTTACAAGCTATTTCTTTTCAGTTCTTGTCATTGGTACTAAAACTACACTATTGAACCAAAATCAAGAATGAAAGGAAAAAGGAACAAGGAAAGGAAAAGTGGAAATAAACAGTAGTTTCAATATAGTTATTTTTGTATTTTCGCTTATTCTCTCTCGCATTACTGTACTATTTTCTCTTTTGTTGTTTATCTTTTCCCAAGATTCTAAGAACATCCTTCGCTTACATATGCATGGTATTTAGCTCTCTACCATTGGAAGACCTCAATTAATTAAATCTTTTAATTGCTACAGAACTCAAAGAAAAAAATATTCACAAAATATGTTTTGGCCCCAATAAAATGAACTTTTTCAAGAGGACCGAAGAAAATGGGAAATGATGCAGATATGGTTGGATGTCATTACTTGGAGAGGCTTGCTAGAAAACTGGCAAAATCGGCGCATTGGTCCGAGGGTCCTATGGTTGATCCGAAATGGCCTAATGAACAAGGCCTATGATGTATAAACCCATGGGCACCGGTGGTTTTCGGTCCAATTCCTTTGTTTGGGTCTTTGAATCATTGGAATTTTTTTCTTTTAAAAAATAATTGAACTGTTAATTACTCGGTCAATACAACTCCGTTTTGACCTAGGTTTTTGGCAGTAGTTCTCTTTTTTATTCTAGTTTTTAGATTTGAGCCTAACTCAAATCTTTCCAGTTTTGGTAATTTTTGCAATTTTCTTTATTTTATGCTTAGTCGGCAAGTGTTATATTTTTCAGTTATTTCCTAAGGTTTTCTTAGCCTATATATTGATGATGTAAGCCCATGGGCTAAGCTGTTGACGATAAATTAATAAAAATAGAGTATTTAGAGAGTTTCTCTAAATTCTAGTTGGTGATCGTCATTGTTTATCTTTTCCTATATGTCTCCCTACCTCAAGCAAGTTCTTGGAGTAGTAGTTCCCTAAAAGTAAAATTTAAAAAGATTCTTTCCCCATCTCTCATCTTTCATTGGCCATATATTCATCATTTTCAGTGGCCATATATTCACTGTGTTCACTTCACTTCAAAATTTTTTTTCTCCAATCATTATTTTCATTTCTCTCTCCAATTATTACACCTATCTCTAATTATTACTTTTTCTAAAAACTCATCCAAACACTATCTCAAAAATATTTTTGAAAATATTTTTCTCAAAATCCTCGACCAAACAAAGCCAAGAACATTTTGAAGTATTGGGCTCAGTGCAGACTTATTTGGGATCGGCCCATTTTCTAAAACTATGACTTGGGATGGGCTTGGATCCACTTGACGAATAAATATGATCTTTATCCTTTTTATACACTCCGCATGAAGCCCATGAACTAAAGTGTCAAAGCTGAACAAATGCAACTCAGACGATTTGCTTCCAATCCTCTCTCTCTCTCTCTCTCTCAACTGGGTTTCTCAGTATCGACAGTGATCACCTTGTGAAAAGTATTCCGGTGAGTTCTCAAGCAATCTGTCTTTAACTGTTTCTTCTTCCTTCGTATGCGCGTTTGTAATTGCTGTCAGCGACTTCCACATGTTCGATAAATTGCCCCAAAGACCTGTACGTACATTATTATGGTGTTTGTTTATACTTTGGTATGAGTTCATGTGTGCATATATCTAAGTCTTGATTCTTATTTCGTCGTGTTGGGTATCCTAGGAATATGTTTATTGTCTCTATCTGGAAACTTGAAAAAGCTTCTCCATTAATGGCTTCCGCAATTTATGGATCTTTCGGTAGTAATTTTTAGGTGATATGTATGAAGATACTCAAAAAGACATGACACTAAGCAAAATTGGCAGAGCAATAAACTGATTCCTACTGATAAAACATGTGAATAACTATAGAGGACATATGTAGCAAAATAGAGGCACATCATTATGGGAATATTCCGCAGGAAAAAAGAAAGAAAAGGGGGCGTGGGTTTCCCTTATGAACAACTTTATGTACATATTAGTGCATTAAGTCGTTTAGTGGACATTGTAATATGTTTACTGTAGGAGAATACATGTGCAATCTGTTGAACTTTGTTAAACAAAACTAAGAGTTAGTACTAGTAGTAATTACCTACTCCATCTGAGACTTATAACTGGTTCAACGTGATACGTAATACCTTATTTCTGTGGCTATGCAGTTGTAACTTGAAAATGAATCAAATGGATGATTTTATGAAGCAATTCCAAGAAAATTTAATTGAGATTGAAATTGACGCTGAAAATCTTCTACTGGCCAGACACCAGGTAATGAAGTGCAGATATATAACAATGTGAATTCAGTTTCTGTTTAAAAGTAGTACTAAATTGTGACATTAACTCTGAATGCAGTTGGCTGAAAATGATAGAGTTAGGAATGGGAATTGGGAAGCGCTTACAGCTCCAAGGAAGAGGGCTCGGACAACCAAAACCAGTGTCCCTTCGCCTTTTGAGTCAATAATGAAGGAGATTGAGGGGTCCACGTCAAGGGCCCTGGTGAAGGTGTGCTCAACATGTGGCAACCATGACTCAATGGAGAAAACATGGATGATATTCCCTGGAACTGATGTCTTTGATAGGATTCCATTTCACACCGCTCATACCATTTTGGATAAAGGTTTCCTTTTGGTCTACTTTTCTCTTGAATTTATTTCATGCATGAATGTAAAATGATGTGCAAAATACTACTTATGGGCCTGATAGAGGAAGTATATGAATGCTCAATTGAAAGTTTGGGAGAAGCTCAAGCATTAATAGAGTTTAAGATTGGAAGGATCTAAGCTTAAACCGTATGGTATGACTATTACCTTTGCAAAACTAGAAAGAAAGCTCAAGAGATAGCACCGATTCCACAATGAACGAGAAAGCTCAAGAGATATCAAAAAATGAGGTGGTTTCAAAGTTCTCAGGTCTCGGGTTGATGATTTGTAGACAGTTAGGTATTGATAACCATTTTCTGGTATAAATAGAGATTGATAAACATGTTTTGTTATTGATTTTAAGCAAAATAGATAAACATGGAAGGTTGCATGGTGTAATTGACACATTTACCGGAATGATTGAAAATTTAGGAGACAATCTGAGGCCAGTAGCTTTGTGAGGCAAAAATGTAGGTAATTATGGAGCTACATGCTTAAAAACTGAGCATCGTAATGGAACTACATGCTCATAAAACTGAGCAGTGTTGAAACAGAAGGATACAACAAGTCTTGGAAATAAATGAATTCTGGAGATTATATAAGTAGCTTTTTGTTGGCCATAAGATCATAGAAAATTGATTGAGGTGGTTTGAGTTTGAGCATGTCCAAGAGCAAAATATCTTTAGTATTAAAGGGAAGATGGTAGTAACCTAGGAATTGATGGTGACCATAATGGCGTGGATTGAGATAGTAAGGAATAAACTTTTCATTAGTTCAATCTTTTAGGTTGTTAACCACCAACTCATCTAAAAGCTTAAGCTAGTAGAGAGAGACGACAACTTTATTATTTTTATTCTCAACACGCCTCATCACGTGTAGCTAGACTCTCCTTCATTAGCGAGCTAAACAAGTGTAAATTTTAATCATTAGGTTGGCAGTGAGGTTCAAACATGTGATCTATTGCTTGCTCTGATACCATTTTAGGTTGTTAACCGCCAACTCATCTAAAGGCTTAAGCTATTAGAGAAAGGTGGCAACTTTATTATTTTTTTCAACACAATCAAACTTTCAGCTGAAATTTCTCTCGTCATGTTGGGCTTGATGTTAATAGTTGAGGCTCAAAGTTTGTTAGTACTTCGTAGTTTATGGCATGAAGTGTAGTTTGACTTGACTTTGTCT
This sequence comes from Vaccinium macrocarpon, assembly GCA_022606695.1. Taxonomy (NCBI): domain Eukaryota; kingdom Viridiplantae; phylum Streptophyta; class Magnoliopsida; order Ericales; family Ericaceae; genus Vaccinium; species Vaccinium macrocarpon. Next base: position 4,530,446 of record CM040176.1, on the reverse strand, counting down.
ACTAGTACCCACAACATGATACCAGTACCCACATCTCATGTAACGAAAACAGGGGCAATGAATCCACCCTTGGGTGGGCGGGGTCAGCTAAGCCATGAACATCAACTTGGTGAAATTTTCCACGAGACATAATCTTAAGTTGAAATTTTGTTGGTCAATTACTTGACTACAATTTAAAGGTATTGTCCTCATGTGTTGAGCCTCATCCTCATTCCAGATTGACTGTAAGTTATGCTCTTATTGGTAGCTGGCAGAACTTGAAATTTATTAGCTTTTATGCTGTCCTGCTTGCTGTAGTTCATATTAGGTAAGAGGATGGAGAAACTTTGGAAGATGTAGAAGAAAACAAAGTTGGCGTCATGTAGCTGCTCTGCAGAATTGTTTTCATTACTCGTAGAAAATAGTAAACGATCATGTCCAGCAAATGCATAATAGGGTTTATGATACTTCTGAAAGAAATCAAATGGTATCACTTTCTAGTGAGCATGCCTTCACTTCCAAAAGGGTTTTTCATGTGACACTAATGGTGAGAAGAGTAGAATGTTATCACTGCAGAGAAAATATACGTAAGGATTAATAGCTTACGAATGCTAAACATCTTTTGATTCCAAGCAATTTCTGATTCCTTTATCTAGATTGCTTAAGTGTGCAGTTTTGTCACTTGAGAAGTTGAACGTTGCGACATTTGTTATTATGTGATTCACCTTTCGATCAGTTTATTACGAACTTCAAGCTTAACTTCAATGTTCTTGAAGTACATTAATTTCTTTCGTTTTTCGTGTATGTTGGGTGCTTAAATATTGATGATTCAGATCAAGAACAACTTGACGTGGATGCAAAGGTTCTACAAAGTTATGTGAAGGAGAAATCCTTTACGATTTCAGAAAAAGGTGCTCTTTCTGACAAGATCAGTCCGGGTGTTCTTGACAGACAAACCAAAGTAGGTTATATATTCTGAGGTAATAGTCAAGGTCTTCAGTTGTCATTGTAAAATTAAACATGTCCTCAAACAGGGTGGATTTTCTTCCTCTTCACTACCCCTTATGTCTGTCTGTGGATGAATTACTATTCCCATTTGGGAGGACATATGAAACTGTAACTGCTCTCTTTCTCATGCCATTTCATTTGTAACACATGTTCAAAGTTTGAGAAAAGGAATATCTAATTTATTGTGCAATTTCTATTCAGAGAAGGTGAGGAATTTGCCAAGGGAAAGGATTATACTTAAGCCCAGTTTTTCAAAAGATTTTAGCACCTAAGTGCTAAAATCATGATATTTTAAATTAAAAAATGAAGTGGTTCCGTGTATTGTTTTTCGATTTTTCTCTCACCAAATTAAAGTATTCCTCGTGTACTTTAATTTGGTGCAAAAAAATCGAAAAACGATACACGAAACTATTTCATTTTTTTGATTTGAAATATGATGATTTTAGCACCTGGGTGCTAAAATCTTTTGAAAAGTGGGCCTAAGGAAATCAAACAAGTATAGATCCCTTAAAGTAATAATCTTTATATATTTACTTTTTACTTCCCGTGGTCCTCCAGAATTGTACAGAAATCCAAAATCCATACGCATACTGAGGGATCAATTTGCAGCATTTCTACTTGCATCTTGGGATTAACAATAATAATGCAATCATGAAGCACACATCTCTCTCTCTCTCTCTCTCTCTCATTTTTATCATTTTTTTTTGGTGGGGGGAAGGATTTCCGGGATTTTGGACTATCTTTCCTATTAGTGATTAGCATGTACTCTCCGCAAAAATGTTTTCTATAACCGTTCTGAGTGTTACTTGCCTATTAACCTTTTTTTGGATTAGCACTTTTAAAAAGTAAAGAAGAATGTGTGCTTTGTGTAGGTATTCTTAGGGATCCATTGCAAAGTTTGTAATTTCTGAGAATTCAATCCATATTTTTGCAGCCCCATAGTGTACGTGTTTTATTGGTTATACCATGGGCTATATTTTTGTGACTAGAATATCCTAAATGTACATATAATTCCGCGGCGACAACTACATCGAAACACATGATTTATGAAGTACATTTATTAAACCCTGTCCTTACGGTAACGTTCTGTGGAGGTGCTGCCTCCGGCTCAATATATCTGACGACTGGTTCCGTGACCACAAATGATAAGCCTTAGGTTTGTTGTTCTTCTCCTTTTCTTTCCTTAATTTTCTTGTTTCCTGCTCAAACATTTTACCAGAAGGATAATCACAAGTTCATGTACCATGTTAGATTCAGACTTCCTTTATGAATTTTGGAGTTTAGCGGTTGCCAAATGGCTGGTAGAGAATTTGTAATTCCTTTCTCTTCTTGTTTCCTTGTGGTCCCTTATTTGCAACTCACATGTGTGAAATGGTTTACCTAGACTTTTCAATGAATTTCTGTCCTTATTTGAGCTAGACTTGATACATGCATCTGATGTAGTAACAAATGACAAAATGGGAAGCTGAAAACTAGAAAAATTACAATTTTTGTTCTTCCATAAACTTCCTGAATGTGCTTGTTGGTTTTCTTGATTCTGAATAAGTGTGATATCACTTGAATTCCGTGCCCTCTTAAAGCTTGTTGGATTTCTTGATTCTGAATAAGTGATATATCACTTGAATTCCGTGCCCTCTTTGGATTTAAAAGCCTATTGATGGGGAGCTATTTGGTTTGTGTGTCACCAAGCCTTTACTCTGAGAACAAGTTCATCTGTTTCCATTTTCAGGTAGAGGTGTTTGAGGAATTCCCAATTCAGTAAGGGGACCAAGCGTGTAGGCTTTCTAGAGACAGTGACTAAGGAAGCTTCAGGGAAATGGAGAGATTCTCTAGGAAGGTAAGCCTCATCGTGAAAAAGTTAAATATAAGGAAGTTTCATCGTGATCGCTTAAACCTAGCCTGGTATTTTTCTCTGTAAACTGCAATGTTTGAACTTGTTCACATAAGTGAATGTCTCATCGGCAATTCCTATAATTTTTTAGTGTCACCGGAAGCCTAGCTCCTATTGTATCGCTATCAAACAAAAAGGCTAACTCACCCTAAAAGGGTAGCTAAAATGTCGTTTTGGGTTTGGGTTCGTTGCCCCTACTTTTACACCCAAGACGCATTTTCGGACTTTGTGACAAGGGACTCGATACATGGTGACGCCATTGAAAGTGGTTAAATGTGACTATAGTTGGAATGTGAGAGTTATTGAGATGTTGACAAGGCATGGAAAATAGCCTTCATAATGCAAAAATGTCCTTTGGCTTGTTCTGGTATTTTTGTGGAAGTTAGATATCATGATGAAATGGAGGACAATTTTGTGCTCTACTGGCATGGCCAACATTATAATCTATAAAATACAGATGATTGAACTTGTACTAAGGTCCAGGGGAAATGCTTCATGATTTGAAATGATGCATATGTGTTTGCTCATAACTGTAATTTGTTGCATTATTATGAGATGTTGACGTTGCATTGAAAATAGGCTCTATAATGCAGAAATGTTCTTGGCTTGTTCTTCTATTATGGTTGAAGTTCAGTTTCATGGGGGAAACAGTAGGGCTATTTTCGAGAGGGAGATATTCCTACTCTGCGATGTATTTCGATCTTTGGATTTGTGAAGGGATTGGGGGAGGGAAAATAAGAAGACAGGGATTTTCCCTTATCTCTACACAAATTAGTTCTCAAATCCACGATCTGAGAGAGGTTTTTGGGGTAAGTGAGAGAGAGATGAGAGTAATAGTGAGAAAATTTATTGGAAACCGTGAAGAGAGAGGAAAGTTCCGAGAACCCCAAATGAACACTAATGTTTTCAAAGATTATAATTGCCATGCGAGCTAGGAAACCCTCAAGCTTGAAAACCCTCTGACCTAATCGCCATGCGAGCTAGGAGATGGGCTACGAAATTTCCGTGTCGGCAAACATGGTAACACTTGTAGACTGGCACACCCTCAAGGAGCTTTTTAGCATCTGCAAATCAGCACTCCTATTTTTAGAAAAATCTTCAGATTCTGTGTTTAAAGTGTTTACAACAGATGAGAGAGTCTCTCTAGCATGAAGAGCGCACCAAGAGCTTCAATGTGATCCACCTCCAAAATGGCATAAATTTTTTGGATACACTATGCAAGAAGGGATCCGGGGATCTGTAGTGCAACACATGAGCCGTTGATCTCGGCAAAATGATCCATTTAGGTTCTTAAAAGTCAAAACGTGAGAACATATACAGCAAAGAGGTGCTACATTAGTAAGCCAAAATTGCTGGCGAAAATAAAATGCAATTCTATGTTGTCAATTTTGGCATCAGCTTCATCTTTGCCGAATCTACCATATCTTCCAGGTTCATGGATTTGCATCGAACAATTTGATGAGTTAAGTTCAATAGTCTAGAATTGAGATTGTGTAAAAAATGTCACCAATTGATGCAGGAAAATTGCTTCGTTTTTTTTACTTTTGAATAGTACAGCCAAGTTAATAAAATAACACGAAGGGGTAGACTTGCTCGGCAAGGGTTTATCGTAGCAGATGAAATATCGGAGTGTAGGGCGCCTCAATGTGCTAGTGAAGGTTGCCAAACACGTGCACCAAAACTCAAGTTAATCGGACATTGAAATCTACACGACCAAGATAGATTTGTCTTAGCTACATTGTTGGAACTATGCTTACCATCCATTTTCAAATAATTAATATTGTCTGACCAATGAACAAATGATTTGTCTCTCCTATTCATTCTGCACACACATACCAACTGGCAACCTTTCATTTGTTCCGATAGGCCATGCCCTTGGATTTGTCCTCTCCTCTACCTAAAATTTTGGTACAGTGGTGGTTATCTATTTTTTTTACCTCCTGTGGTAGTTCATTTCTCTGGGTAATTTGCCAGTTGTAGTCTCACTCTTTATCCTTCCTTGATTGAAATAAAACAGATTTTACTCCCAAAATTGGTAGATAACTTGAGATGGAAATTTTCATTTTCAGTAATTGAATGTAATAATTTGCATTTGGATTAAATATTGGATGATTAACGAATCTTATGAAAGCGAGATAACAGGCTTAGCGAAATTTTGTCAATTTATATCCGATAAATGATCAACCACAAATCTTTTTTTTTTTTTTTTTGTCATTCGTCATAGCTAATCTATTACATGGGGAGAGGGAAGAATGATACTCAATCCCAGAATGCAATGTGGGGCATCTAAAAACTCTACCGCATAAGCCAGCTACCACTTGCAATCAACCACAAACTTAGGACTCTCACTTTTGTAGTTGAAGTGATATTGGTCCAATTTCGTAAAGTGGATGTTGTGAATTTACACCTCCAGTTCCAGCGGAGGCAGGCAACTGAACCTTAATAGATTGGTCTAAGTAGTCAACACACGACTTAGGGGCTTTGTTATTTCCTAAGGCTTCAGATTCGAAATATTCAGGCGTTATCAACTTCTTTAGGGCCACTTGTAAGGGTGTAAATAAGCTGAGTCTTCTTAACGAGCCAAACTAAAGTAATTTACTTAACGAGTCTATATAAAAAAAAAAGAAAAGAATTTTACCGAGCTCGTTTACTAAACAAGTTTAAAACTCGAGCTCAGATCGATCATAAATGAACCGGATCGAGTCAAGAGAAGCCACTAGCTGCTCAATTGAAACCGGAGTAACTTGAAAATGATACTCCCTTCGTACTAATTTTGTTGTTGGAGAAATTTTGTAGAGCTAATGTGAATGCTCTTAATTCCAAGACCACCTTATATATCCACCCAAATCGGTCCCACAATCAATCGTGACATAAAGCTAATGTTCAAATCTTGAAGATAGAGCATGTTTTGCAATTATCTTTCCTTTAGTAACTGTTCCTGGCCGGGCTTTGTTTGGTTCTCCTGCCAGAAAATTTATCTCCAAAAGTTTTTATTATTTCATTATTCGTGTTTTTCTGTCCTTAATAATTTTTATCAATTTTTAAACTTAATTTTTACTTTTTGATGTATATTGTAAACATCTATTTAAAAAATTAAATAAAATTAAAACATTAAAAAAATAATTAAAGACGAAAAATTATGTAACATTATAGAAGCTCTTTATATCAAACTAAAAACGAAGAAGTATGTAATTTTATACACTTTTTTATTGCAAAACTAGTGGGTGTTTCATTAACAAAAAATTATTATTTTCAAAAATCAAAACAAGTCATTCTTTCACTATATATCACATAAAAAATCGTAAAAAATTAATTTTTCCAAAAAACTACTTTAATGAAACACCCCTAAACAATCAAACAAAAACTGAAAACATGCGTTTTCTTAACACACACACTCTCTCTTTTCTAGTGTTTCGCTCTCTAAATTATTCTTCCACATATGTCTGACCAAGTCGACATTCCGTACACAACAGAGTCAACGTCCGTGACAGCCTTTTCCCACCAAATCAAACCAGACGACTCTCTGATACTTATCAAAATCAAACAATACAATACATACACATACCACATGGCTTATACATGTACTCCCTCCGTTTCTATTTGTTTGTCCTTTACGAAAAGTCGTATCATTTTTCAAATGAAAAAAAAAGTATTTCGTGTATCATTTTTCAAATTTTTACCCCAAATTAAAGTACTCATCGTGTATTTAATTCGGTGCGAAAAAATTTGAAAAATGATACACGAAAGTACTTAAATTTTTTGATTTGAAAAAAAGAAAGAGAGAGAGTGTGGGACAAACAAATAAAAACGGAGAGAGTAATTAATAGAAAAATGTTAACCCCACTCTCCACCCATCGCGAAGTTATCTCTACTCGCTGCCTCCTTTGCTACATAGATACGAGTTCGTTTGAGGGTATTTCCGTCATTTAATTAGTTTTACTCTCTCCATTACTAAGTAACAGTCTATTCCCTTAGGCCTCGTTGGATTCCAAGATTGAAATAGGTGAGATTAATAATCCTGAGATTGGTAGTCCTGTATTATTTATCCTGGTATTAATTTCATCCCTAAGCTATCCAATCCTATGTTTGATTCGCGTGAGATTATTTATGGGATAATTTTTTACATTTTCTTTAAAGAAAAAAAAGAGTTCAAAAAGTTGTTTTAAAAAAATTATTATTTTTTTAAAAAAATGAAAAAATATCTCTTAAAAAATATTTGTGGAAAAATTTTTTGAAATTTTTTTTAAAAAAAACATTGTTGAAACAAATTATTTATTTTAAAAAATTATTATTTCCAAAATAATTTATTAAAAAAAGTTTTTGTTTATAAAATATTATTTCCAAATAATTTTTTTAGATATATTTAATTTTTTGGAAAACTTTTTTTTTTGTATAAATAGAGTTTTTTTGGATAATGTTTTTTAAAATAATTTTTTTGTAGAAAATATTATTTCAAATTTTGAAAATACATTTATAAGTTTTTTATTTTTTTTGTAAATCATTTTTTTTTAAAAAAATTTTGAAAATACTTTTTGAGATCAATTCAAATATCATCTGAATATTTTCGTAAATAATCACATCTTCGTCAATCCCACCTCCCCCTTGGGATTATTTAGTACCCCGCATATAGGGATAAAAATAATACCGGGATTAACAATCATGAGCATCATTTGGTAACCAAACATGGGATTAAGCCAAGAAGTGGTATAGTTAATCCTATCTCAGACAATTAATCCACGAATCAAACGAGGCCTTAGGGCATCTCTGGTAATGGAGTTAGTGGCAGAAAATAGGTTAGACTTAGTCTCAATTAACTACTAACATTTTGTATATTTTTTTTGTCCTCAATAGTGTAATTAGTGTATTGGTATTAGGGTCAGAAATTACAAAACCATTAGCCGCCACTATAACTGTGCTAGTATGGTTAAGGGAGTGTTCCACCAACAAAAAAACAATTTTTTTCAAAAATCGAGATATGTCGTTTTCTCACAATACATCTAATAAAAAACCGTAAAAAATTAATTTTTTCAAAAAACTAACTTAGTAGAACATCTCCTAATTCATCTAGAGAGAGAGTGAGTGTGTGTGTGTGAAAGTGGCAGAAAGTTGGAAGATCTAGGTGTATTGCCTTGCGAGTATGCTTTGCATCTCTCTCGGATAAACTTGCCAAATACTACATCGTACGATATGGATACGAATAACGATCGTATCTTCTCCTGTCTTTTTGTTGGTTTTTTATCCATGCACCCTTCGTTTTTGCTTTATTCACAAAATCTTCCCATCTGTACTTCTTTTTTTTCACGTCCGTGGCCAAACACCCATATGTTCTTGAGTTGACCAAATGAAATATATAATACTCTCTCTGTCCCAAATTGTTATTTCTACTTTTTGGAAATTTAATTTTTTATGAATAGTACATAGTTGTAATAAAAAATGAATGAAATGTCAATTTTTCTTTGCTAACTATTTAAATTGATTATTTATTTTGGGACATCCAAAAAAAGAAATAAGGAGTAATAATTTGGGACGGAGAGAGTATATAGAAAGGTAATTTTCACACCCCATTTTTTTAATAAATGCACTCTATTTTTTCGTTTAGCAATGAATTTTTATGTATAGTTTTGTCAATAAAAGACAAAAAAAAAAAAATTGTGCATAAAAGGGTGTGTAAAACTCATTACTCTTATTATTATCAATCAATGAATCAATCAATTAGTCTCTCTCTCTCTCTCTCTCACATGCTCTACCCTAAGTCACATCATGCGTGCGTGGGCGCAATGACGGGAGCACAAGCAGGAGCATAAAAACATATTTCGGCTTTGTTTGGTTTGGGTTTTGATGGAGATTTTTTGGGATAATGAGTATAGAGAGATAGAAAGCAAATTTTATTGGGGATCATGTTGGGTGGATCGTGATACCCAAGCCGAACAAAGTGTTCAAAAAAACTCACGAATAGCTAGGATTTGTGAGGCCGAGAATTGAGAATGAAAACGAATGCCATTTTGAAGAATTATGTGACTTAAGCTCTACCACATTGTAATGCGGATGTACGTGCAACCAGATTTCTTAGTTCTACATATGTATATGGATCTCATATGCACACACTGTGTGTAGAGGCATCGAACGACTTTAGACAAATTTGTGTCACAATATTTTGTATCTTCTTTGTATGTAAAATGCAACTAGACTTATTTGATAGTTATATCCCCAATCCCCATCATATTTTCTTTTGTGATACAATTGATTACTAGTTTGCTAGCTACTATCAGTAGCTACTTAGATGTTTTCATCGTGTTCAACCTAGAATCATATCCTTGATGAAATCTTAGAATTTGTAAATGTCGTTTAAACTGAAAATTCGCACTAAACCTATGAATGAGGTACTCAAGCAAATTGTGTGTTTTAGATTGTAAACCCGGCCTATTTAGGTTGTTGCTGACTCAAAATTGGAACATAAATTTCCAAGGGCTGAGCTTTATGTCATCTTAATTTTTCTCTCATGTTAATCTAACATCATGAAGGCTCTTCTTGTTCCGTGGGCCATTGCAGAAAATCTATGGCATCATTTGAGGCGGCTGGGGTTGTCTGAAAATGATGAATGCCATCCTGCCCTTGAAAACATCAAGCAGGCTCTGGATGCACTTGTCCAACAAAGGTTACACACTTATAATTTCCAAATTGAGTGGACTTCTCTTAGTAGTGGTTTTGTTTTAAGGAATTCCTTCCATATACATCACATTAATGTGGGTCAACCCTCAAAAAATAATACCACATCTTATTTTATCTCCCCTCTAAAATTTATTTTCCTGAAAATAATACTCCATCCAAACGGGCCGTTGAGGGATGAAAATATGACTGAACTAGATCAACTTCACATATGTAAGTGTTCGTATTCATATTGGTTCGGTTCGGTTGAAAAATAGAAAAAAATTATTCTTAAAACCAAGACCAAACCAAAAAAATTATTTTTTCCATAACGTAAAACCGAACCGAACCGTTTCATCCTGAAAACAAAACCAAATCATTTTTTGAACCCTTCACTACTACAAAAAGGCATAAAGATCACAGTCTTTTGGTGTGATCTTTCACTTTTAATCTCGGTCTAAAAACCGTGATCTAATCTAGTGTGATTAAAAGTCCCCATCTTTCAATCACAGTTTTAGGCCGTGATGAAAACTTATGAAAAAACTGTGATTAAAACCATAAAAAACTGTGATCTTTGACAATATAACATCTCAGTTTTGCCTAGAAACCGTGATTGTTTAAAGAGAAAAGATCTCAGGTTTTAGTAAAATCATGATTAAAAAATGCAAAAAAACCGTGATAAAAAAAATTCTCACTAATATAGGTGTCCAAAAATTGCCTTACGACCTTGCAAACTTTGCTTTCATCAAGATTTGATCCTTTGACCTCTTACATAAGACAACTAACCCCTACCAACCTCACCAATTATACATTTCATTATGTTGTTGAACTATTTAATATATATAGTAGTTTTTGTAGGCCTTTCACTTGCCCATATTAGTTTCTTGAGCATTGACTATGATTTTCTAGGCTTTATGTACTCTTATAGTTTCCTCGCTTGTTTGAAAAAGTTTAATTTTTAGTTCAAAGATACTCACTCCATTCCTATTTGTTTGTCCCACACTATTTCTCTTGTCTTTTTTCAAATAAAAAATTAAATACTTCCGTGTATCATTTTTCAAATTTTTTATAATCGAATTAAAGTACATGATGAGTACTTTTAATTTGGTGTAAAAAATTGAAAAATAATACACAAAAACTTTTTTTTTTTCTTTTGAAAAGTGACACCGACTTTTTTCGTAGATGACAAACAAATTGGAACGGAAGAAGTATTTTTTTTTTTTTTGGTTAAACACATATTCTATGAGTTTATGACTATAATTTTTATGGTTTTAAAATGGATGTCCTATCTTCTAATTCAGCAAAATTTCTTTCCATCAAAACCTCCAAATCCATATGCTTTCTCGGTAATTATGATCCTCCAACTCAATAATTTCATCAAATTGAAACTTTTCTCCCCATAAAATTTTACTACCAACCATACTCTCATATCCATCAAATTTCGAAGTTTTTCTTAACAAAGCGAGAAAAAGTAAGAAAGATCTCAGTTTTTGTAAAAACGTAACAAAAAATTAGGGTTATTTTTTTAATCACGGTTAAGTACATAAACTGAGATGAAATATAGTTTTAATCCCGGTCATCTATAAAACGTGATTAAAAATAAAAATGAAATTATCTCATCTTACTTACAATCACACTTTTTAAATGACTGAGATTAAAACTCATACTTACAATCACACCTTTTAAAAGACTGAGTAATTTTAGTTCCATTTTCAATCACGTTTTATAGATGACCGAGATTAAAATTGTCTTTCATCTCGGTTTATGTATTTAACCGTGATAAAAAAATCTAACTCTTATTTTTTTATCACGTTTTTACAAAAACTGAGATCTTTTTTATTTTTGAGGCGTGATCTTATCACCTTTTTGTAGTAGTGCTTTTTTATGGACCGGTTCAAAATTTTCAGTTCTACTTTCACCCCTTTCGGGCATTCCTAGACTGGGCAAAATGGTAAATTCAAAGGCAACATTTCTGAAAACCAAAACACCTTTCCCACTGCAAATAAAGCCTGTCCACAAGCCCTTAAACTCATCCAGCACTCCAACCAATCGCCACTTCACTCACCCTGAAAACAAAGAGAGAGAGAGAGAGAGAGTATGTACGGAAACATCGGCCAGAAAAAAGCAAAAAACTCAGATAGAGGTGTCCCAAAAATACTTTGAAGAAGAAAAATGGAGAAGAACAACAACAACAACTAGGGTTTCATTTTAGCTTTGGCTTTTATTAAAGGGTACGAACTTTCTTCCCACAGTCTAGTACTCCCCACCCCAGACAAAAACCCTCAAATCCCCGACATTTCCCATTTCAAAACACCCCCACCCTCAAATCTTTGCAGCTTTTCAACCCTCCTCCTCTCTTTCTCTATGTCTCTTCCATATTTTTGTTCTGTTCTACTACTCCATAACTAGTACTTCTTGCTGCTCTACTGTACAGATCAAGCCATCATATGAACAAGTCACTCTGAACTTGATCTCCAATTGAACTTTGAAAAAGGCAATGCTGGAATACGAATGGGGCAACCCCCCCTCAACAGTCATGCTCACCGGCGACGAACCCGGTCCTGATTCCGACCACTCTCGCCAGATTTTCGATGATCACTACGCCGCCGCCCAAGCCCAAGCCTTCAACGACAACCTCCTCCTCAATCCATCATCCAGCTCCTCCTCCTTCACCCACTTCCATCAACCCATCACCCATTCAAACAATTACCAGACCCAACTCGAAGCCCAAACTCAGGCCCATCATTACCACTACTCCCTCCTCTATGACCCACGCGCCACCTCCTACCCACCACCAGCTCACTCCCCTGCGGCCGCCATGCTGTCTCTAGACCCGTCTGGGGGGGTTTTCACTGGCCCCAAGAGTGAACCGGGGGGTGGCGGTGTCGTTGAGTTCGGGTCTAGAATCGGGTTGAATTTGGGTGGGCGGACTTATTTCTCGTCGGCGGAGGATGATTTCGTCAACCGGCTTTACCGTCGGTCTAGGCCGGGTGAGCCCGGTTCAGTTAACTCGCCTAGGTGCCAGGCGGAGGGGTGTAACGCGGATTTGACGCACTCCAAGCACTACCACCGCCGCCATAAGGTGTGCGAGTTCCACTCCAAGGCCGCCACTGTCGTCGCCGCTGGGTTGACTCAGCGATTCTGCCAACAGTGCAGCAGGTCATATCATATTCTCGATTTACCTCAACACCCTTGCTTGCCTTCCCCTCTCAACATTACCAATTTGATTTTTTTCCCTCCTCAAAAATATGAATTTATTAATCAATGTAATAGTTACTAACACTAAAACCTTTATTAATCACTTGCTTACATGATTTTACAGTGTCACTCATGCTCGGTTTCGTGTGCATAACAAGGGACCAGATGTCAAGCTTGTTATTTATTCGGCATCGTGTCTCAAGTCGTGCACACAATCGAATATGAGTGAAATGTCATGTGACACGGAATAACATACTTTCTCATCATTCACATCCCCTCATCATCCTATCGAACAATGCTCTGAATTCGTGGTATTTTGGACCTAATGATTGTTTGGGGTAACTGAGCAAAAAAAAAAAAAAAAGATTGTTTGGGATTGCCGTACTCATCATGTGGGGCAATCCCGAGGGCATTTCCGTCCTTTTCTTTTAGTTCCCTCTATAAGCTGCTGCTTAATGGTTCTACGTACTGTTTGGTTTTTGCTTCTTCTGGAAGCATTAACTATCAACTCAGCTACCAAAAGTGATTGTTTAGGCTTTAATAATTGACCTTCCTCTGGCTACAAATTGTACTGTCGCAATTTTTATTTTCAAGGGTAAAGAATGACAAATAAGGTTATTTTGCGCTCGTCTCGGTCGTCGGAAGCCAGGAATCATTTCAAAAGTGATTCACCCAAACAAATTCGAAAATTCTGATTAAAAAATAAAACTTTGGGCATATACTGGGATCACTTTTTTTTTTTCCCGTTAATGTAAGTTAGCAATATAGTGTTTTTTTTTTTCTATTTTTTGTTTTGGGTATCATCTATATGTAAATGTGAAATTTGGTATATGTAATCAGGTTCCATGTTCTGTCGGAGTTCGACAATGGGAAACGAAGCTGCCGGAAAAGGTTGGCCGATCACAATCGCCGGAGGCGGAAGTCTCATCAACCAAACAATCATGAAACCAAGTCCCACCTCGAAAATGCTCTTTCTTCACCTTCCGATAACCAAATTCCAAGTAAGCTTCATCCGTACGACAAATTACCACGGGCAGATGTTTTGGATTATTTTTTTATTCATTCAAAAAAAAAAATAGTTCCGTTCATTTTTTTATTTTTCTGATTTATCTTGTCGAGAAAAACTAATAATTTATGAAAAAACTGATACGAAACTAATGTTTTACGTTAATTCATTCAAACCCATTTTTTTGGCCTTTTAGGGGCTCCAGCAGACTCGGGAACTCACTCGTCTTCCTCGGTAACGGTGGCAATATCACCGCCGCGAATATCATTGGATTGTTTCCGGCAAAGATCATATCAGGCGGCCACGTCTTCATCCCCGTCGACGAGCTCAGTGTTTTTCTCGAATGGTTGAAATTTCCAGCAGTTGGAAAACTAAATCCCAAGGTCCTTTTAATGGACAATGGTTGACTAGGATGACTTTTAGTGAATATCAAGGAATAGTTGTTTAATTAACCCTCTAGCTTGCATTTCAATTTTCAATAGTGGCTGTTGTACTTATGGACTCATCACATTCCCAGAAATCGAACAATTCTCAACCCGGACTACGTGATTACACTGAGTTTCTCTTGCAAATTCCCTAAGTCATTTTCAATTAGAATCGCGGGACAGGTAGTATTTCTTTGTTGAAATATTTTTAGAATCACATGAACCCTAATGGCCAATTATATATGTCCATGGCAATAATCTGTTACATGATCTTTTTCCCTTGGATATCAATTCATACAAAGCATTTTTATTTTTTTTTCACTCATTCGCAATTTGGTTTACAATGTAAAAGCAAAGGGTTCAAATAGCGCCTACAATGCATCGTAAAGAATAGGATAACTGGGTTAATTTTGACCCTCCAATACTCTCACATTAGTCAAGGATTTACTTAATATGCAATATTTCATTGCACAAAAAATTGCTTGTGCAGGTGTGTCTGCTGCTATTTCCGGCAATTGTATTATTTTCTATAGTGTGGGCGGGAAAGGGAGGAGAGGCGAGGAAGGCTTGCGACTCGGGTCCATAATTTTTTGCCCCAAATGTTTCACTTGGGCTTTGTTCTCCAATACATTTTATGACATAAAATGAACTCATTTTATGTCCTTCCTTCTCAAATACATAAAATGAAGGGAACCATTTTTCTGCCCTTTTTTCAAAAAAATTCAAACCCATTTTTCTGCCCATCAAACAAAGGGAACCATTTTTCTGCCCTTTTTTCAAAAAATTTCAAACCCATTTCTGTCAAAGCTTATAAAAATAAGGGTATTTTGGTAAATATACCATTAGTGGAGATTTTATGACAACTACATAAAATCTATTGGGAAAACAATGTCATTTTATCATCACTCCATAAAACTCCAACTAAAATGAGGCATAAAATGTATCGGAGAACAAGGCCATGAAAAATACTCCCTCCGTCCCAATTTCTTGCCCCTTTTGGGAAAGTGAATTTTTAAGGAGTGAAAATTTTGTATTGACTTTTCTATTTTGCTCCTAAATCCAGTCAATATTACCTTGACCAAATTTGTGAAGCTAATTTATTATATGAAAGTCAAAACATATTCAATATAGATCTTGTTTGATAGATATCAATTAGTTTTATTATACAAAATTTTCAAAATCATAAAAACCTTTATAAAATAAACGATAATAGACTAGTCAATTAAGATGAGAAAAGTACTTTTAAAGGGTAAAATTGGAAAGTGATCCAATTTTGATAGATGTTTTTAGAAATAGGACAAATATTTTGGGACATCCCAAAATAGAAAGAAGGACCAAGAAATTGGGACAGAGGGAGTAAACCCCTTATGTTAGTGTAATACTATTACAGATTGTCGCTAAAAATTCAAGAACCTAGAATGTAATCTACTTTATTATACGTTTTTTTTTTTATTAAAAAAATTCTAGATTGATTTTCTATTTATTTTATTTGCTCGAAAAATTATGTTGGATTCCCAACTTTTAGTAAAATTAGTCTCGGATATCCAAAATGTCAAGAACAACCTTAGAGCATGTGTTCTTGATAGTATTTTCCACAAAGATGCATTGAATGAAATATGTTGAACTATGGCTCCCAAAATCATGTCCTGGACAGACCTGAGTTTGTGTTCCTGATATTTTTGCACAGAAATGCATTGAATGAAATAAGTCAAAAATGAAGATAAAAGTGACCCATGGGCTTGTAGTTAGTGAGTGATCATAAACGTCCGTTCCACCATTAACAGTTCAAATTATTTTATATAAAAAAAAAAATATTTTATATCCAAAATAATTTTATTTAATTTAAACTGTTGATTTCCGAATGAAAAAATGTAATTACTTAACTCACCACAAGTCACCCATGTAACGTAGGGCAGGGAGAAAGGAGGGTAGTATTTTTCCTTGGGGAGGGAATATGCTGATGGAAGAAGAGGTCAAAAAACTGAAAAAGTGAAGCTGTCTCCTGCTGGGAGGCTGTTTTTATGATCCAACCACTTGTGCAGTTGAGGGTCCCGCGTTAGGAAAGAGGGTTTGATCTTATGGTCCACATCTCTCTTTTTCCATCAGTTGTTGTACTCCCTCCGTTCTAAAATAAATGTCCCTTTTGGGATTGTGTGTATTTTTAATGGTTTATATCTTTTAACGTGAACCTCAAAAAATATGCATTATGGATCTTGTTTGATAGATCATAATTAATTCTATTATAAAAAAATTTCAAAATCATAAAAACTATTATAAATTAAAAGATATAAGCCGTTGAAAATGCACGCAATCCCAAAAGGGACACTTATTTTGGAACGGGGGAGTACAAGTTTTTGCTAAAAACTTTATCAGCAAGACTATATGTAAGGAAAGTCTTGCAAAGAATCATGCAAGAAAGATCTTGTGAGACCCGGTATGAATTTTGGATAATTAATTTGAGCCGCTCAAGAATTTTAAAAATATATTTTGATTGGGTTTTTTAAAAATTGGCTCCATCCAATATGTTTAGATGCTCGATCCAAACTTTTATTTTTTCTTTTTTTCAACTGAGTCATTCAAAAATGAAAGTTTAGATCAAGCATCCACACGCATCGGATGGAGCTGATTTTTGATGGGCACACTTGAAATATGTTTTTAAAATTTTTGAGAGATTCAGATTAGTTGTTCAGAATTTATATTGGACCCCGCAGAACCTTGCCTGCGTGATTCCCTGCAAGTTTTTCTTTGCATATATCATTTTTGATACTTTATGCAGTTGTTGTGTTGAATGTCAGCCTTGTGAGTCTCCAGCAATAATGCTACAATAGAGTTTCGAAAATGTCAAGTACCTCCAAAGTTAAAGTAGTTGTTTAGATAAACATTCAAGGAAATCTCTGAACCACGAACTTTATTTTTGAGATAAGTTTTTTCGGCACTTAACATTACTTATAAAAGTTTACCCAAATTTTGATGCAAAAATTTACATTTTAAATCTCAAAATATTATACCTTTTCGGCCATTAGGCTAAAATCAGTACATTATTAGAAGGCACAGGTTAAGGATTTTGATCACAAAGAGAAATTGAAAAAGGAAAAAAATATTTCATTAGGAGATTTTTAAAAATGAGGTTTTAATTCTTCCAATTTTTTTGAAGAATTAAATCTCAAGTATCGTTGTCGGGGTTATGGTTTTGTGTGAGGAGGACAAGTTTCACTACGATTGTATGATGTTCAAGATAGCTAAATAGATCAAGTCATTCATACTTAGAGAGGCGGGAAAAAAGAGAGAGCAAAACTCCAACAAAATTCCTTTTCATTTATTTTGTTCATTCAACAATTTCAACTACTAATTTTGATCGAGGTTTTGTTCATAGATAGTTTCATTGCCTTCCTTATATGCTTTAAATTTTGTGGTGATTAAGTATGAATTGGGGGATAGTGTTGTCCCTAACAACACCCATATTATCCCCAATCTGGGTCGTCCGTGCTCGGCAATGGATGACTCGGATTTGTTTGGTAGCAGACAGTTCAAATTTGTTTGGTCAAGATGTGATCCGAGTCGTCCATCACGAGCACGGACGGCCCAGATTGGACAATATGCATGCTGTCCCCAAAGGGACAACATGCACACCGGATCCGATTAGTATAGGTGATCATGTAATTGAACCTCATCGTACATTAAATTTTCCAGCAATTTTTGTGGTTGAGGGCTAAGCTCCTAAAAAGTTGTGGACGTAAACCGAATTCCCTCTACGTGCAAATGTCTACATATATATATATATATATATATATATATATACACACACATCGGTGATCCAGTCCGGGATCCTGGATTTCCCGGACTGGAGCATTTTTCGGTGTTTTGATGCTTTTAAACATTGTTTTTGGGAAATCCGAGCCGTTCAATGTGTTCAAAAGGTGTTTTCCAAGGTCACCGCGAGAAATCTTCAAAAAGCAATACCGGGAAGGGCTTGATCCAAGTAGTTTTTCGCAAAAACTGTGAATATAAAGTTTTTGCGAAAACTTCTTGGATCAAGCCCTTCCCGGTATTTTTTTTTGAAGATTTCCCGCGTAGGCCTTGGAAAACACCTTTTGAACACATTGGACGGCTTGGATCATCAAAAAAATATCGGGAACATGGAGTCCCGGATCCGGGACTCCCGGACTAGAACACTACTCATATATATACTCGACTGGATCCGCTTTCCGTAGAGTTATTAGAGATGGAGTTGGTGAAGTTTGCGATGTGGCTAGAGAAGAGAGGGTAAAATCATAGGCCACAAAGATGTCACACTAGATTTATTTTATTCAAATTCTCAACCAAATTAGGACTTCATAATTAAGGAAATTTCCTAAATTTTGACTCTCATTCTCCCCCTAACTTCTCTCTCTACCCATGTATCTTCATGATGACCATAACCATCTTAGGAAATGGCATTAATTAAAAAGAATCCTGATTTATTCTGATATGATTAGAATATAGGGCCAATTTTTGGGAGGTCCAGTATAGGAATTTACTAAAGTCTCAGTTGCACTGTATATTTTCATAAGGCTACAGTCCACTTCCCGTTCCAAATTACAAAATTAACCCCAACTTAAAACACTCCTTGTAAACAAAATACACGGTATTTAGAGAGAGAGAGAGAGAGAGAGAGATCTGGGACGCCATCAACACCTCTGAGAACCACCTTCTACTATTGACAAGCACCGATGATTTTTCGGCACCCACCCCGAGCAACTACCTTTAGAGGACGGCACCGGTAATTTCCAGCACCACCTCTCACTACAAGAAAAAACATGCTTGACCGTTCGGGTGTTTAATAATTCACTCTAATTCCGTCCCAAGCGTAGGACTATAGACCGGTGCAGCATAATAATTCCGGAAGTACCGGAGTCGAACCACAGAGACGGTCTACGGTGTTAACCCAAACAATGCTAGATTCTATGTTTGCAAATGGCTCTCAGGTAGCCACCCCTTGATCAATTGAGTTACTTAATTAACTAATTTAGACTAATTTTCACTATTGGACTTTTGAATTTAACAAGGAGAGCACAGCCGTGGGTACTACGGTGTCCGCAGCTAGTCTAATTCACATTCACTCGGGCCACAATTATTTAGTTAATAGATTTTAGAATATGAAAATAGTTTCCAACAGATGCACACCACTCGTCACCAATCTCTGGCAAGATTTGGAATTGGCAATGCCCGGATTCGTTTGCTAGAAAAATTCCATATTCAAAAGCACAAGCATTAATTAAAATGATTCGCACCGAGGTGGAACACAAATTAGCTTTAGCCACGGGACACCTTCGTCCCGCGGCCGCGACTCAATGCGACTACTCACTCATTATCGAAAACGCAAAGCAAAAAAATAACACAAACCCTAGATCTAAACATAATTAAATAGTGAAAACGATAATGGAAAATAGTACCTAATAATATTAAGAACGGAAGTATTCTTGATTAATGGAAGCAAAACATCAAACATGCTAAGAATCTTGGAAATCAATGTTGAATCAGAATATGAGATCTCTAGCTCAAAAAACTTGAAAGACTAAAATCGGTCCAAAATTAGGTTGGAACCCTAAACTAGGTTAAAACAAGAGTATTTATATCCCCGATTCAAAAATCCCTTTAAAAACCTAATAATCCGAAAACTTATTGCGGCGGATGACCAAAACGCCGCTGTTTTGGCATGACCCTAAGCCATTCGGGTGGCGCTACCTAGAAATAGGTGTAGCGCTACCGCCTCTTTTTGCTTGCGTTGACCGTAAAGCCAAGCACCGTTCAACACCTCCATAATAGCCTCTCGGAGCGCTTTGGAGAACTTGTGTAGCGCCAGCCCCTCTTGAAGTATGTTGACCGTTGACCCTCTGTGGTTGACTGTTGACCTCTCTCTTCTAATCGCGCTTGTAGCGCTACACCGCATCTGGTGTAGCGCCAAGAACATTCCCTCCCCATTTTCAGACCCTTTTTTAAGCCATCTTGGCTCCAAGGCGTGGGGTAGCGCTCCTAACGAAGTTCGACCACCCCATGCACAACTCACTTGCCTTCAATTTGATCGACGTGCATGGCCCCTCAAGAATATTAAAATCGCGACTTATGCACCTCGATTACCCGCGAAATCACACTTTCCACGAACGTGAAACACCACATGCACGCATTAATTGGAAAATAAAGCTTAAATCGCATGTAAACTAAGCCAAAAACCCCCTAATTGGGCGCCTATACGCAAGCTTCTCACGCGCCCATCACATCCCCCAACTCAGCGTTCATAGTCCCTAGTAACGAAGCTAAATAAAACAACGAAATAACTACAACGACTTCAACAAGGGATACGAGGGTTATGCAACTTGCGACGTCAAGTGAACAATTAAAATATAGTCTCCTAATTACCTGTAACTCAGTCACATCCATGCTCCAACAAAAAGTCGAATAATTTCACTCCTCAGCAAGATCTAAGATAAAATGCTCTCACGTGGCACAATATCGCTTGTTCTCACCGAAACACTCTACATCCCATGTGAGGCGTCTGGCGATCAACGTGGATTTGAACAAATCACCACGTGCCAGCCAAAACAACGCCAAGATATTCAATGAAAGCTCACTTTAAACGGGGATACCACACATTCACAATCCAAATATCATACATGCATGCGAAAAGGGTCAAATAACGCGTGCATCGGGTCAACTAAGGGCTTTATTCGGGCTTGTAATGACCTCGGTAAATCAACTAAAAAAGGAAAACATGCAAAGGGTGACGGCCTATATAAAAGCTCATGGTCAATCTACCCAGACTGGCCGTCACCAACACAGATAAACACAAACACAATCACATAGAAATAACCAAAGGTTTATCATCCTACAGAACCAAAATAAAACAACCAATGTTTGACACAACCATCACGTGCCACATACGGTCACACCACTGACATAAACAGAAAAACAAAATAAAATAGTCTCCAACAACTCAAACATAAGAAATAATAAACATAAATGCAACACCACCAACTAAGCCACGCCCAACCCGCGGTCCAACTCCGGAAGCTCAATCATCTCCTCCTCCAAATTGAGATCGCATCAAGCTCATCCTCCAATGGTGGATCCAAGAAAGTCATCACTCACCTCCAAATCAAAGCACCTTTGCCTAGGCCGGGAAAGGTCCGGATTCTGCCCCAAAGCCGTACCTCCAAGTGGGCCGCCTATCCGCTAAATGCCATGCAGTTCTCATTATCACGCCTCACCCCCTCTTCAACTTCCTCAGGGCTCTTTTTGCCACACCCGGCCAAAACACCCAAATATCTTCTCGAGTTAAGTCTTAAGTGGTCGGGCGCTAGCCAGTGGCGGAGTGAGCATCGACCCCTCGGCTGTGCTCGACCCAGCCTACTACGAGTGAGAATGGAGGAATCCATATCCTTAGGATTCAACGGGTCATTGCTCAGGTATTTTCGAGCCAAGGCCACCCTACTTCTTAAAATCTTACTTATCAAGCATGGGAATGGCATTCTCAGTGAGGTGGGGGCATCCCTAAAGTCACACATCTGCCCAAAAGCAAATAGGGCCCAATCACATACGGTATCAGCGGACATGAACACAAACATCAAATTCCCCACATACTTCTGGGGTGCACCCTCCTTACCCCTAGGATACAAGTTATAACAAACCACCTGATTCATGAATCGATAATCCTGCGTAAAGCCCTCTAGGGCCAATGAGGAATCACGGCATTCCTACGGTCACCGCACAAGTGGCGAGTTCACCTCGGCATCATTAAAAGCCGACTTCCGCTTAGGGTAAGTCGTGGGCCCCGTAGGCCTCACATAGCCCCATGCAAGGGCTATCTCACTAGCATCAATAAAAACAGGAGCATTACCAATTTTGGACGTAATCCGAGCCTGCGGGTCCATAAAAGTACCGGCCTCGGGGGTAACCATATTCTTATAAAATTCTTCAACTAATGCAGTATTATAACCGGGATTAGGTTCAAACCAAAAACCCATACCTTGATCCCGGATGGCCTGAAACGGCGAAAAATCGTTGGGCCACAACCCATCCTCTATGATATGCCGTTCATTCTTCACCCTCCTCTGTTTGATTGAAGCCTCCCACTTGGCTTGGTTATCCCTCTCAATTTGCTCCCGGTCTCTACGTTTGGCCCGACCCAGATAAACTTCCTCTACATCACCAGAGGGCCCCGCAACAGACTTTCCCTTCCCAATGTGTTGCCTTTTGGATGTCATAACTCAATGGTTTTTGGGGAAAAATTTGGGTTTATGGGTTTTCTGATCTGGAGATTGTAGCGGGTTAGAGGGAATTTGGTTTGGATAGAAAGGTAGAGGAGGTTGAGAGGAGTGTTTTTGTAAATTTTGGTGAAGATTGGTGAAGTTTTGAAGGAGATATGAAGGTTAAAAGGTTAGGGTTTTGGTGGTTATGGAGGTTTGGATCGGAGGGAGAAGAAGAAGAATGGAGAAAGTGGGAAAAGTGGGAGAAAGAGAGAGAGAAAGGGCGGTTTATTTTTTCCGCACAGAAACACCGGGAGCGCTACACCATTTTTGGTGTAGCGCTACAGATGACGTCAGCTTCTTTTTTTTTTTTTTAAAGCAATTTCTTCTCTCTCTCTTCTATAGGGGCTTTTATTTGGTGGGTACAAAATTTGGTTTTTTTTTTTTTTGTTGTTTTTTTTTTTTTTAGGTTGGGGTTTATGGTTAAAGGTTACTTTTGAGATCATGGCATCCACAAGCAAACATTAATTAATCCCAAACAACAATACTCCTGATTGAGGTCTTCTACAATTAAATCTGAGTTGGACCACCGTAACATCACTCCACCCAAACATAGGTTTCCTAAGTTTTGACACAGAATCGACACAATTTGTTTGACAAAGGGTCAAAGGAATATATTTAGTGGTATAATCATGCAAAAATGGCCTTATTTCATCCCCTAAACACGTCATCGACCCTCTCACATGCATATGAAACATTCACATCATGATATGTGATACAAACGCCTACTATTTTATGCAAGTGCGGAAAGTGAAGAACAATGAACATGGGATGCCTTAAGGAATTATCAGGCACAACGTGAAAACACCTACTCGTGACTTGCCTATGGCGTGAAAAATATTCAACATGGATGTCGGATATATGCATGTGAACAAGTTAAATGTGCAATTAATCTAGACAAAAATCTAGCATACTCATCTAACTCATACAAACAAGCATAACGTAACGTATCCCTAGACTTAAATTAATCAAAAATTAAAAAAAACAAATCCGGCGACCCTAAACTACTAGCAACGCCAAACAAATCAAAACTTGTACAAAGTACACCCCTTCCCCCAACTTGAAATTTGCTCGCCTCCGAAAGCGGGGAAGACAAAACATCAAAAAGAGAAATCAAAGATAAGTGGAAAGAAATGGACCGACGAATGGCGACCAACCATCATGACCCCTACCATGTATGGGGAATTTTTGCGCCATCGCCTTTTGGCCATTGGTACCGCTTGTGATTTGCTCCTTCGGGCCCATAGAGGTCCATGCCTAGTCACACAGGGGCGCTGGCGGAAGCTTTATAGGACTAACAACCGCCACATTTCGTGGCACCCCCGCTGAGGCTCCCCGAATGCCGCAGACTCACACTCGACGACGAGAGGCCCAAACTACCAAGGTCGGGTGTGGTAGCATGCTCGATCCCCAAAAAAAGGCTTAAGAAACAACTACCTACTAGGCAGCAAATGACATCAGTACCGCCCGCTAGTGGAAGCCGGGCCACAATAAAGAATAAGAAATATAAAAGAACACCACTCACAAATCAAAAAGAAAAAAAGAAACACCACCACTTTCGACACGTGAAAGGTACGAGTACTACTTTTCTCCCTAATTTCTCACTTAAATTTGTGTAGAGAAGGTCATCATAACAATCCCGGGTAAGTCATGACTCAACAGGGTAAATCACTCAAGGTTTCTCCTTAAAGAGATCAGAGCCAATCGTCTTTTATGACTATCCGAGACAAAGCAATAAGATTGTTAGAAACCCAGATACACAAATTCAAGGCTAGAAATTAGGTGGCTATACTAGACCATCTTTCCTTTTTATTTATTTATTTATTTATTTTTTTAACAGAAACAAACAAGAATAAACATAAATTATGAAAAATGAAGTAAAACTAAAGAAACGCATAAAATTTGCCCTTACTAACCTGATTTTGGGTACACAATCCTTATTTAAACAAATGTATGCAAAGCTATGAGAACCCAAGTCAATGATGGGTACCCCTATCGCTAGGGGCCGGGTCCACACTCAATTAAGAGCATGGTACGCGTAAGCTACCCGTGGGACCTGGCTGAAAAAGCCTAAGTAACTGGGTCGTCCGAATAAACGGGATCGACCAACTCCTCATCGGGTTCTCCCTACTTCCTAAAAATTCCAAAATGGTTTGAGGACGCCCATTAACTTTAAACACATTACTATCCTTTGAATCACGGACATCAATCGAACCATTTGGATGCACTTGCATCACAACATAGGGACCTTCCCAACGGGATCTCAACTTACCGAGGAAATAAATGGAGACGCTTAATTGTAAAGCAACACTTTTCGACCCACGCTAAAGGTTTTTCGCTGAATATTCCTATCATGATACGCTTTTACCTTAGCTTTGTAAATCTTGGCATTTTCAAACGCTGCCGTTCCTAAGCTCCTCGAGCTCACATAATCGCAACTTCCTATGCGCACCTACCATATCTAGACTCAATTGATTTCTGAATGGCCCAATAGGCCTTCTTTTCTAACTCAACTGGGGTGGGGGCCTTACCAAAACAAGCCGATAGGGTGAAGCACCCAACACCGGCCTTATAAGCATGCGGTAGGCCCACAACGCATTATTTAACTGATTGACCAATCCTTCCTAGTCACACCTACGTTTTCTCCAATATACGCTTTTAATCTCTCGATTCGCTAACTCCTCGGCCCATTAGTTTGGGGGTGGTACGGAAGTGGACACCTCAGGAGTGACTCTATACTCCCCATTAGCTTTTGAACAGCCACTCGCGGAAGTCGCGCGGCCTCGATCGAGATAATGGTGCGTGGCACGCCAAATCTCGACAAAATATTAGACTTAATGAACTCTAGCACGACTCGAGACTCCATAGATTTAGTGGGTATCGCCTCCACCCACTTGGACACATAGTCCACCGCGAACTAAGATATACTCATACCCATGCGATATAGGTAATGGACCCATAAAGTCAATGCCCCAACAATCAAAAACCTCTAGCACAAGAATGGGTGGGAGGGGCATCTCCCCGACGCGGAAGACAATTTGCCAAGCTTTTGGCAACGGTCACATGACCTACAAAACGCATGAACGAGCTTAAAACATATCGGCCACCGGAATCCACATCGTAAAATTTTGGCGGTGGTCTTTTCGCAGAAAGTGACCACCGCGACGCCTCGCTATGTGAGAACTCTATAATCCCCTTCCCGATCGGACTCGGGGACACACCTACGCATAACTGTCCGCAGACAAGACTTAAAACAAATATGGGTCATCGAATATATCTTTGCTTGGGACACTCCTCGAAAAATCGCCTCTTGGGTAGACCACGGGGGAGAATCGCCTGTTACCAAATAATTGGCAATGTCAAAGATACCACGGGCACTCATTAGCGGCTAACAACAACCGCTCATCCGAAAAGAATCTCTAATGGGAAGAGATTCGGGGTGGGGTCCCCTCGAATTCAGGGCGTAGACGGATGGTCACCACTACGTTCTCGACCCCCTTTTTATCCTTGATAATCGGGTGGAATTCTTGCGCAAAGAATGTAATCCACCGAATGAGGCGAAGCCAAGGCCCGCTTAGTCATTAATACTTGAGGGGCCGCATGATCGGTAAAAAACCGTAATCTGCGAACCCACTAGGTAGGACCGGAAACTTATCTAACGCAAACACCACCGCTAACAACTCCTTTTTCGTGGTGGTGTAGTTCATCTCGCGCCTCATTCAAGGTCTTACCGCATAATATATCACACACGGGTCTTTCCTCTCCCTCGCGCCCTAAAATGACTCCCATTCGCATAGTCGGAAGCATCACACATAAGCTCAAAGGGAAGACTCCAACTGGGATCCAGACAATGTAGGAGTTGTGAGACTCGCTTTAACTTCGGGAATGCCCCCTCACAATCATCCGGACCACAATAAACGGTCGCCCTTTGTCAATAGCCGACACAACGGACGGGAGATAGCACTAAAGTCCTTAATGAATGGCCGGTAGAAACCGGCGTGTCCCTTAAACTTAACGCACATCCTTAATGGACTTAGGTGTTGGGAGATTTTGGATTAAATCAATTTTGGCCTTATCCACCTCAATACCCCTTAGAGGACACAATGTGTCCCAACACGATTCCACGGGTAACCATGAAGTGGCATTTCTCCCAATTAAGCACCAAGTCGCCTCCTCACATCTCTGTAAAACCTTTCCCAAATTTTCGAGGCATCCATCGAATGAATCTCAAACCTAAAAAAATCATCCATGAACACCTCTACTATCCTTTCCACCATATCACTAAAGATCCCCATCATGCACTGAAAAGGTACCGGCGCATTGCACAACCCAAAGTGGCATGCGACGGTATGCATAAGTTCCATAAGGACGTGAAAGTGGTCTTTCCCCGGTCCTCTAAAGCAACCTCAATGCGGGTTATATCCCTAATAACCATCCAAAAGCAATAAAATGCCCGACCCGCTACCCTCTAAAAATGGATCAATGAAAGGAAGAGGAAAATGGTCTTTCCGGTGCTTGCATTGAGCTTCCGGTAGTCGATGCAAACTCTCCATCCTGCGGGGAACTCTGCCCAAGACTAAACTCCCTCGGCCGCTGGTCACGACGGCCACTCCCCGCCTTCTTAGGCATTACTTGCACGGGCTCACCCACTCACCATGAGCAACCGGGTAGATGATCCCCCTCGCCTAACAACTTAAGCACCTCAGCCCCTAACCACGCCTTTTCATGTTGGGGTTAAGACGCCACCGGAGGTTGCCTAGAAGGCTTAACACTTTCCTCAAGAATAATGCGGTGTGTACACACCGCTGGGTTTATACCATGCAAGTCCAAGAATGGTCCAAATTTAATTGCTCGCGGTCTCTCAATAAATCAAGTATTTTTCTCTTGATCTTCCTCGGTGGTCGAGGAGATCACAACCGATAGGTATCATTGCCTTGCAAAAAAGGCATACTTAAGCCGTCCGGTAGAGGTTTTAACTCGTCTAGGCTACTGGATAGATGACGGAACCTTTTGGGCGGGGGAGGGTCGCTTCAATGGTTTCAAACATAGGGTCATGAGTGACCCCACACACAATTCTCACAAGACTCTCAAAATCTAACAACTCGACAAGTTCATAGCCCCGCTGAATCCAAAATGATATTTCCTGAGGTAAGGGCAACCTCCGAGGGGTCCTTGTACAGACCGTGATCGATATGCTCCTCGACTAACGTGTCAATCCATTACAACCCCTAACTCTTCACCATCATCCTCTAACGTATGGGATAACCAACACATCCACCTCCATTCTTTCCTCCCCGACAGATAACCGGACCTTGCAGTTTTGCAATTCATCACAGCGGCGTTGGAGGTGGCTAGGAAAGGACGCCACTAAGATGATGGGGGTCTTTCTAAAGATTCAATGGCCGACTAATGTCCAAAACAATGAAATGAGGGGAATTGAAACTCCCCTACCGGATCAAACACATCCTCTACCACTCCCTTTGGGCACTCTAATATTC
Organism: Vaccinium macrocarpon; assembly: GCA_022606695.1. NCBI lineage: Eukaryota > Viridiplantae > Streptophyta > Magnoliopsida > Ericales > Ericaceae > Vaccinium > Vaccinium macrocarpon. Next base: position 4,502,514 of record CM040176.1, on the reverse strand, counting down.
GCCTAATCGTAGGCGGATCGAGTCTCACTAAGGTCGCCTAGGCCCAATCTCAAATATGCTGAATAAGGAGCAAATTACACACTTGCTCCCAAATCCAACAATGCCTTATCAAAATTTTGACCTCGCTATGGCTATGGGAATGGTGGGACACCACGGATCCTTGCACTTGGCGAGGAATCTCACCGCGTGAGAATGGAGCTCACTTTTCCGCCGTAACCACGTTGTTTCGACTCTTTTGCTGGTGTGCATAGGTCCTTTAATACCTTAGCACACCGAGGAAAGGATTCAATCGCCTCCATGAGGGTGATGGGGAATTGAATCTTCTTGAACAACTCAATCATTTTATTGTTCATGCTTGGCTTAGGTCTCACCGCCCGATCTTTGGGGAAATGGAGCTACTTGGTCTGGCGGTGGCGTTTGAGTCATGGGGGCAGCGGCGGCGAGAGCTCCCCACCTCAGTGACTCCCTCTCTCAACTACTTTCCTCCTCCCGAGACACCTCGGTATCAATAATGACCTCGGGCTCAATAAGCGGGCTCCAAGGGTGGAGCTCGCTCTGTCTGTTGGTGAATAGTCTTATCAATGGTTTTCCCACCCTCAGAATGGTGACCGCCTTTAGCCTCTTCCCCGATTTTGCCCTTGGATATTGGGGCTTGAATTTCCCACAAAATGGGCACCTGCCTGACTACCCTGGGCCGGAAACCTACCCTTTTCCTGTTGCATTTGAGTGATCACCGCAGTGAGTTGGGTCATTTGGGCCGTAAGGGCCCCAATTTCTTGCTGGTGTCGGCCTCAAACATCTAAGCCATGAGGCGCATGAGGGAATTCATGGAATCCTCAAAACGGGGTGGTGCAGTCTGCGCATAACCTGGGGGCGGACCACGAGTGGATGGACCTCCCCCTCTACCTTGCTGTAATTGGTAATTGTAAGGAATGACTTGGCCCCGAAAGCGTGCACGGGTACCCAGGATTGATGGAATCGCTGGCCGGAGGTGGCGCAGGGAGTGCGCTTGACCTCCAATTGTGGGTTTGATCGACCACCCAAAGTTGGGGTGGTCTCTCCATCCCGGATTATAAGTATTGGAGTATGGGTCCCCGATTCCTTACAAGCATTTACCTCTTCCCCGAGTATTCGACTTGCTCCCTTAGCGGCTAAAAATCCGGGGCATGCAGTTGCAATGTGCCCCTTACACTCGCACACCACACGAGACTTCCTCTATACTGACCTCATGCACTGGACGAGTCTGCCTAACTTCTAATTCTTCTAGCTTTTGTGCGATCTTTTCGACCTGGGCTTGGAGTCGCTGGTCTCGTAAGGTAACGGGGATAACATTGGACCCAGAAGGTCCAGACCGATCAAAATCAGAGGGTTCTAACGCCCTCTGCCTATCTGCTAGGTCATCCAAAAAATCCCAACCCTCATCCGCAGTTTTGGACAAGAAGTCGCCCCCCTTACATGAATACTCTATATCTTTGGATTGTCTCAACTGGGTTGAGACCCGTGTGGAAAAAATTCGACCAACTCAGATCTTTTCAAAACCGTGGTGTGGCATTCTGGGGGAGCAAATCTTTGAAACGCCCCATGCCTTCACAAAAGTCTCACCCCTCTCTTGCCTAAAGCCTTGTATCTGACGCCTTAAACTATTAGTTTTAGCCTCAAAAAAATACTTTCTGTAAAACGCATCACGCACATGTGCCCATGTGGTGAAAGACTGAGGCTTTTGCATTCTAAACCATCTAAGTGCGCCATCTCTTAAAGTGGCCTCAAACAAAATTGAAAGGTGTGCATTGTCAAAGTGATTGGGTAGTAGACGCCAGTTGCGCACTAACCTCAAATGTCCCAAGACGTGTTCAGACGGTCATCGACTCTCTCCCATGTGTTAGGGAGACTATTCAGAACACCGGGCTTGACAAAGGAAGGCATTGCGGCCTCATTCGTCCAGCAAGGAAACACAATCGGCCCGGGAGGAGTGGTCCTCTCGGGATTCAAGTGCTGCCTCAAAGAAGGGTGTTGTACTACCTGTTGGTCCCCCATATCAAAAGATTCTGGTTCGGTAATTGACTCTGACCCTGACTCTAACTGATACAGCGGATTACTTAAACTAACTGACTCGATAGGTAAATCTATATAGAGTCCACTAATGGGAATGGACTCCGACCGACTCTCTTCTGACTCTGACGACGAGTTTGAAAACTTCGCCCGACTTCGACTGCTCTCTATCCTAACCAAACGATTTATACGATCACGGTAATAAGAGAGGATTAGTTTACGCCTTCGACTTGCTTATCTCTACCTATGGTGACTCAATTAAAATTTAACAAACCTAAACCTAACACTGTTTGAACACACGTCACCATCCCCGGCAACGGCGCCAAAAATGCTTGACCGTTCGGGTGTTTAATAATTCACTCTAATTCCGTCCCAAGCGTAGGACTATAGACCGGTGCAGCATAATAATTCCGGAAGTACCGGAGTCGAACCACAGAGATGGTCTACGGTGTTAACCCAAACAATGCTAGATTCTATGTTTGCAAATGGCTCTCAGGTAGCCACCCCTTGATCAATTGAGTTACTTAATTAACTAATTTAGACTAATTTTCACTATTGGACTTTTGAATTTAACAAGGAGAGCACAGCCGTGGGTACTACGGTGTCCGCAGCTAGTCTAATTCACATTCACTCGGGCCACAATTATTTAGTTAATAGATTTTAGAATATGAAAATAGTTTCCAACAGATGCACACCACTCGTCACCAATCTCAAGGCAAGATTTGGAATTGGCAATGCCCGGATTCGTTTGCTAGAAAAATTCCATATTCAAAAACTGCGCATTAATTAAAATGATTCGGCACCGAGGTGGAACACAAATTAGCTTAGCCACGGGACACCTTCGTCCCGCGGCCGCACTCAATGCGACTACTCACTCATTATCGAAAACGCAGCAAAAATAACACAAACCCTAGATCTAAACATAATTGAATAGTGAAAATGATAATGGAAAATAGTACCGAATATTGCGCAACGGAAGTATTCTTGATTAATGGAAGCAAAACATCAAACCATGCTAAGAATCTTGGAAATCAATGTTGAATCCGAGAATATGAGATCTCTAGCCTAAAAAACTTGAAAGACTAAAATCGGGTCCAAAATTTGGAACCCTAAACTAGGTTAAAACAAGAGTATTTATATCCCCCGTTCAAAAATCCCTTAAAACCTAATAATCCTCTAAAACTTATTATGCTACGGATGACAAAAACGCCACGCGTTTTGGCATGACCCTAAGCCATTGCGGTAGCGCTACCTAGAAATAGGTGTAGCGCTACCGCCTCCTTTGCTAGCGTTGACCGTAAAACGGCACGCTCAACACCTCCATAATAGCCTCCGGTAGGGCGCTCTTTGGAGAACTTGTGTAGCGCCACCGCCCTCAGCGCAGTATATGTTGACCGTTGACCCTCTCGTAGGTTGATTTGTTGACCTCTCTTCCTAATGGCTTGTAGCGCCACACCTATTACGGTGTGTAGCTTCAAGAACATTCTGTCCATTTTGAGACCCTTTTTAAGCCATCTTGAGCGCTCCAAGGCATTGGGGTAGCGCTCCCGACGAGTTTCGACCACCCCATGCACAACTCACTTGCCTTCAATTTCTGATCGACGTGCATGGCCCTGAAGAATATTAAAATCGCACTTATGCACCTCAATTACCTGCAAATCACACTCGCAACACAGAAACACCACATGCACGCATTAATTGGAAAATAAAGCTTAAATCGCATGTAAACTAAGCCAAAAACCCCCTAATTGGGCGCCTATACGCAAGCTTCTCACGCGCCCATCAAAACACATTTGGCGACCAAATCTGGCGACCAAATAAATTTTAGTCGCCGATTGTAGCACCTTCAACGACAAAATTTTGTTTGTCGCCGTATGTAAATACTTTTGGCGACAAAATCGTGTTAGTCGCCATATGCATACTTTGGGCGACCAACTCGACTTTTGTCGCTGATTGTCGACCCTTTAGCGACTAAAATTTTTTTGTTGCCACAAGCAGTACATTTGGCAACCAAAAAAATTTTGGTCACCGTATGCAATGCCTTTGGCAACCAAACGTCGGCTTTGGTTGCGGAATGTTTAGTGCCAAAAATTATACTATGCAAAATTATTGGCACCAAGCGTAAATCTTGTGGAGACATATGGCGACTAAAATTTTTAGTCGCCGATGGTATATTTCGATAAATTAAATAATATAATAAAATAAAATACTTTTCAAAAAAATAATAAAATATAATGCAATACATAATTTATGATAAATAATGTTATACATTTGTTAATATAAAACGGAATATACGAAAAGATAATACATATAAATAGTTTCGGACAAACACTACAAGAAAAAACACATTTGGCGACCAAATTTTTTTGGTCGCCGCATGGCTCCCCTTTGGCGACCACATTTTTTTTGTCGCCTATGCGATGGCTTTGGCGACCAACTTTTTTTTTGGTCGCCGTATGGCTCCCCTTTGGCGACTAAATTTTGTTTTGTCGCCTATGCGATAGCTTTGGCAACTAACTTTTTTTTTGGTCGCCGTATGGCTCCCCTTTGGCGACCAAATTTTGTTTTCTCGCCTATGCGATGGCTTTGGCAACCAAACATCGGCTTTGGTCGTGGAATGTTTAGTGCCAAAAATATACAACGCGAAAAGATAATATATATAATAAAATATAGTGCAATACATAATTTATGATAAATAATGTTTATACATTTGTCAATGTAAAAAGGAATATACGAAAAGATAATACATATAAATTGTTTCTAACAAATGGAACATAAATGCAAAGGTAGTCCAGTGGTTACGTGTTGGGTGTTCAATTCTTGACAGAGGCGCATGTGGTACTTTGAATGCAAAGGTAGTCCAGTGGTTAGTGCCAAAAAATATATATAATAAAATATATTATAATAATATATATAATAAAATATAGTGCATTACATAATTTATGATAAATAATGTTATACATTTGTTAATGTAAAAAGGAATATACGAAAAGATAATACATATAAATTGTTTCTAACAAATGGAACATAAATGCATAGGTAGCCCAGTGGTTAGGTGTTGGGTTAAGAAGTGGGAGGTTGTGGGTTCAATTCTTGGCAGAGGTGCATGGGCAAATTTTTTTTTTTCGTATGAACTTTCGGCGACAAAATTTTGGTCGCCGTATGGCGACAAACGGTTTGGTTGCCGTCCCCTTTGGCGACAAAATTTTTTGGTTGCCATATGGCTCCCCTTTGGCGACAAAATTTTTTGGTCGCCGTATGGCTCCCCTTTGGCGACAAAATATTTTAGTCGCCGTATGGCTCCCCTTAGGCGACCAACCAAATTTTTAGTCGGCGTATACTTTCCCAGACGACGTTTCGGCGACAAACTGGGCGACTAAAATATTGGTTGCCAAAGTATTAGGGCGACTAAAAACAACCCTTTGACGACAAATTTTTTGGTCGCCAAATGTGTTTTCTCTTGTAGTGAAATGGAACATAAATACATGGGTAGCCCAGTGGTTAGGTGTTGGGTTAAGAAGTGGGAGGTCTTGGGTTCAAATCTTGGCAGGTGCAAGCAAGGTTTAATTAATTCTCTAGCAGCACATTAATTTATTTATTTTTCGTATGAACTTTTGGCAACAAAATATTGGTTGCCGATGTGGTACTTTTGGCGACAAACGGTTTTGGTCGCCGTATGGCTCGCCATTTGGTGACAGACGTTTTTAGTCGCCGTATGGCTAGCCTTTGGCGACCAACCAGATTTTAGTTGCCATATACATTCCCAGACGAGGTGTCGGCGACAAACTGGACGACTAAAATATTGGTTGCCAAATTATTACGGTGACTAAAAACAACCCTATGGCAACAAATTTTTTGGTCGCGGAGAGCAATTTTTCTTGTAGTGTCTAACCGGTGGAATTACCCATCGGTTAGGCCTCAATCGATGATACGAAGACAAACAATAAGGTTAAACCAAATGAAGATCTAGATCAAAGATCAAATAACAGTCTACGGCTAATTTAACCGGCGTCATCTTGTTATACGATATTCAAATCAACAAACCCCAAAACTTTTTTTGCACATCCCAATGAACAACATTTAAAAAGTAAAACCTACGCCCACAAGAAAAAATTTGGATTTTGAAGGCTTGGATGCTTGAATCATAGAGAGTTTATTCTTGAGTTCGTCAACTTTTCCCATCACCTTGAGCTTGGATCATCTTTGAAACCATGAAATTGTGGGGCGCGATTATGATGAAGTGAGAGGGAGATAGAAGGTGAAGAAATGAGCGAGGTAATTATCCAGTGAGAGTAATTACTGTTCCTAAAAAACTTTGGGTACGGCTATGTAAAGGTATAACTATTTTTGGTGATAGATGAGTTGTGGCAGTTGTACAGCTGTATAGCAGAGTATGTGATGGTCCCAAATTCCATTTTTAGATGAAAAAGTGATTAGATAACCACCTTTTTTGAGCCAATTTTGAAATGTTGTTATCTAAAATAGAGTCCATATAATCACATCTTATAAGTTTAGATAACCATCTCTTTTGAGTCCAGATAATCACCTCCATTTTGAAAAAGCGATTTTTTTTGTTTTATTCAATTTTTAGTAAAATTTCTAGTAAAATTTTATGTTAAAAGCAGAGGGTTTGTGTTGCTACCTTGTAGTGCTTGGGTGGTTGAGGACTTGATCCCAAATAAGTTTTTTTTAAAAAAATATGCCCAGTTAGTTACATCTTATGAGTACAGATACCTCTTGCGAATCAAAATAATCACATCTTGTGAGTACAGATAACCCCCTCTTGCGAGTCAAGATAACCACATCTGATCCTAAGTAGGTTTTTTAAAATATAACATAGTTCAGATAACCACATCTGCGCCGGTCAATTTTCCAGCAACTTTTCCGGTGTCGGCAGAATTTTCGGTGAAGTCCAATTTTCCGGCGACTTTCTGACAGACTTCCGGCGCTAGCGACTTTTCCGGCAAATGTAGATTATGTATTAAATTTAATGTAAATGTACATTTGTCTAGTAAAAAAATAGAATGGACCTAAGAGAATAAAAAAAAAGTGGTTTGGTGGATTCGAGATGTTATGAAAACATTAGGTGGACTAGAGGTGTTATAAAACGCTATAATGAACCCTATAACAATTCTTTATAGAATATATCTAGTATGGGTGATGTCTTCATATCCTATAATTTTGACCTATCTTGTCTTTTCACGTCGCAAAATTCATTGACTCTACCTAAAAGAACCCTACCAAAACCAGATCCATACTCCACTTTTGTGTGTAATGTATTTCTTAAATTCTTTCTTCATGTGATTTTTGAAATTAAGACTTTCTTGGTTGTGCAAAATTTAAGTAAGAATCGATGAGTACTGTTAAAAGGGATGTTCTGCAGTCTTGCATACACATGAATAACAAAAGTAGGGGTGCGATAAATATTTCAGAATCGGACCCTCTCAATTAAATCAGGGTTGTTAGTGATGAAACCCTCTCGATCGGTTAAAATCATGACTTCGCCCTTGATGGACATCTCGGAGAAATATATTCCATTTGTCTCCAAGGAAAATGATGAACATGACAATGATGGGAAAGAAAAGGTGATGGTGAGTTTATTAGTATGTTTGTTTGCATTGATATGTTAATAATTGATGGCTAGTGTTTGATCACTACGTACGTAGCATGAACAATGAACATACTTCATTATGGTTCTTCTTGTATGTTTGTGTGTGTGAGAGAGGTTGAAGGTTCCAATGCATCTAATGATTGATGATTTGGTTGGAAAGTCTCACTGCACCTTCCTGGAAATTTAGAGATGGACCCTCCTCCCTACTTTTCCATATTTCGTTTGATGAGCAGGGTGAGGAAAGAGAAATTAAGGGTTCAGATTCGCAATCTGGATCCTTTATTTGTCTTTGTTTGGACATTTTCGGAGAAAATTTTCTTCTATCCTAACATTTTTTATTTCGTTTTCCATGTTCCTCTTATTTGTTATTTTTTGAGGAATTTCTTTCATTCCTACACGTATCCCAATACTACTACAATTAAACTTGAAAGCCCTAAAAGTATGCTTCATAAGTTTTGGTATAAAAGTTAGCTTGACTAATTATTGAAACGATCTCTAAATTTATGATCGAATATGTCACATGACTGTCAATTAATCTGGATATGGTCAAAAGTAAGTGCGCCCCAAACTTCTCATCAAAATTAAGTCATCTACGCTGAAATGAATGAGGGGTGAGGGATAAGGACCTCTCTCCAAACATATTAACAAAGAGAGCGAGAGAGGATTTTTGAATGCTTTCAAAGTTGTTGAGGAGGTAGTGGTAATGGAGTTCTAAATTTTCAAATTTTTTTTGAGCAAAATAAAACATAATATATATATAGTTAAAAACAAGTAAAGAATCAGTTAAAAAATAGTAGCATGTTTTTGTACTAGAAATTTAAAAGTAACTTTTTGACCTAATGTTACAGTGGTGATACCTTCATTATCTGTAGTAAAAGGATATAGGAGGCAAATAAAAGGTACTCCTAAAATTACTTTATCAGTTAAATTTTGTACTAGGACAAATGATGTTTTAAAACAAATTTTATCTTGACAAACCTGGACTTTGGGTAATTTATACTTAATATTATCAGAAAACAATTGAACAATTAAGTTCAACAAATGGTAGTAGAATGCGTATTAAGTATAAATTACCCAAAGTCCAGGTTTGTCAAGATAAAGTTTGTTTTAAAACATCATTTGTCCTAGTACAAAATTTAACTGATAAAGTAATTTTAGGAGTACCTTTTATTTGCCTCCTATATCCTTTTACTACAGATAATCATGTATTAATATTTTTTCCAAGTTCTGAATCAAGTCATCATTTTGAAGTAATCATTTTTCGGTAAGAATCAGTTTTTCATTTACTTGTCAATTTATAGCACTATTTAAATACTATTTGAGTACTATTTAGTACTATTTAGCACTATTTAGCACTATTTGCCACTATTTAGCACTATTCATGACACTAATAGTGCTAAATAGTACTAAATAGTACTCAAATAGTATTTAAATAGTGCTATAAATTGACAAGTAAATGAAAAACTGATTCTTACTGGAAATTCGGTTACTTCAAATGATGACTTGATTCAGAACTTCAAACGGAATACATGATTACTAGTGGTGGAAGGAAATGACTCTGCTCAGAGGAGCTATCAGTGGGAGATGACTATGCTCAAAAGAGCTTTTACTGGTTGGGAGAAAGGAGAGAACGAAAAACAATTTAACTCTCAAACTCACTTTGAAACTAACTCTGAATCACAGACACAGGTATACTGAGGTTTTTTACTTTGTTGTACTAAAAATTGTTTGAGTTTTTTAACATATTATTGTTTTAACTCAAAATCCTCTATTTTACTAAAGTAGAGCATGACACATCCATACAAGCTAGTAATATCAACAAAATCAAAGAAAGACGTAACCAAGACCAAAACAAACAATCACACCAGACCAAACCAACACTTTATCTTGAACCCTAACAATTCCTAAAACTAGCATTCAACGCTATCGTAATACCCTCAACGCCTCGCACTCCATCATAAAACCTGCAAGACAAGGTTAGAAACCAAGAAAAATTTGTATCAAAATAATGTGTGACACCGAGGGGCACGAAAGATATAAGCTAAGGTCACCGTAACTTTCTTCAAACACAAGATCCTAGGAGATTTTTTATCATGTGGAGTCGGGAAGTTTGGGGCACACTTTTCGGTTTTTAGTCTATAGTCCCAAGTGCATGCCGCAGGAGAAAAATTTGGATGCAAATAGGGTATAGTCCATGTGATACTCTTATACCACATTTGAACCGTCCAATCAATGTATGGACGCGGAATTAACATGGGGGACCAAATCAAATGTATTTATTACAATTAACAACAAAAAATCATCCATAAATACTAATAACACAATTTTGAGGGGATCTGTCTTTTATAATTTTTACAAACAAAATCTAATCTATAGTATAAATGATGGGTGATTGGGAATTTGCCAGAACCCCGACCGCAATTGCACCCTCTTGGTTCGCCCCTGACTGCTGGGCTTGCACGATATCGGTACAAAGGGGAGTTAATGAACGCTTACTACTAACAAAAGTTATTCACCTTTACAACAAAAAATAAATTGAATGAGAAGAAATTGTTATGGGCTCATGTAGGCTCATAGTGTTGTGGTGATAATTAAGTAGGAAACCAAATGATGAAATATTAGCTTCATATTGTGTCAACGGACACAAAATTAAGCACCTTCAATTATTAATGTACGTACGTACGTTAGAACTTTGAAGGGAACAGGCGTTATGCCAGGAAGGTGGTTAGAGTTCCACAAGAAAACAAAACAAGTGCAGAATGTACCATTTAAAAAAAAAAAAAAATTTCGGAATCTACCCCCAACGGATTATAAATCTCTTCCGGAGCCGTTTGTTGGAAAAAACAATCCAACTTTCGGGTTATCCATATGAGTTGGAAAGAATCTCGCTAAGTGCAGCGAAATATCACTGAGCAGCTAGAGAAAGTCTCACAACAGGAGCGAAAACTCCACACAAGGTACAGAAATCTCCATAAATGGAGAATCAACAGCACCTAACATTAGACAAAACTAACTAAAATTGAAATAAAAAATAAGAATGAATAAAAACTATGATCACTCGGTGTTGGGGACGAGTGATCATAGTGTTTGGGTTATGTTGGCACGGTAGAGGATGCCGATACGGATTGGGATTTTGGCCATGGGGTTGATGGGGAAGGGAGCGTTCGTGGAGGGACACTGGAACCCTAGAGATGGACGAGGGGAAAACCCTAGCTGCTACAAATGTATCATGTTGCTTCTCTTTTTCACGTCCTCTGTTACCATACAACTTCCAGGTTATCCATATCCATATGGATTGGAAAGAGTGTTACTGAGTGAAGTGGAATATCACCTTCAACTTAAATTCTTGAAGATTTTTGTGAAATGAAATTAAAATCATCGGAAATTGTACCTCAGTACTGCAAAAGGCTCTCTTGAACAACAAGGTTTGGAAGGAAGAAAACAGATACGGTAAACATATGGGTATAGACGAGAATGTCCAGAAAATGTGTCGATCGTGTTCAGTGACCTATTTGTGGGTTCCACGTGAGTGATCCGAACCGTCCATTATTCTTAAAATATTTTTCCGAAGCGCCCCACAAAATTTAAGCTCAATCGAACAGTTAAAAGTGCTCGAATCAAAATCTCACCATTTCAAGGGTTCCCAAACACGATCGGTATATTTTCTGGATAATCCCGTCTGTACACGGATCCAAAACAGATTTGTACTCATAAATCTTGTCCATTAATAATGACAATAAATGGGATTGAACACTTGCTAAACAGTGCAACGATGTTAAATGTGATGAACACTGACTAATTGAACATGTGCCACTGTGCTGAATGCTACGTCTAGCTACATATGACTTTTCCATAGTGCCAAGACAAATCTGTCGATTGTGGAGCTAATCCGATTGAGCTGAATAGTAAGGAAAAATTAAAACCATTCAGGTTGGATTTGTTGCACCGTGCAACGAACAGAGACCATAATTGACGAGATCAATGTCTAGTGGCAGAGTCAGAAATTGAAGTTAGATGGAGCCAAATTATGAAAAAAAAAATTGGTTCGAAGATTACTAAATCCAATCATTCGAGTTTTTATGGTACGGTTTTTGATAAATTCAAAAATTATTCTCAAGTATTTTTATTACCATATCATTTAAGGAACGCAATATCATTATCGAACGATATAATTCACCATAATCTAACGTTTAGCCCTTGTGAATGTCCGAACACTGAATTGGGCAAACGGAGACAACATTAATGCATCATTGGACCATAAAGAAAGTGACTGAATATGCATCTAACCAATCGAAAAATGAAATCTGATGAGAATTAATGTATACAGATGTGAGTATACCAATTGTTCCTTCATTTTTCACCAAAATACAAAATAACAGAGCAAGGAAAAGGATTGAGTGAGACGGTGCAGCACCAGCTCGCCAGCAGGCATGATATTGATAGCAAGGCGTGTATTCATCTTGTAGTATCCCAAGGATCCTATGTTTCAAAGTTCTAATTTGGCTGCTGATATATACATGGAGACCAGAAAATATTGGTTGTAAATAGGGTACCGCACGGGTGGTATCCGAGCGAGCACGCATTTAGGCCGTCTAAAAGTGTTTGGGACGGCCTAGATTTCTCCCTCCCTCCCTCTCCTCTTTTTCTCTCTAAAATTCAGACGTTCAAAATACTTTTAGATGACTAAGATGCGTGTTGGGTACAGTCGCGTGGTACTTAATAGACATCAAGTTTTTTGTCCATAGAGAAAGAAAGTGTTTAGAATACAGTCAAACTAACACACGTGAAGCACAAAAGTAAAATCAATAAGAGAAAACAAATACACAAGAGTACAAGTTTTTCCCAAGTGGTTTCTGGCCAACAGAATGTTAATAACATTCACAACTCACACTAATTTTTTCTATGTACCTAAGGAAGCAAGAATATAAGTGACATCGGATCTTGCGTACAATTAGGATTGAATCCGAACCCTCAGCGAAGCACCATCCAATTCAAATCAAGTTTCAGTGACCGTAACATCTTTAATTGTCACAATATGTTACTTTTTTACCATGTAATTTGGCACTAAAATTGTAAATGGAGGTTTGTTGTGAAATTAACATCTGTTAATGTGAAACCAAGATTAGAGATGATCATAATTTCTTTATAGGGATTGGTTGCAAAGTTGCCCTCTCCATTTTGTTAGGAAATTAGGTATGGAAGAGAAGTTGACTCATTTGAAGAACAGCAAAAAAAAGTTTAAACCGGTTTTTTGGGTTATTGGGTCCAATAAACCGGATTCCATTGGATTAAAGGTCACAACTCAATAAACCAGAAGTATTTGTTGGTTGAGAAAAGTGAATAAACCACCTCATTGATCTAAACCAGGTTAATGTTTATCCCTGAATAAACTAGTAAACCAAAAAACCAGTTCAAACTTTTTTGTCGATAGAGACCTAAAGTTTCACTCAGCTCCCCAATTTCCTCAGTTTTTTGGGTCCCACGCATCCTTTTCTCTCCCATTCATTGCTTCACGAGCATGTGAAATCTGATTCCTTGTATTACGAAAAAACTTGGGGCCTACCCTTGTTGTTCAACTTGCTACTTCATTCATACATGTGTTCATATGCATATGGAGGGTACTATTTTTCAAACCTAGCGTGGAATTTCTTTTTCCCTTTTGTTCGACGGTCGGTGGTATCCAGACCA